>JAYESD010000005.1:199495085-200095085 GCA_036927565.1 Tuctoria greenei | reverse complement strand
TGTCTGTGACAGGCCGGCTGCCGGCGCCACCAACCATCCGCTTGAGCTCATCGTAGAACTCAGATATCTGGCCAAGTATATCCTTCCCGGAGAAGAGGTTCCTCGCGGAGAGGGTGCTCTTGAGCTGCCTCGGCGCGGCGTTCTTGCTGAGCAGCGCCTCCTTCTCTACGTTGTCCGGCGGCCGCTTCTCCGCACTGGACTTGATGGCCTCCTTGGCGTTCTTGGCCGCCCACTGAGCGGCACCGAACGGTGGCCTAGTACTCGCGGCCGGCGGGGGCGGGGGTGGCGTGGCCAGCGCGGGGTCCTGGTTCTCGCTGTCCTCCCGGAAAACCCTCTTCTTGGGCGCCGCTGCCTTCGGCTTGGGCGACGTGAATGTGGCGACGGCGCCGCCGGCGGGACCCCCGCCGCCTCGCCACTTGACGTTGTAATTCCCGTCTCTGCCGTGTCTGAGCAACGCGACGGAACAAAACGGGATCAGAGCAAGCAGGGGCGGACACCTGAACTTGATGCGTGAGAGTAAATTGTTGTTACCCACCTGAGGTTGGTGTTGGTGACGTTGGCGTCCCTCTCGGCGAACGGCAGCATGGCCGACACTGATCGCAGTAGCTTGCCCTGTTCCGGCGGGGGGGGAGCAACGTGAGAAGATTCGCGCGCGAGAATCCAAGATCGGAGAAGATGAAATACATACTTACCTTGGGGCTGGGGCTCAGCTTGGCGAAATCCTCGGCCGTCTTGGGGTGCCGGCAATCTGCGGATCAAGAAATCAGAACACTCCACCTAGAAACAGAGGCTCGGTTGTTTTCTTCACAGAGCGGAGGCCAAATTCGCAAGAGCAGGTGTGCGAAATCCATCCCCGAGGAAGAAGAACGCTAATGAGCGGACCAAGAACCGGGCTGTTCTTGAACAACCGAGCAGCCGAATGTCCATTGCATAGGATGCCTACGCCGGCGGAGAGAGAGTGGAGGGGAGGGAAAAGAGAGGGCGGACCGGACTTACCGGGGCGGCAGAACCAGGCCTCGTCATCGACGTCGGCGCGGCCGGCGTTGGGGTCGGCGAGATCAGCCCAGCGCGGGGCCGCGATGCCCTCGTAGGTCTCGTCTCTCACGTACCGCGACACCACCCGGCTCCAGTCGATGTCCTTTGGCTCCATGGACTCCATAGCCGGCCTCGAGTTCGAGCAGGGCGGGCGGGCGGCGGGGGGTGGAGTGAAAAGAGGCGGGGAAAGAGACGTTGGATTCCGGTTGCTTGGTCTCGTGACTCCTCACTGCTCTGTGGGAAGCGGAGCCGTTGCGTGTTATGGCCAGCAGGAGAAGAGGGAGACGACCCGGTCAGTTGGCTCCCGGCCAATTTTCCGACCGTTGGAGACCGCCAGCCTCTAGTAGTCGTATAACGATACCTAATGGTAATGGCGGGGAGTTCGGTTACTGGTGGACCGGCGTGGATCCGTACAGCATGGAGCATGGCGGTCAACGCAAAGCGTGAGCGGAACGTTTCAGTGCGCGGCCATCGAGGGAGAACGTTCCAGTGCACCGCCATCGATGGATCGCAGGTGCCACCTGTATTGTGGCTAAACTGGTGGTAGAAACGCAGGGGTACAGGCCGAAATGTCCAGTGCAGTGCAGGGACGCACTTTTGTAGTATTGTGGTTCTGCAACTGATTGAAAACATTAATTCCCAAAAGTCTATCAAATTTTAATTTAAAAATGAACTAAAACATGACAAACTTTTGAGAACGGACTACATAGTTTCACATGCCTCGTATCATTATGTTTCATAATATTAGCATGCCATGCATCCCTATTCCCTAGTTGTATCCTCCGCATACATGAAGCTGTCGATCAGCCTCAAAGAATCTCTCGATGATAGATTTCCATCTAGTATCGTCTAGTTGGGGATAGGGATGAAAAACATTGGCCAGCTGCGTCTGCGTGTACTGGATTGCAGCCTTCTGAGAAAGGCACCTCAAGCATTGGATCGGGACTCAAGTCGGCTGGGGCAACGGGTTCGTTTTCAGCCACAGGGACCGTCCTAGCATGGCTCTACCATGAACAGCCATGTAGGAAGCATTCAGCCTGAGATAGGAAGGGGGGAAAGAGGAGCATGGTTAGAGAACACACATGCAGAAGACGTCACCATAGAGTATAGAAAACCTGACTATACTTACTTGTCAACATCAGGTATGTTCATCGGATTATAGGCCTCCTTGTGTTCCATGCTTGGATGACCACCAGCAACGGATGTCACGTCCCCGGTTCCCTCAACCTGTAATGTTTATTGACTTCAGAAGGCTAGAGGAACCAGATGCAGTAAACAATAAAATTACAGTTGCAACAGTACTTCTCTGAGATGTAGGGAAAAGTTAATTTGTATGTTTAATTCCAAGGGTCAATTCTAAGTCAGCTCATCTTTTAAGCCTCAAGTACCCAGCTACCTTTGAAGATTACTTATCTAAAATTTGGTTGTTGAGAAGCAACATCTGAAAGCAACATCTGAAAGCAACATTTGGTTGTTGAGAAGCAACATCTGAAAGCAACATCTGAAAGCAACATTTGGTTGTTGAGAAGCAACATCTGAAAGCAACATCCCCACAACCATTGTCAGTTTTGGGTGCAACTAAGGACAATAGAAACCATCTATCTTTCCAACATGTCCTTTAGCAAAGTTCATCTGTTTCATGATCCGATTTGGTTTTGGCATGAAGAATGCCCCTAACACGCTGCAGCAGGTTGGGCTGTTGGGTTACTGGTTACCTAAAGAAGAAATCCCTGAGGAAACAGAAATTTTTTTTTTATGGAAGTTGGTTGAGCATTGATTAGGCTGTTAGGAAGACTCACAATGCAGCTTACTTTGATAAGAAAAATCCTAATGACCCATTATCATGATTTCGGTAGATGTGCTACTGGCTCGTCCTTAGGGCCATGTTACAGAAAGACGGGACAAATGTGCTTTGCTATGGAGGAATGCAAAAGGAACAGAACAACTTGATGATGGAAGAAATGCAAATGGGATGCCACAGCTGTGTAGAAGGCAGAGGCCAGAAGGGTGATTGAAGCTTCACAATGGAGTCTGGCTTGAGATCTCTTGAAGAACATACTTTGTCTAAGTCCCTTTTGCATGGACAATCAAAAGCTAGTTATCTTAGCTCGTTTTTGCAAGTAGCAAGCTACCAAAAACTCTGTAAATTTCGTTCCGTTACTCAAAAACTAAAAATCTGTAAATTTGCCAGGTTCTTGAAGGAAAATCTAAACATCTTGCTATCAGCAATTAACACCCATTTTGACTCTTACTAGCAAAATACAGACAAAGCAGCCAGTGCCTACGAGAATGAATTTACGTAAACAAGCATCTCAATTGAATAATAGAAAAAAGATTAATCTGTCTATACAAGAAGGTACACAAGCAAATCACAAATCTTTCACGTACTATGAAGCAGAACAGCAGATCACTGGGCTTTGTGTCAGAAATCAATTACGTACAATGGCGCATGAACATGGTCTGTTACCCTCAAGATTACAACAAATGATTCAATAGATGCATTGTTACAGCTCATTCTTTCTCGGTCCATTTTGATAGGTTTATATACATAATGATGTAGTTATCTATTTCTGGAATAATTCAACTAGTCTAAAATGGATGTGCATTGTATAAATATAGGTCAACGAAAAGAAGATACACACAATATCAAGAAGTGGTTACCTGTTGTGGATACTGGCTATATCCTGCATAAGCACTGTATGCATAGGATGGGTCCTGAGCATATCCATAGGCATCATACCCATATCCGTAATAAGTGCTTGCCCACTGATTTGGATCTGCTTGCTGACTCCAGGCAGCTGATGGATCCTGCATGTGATGGTGTAAGATAATAAAGCATCAGATTTGATTTGAAGATATTCCAGCGGGTAAAAAAGCAGAATATGCATAAAAGAAAAATTAATGATAATTGAAGGAAATGGAAAGGAAAACAAAGGACAACAAAACAGACACCAACCAGGCAATCCCCTATCAAACTATCATACAAGACAGAAGAAGAACACCATTGTGAAGATATGACAGATTCTCAGTTATAAATGTAAGGACCAAGTAACTCTTATTTAGCACGTTAACCAGTGCAGATTCCCACATCAACGAATCTGCCTCCAGTTGATTTTACCAATTCTTATTAAGAAAGGTTGTACTTGCACAGTTGTAATTTGACGAAATATACCTGCTTACTTGCAGGACTTCTGCCCCATGAAAGACGAACTGCTTGCTGGCCTATCATTGTGCCATGAAGACGCTGTACTGCCTCTTCAGCTGACGCCCTGAAACAGCAATTTTTTTATAGCGGTAAATACATCATTGGAAGAACATGAAACAATAATAGCCAAATGTCCACATGGTAACAGTTTAAATTTTTTGCTTTCTGGTCAATTGTATCAATAAAAGGGTAGTAACTACTACAGCATCTACATGTTTCTTAGTATTTCCTTTACAGATAAGATCTATGCTGATACATGGACTCTGGGTATATGACATATCCTGCTCAGGATGTGAACTTGACCAGCCTACCATGAGGCATTAGTAATCTGTGCCCCGGTGCAGTTCACAAAGTAGAAGGGATGAATCTGTTTATTGTAGCACATACCTAGATGCATATTGTACAAATCCACATCCTTTACCAACAGGGATCTTTACATATATAAGCTCCCCAAACTGCACACATATCTGCCTCAGCTCATCTTCTGTGACATTCGCGTCCAAGTTGCCAATAAATATCTACAACATTATATCAATGTAAAGGGCAGGGTCAACACAGAAAATGACTAAGAAATATGATAACGGCCTTACCGTGGTGTTCGTAAGGTCAGTGTCAGGCTGAACCGTCTGAAGCTGAAGAGCTCCATAAACTGTTGCTGGATACATCACTACATATTTAACATAAGCAAGCAGGTTCTAACAAATCCAAGGAGAGGATTTCAAAGACAATGGGGATAATCGTTACCTTTAGTAGCTGGATACTGAAGCTGTGAGCCGGTGGATTTCTTAGGAATTGCAGCACTTATCCTCATAGGCCTTGTTGAGCAGTATTGGCCATTCATTTCTGTCATTGCACGGTTCTTCTCATTTTCATCTGCGAACTTTACAAACCCATATCCTTTAGATCTCCCAGTATTTGGATCCGTGACAACCTTGGCCCCTCTGACAGATGGATAATTCACCCGAAATGTCTCCTGTAGTAAGTAGTCCGTGACATCAGGTGCCAGATCCCCTACGAAAATAGAATGATCAGGCCCTGCATCAGGACGCCTCTCGCCGGAGCTGAAAGAGGCCCAGTTCAATCTGAATGTATGCTCGGTTCCTGGCATTTGTGTGCCGTTGTAAGTCTGCAGAACTCTCTCAGCAGCTTCATGCGAAACGAATTCTATGAATCCATAACCCTCTGGAAGGGATGTTAATTTGTTGCGTATTATTTTGACAGATTGTACCTGAGCTCCCAGAAAACATAGGTCTTAGTACAATGATTTTAAAAGCTAGTCTTCAAAACTCAACAGGAAAGATAAAGCTCTGCCAACAACACAAATAATTCTTAGGAGTACAGTAAATTGAAGTGAGCAACGATACTTCTATCATCAGCTCAATGCTAAATAAAGGCAACCATCATGGATCAGACACGCAACTATCAGATGCTTGTAGTGTTAACTCAAAAGCTGATAAGGGACAGCAATTTTTTTGGGTAACCCTTTCTGCACAAAATTGGCCGATACCAAGGAAAATCAGGCTTATGATTCCTCAGCAACACCGAGCTAAGGAAAATCACCGAACTAGAGCTGCGCATAAAACCTCGGTGGAACGAGCAACCCAATCGGTGCGTCACGCGCGGTAGGAGGGAACATGTTGAACGACAAACCTACCTCGCCGGTGTGGGCGAAGCAGCCGTAGAGGTAGTTCTCGTCGGTCCAGTACTGCAGGTCGCCGATCCACAGCGTGCGGACCTCCTCCAGGGTCGTCGGCTGGTGGTACGGCGCCGCCATCGAGCGGGTCGGCGGCGGGGTGCTGCTCGGGGGCCAGAGGAGCGGGGGAGGCGAGGCGGGCTCGGGTCAGGTCGGGTCAGGTCCGGCTCCGGCCCCTCTCGTGTGTTCCTGCGTTCAGTCCAAGAAAAGCAATTTGTTGGCTTAAAAAAAAAAGGCAATTTGCCTGTTTGTGGGCCTATGAGACCCATCTTTGGATGGGCTGTGGTTACTGATGGGTGGCCTTTTACACGCTTGTTGGACACTTCGCAGTGCATGACGTGCATCGTGGCCCACGGAGGCGGTTACCTGTTGTACCTAGCCGGAGGATTTTCTGTTCCTCAGGATCCTCATCCAATGGACAGATAGACAAGTTACAGCAGCAAGCACAGAGATAATAAGATGTCATGGGCATGGCAAACAAATGCAGACCAACAGGCAAAATCAGCGTGTTAGTATAAATAAATTTTCTTTGTCGGCAAAAGCAAAATCTTAATCGTATTTCAGCAGTACAAACCAGCACATGCCAGCGTGATTAATGGACCACGTTTCGGTCTAGCAGGTGGTCTTTAGTTCACAGTCCAAATCTACAGCCTACAGCAAACCTCTCGGTAGCGGATCCAACTTAAACCTACATCTGATTATAGCCTATATTTGGTAATACTCCCTCCATCTGAAAAAGTTTGTCGCTTTGTAGTTCATTTTTAAACTACAAAGCGATAAGCTTTTTGGGACGGAGAGAGTATGATCTAATACACAAGTCTAAACAGGGGAGAACAAGCCGCCTTCAAGCAGAAATCGTACATCCATTGAGGCACGATGAGCTTCTGACGCAACAACTTCGTGGTGGCCACATAACTCATTTCCTGTTGGGCTCTTCGCTGGGAACTTCAGCAAAGCAAACAGGGCATACCTACAAAAGAAGTGTGCCTTCCTTGAGCCAAAGAAGCAAGGCAGAGGAAAACGGAAGCAGAGATGGGGTGTCATTTTTCTGGTAGCTGACCTTGTTTATGCTTAACCATCTTGTCACGCAACTGGCATGATATGCGTGCTTGCAGGGAAGTGTCATCTCCAGATTTCCTCTCATGTACTTCATTTGACAAATCACACACCTGTTAACCGAAGGAAGACCCTGTAGTTAATTTCATGTCCATTCAAGAAGCAATACAAAGTTGCCGAAAACAATTGCATCCACTGTGATTAGCAGTAGTCATCATGATATGTGACAGCCTAATTGCATCGATCCGGCAATTTCATCCACTGTGGTATCATATTGATGCAGCCTAATTTTTTAAATCATGGCAAACTAGCATACAGATAACAAGAAGGTCTGACCTTTCACGGTGCATTTTCTTCCTAGAGAAGAGACCACACTTGTACTTTGTGACAGGAAGCAACAAAATATGTTCTTGGGAGAGACCACGGCTCTGGGTCCCAACTGCCTCAGCCAGATCCAACAATTCCTGTCAAACAAAAACTTGTTGATGACGGAGTTCCGGATACTCAAACGAGGGGACAAAATGGAACCTCTACAACTATGAGAAATTATGTCAAAGAACGATTAGTTTCATTGCAGTGAAGAACAGAAGCAGTGTATGAATGTTGCTGCAGCTCAACAAGAGGGTTTTCAGATAAAGAATAAAAAAAGACATATGTGATTGTCCAAATAAGAACAAATTGGTCTTCTGGACCTTAATTACTAAGTAATGAAGATGGTTATGGAATCCTATTGGTACAGAGCAGCCAAGAAAAATATTCCAGAAAGCTACGCTGGCTACTTAAGTACTTAACATTGCTTAATTTCTAGAATTCAACACATGCTTGTTCCCATGGTTGGCTGTGTGCATCCTGGCTATGCAGGGTGTGAACTCTTCTGTATCATTTTGATGCTTTTGAATTTAATAAAGTGCCCCTTATCAAAAAAAATGCTTGTACCCATGGTAGTAACCCTCTACCGCTCTTATTGGAGTTACAAAGGATGATGGCCCATTACAATGGATAAACAAAGGAAAACTATCTTATATTCCAACAGTTGAACCCTACTCTTTGAAAAGCAAGAACTGAACATAAACTTTTATGGACCTGGCCATTCAAGTGGTTAAAAGTCTTCACCCTTAAACAAATAAAAATAAGGCCTATATATGATTTGACAATGAAAGGTTAATAGTTGGGTCCAACCACAGTTTGAGGTTGAAGAAGTTAGATGTGTAGTTGGAAAGCATGTCAAATTTCTCAAAAAAAAAAAAGGTAGATGTGTAGTTGTACATTTAATGATAAGTTGCTAAACGGAAGCCCCCAAATGAGTGGTACACATTGACCAATCTCTGCAACCCTCTTACCTGTGTAGCTGAAACGACAGGTGTAGAGCAGATTGAATAACTATAAATATTTGAAGCATATAATTTACATGAGACAAGAAGCATCAGGACATGGTCAGTGTCATTCAAGAGAAGTCAGCAACCTCATAAGTCATATTGTCAGGGTCAATATTGTCTTGCCAAACAACCTGAAATAATGACAGCAATTATAAGTGAATGAATTGGAGACTGTCTGAATCTGGTTCCGGCAATTCTCCCGGTACTACCGTTGGCAGCCCGCGGAGTTTGTAGTTCGGTAGCGGGCGCGCAGAGATTCAGAACACGATGGCAAAGTGACACGAGGATTTACGTGGTTCGGGCCGCCTAAGCGTAATACCTTACTCCACGGGGTGTGTAGTTGTTGTATTGAGCTTCTGAACACTTGTGAGTGTGTGTCAGAGATGAGTATGGAAGAGTGTCTCGAGGAGAGTCTGCGATTCGAGAGTCTCCTGTGTATCGCTCGACCAGTCCTTTTATAGTACAAGGACTGGTCGTTACATCGTTAGCCTGGCCCGACATGTGGCTCTGGTGGTTACTGATGCTTAATACACATTTAATGAGCTTAATTACCCTTAATAGTGTGGTAACGAGCCTTGACAGTGCCGTTACTGGTATTAAGGGCCCTCCGATCGTGTGTCATTAAGATGATATTAATGACACTTAATCGGGTCTTGAAGTCCTTGATTGTCCCTTGAAGGTCCAAGCCGTTAGGGGTCCTCCAGTCTGCTTGTTGAAGTTGAAGGTCCGCTGATTGGACACGTGGCAGCTCCGGAGCTTACCGTATGGGACGGGTAGGTCCGGTGCTGTTGTACACGTGTCAGAACCGGAGCTTCTATCTGTCGGGGGTTAGGTCCGGAGGTGCCGCACATGTATTTAGCCCGAAGCTTTCCCATGTGTGGGATATAGCTCCGGTTGTAGGATACACGTGGCAGCACAGGGACTAACCATAGAAGGGAGGCAGGTCCGGTCCTGTATGACACGTGGGGCCTTCGAGGGTTTCAACTCAGACAGGTAAAGTTCCTTTAGTCTTTTTGCAGTCCCAAGGAGTATACGGTACGCAGGGTACCGACAGAGACCAAGATTATTCGCAGCACGTAACACATAAGGAAGAAACTGCAACACTCATGTCTCAAAGTTTTATGAACAAACCACAATTTCACATAATAAATGGAGTTGCATAACACATATATTATAGATACAATGTCGGATGTAAATCCACATAAGCAATCAAGCAACAAGTATCAGACATGAGGATATGGTTGGAAACGTTATTAGCAACTCAAATAGATTGATGGGATGCATGGTGAAACAAATAAAGGTACATTTAAAGCACACTCGACATATAAGATGACTTTGACTTAGACACACACAAAACACATCCATGGACAACTATCTCATGTTCCCACAATAAGGATTTTGTACAATAATAAAGGAAAATCCAACCACATGCATTTATTGGGAAAAGGATTGTTAAGACAGAGAATCATGGTTCAAGTATTCATGTACCTGAGCACTGCCCGGATTTTGGTGTTCTTGTTGTATGCCTGTAAACAATCAGAGTGTCAAGTAAGGAAGGGCAAATTAAAAAAAAAAACTGGGTGATGAATTTTCTATATCAAACAACTTCAGGACTATTTAGTCAACTTACATTCCTCAGTAGTGGAATTTGCAGTTGTACGAGGAGTTTCACCACCCTGCGCCTGTGGGACAACATGGGCAGAGTCTGTATTGCTTACAGGTGTGCAATTGTCCCAAACTCTGCGTCCAACATCTGCCTATGCATGTACTCATCCACCTCATTAACATTTCCATAACTATAATAATTTCCTGCACCAGAATATACATACTTATACAAGTTTGTATGCATCATTGACCAGTATGGATTAGCCTGCACGAGAGCGACCAAATAACTGAATTAAACGGACAGTGATACTGGTAAAAAAATAAAAAAGCAAGGAAACAATGGCTAAGATAATAAATGAGGTTATTACATCCATTTTGGATCTTGCAAAGCTTTTTCCTGAGAGGTTTAGCAAGAACAATAATAAAGCTTTTTACTCCCAAGCAAGTTGATTTTCCTGAGAGTTTATGCCTTTGTAAAATGCTTTCTCATATTTCTGATGCAAACATGCAGGGTTGCAAAATCGAAAGTTGACAATCGAGAATTATGAAGGATGAAATCATATGGCAACCCTATATAAGATAAATTGAGAAAGTTGGCAATGCTGTTTAATGTACCTGATCCTGAAAGGCATCTGTGAGAGCAAAGTCACCATGAGCATACGCGAGGCCTTCGAATAAATCTATGAAGCTCTCAGTGACAGTATAAGGAAATCCGGTGTTTATGTAGTGCGGTTCCATTTGTCGACTCCTGTTCATTTCTTGCGATGAAACATGCACCTAGTGGAAATCAACCCACAAAAGCTGCATTACTCTTCATCCAAGGAAGAGGTATTACAACTGGAATCAAAGTAGGGCTACATTGTTAGCTGGAAATAAGAATTAGGCATGCGATTCAAAGGACTGTAGAATTTGCAGAATGGTATTACAATTGGATAAGAAGATTCGAAGTGTGATCAAGTAAAACTATAGATCTTGCTTACTGTATCCTAGACACATACGTCTGTTTTTATGAGTACAACATAGCTTTCGCCTTTTGGGGACATAGCTTGAAAGCAGAAATTCGCGTTGATAAGTGATAACACAACAACTAAATTATCATACAGATACAGCAAAATGATCTAACAAAAGTGGTCCTGTTTATCGTCACTGTTACAGTGCAGAATGATCAACCCGTACAACTGCCAATGAGGGGCGGACCCGGTAACTCGTGGCAAAAAAAAAGACGAAGTATATACATGTCTATACTTGTGATTGAGTCAGATCCTAGTATAGTATTAGAGTTTGGGGATGCAGCATTTCACAAAGCGGCAAGGAAAGCGAAGGGGCGGGCATGCGCATACCTGCTGGCCGCTGGTC
Organism: Tuctoria greenei; assembly: GCA_036927565.1. NCBI lineage: Eukaryota > Viridiplantae > Streptophyta > Magnoliopsida > Poales > Poaceae > Tuctoria > Tuctoria greenei. The sequence goes on along the minus strand of JAYESD010000005.1, from coordinate 200,083,759 downwards.
CCCGGCGAAGTGCCCCGCGCGCTGCTCTCCGAGTCGTCGCCGCCGAGAAAGGAAGGCCGCGAGGCAGTCGTTTGCCGGTGGCCGAATGCGGGATGAGGCCTTACTGCCTCCTCCGGCGAGGTGGTGGAGAACCGCGAGGCGAATTTTGGGGTGGGAAACGCAGCAGCAGCAGGAGGGGGGGGGGGGGGCGAGGCGAAGCACGGGAATCCGAGGAGAGGAGGTTTGGGTGATGGCAGGTGCTGTCATGGTGGGGAAGAAAAGTGTTTTGTTTTTCCCTCTCAAATTTCACTTTACTATTTAGGTTTTCTTTGGATTGAAGGAATTGAAAACACAGAAATAGGAAAAACATATGAATTGAAATTGCATATCTTTATAATCATATATGAATTGAAAATATAGGAATTGAGATGAGAAGCCCTTTAACAGTATCGTAAGAAAAATAAAAGAACATATAATATGAGCCGAGAAAGAAAAAAGAGGTCTAAACTCATGTTAGGTTTCCTATATAATTTAGCAAAGGAATTCATTTCTATAGAAACTATCCTTTGTTTTTACTGTGAGTCAAATGGTCATGTAGGAAAAATCCTTTACAAATTCTATCATTCAAAATTCATTTGTCATCCCTTGAATCCAAAGGGAACCTTAACATGACAATTGACTGTGCACAAAGGGGCAAAAAATCAAACGTAATGACATCACTAGATGAAGCTAGACGGACAGAGTTACGGGAGCATCCTTAGCTGCGTAACCACCACTGCGAGTAGGCGATGGAACGAACGGAAACTACTGCACCCGAGATACAATCGCGTACTGGAGTACTTACAAAGCGACAAGCTTTTTGGGAAGTAAGGATTATGTGTTAATCTCTGTCGCCTAAAATGCCGAGCTGTGTAAGCTGAGATCTGGGTGCACACTTCGTGTCGCTTGGTGGTGGTGCCCGAACTAGTCTGTTTCTTTGTCACCTTTCGGAGGAAGATGGAGACAGATTCAGTCTTTAAGAACATGGCGTACGTGGAAGTGGTGCGCAGCGAGACGCAGGAGGCGGCGGTGAGCGGCGACATCAAGTACAAGCTGGTGGGGGTGGCCGCCAACAAGGCTGATGGCGAGATCGCCGAGTACGAGTGCCTTGTGTGGGGGCGTCCCCGGCTCGCGCTCCGACACCTGGAAGCTCCACACGTTCAGGAAGATCCATAACTAAGCTGACTGCATTGCTGTCACCTCTACGTAAGGAAAAACCTTAAATATATTGTCACGCCCGGTCATCAAAGAGATGAACAGACGCTAATCACATGTACGACAGGATCAGTTGAATCGTACATGTGTTACAAAAGTGAAATATCAATACATAGCCATGTTCGAGTACAAAAATAGTCTTACAATATGACCCGAAGGTCTACAAATACAGATCACAAACATATATACAACATCTAAACAGTTCACATAATCCAAACTACACTGGAAGCATAAATAGATAACTAGGGCTCCATCTTCACAGACAGTTGCGCGAAGGATCGCCAGCCTAGACCAAGTCCTCCAGGTTGACGAAGAAGTCTTCCGGTGCCGCTTCTTCTTCATATTCTAATGGAAAAGTAAACGCTTGAGTACATAGAGTACTCAGCAAGTGTGGGAAGAGAATGACATGATTGGCTAAAGCAAGAGAAGACCAATTATGGCTTAAGCACTATGCTTAGAACCTAACCTTAGCTTTCAATTATCTATATCATAATCCAAGAAATAATCCAACACATATTAATGATGATGAATGTAACTTGAATTATAAATAACCACTATTTCCCAACCATAATCTAATTACGAACTGGCTTCAAGCCGCTCTTGTCCGTGAGCACGACTGTCATGATAGTTTTATCAAATCTCTGCAGAGAGTGTACCCTTTACCGATAAGTAGTGATTTCATCCCCTGTTGCCAGGTGGACTAAGTGAACCTCTCTGAATGCCTGTGGTAGCTAACCACATTACACACTTCCTTTGGTGTGAGGCCAGGAGATCACTACATGGTCTTTACAAAGGTATTCCCGACTAGTGATAGCCCTCTAAGGTTTCCACCAATGAGGTATTTCCGAAGTATCCCTCCACCTCAGAGCCCCCTCTTGAGCCTTGCGGTTCCCACAGCAGTACCCCTGCATCATTTCCCGCACCATTAAACTACTAGCATTTCATCGAGAGAAACATAATTAATTGACCAAGCTGCCCCATCTCAGTCTCGTGGTGGTACTATAAAGTTTAGTGGCTTCATCCATAAACCGGTCCTTAGAATCCGGTGGTGCCAAACCCAATCCTGGGTCTCGTGCAAACTGCACCATGCTAAAACTATCCAACCACCAGATTCCTATTCACCGCTATTGTGTGACCATCACAATTAAAGTAATCATAAAGTTTAACATGTCACATTTGTGGGAAATCCCATTCCCAATGTCTAAGTATGACTAGGCATAATTAATACCTATCTGCTTTCCAACCTAAATCAGGTGACAAGGAATTATATAGAACAAGGCATGTAACATGAAATAGGACATCATTTTATTTAGCATGCATCTATCTAAAATCCTAAAATTAGTACAAGATGGTCAAGGGCACTTGCCTTCTTCGAAGACTTGATTGTTGGTGAAGTCTTGGTCTTGGAGATTAAAGTTGGGGTCATAGTACGACTCTAAATATATTGCCCAAGCATGGCAAGAAGAAATAAAAACGAAATAAGTAAAGAGCACACAATACATGGCATCACAACATACACATAAGCATAAAATTTCTATACTAATGCATCCCTACGAAGCATTTACTATTTTACATAGCAAAAATATGCATTTTATATTTATCTTACATTTTTAGGATTTATTTATAGCCTAAAATAATTTTTATTGAATTTTCTATGGCCAAAATGTATTTTAAATTTTTTTTAATAAATTTCCCATGGTAAAAATATATTTTATTTGCACTCTACAATTTTATTACAGCATAAAAACATTTTATACAAACTTTCCTACCGTTTATTTACCATTTTTATCTATTTTCTACATATTAAATACTACTATAAACAATATATAGCAATTAAATAAAATCTCAGGGACTTCCTGGTAATTTTCCTACACTGTATAGGGTCCAAATCACTAATTATATAAATTTCCAGGGGCTAGATTGCTTAATTAAGTGATTAAATCTATTTCTAGAGAGTCTAGGGGCTAGATTGACAATTTTAGGGGTTAGCTTTGCATTTCACCAAAGTTCAGGGGGTAGCTGATGAATTTCCAAGGGTCTGGGTGTAAATCCGGCGGCGGGAAAAGAGGTTTGAATGTGGGCTGTCGATTTTAAAACGAACGCGCGGGATTTAAAACGGCCGAACCATTACGACCTTCTAATCTTGGCCGTTGGCTCCCATCCAAGAGCCAGGATAGGGCCACGACGCCCTAAAGCCGGCACCAGCGCCTTGCGCGGCAACGCACGGCGGCGACCTCGCCGACGCATGGACAAAACGGCACAATCTATGCTGATTCTATGCGCAATCTACACCAAACTAAAGAGGGGAAGAAGGGGAGCATACCTCGGTGGTTTCGGGGTGCGAAATCAAGTGGAGATGAGTCGGCGACGAGGGGCGGCGGCGGTTGGCGTCGGCTCCCGTCGAACTCGGCGAATCCCCAGCTAATCTCCCGCGCGAACTTGTTCGGCGTGCTCCTGGGTCCACGACGAAGAGGTCAGAGGGGAGAGAGGGGTGAAGCGATCGCCGGCTAGTCGGGAACGCGTGCGACTTACCGAGGACGGCGGTTGGCTAGGGTTTCCATGCGGGGAAGAAGAAGGAGAAGGGGAAAGCGGGGTTTTATAGGGGAAATGAGTGCGGCGGTTGATGGCGCGTGCATAGGGTAGTTCCCCGGGGTGAATCGGCGTGGGGTGAGGCGGTTGGAGGGGGGGAGTTGGCGCGGCGCGGGCGCGGGAAGAAGAGGGTGGCGGTTGCCCATGGAAGGGGATGACGAATGGGTCCCGTGCGGCAGAGAGAGAAGAGAGAGAGTGGGGGTGGTTGGGCCGCGGGAGAGAGGAGGGGGAAGATGGGTCGGGATGGGAATTTGACCCAATAGGGGGGTTTTGCCTTTTTCTTTTTCTTTTTCCACTTCTTTTCTTTTGATTTGATTTCAAATTCAAATTTCAATGTTTGCTACTCATTTGAACTTCAAAATTCACACAAAAATACATACTAGAATGTACATTGGTTTGATCAATTTTATTTATATAAAATATGTGTGTTACATATATGGCACTCCATAGCCATAGTCACGCGCATCCAACGTAACTACTAAAGTATCGTACTTCACATGTGTGAGCAATACGTTTTCACCGTCATTTACGCACTGTAAGCGCGGTCAGTCGTAATTAGTATGTTCAACCTCTGAAATTAAATGAGGCATCTCTCCAAGTTTGTATCATGCATGAGCTATGTGTCAAAACAGAAAAGGGCATACGTGGGCAATATTTCTGCCAAAACAAACGTAAGAACGTCTAAAAAGTGGTGGAAAATCGTGTGAAATTTCTGTACCAGTTCGCGCAAACCACCCGGCACTCTACAAAATATCGAAAGTTTCTGTCAACTGTCTCGCTATATATGGGACGCCTCGCCGATTAGCCGAAAACCTTCCGCACTCGTGCAGTCTTGCGTCTGGACTGAAAACAGCGGGATGTACTGGGACGGCTAGTAAAGCTTGGAGGACGAACGGACTGACGAGATGCATGATCGTCCAGCGTTGGATCTCGTATCGTATGGATGGTACGGCTGCTGGATATGACGGGCAGTTGATGACGCCACGTACCAAAGCCCAAAGGGAGGTGGAGGCGGACGGCCAGCCTAGCTCATGCCCTCATCAAACATATTGCCCATGCACACGTGCGATCGAGTCCTGCTGATCGGGAACAACGTAGGAGGATCCGGAATCTCCGCGCCACACAACCAACCACATCATCCATCCATTGCCCCCTCCTCGATCTCGCCTCCATCGCCGTCACCACTTCGCCTGCATGCCCTAGCTAGCTTTTACCCTCCCGCGCCGCCTCTCTCCTTTTGATCCTCCCATACCGTGGCCTCGATCTGGATTCCGTCGTCCTGATTCCCTGATCGAGCCCCTCTGTCGCCGCGATACTTGCTCTGTCCCTGGGCACGCCGCTAGACCCTACATACACACATTACGCGGCTGTACGTCTCGATCGCCGGAGTTCGCAGAGGCGGCTTAAGGTAACATCGCCCCAGCCAGATTGTCCGGTCGCGTTGTTGGTCGATCGATCGACACGGCTGTCGTCCTCATTCAAGTTCTGATCTCGGCCGATCGGAGATAAACGGCCGTACGTGCGCCAGAAGGAAACAGTATAAGTGTCACAGCCCGAGAAAAAAGAATTCGATGACCGCCAAACTGTGGAAACGATGATCATCCTCGCTCTATAGCCTCTGTACGTCAGCCCTACGTCGCCGGCGCGCGGCGGCGCTGTCACCGGAGGTAATATAGCGGCTACGGGGCGATCGATCCCGATCTGACTGGTCGTCGAGACGACGATGACGGGGTGCCTGTGGCCGTGCGTTACCGCTGTGCTGTCCAGGGGTGGAGCCAGCAGCAGCCAGAGGAGGCTGTTCCGGTCCAAGCCCAGGACTCCCGCGGAGGTGGTGCGCCACGTCAGGGAGCTCCTGGCGTACGTCAAAGATCACCCGGAAGGCTGCGGCGGCAACAACCATGACTACTCCAAGCGTGGCCACAAGGTGATGATGACACGTACTGTACCCCCTTTTCAAGGATTTTCTTCGACTGGTTTCATACATTTGGTTTCATGTCACTTTGTATTTCATTTTTGATATCATTGAAGGTCTTTCCTGTGACATACACACGCACTAAAGTTGATGCAAAGCATTACAGAAAAATTAAGCAAGTAGGATGTACCATTCACCCATGGTATCATAGTGTCTGTTTCTGATGCAACAAAAGGAACTTGTTATCCGTTTGCTGTTTGTGAACCTTAGCTTGTTACTGATTGGAATAAACAAAACTCCAAATTTACGTGCGATACTTAGAGCCAGCTCTCTAGATTAATAAAAAGTGGATTTCCTTGCAGATGGATGACCTAAGCAAAAGCATCAAAGAGATGAAGTGCATTCTCTATGGTAACGGTGAGACGGATCCTATCGAAGAAGCTTGCATCCAGTTGACCAAGGAGTTTTTCAAGGAGAACACAAACACATTTAATCTGTTAATTGTTTGCCTTCCATGCTTGGACTTGGAAGTACGTCAATTTTATATTTATTTTGCCTATGAAGTACTCTTGTTGTTCAATTTTTTCTAGCTAATTAACTGTACCAATATACAAACACCGTACCAAACATATTTTCAAATAATTCTCTAAACATAATCCTTTTTTAGACACAAAAGGATGTAACTCAAGTTATCGCAAATTTGCAAAGGCAAAAGGTTGATTCAAGAATGATTGCCTCCAACTACATCGAAGCAAACCTAGATCTGCTGGATATTTTGATGGCAGGGTAAGAAACAATTCTATTATTCCTATTAGAAGAAACATGCTCATTTCAATGTTTCAGATCGTTTAAAAATTTATTTGCATGAATACCTATGTAGTGATAAAATCGATCGACCCTAACAATTTATTAATAGTTCCTTACTAATTGTTCTTGGGGCTAACGACATGAGATTTATGCTACTTCTGAAGGCACGATAATATGGAAATTGCAATACACTATAGTACTATATTAAGAGACTGCATACGCCACCAAGTTGCTGCAAGGTATGAATATGACCTCTATCACTATCTGTGCTTAGTGTTTTATGCTCTTTGATATGCTCATCAAATGATATCTTATTATTTATTTGTTATAAACACTTGTAACGTCTCTTTGTAAAATTTGATTTGGTTGTGTTTGTAGGTATATTTTGGAGTCTCAGCATGTTAAGAAATTTTTCCAGTACGTACATTATCCAGACTTCAACATGTCATCAGATATGTTTAAGACGTTTAAGGTGAGTATGTGCACTTCTTAATGAAAGGGGCCTCATCTTGCATTAACAAATATCACCTATTCACAATTTGATTTTCCAAGCATGAAGATTGTCAACATAAAATATATTGTTTTGTTTTTAAAATTATGGAAATAAGTAGCATATTTTATTTCAAAAAATAGCATATGCTCCATAGTAATTGTATTATGCTTACTTTAATAGGAACTTATGACACGGCATAAATCCACTGCATCTGAGTTCTTTTCTAAGAATTATGATTGGGTAAGTATTTTCAACTAGTTATTTCTATTGAAGAATATACCCTTCAATTATTTCTTCATGTTGTCTTCAAAAAAAATATTTCTTCATGTACACATTGATATATATAATTGTGAATTACAATCGCAACTGATATTATGAGTTGCAAACCTTGTATCAGTTCTTTGCGGAGTTTAACTCAAAAATGCTGTCATCTACCAACTATATCATCCGAAGGCAAGCTATTCAGGTACGTCTTTCTCCTCGTCCTTGTTCATCATCTACTTCTTTATGAAGTTTTGTTCAATGCACATTGCATCTGTTTCGCCAGCTCCTTGGGGAGATTCTTCTTGAGAAGTCAAACGCAGAAGTGATGATGCGTTACGTTAGTACGAAGGAGCACCTCATGATTTTAATGAACCTTCTAAGGGTAAGACGTTGTTGTTTGTGCATTTCAACTCTGCTGCGCAACCGTAACTCATTATTTGCTGGCTGTATGTGCCTCACCTGCGTCTCTGTGTGTATTTAACATATCGTTGCTTGGTTACACATCCCAGGAACCAAGCAAGGCTGTTCAAGTGGAGGCTTTCTACGTCTTCAAGGTACAGTACAACATCGAATAGTTCCTTGTACGCACTACTGGGCTCTTTTGCATCCCTGAGTGACTCTGGCCTTCCCTTGCATAAGCTGTTCGTTGCCAACAAGAACAAGCCACCTGAGATTGACAGCATACTGCGCGCAAACAGGAAGAAGCTGCTGAGGTTCTTGGGAGACTTCACCCTTGACAAAGGTAAAAAAATGCTTCCGTCCAGGTTAGAACAGAACATGATCATTACTGGTTGTATATGTAACCAAGTTCATCCTTGTTGGATGCAGAGGACCAGAAGTTCGAGATCGACAAGGCTAAGGTGCTGTCCGACATCTTAGCGCTGGGGATGGTGGAATCGTGAGATCGGAGAAGCCGCCATGCCAAGTACTAGTAGTAGTAGTTACTATAGTTAGTTAGGCCCTGTTTCACGTTTGTTTTCATAATCGAGGGTCGAAGCCGTTTTGTTCTTCCAGTTCGCTTTTTTGCGCCATCGCTCCGCTCGGAACTGCACGAGCAGTGAGTGAGGATTGTGTTCTCTTGCAAGTTTCCGACAACGATGTGCTTGTTAATTTCTGCACTTGCCCGTTGCTGTTTGCTAAACTGCCTGCGTCTAGTGTGTTGTGTTCATTCCGTAACGCAGGCCGGTTGCCGCCGCGCCGTGCTGGGTTGCCGGCCTGCTTTGTCACCGACTCGTCAGCGCAATTGACACAGATGACAACACGAATTAATGGAGTGGCTATTACTATCAGTAGACTTTTTTTCCAAAAATTAAGGCACAGCTATTATGTACACAGTACAGTTTCATTCTCCTCATCAAGCGGAGAAGAAGCCGTCGAAGGCGGCGAGGGCGAGCCCGGTCTTGGGCTCCTGCAGCTCCCGGATCCGCACCGCGAAGTTGACCCTCACGCCGGACGCCGCGGCCGAGGCGGACTCCACCCACGAGCTCAACGCCTTCTCCACCGCGCCGAAGTTCCTAGTCCCGCCGCCGCTGCTGCTGCTGCTGCTGCCGTCGGCGCTGATGGGGTCTCCACGCTCCACCCTCTTCTGGAACTCGTCGGCGACCATCAACGCTATGTCCGCCATGCTTGCCAGCTGACTGCAGATCCTCCTAGCTAGATCTCGGACCTCTCTACTCTTTCCTCGCTGCTCTTGAATGAAAACGAAGCTTGCTTTGGTGTTTGCTGTGCTTTGGATCTTGCTTGCTGTGGTGATGCTGATGAGCGGCATATGCTTCTGATGCGGGGCCTACTTATAGCAGGCCGGGCCCCTGTAGTGGGTGGAGCGGCATATGCTTCGGATAAGCATCTCTCGAGTGAGTCTACTTTTCGAGCTGCCGCGGTCGCTGCTGGTTTCCGCCCGCGGTCGCCGTCTGTTTGTGCTGTTGCGCCGCAGGTTTCCTTCCGCCGCGGTCGCCGTCTGTTTCAATCCTGTTGGCCGGTGTGGCAACTAGCAGTGCCTCCGCGTGTTGCACGCTCTCAGTTTCAACCTGCTGATTACAACTTCTATGATGCACATGCAGGTACGGTAGTTTTACTTTAGTTACCTCCATTTCCTTCCAGAAAGCTCTTGCATGGCTACATTCAATGAGAGCATGAAAAATGTTTCACGATCTAATCCGGAGGCCCATGCATGTCAGCCGTGTCGCCGTCCGTCCACGGTACTGTATTATTTTAGGCCAAAGAATATGGGATGGTTAGACAAACCGCGGCTATATATGGTACGGGAAAAATCAGTTTTCCTTCGCTCCAGCAGCATGATCGAACACAAATGCGTACACGCCTGAACAAGATCAAGCACTACGCTCGAGACACAGATATCTGCAAGAAATTTTCTAGCTTTACCATATCCCGCGGGTTGCTGGTGTTGTTTCCGTAATACTGTAGCACAGAGCCTGAGGAAGCCAAAGTGGCCGCGTACAGCTCAATGGATGCAACAAAATGCCATCGCTTCTTCAAGAGTTTACCGAGTATATATGGCAGTTCCTCGGGGCAACAGTGGATTATACATTTATACATTAAAAATGATGGGAAAATCCTATAACTATTCGTTGCACTACAGGATTTGAGCTTTGTTATCAGTTTGCACACTGCAGATCGATCCAAAACAAGTACCAGGAAGACTACCGAAACAGTGACATTGATCTTCTATCACGAACTCCCGCACAGTATTTCGGTGAAAACAGAGACTGCCTCCTGCGCGTATGACACCTGATCATCAGGTACAGGTGCGCTTAGCATCGTCTCAAAAGAAACCATGTACAGGTTCGGTGCACCTGGGGTGTTCATAAGAAGCTCGCATAGCTCCTCTGCCATCTTCGAGTAGCATGCCCTGCCATGCTCGAAATTGTGTTTACAAGATCAGCTAGAAAATCACTGAGAAAAAAATATAAACAAAATCATAGTGTTGACTTTCTGTCACTTCAAAATGGAGCTAATTAGCTGAGCTTTGTACAAATAGTACGATGAGCATGAATATTTGTTCATGTAGCTTGGATCTGCTTAAGTTTAAATAATACGGGTGAATTTTATTTTCTTCCTTTTAACAAAAATCTAAAGGTATGATGACTGATAAAGCTTTAAATGAAGGCAACAATTTCAAGAGGGGACTGATCCTTGATTTCTTGTCTGCTAGTGGATCAGCAGCTTTCAAGAATAACATCTTACCTCGCCTCAACAGGTAAGTTTCTTCCCCACACTAGCAATGAATCATCTAATCGTCCAAAGAAACTTCTGCAAGATTCATTTTCCTTCTCAAGTGGATCCTGAAAGATAAAGTGAGGTTACTTCCAATTCCATATATTTGAGGACATGTTGTACTTCAAAAGAACAAGTTCTTACTGAATCATCTATGGCACTGTCTTCTTGCATTGAGTTTTTTAGAATGTAATAATCAATGTATATTCCAGCGCCAAGGTCCCAATCAGCAATTTGAGACTTGTGGTTCTCCAAAGCACTTATAACGTCCCAGATCTCCTGATGCTTTGCTGAAATAGGTATTGAGAAAAGAAGTGACTGGTTTGTCATAACAAAAGACTGCCGTGTTTATGAATACAAGACACCTCACTTGTTTAAAAAGAAAAGCTTATCAACATATTGTTATTCTCAATTAGGTACAGATGCATATATTTATATAGAAGACAGGTTATATATTGAATTAAGGCCCTCCTTAAATTATTTGGTTAGGGTGTTGTAGGAAAAACTTACATGAAAGAAATAAAGGATGAGCCACAGAAGTCATGAAAATAGTATGAGCTTTCTTCCAGTTGCCACACTTAATAAAATTCTTCAGAGCACCCTGCTGACTCCATAATATTCAAGATAAAGAGCCTGTGTATACAGCTCGTTAGCTAAATAAATACTTGCAATGCTTATTGAGGGTCATATATTCAGAAAATTTGTGCATGTCAGTTTCTAAAAAGCAAACAAACATCTTACCAGAGATTCATGCATCCATTCTTCTGGTATACCAAGTTCTACAATATACTGCCTTTGGGTGTTGTCTTTACTCCATGACTCGCAATATTTTGACAAAATTTCTCTGATTAACTTCTCATGGATGTACGGGCATCATCAAGATGCATCATATGCAGAATGACATAGATGGCCCAATGGCACTTCCCAAGACAAAGTAACTGATACACAAAACTCATATCCAGCAAGTGAAGATCACTTGAACTGAAAGCGCCAATAGCTTCCAAAATGGAACGCTGATGCCAGATCATATGGTAGTCCAAGGGATCATATGAATATGAGAATGCACTAAACATAGTTTTTATTAGATCAAAGTTCTCACCTTGATTGGCATGAAGAAGCATTAGGTAAAAGGATATGTCAAATCGGTCACCTGGGGACCAGTGAAGTGCTTCATCAAGAGGTCCTTCATCAATGTATATAGGAACAGGATAGGGAACTTTGCCCTCACCGAGGAGTTGTTGATACGAACGGATGACGATATTAAGTGATGCATCAGGAGATAACTGATACCACATGATCAAACCAAGGTACCTTTTCCAATCAATTGGTGAATCTAGTGAAGCAGCATGTATGTTACCAGCAAGCAACTCATATACCTTTAGCCTTTCTTCTTCAATATAATCAAAATCAAGACCATTCATTTTCCATAGGTCCAGTTGCTGAGCGAGGTCAGATCGATTTAACATCGATCCACCAGCCTGACTTAGCAAAACTGCTAACCGAACATCACCCCTTGAAGCTGCAACTTCAGAGGCTGTGTCTAACTGCCGACCAGTTAAGAGAAGAATAATATGTTCTAAATATTGTACATCACTTAAGGTGCTCAACTCTCCTTGCACTCGATGACAAACACTGTCCTGTAACCAGTTACTGAAGTCTGCTCTCCTAACCAAAGGAAGCGCTTCAAGGTCTATGTTGACATAACCTTCTTTCTTGTCTAAAGCCATGCCTTCTGGATCATCGTCGCCAATAGTCTCCATGTTGTTACCGATTGCTCTTTCTGAGAACAAGACCCTAATTAACTCCCAAACCGTAACTTGATGCATTAATATCACGCGCGAAGACTGTAACACCCTAAAATTTCAAACATTGTAAATCAACCTTTCAAATATATTAGGGTGCATTTGAAAGTGCATTTTGGTGTGAAAATTTGAATTCAAACGTGTAGACTTCGAATGAATTTGAAATTCAAATCAAATCAAATCGGAAAAGAAAAAGAAAAGAAAAAAAAGGAAAACGGCGCCTGGGCCGAATCTGGCCGCAGCCCAACTCCTCCCCCGCCGGCCCAGCCGCGTCTCCCTCCCTCTCTCTTCTTTCTCTGGCTAGCGGGCCCCACTTGTCGGCACTTCCTCCCTCCCCTTTCTTCCCCGCATCGCGCGCAACGGCCGAGCCCCCGCGCCCACGATCTTCGCCCGCGCCCACGTTCCCTCACCTCGGAGTCGCGCCCAATCGTCGAACCCCGCGCGCGCGCCACAACCGCCGGCCTCGCCGCCTCTATAAACCCACCCCGCCCCCAATTTCTTCTCTTCCCCGAGCTTCCAAACTCTAGCCACCTCGGTTCTTGGTAAGTCGCCGACGTTCCCGCCAATCTCTATGCAATTTCCTCACGGATCCTAGCCTAACATCTTCGCCGTACTCCCAGACACACGCCGGACACGTTCACTCGGGAAGTTCGCCGTCGCATCGCCGTTTTCGTCGGTCGCCGGTGAGATTCCGCCGCTGTCCTTCGTCGCGTCGTCAATTCAGCCACCTAGCTTGCTTTCTTTTTGGTCCATAACGCGTGCGACATCGTCCTCAGGCCGCCGGACTCACTCCTTGGTCGGGATCGAGGCTGCACCGTCGACTTCGCCGATCAGCGACGAGCTCCGCCGCCTCCAACCGTCGCCGACGCCCTCTGCTCCTCCCCAAGTCCAATTGACGCCACCGGTGAGTTCACAGTGTCGCCCCATTCGATTTTACGCATTTAGATTCGAGGATTAGGCTTGATTGTGTGTAATTTAGCCGGTTCCGGCGAACTCGCCGCCTTCGACCGTCGGGCGCCGTCGCGCACCGCGCGTGCGCCGGTTAGAGCCAACGTGGCTCAATCTGGGCCGTCACCTCGCGGCCAACGGCCGCGATTAGAAGTAGCGTACCGATTCGCGTTCATAAAATTCGGGCCGTCCGGATTGGATCCAACGGTCGGCATTTAAATGACCCTGCGCGCCCGCCAGTTTACACCGAGGCCCCTGCAAACTTGCGGACTAGCCCCTGGAGAATTAGAATATTGTGCAGAAACCTAGAAAATTCACAATCTAGCCTCTGGACTTTTATTAAATTAGAATTTAACTGCACATTTTAAGTCTAGCCCCTAAAAACTCGTTTAATATTGTTTCTAGCCCCTGTCTAGTTAGGGAAAATTACAGTCTAGCCTCTGGATAGTTTAAAAACTATTTTCAGCAATTATAATTATCGGTACCCTGGGTACCATATACTCCTTGGGATTGCAAAGATCTCAAGGGAAAGTCATCTACTTGATTTGAAGACCTTCGGAGGCCCACATGTCAGACATAACCGGACCCACTTCTCTAACATGGTTAGTCCCAGAGTCGCCACGTGTACTATCAAACCGGCGCTACCGCCCACAAGGGGGGAGCTCCAGACTATGTACCGAAATGGCACTCCCAGACCTAACCCCAGACCGAGGGAAGCTCCAGAACTGACACGTGTCGGGTAACACCGGACCTATCTGTTCCCCACAGTGTGCTCCGGCGCTGCCACATGTCCAACTGTCGGATCTTCAGCCTCTAACCTCCGGAAGACTCCACAACGACTCCGGATCTTCAAAGGGGAATCAATGACTTCAAGACCCGATCAAGTGTCATTAATACTATATTAATGACACACGATCGGACGACCTTAATTACCAGTAACGGTGCTGTCAAAGCTCATAACTCGGTCATTAAGGGCAATTAAACGTGTTGAATGTGTATCAAGATCAGTAACCGCCGGGGCCACATGTCGGGCCAGGCTAACTTGTAACAGCCTGCCCTTGTACTATAAAAGGACATGCCGACGATACATAGGACACACTCTCCGGAGACACGCTGACTTTACACTCTCAATTGACGTTGAGCTTATACATCCAATACAACACCAACACACCCGGTGGAGTAGGGTATTATGCTCAGGCGGCCCAAACCACGTAAATCTTCGTGTCCCTTGTGTCACTCGACATCTCACCTTCTGGAATCTCTGCGTGCCCATACCGAATCTCAAACTCCTCTAACACTTTAGTAGTGTCGGGAGATCTGCCGGATCAAAACCACCGACAGTTGGCGCGCCAGGTAGGGGCGCAGGAGACTTCAAGAATGGTGAACTCAGCCGCTGGATCATCCAATGGTCATCCCGCTGTTCAAGCTGTTGGGGGTAATCCCTCCAATATGCAGCCACCAGCAGGAACCACGGTTCCAGCATGAGTCACACTTCCACCACCGCCGCCTCCACCAGCAAATCAAGCTGGACAACGCGATGGTGCATCGGCGTCAATCACTGCGTCGGCGAATCTTGACAACCCGGAACACGCACTTCATGCAGCATGTGCTCTTCTTTAGCGCCCACCACCTCCGGACGCATCCCGGGATGCAATGGAGCAATGGAGGGCCGATGTGGAACACTTGGTTGCAGCAACAGCCGACCGCATCAGTAACCAGGGTCCTCCTCCTTCAGGACGGGCCCCGTCGTAGGGACGGACCTTGTCTGGCAGACTTGGTCCGCACGTTTCCAACAACAGGAGACGTGCTGCATCACAGCAGGTGACGTCGTTGCCCTCCGGGACACGACACACTCACACGGTATCAAGGCTTTCAACTCATGACCTCCGAGCGGAGCTTGATCGCCGATATCGCCAACAAGACGGCCGAGTCCATATTGAGCGTTCTCGTGAAAGACGAGAAGCTCAAGACATTCCTGCTCCTGAAGGAGTAGGAGGAGCCTGTTCAGCCCTGACCATGCATCTGCGTATGGTCAGGTGGCCACAGAATTCCAGCCTCACCTGCCGGAGAAGTTCGACGGGACCGTTAATCCTGTCGAATTTCTTCAGATTTACTCCACTGCTATCTTGGCAGCTGAAGGAAATGAGGCCGTAATGGCTAATTATTTCCCAGTGGCTTTAACTGGGACCGCCAGGTCCTGGTTTATGAGCCTTCCACCCAACTCCATCAACAGTTGGGAGGAGTTGTGCCGGCAGTTCACCGCCAACTTCGGGAGTTCTTACACCCGACCAGACACCGAACTGGACCTTTTTGCAGTTGTGCAAAAAGGAGGAGAATCCCTGCGATCATTCATCCAGAGATTCTCTCAGGTACGAAACACTATCCCTTCTATCTCTAGCGCCTCTATCATCGTGGCATTTAGACAGGGAGTGCGGGATAAGAAGATGCTGGAGAAACTGGCGATCAAGGAGATTACTAGTGTCACGGAACTCTTCAGCTTGGCTGACAAATGTGCCAGAGCTGCGGAGGGTCATGAAATGCACTCCAAACCAACTCCGAAGGATCACAAGAAATCCTCCGAAGGAGAAGCCGCTACCTTCGGGAGTGACAAGAAGAAGAAAAAGACCAACGGCAAGAAGAAGCCGTCGGCCGGTGCATCCAATGTTGCAGCTGCTGCAGCTCCGGGTGGCCGGGGGCCATGCCCCGAGAAGCGACCTCGACCGTCTTCTGAAGACGGTGGCAAACCCAAGGTGTGGTGTCCAATTCATAAAACGGACAGCCACAGTTTGGAAGACTGCCGGGAGGTCCAAAACCTTGCCGAGCGCTACAACAAGCACCGGGAAGCTCCTTTACGACAGAGGGAAGGAAAACAAAAAGTTGACGAAGCTCCGGCTGAAGAGGAGTTAGGTTTTCAAGATACCAAAAAGGTCCTGAAGGCCGTCTACACCTCTGTCGACGACGATTCCGACGTCTTTGACAATGAGTGTCGGAAGACCATGAACACCATTTTTGGTGGATCATGGGACATCACCTCCCGCCGCGTCATCAAGACTATGCGTCGGGACATGACTGCTGTAGCTCCTACAGCCAGGGCGAAGCCTCATCGGAAGTGGATGGACACAACCATCACTTTTGATGCTTCAGACTGCCCTCGAAGCATGGTTGGAGCAGGCCAGCTACCTTTGATGGTATCTCCTACCATCAATAACATCCAGCTCCACCATGTCATGGTAGACGGAGGTTCGGGGCTCAACCTCATAAGCTTCAAAGCTTTTACCAAGCTTCAGCTCCGACCTTCGGATCTCCACCCCACCTGACCTTTCTCCGGAGTAGGTCCAGGAGCCATTACCCCACTCGGAGCTATTACCCTCCCCGTTACCTTCGGGACCCGGGAGAAGTATCGCACCGAGAAGTTGGTCTTTGACGTTGCTCAGATCAACTTACCCTTCAACGCCATCTTGGGTAGGCCTGCCTTGTAAAAATTCATGGCAGCTGCTCATTATGGTTACCTGGTGTTAAAGATGCCAACACCAGTGGGCGTTCTCCGGATCCGCGGAGATCGTACTTCCGGAGTAACTGCTCTGGAAGAACTCCATGAGCTTACTACGGCGCAAGAGGAGGACTCAAGGCAGGAGCAAGCTCCAAAACCCCCGAGCATTCGTCAGCGAGGCTCGACTTCTGCACCTCGTGTGCATCCAAGCGGCGACACCGACGTTCCCGTTAAAGTCGTCCAAATCGGTTCCGATGCCGCTCAGACCACCCGTATATCGGGGGGGTTGAACGATAAATAGGAACTCGCGCTCATTGCTTTCCTCCGGGAAAATGTCGACGTGTTTGCCTGGCAACCGTCACAAATGCCTGGGATCCCTAGGGAAGTGATTGAGCACAATCTGAAGATCTACACCGACGCCCGACCTGTGCATCAGAAGCCTCAGAAGCAATCCGTAGAGCGACAGAACTTCATTCGACAAGAAGTGAAGAAGTTGCTCGAAGCTGGATTCATCCGAGAAGTCTTCCATCCAAAATGGCTGGCAAACCCAGTCGTTGTGCCCAAGGCCGGCGGGAAGCTTCGGATGTGTATCGACTACACAACACTAAATAAGGCATGTCCAAAAGATCCATTCCCATTACCTAGAATAGATCAGATATTGGATTCCACCTCCGGGTGTGAATTACTGTGTTTCCTAGACGCATATTTTGGGTATCATCAAATCAGAATGTCTAGGGAAGATGAAGAGCATATCTCTTTCATCACAGTAGATGGATTGTACTGTTATACAGCCATGCCATTTGGTCTCAAGAATGCAGCTTCAACCTTTGTACGAGCTATGTACAAAACCTTTGAAGAACTCATTAGAGACATAGTGGAGGTGTACGTCGACGACATCGTGGTCAAGGTGAAGAACAAGGAATCACTCCTTGACACCTTGCAGACTGTCTTTGACAAGCTGCGGGTCACCCGCACAAAGCTAAATCCAGACAAGTGTGTCTTCAGGGTTAGCTCCGGAAAACTTCTTGGTTTCCTGGTAAGTCACTGGGGCATAGAAGCTAATCCAGCAAAGATCAAAGCCATTGAAGACATGCGGCCACCAGCCCGCATCAAAGATGTCCAAAAGCTAACTGGATGTCTAGTAGCCCTCAGCCGGTTCATTTCAAGACTGGCGGAATGGGTACTCCCCTTCTTCAAGTTATTAAGGAAGTCCGGACCATTCCAATGGTATGAAGAAGCAGAAAAGGCGTTCCAGGAGCTAAAACAGCTCCTCACCACCCTACCAATTCTGGTAGCTCCGAACCCTGGTGAGCCTTTGCTGCTTTACATTTCAGCCACTGACGAAGTCGTCAGTATGGTCCTGGTTGCGGAGAGACTAGAACCATCCCATACTCAGGAGTTCAGACCCCTTCAGGAGGGTCTGGAGGTTCCTGAAAGCGAGTCTGGGTCCCAGCTCCCAGACTTGAATCCACAAGAAGTTACTTCAGAAGACCCAGACCCCTCTGGGAGGGTCCAGGTCGCTTCTGAAGAAGCTTCGGGTTCCTCCAGCAAGGACTCGGAAGTCCCCGAAGAAAATCTGGACCCCTCCGGGAGGATCCGGATCAATGAAGAGGAAGCTCTAGGCCCCTCCGGGAGGGTTCGGACCATCCAACGCCCATTGTACTTCATTAGTGAAGTACTTCATGACGCCAAGACTCGATACCTAGAGGTGCATAAGCTGGTCTATGCAGTTCTTATTGCCTCCGGGAAGCTTCGCCATTATTTCCAAGCTCACAAGATCTCAGTGGTGACCTCTTACCCACTTCGAGCAATCTTGTATAAGTCAACTCAACTAGGAATATTGCAAAGTGGGCAGCGGAATTGGCCGAATTCGATCTCGAATTCATTTCAAGGCAAGCAATCAAGAGTCAAGCATTGGCAGACTTCATGGCGGAATGAACTCCCTCTCCATCAAACCATGGGGGCCCCAGCAAGCAGAAGCCAGAACACAAGGCTCCGGTCTTCACCGAGCCTCACTGGACCCTCTACTTCGACGGCTCCATGCAAAAGCAGGGGGCCGGAGCTGGAATCCTTCTCCTCGCACCAACCGGAGAGAAGGTAAAATACATGGTACACCTTGACTTCAAGGCGACCAACAACATGGCGGAATATGAAACACTCATTTACGGACTAAGGGTCACACTGTCATACGGTGTCAAGCAACCGCTGGTCAAGGGAGATTCACAGCTCATCATTAAGCAAGTGAAGGGTGAATGCTCCTGCAACAATCTCCAGCTAGCTGTTTACCTCCTTGAAGTCCAGTGGCTTCAGAAGGACTTCGAAGTCCTAGATCTCCACCATGTCAAGCGTGCCCACAAAGTTGAAGCCGACGAACTCTCGACAAAAGCGTCAACCGGAGCTCCGGCTCCTGACGGAACTTTTGTCCAGAGGTTGTCAAAACCCACAGCTCAGCCTGCCGAACTGAGCGAAGGGGGCGAGATCAGCATCCCGAAGCTGACGGTCCCGATGGCCCTGTTACCATGGCAGCCATCAAGGGTCGTAAGTGCTGTCGGAAGCTCCGAGCAACCCAGCATGCAAGACTCAAATGCTCAAGTTAGTTCTGATGCATGGATCTCGGAGATCCAGAACTACTTGAAAGACAACATCCTTCTTGACGATGATGTATCCGCTGACCGGGTAGTCAGATTGGCTAAAAGATACACATTGGTAGAAGGGGATCTCTACCGGCGCGGTGCCAATGGCATCCTAATGCGGTACATCACAAGGGAAGAAGGCTGCAAGCTCCTCGCAGAAATCCATGGAGGCGAGTGTGGGAACCACGCGTCTTTCGGCACGCTGGTTGGTAAAGCCTTTCGGCATGGTTTCTACTGGCCTACAGCACTCTAGGATGCAACTGAGCTGGTGAAGAAATGCGAAGCATGTCAATTTCATGCAAAGCAAATTCACACACCGACTCAGCCCCTACAAATGATACCTCCTACATGGCCCTTCGCTGTGTGGGGGATGGACATCTTGGGACCTTTCCCAAGAGCCGTCGGAGGTTACAAGTTCCTGTACGTTGCCATTGACAAGTTCACCAAGTGGCCGGAAGCAACTCCAGTTGTGACAATCAACAAGCAATCTGCTATCAACTTTTTGCAGTCCATTGTATGCAGATTTGGAGTCCCAAACAAAATCATCACTGATAATGGGACCCAATTCACAAGCTCTGCATTTCAAGGATATTGTGAAGACCTCGGCATTCAAGTTTGCTACGCCTCCGTAGCTCACCCAGCAAGCAATGACCAAGCTGAGAGAGCAAATGCTGAAATCCTTAAAGGACTCAAAATGTGCACCTATGAGCGCTTGAAAAAACATGGAGCCAACTGGATTGAAGAGCTTCCGCCCACTTTATGGGCCAATAGGACAACTCCAAACTGGTCAACTAGAGAGACACCCTTCTTCCTGGTGTATGGAGCTGAAGCAATCCTAACTCCGGAAATCACCTTGGGGTCACTCCGGGTCCGAACCTTCGACGAAGCCACGCAGGACCAGCTCCGGCGTGAAGACCTAGACCTCCTTGAGGAGGGAAGGTGCCAAGCAACTGTTCGGAATGCCCGATACCGCCAAGCCCTTCGGCGCTATCATCAGCGTCATGTACACAACCGACAGCTCGAGGAAGGCGATTTGGTGCTACGGAGAATACAATCCAGAGAAGGGTTAAACAAACTCTCCCCCAGCTGGGAGGGACCCTTCCGAGTGATTAAAGTATCCCGTCCCAGAAGCGTTCGCTTGGCTACCGAGGATGGGACACCTCTCCCAAATCCTTGGAACATTGAGCACCTCCGTAAGTTCTACACTTAATATCACGGAGGTGAGTCTGTAGTAACTTGAGGTGTATGTTATAGAGTCATTGTACAGAGTCGGGTAGTTCCTCCGGGAGAAGAGCCGGACCTTTCCCGGAAGGTCCGCAAAGTTCATGCAACACTTGTCGCAGCCTCAGGACTAAAAGTGTGGCTAGCTACCCTGGGTCAAATGAGAAATTAAACACGCTTAGCCTAGTTCCGTACTCTAAGAGTGTACCTGTTTCCCCTGTACCCCGGACCTATAATGAAAGACATCTTCATGTGAAACAGACTTCACGTGCATTTATTTTGTACAGGCTCAACATTTTTTATTTTTCTCTTTCTTGTCTATAACAAAGACGTGCAATTCTTAAGAAATTTTAGTTCGACTGGTTCATATATGATTCGAGCTGTATTGTCGATTCTTCTAGATTCAAATATTGTTTATGGCCCACTCGCCTGAATGCCGCCAAGCCAACCTAGGGCCGGAGTGTGCTATCGACTTAGCCTGGTCAAGCACTCTAAGTACGCACTCTACCTACACCCCGGCAAGCCGAAGTAAGGCGGGTCCAAGTACAATTGGATCTGGAAGAAAAGACAACGCATTCGGTTGTATTCAGAATCGTGTTTGACCTAAAACTCTCTTGGGAATCGTAAGCCGCGACGAAGTTATAGGCAAGAAATGAATTTTACTATTTTTCTTGGCTTCAGTGTGCAGGAAAAATAAAAAATCCACGTTAATAGAGAAAAGCTGGAGCTAACTAAGCTCCGACTCCCCCTAGGTGGCTTGTAATCGATATTAAACATTGAAAACGAGCATCACCGGAGCAACCAAGCTCCGGTAAAGCTAGGGGGGCCAGCCGTCAACGAAAAATAAATGATGGTGAGAAGACCTCGCAAGCGGAGTCTGCTACCAACAAACTACACGTTGGTAAAGGTCACTGCCAGAACTACTAAGCTCCGACACCCCGGAGGACTAACTATCGATGCTCTACGCGTTGATAGGGACTATTACCGGAGCTACTAAGCTCCGACGATAGACAATGCCGGAGCTTCTAAGCTCCGGCAACCTCAGGGGGCCTTCACTATCGAAGACTTCGGACCTACACTCTACAAGTTTGAAGCAAATGAGTCTTCAACAAAGCACAATATCCTCTTGGTACATGTTCACAATCAAATTGTGTACATCTACTAGGGGGCCAAGTGAAGACAAAAGTGTTGAAGACAAAAAGTGAAATTCACAAAAATTTGGGGATTTCATTATCTGGAGACAAGAGATTACAAAATTGAGGAAGAAAAAGAGAGAATACAAGTGGGAGCTACGGAGATGGTCCTAGACCCTATGGAAGAACTGGGCGACCTTCTGAGCAACCTCTGACACATTGGCTCGGGCAGCTTCACCTTCTCCTTCGACGGGACCTTCAAGCACCGGGTCCAGAGGGAATTGGGGATTCTGGCTGGTGTAGCACGTCAGCACATACTCTGCGACGTTCTTCGCCAGGGATTGCCCCTCAACCTCCAACTGGTCTGCGATGATGTCGCCCACCTTGGAGAATTTGCTACCCGCCGAGCTCAGCGCTTGCAACGCCAGGTCTGGCTCCGGCTCCGGATCATCCGGACACACGGGACTGAAGCTCATCGGTGTTAGCGCGTCGTTGGCCTTGCCCTGGAACTCCCAAACCTGTAGGGATTCCGCAGCCCTCAAGCCCTTCAGTTCTTCCAAGGATCTTTTGGCCGCCACCAGTTTAGAATTCTCGCGAGCGAGGCGCTCAACTTCTTTGGCGTTTTGCTGAATCTTTTCAGCAACTCGCTTCTCGAGTTTTCTGAGCTCCTCCTCCCGGAGGTAGATCTTGTTCCGGCGGTCAACCAGGTCCTTCTCCCTGCCCCTTACTTTCTTCTCCCTGGCAGCGATGGCACACTCTTGCTCGTAGAGTTCCTGCCCTCGCACCCATGCCTTCTCCTCCTTCTCAGCGCAACGCTCTTCCAATTTCTTGGCGCGCTCTTCGAGGCCCTTGTCAGCCAGAGCCACCTTTTTGGTGAGCTCTTCCTCTCTCCTCAAGACGTCATCCCGCAACTCTAGGAGTTTCTGCTCTTCATCTCCGAGCCTTTTCTCCCTCTCCTCAAGTGCCTCCCGGCGCTTGATGAGAGTAGTGTTAATGGCCTCAAGCCTTTCTTGGCGTTCATCAGCCACAGTATTAGCTGCTTTGGTCTGCTCATAAATGGCCTGGGATTGAGCGTCGAGGGCGCGAGTCAAGCTCTCCCTGTCATCCAATAACTTGCCCCAGTACTCCAGGCGGACCTTTTCCTGCTTGATCCATTCTTTGTCATCTACCAGCCTTGACTACGCCAGCTTGGTCTCGAAGTAGAGCCGATTACGCCACCTCCTAAGGGTTTGGCGCTCCTCTTCAAGAGTCTTGCTGTCGTGGAAGAATGCCAGCTGAACTTGACGTGGACTGGAGCACGCGTTGTCAATAGACAATGACAACGGGATAGGATCCGGACCTGCTGGGGTCTCCTCCTCTGGTTCCAGAGGGTTTTCATTTACAAAAATTGGGTCCACTCCACAAGAGTGGTCCCCTGAGCCTCCACGGCACCAGGGCCGTCCTCTAGGATGGCCTCAGTCGCCATCAAGGAGGGTCCCGCTGATGAAGGTCCGACCTCCGAAAGTGGTTCCGAAGGAACAACCGCCAGATCTTCGTTCGTCCCCTAGGGAAGGGGGCCAGCGACTTCATCAGAGCACTCCGGCTCAGCCGCGGGTACCTCCGGCGTCGTCACTCCCGGAGCAGGAACTGCTTCTGGCTCCGGCCTGGGCACCTCCTCTACTGGGGGCTCGAGCGCTGACGCCTTCACAACGACCGGCTCAGGCGCCGAAAGATCTTCAACAACAGCCAGCCCTGCGGCCGGAGCTTCAACGACAACCGGCTCGGGAGCCGGAAAGTCTTCAACATCAAGCGGCCCTGCGGCCAGAGCTCCAGCAACGACCGGCTCTGCGACCGGTGCTTCAGAGGTATCCGGCCCAACCGCCGGGACTTCCTCAACATCCGCGCGCATGCCGAGACTTCAATTACCTCCGGCTCAACCGCCGGGGCTTCGACAATTTCCGGCTCTGAGCCGGAATTATTGCTTCCTCCGGCTCAACGGTCGAAGCTTCCATCATCTCAGCACCCAAACCCGGAGCTTCAACCTCCGGGGCAGGTGCTGCTGGCGCATCTTCTCTCCCGTGGTCCGGCGCTACCACGGGAGTCTCAGGGGATGAGTCGAGGTCCATGACCACGACAGCTGGCGCCGGAGCTGCCGCAGCTTCAGCCACCACTTGGAGCGGCACTGGGACAGGAGCAGAGACTTCCGCCCTCACAACTTCAGCTGTTGTGGTTGAGGGTGTAGCCTCACTCCTCTTCTTGGGAACGCTGCAGATGAAGGATGAAGAAATTTAAAAAACAGTTACTACAAAGAAACAACTGTCTGAGGTAAAGATTAAAAATTACCTCGGGAGGCTTCCGCACCAACTTGTGCGGAACCTCTTTCCCGGGCGTTCTAGGCTGACCATAGCCGCCGCCGACGTGGAAGCCCCCCCGGAACTCGTTGCAGTCACGGGCACTTCCTTAGTCGAGGCCCTCCTCGACCGGGAAGGACCTCCGGACCTAGAGGCCTCAACTGGCCCTGGTGATGGAGTCGCATGCCCGGAGCTAGCACCCCGGGAAGACGCCGCTGCGGGTACAGTCGCCGCAGTTTTAGAAGACCTCCCCCTCCAGGGGAGAAGGAGCTGATGCAGAGGTTGCAGGCCTGACGGACCTTCCGTCGGCATGCTGCAGTTTCCTCTTCCGGCTCAAGGGTTCATCCGCCGGTTCCTTGCCCTTGCCGACAACTTCGATCCTTGGCTTCAGGGCAGGGTCGGAACCACCTTCGGAAGCCCCAGGGATCACCACCCTGGAGGTCGATCTTCTCTCGACGACACCAAGGTCGTCAAGCACCGGCATCGTCCGTCTGAGCTCCCTGCTGAACTCTACTTCCACGTTCAGAGGGAGAAAGGCTGATGGCGGGGTCAAGTCATCTCCCGCAACGTCGATGCCGTGCTGGAAGTTTTTGAGATGTAACTCCAAGGTTGCCCCCGCCATGTTGGACTTTAGTCCGGTCTCGACCCGGTCGTCGTCCATCACGCTGTTGAGGGCCCAAGCGAGTTTTTCTCTCCTCTTCAGCGGTGCCCACCTGTTGACTAGGAAGTTGCAAAATACCGTCTGAGGAGTTAATCCTCCCTCCACGCACTGACGGATCCTGGTTAGAGCAGGGTTGAAGTCATCCGACAGCATCGGAGCTTCACTCCAGACTGCAGTGTCGATGTTGGGGAGGCCTTCGGGCAGCTCCAGCTTCTCGTGCTCATCCACCCGGATGACTATCCAGTCCTTCTTCCAATCATCCCACTTTCCAGAGGGAAACGATCGGATGTACTTGAATGGGCACTTCTTGCGCTTCACGAAGTAATAGAAGCCAAGGTACTCATTACTCCTACCGGTGGTATGGACGGTGAAGAAGGTCCGAAAAAGTTCAATGCAGGGGGGATGCCCACCCACATTTCACAGAAGTGGACGAAGATAGACACAAGAAGAATGGAGTGGGGGCCAAGGTGGTATAGCTGCAGACCATAAAAGTCTAGCAGCATCAAGATAAAAGAGGAAAAAGGTGGGATCAACCCCATCATGGCGTACGAAGAGAAGTACACCATCTCGCCGGCATGCTCCTTCTCGAACGGGAGCTCACTTCCGGCGCGGACCAGACGGTTGAAGAAGTCCGGGGACCATCCCATGAGGGCCCGAACCTTCTTCAAGTCACCTTCGGTCTTCAAACGACTCTCGTAGAGACCCAACTACATCGCAACACAACAAGGCAAGAGAGGAAAAGCGAGCACAAGTTGGAAGTTTGAGCGCAAGATCAGATGAGAGGCGTAAAGAACTCCAGACAGTGCGCGCTTTCCTCCTTAAGTAAGCCCTCGCAATGCTTGGATGGAAACCGCAAGGAAGTTGAAGATACTACTCAAAAATTCCACCCAGCCGATGACAAGGGCGCCCGGGACCACCCCGACGATCAAGTCGACATTCTTACCCAGGCGAACGATTGTCATCATGAGGCGGGAAGCCCGAAGGCGGCGGCCTGACAAGGCGCGCGGAACCGATACGATTTTCGTATCGGGAACCGGCGACCTTCAATTGCTTGAGATCCGCACGCCAAAGATCTCATTTGCCGCACACGGGATATGCCAAGCGGCGAGGATTTAACTCCAGATTTACTAGAAATTGCAATAAAAATTGAAACAGTTGTAGAAAAATAGATAAAAATTTATAAAATTCAGAATAAATATTTAGACAACTTAAAAATATATTTTATTGCTGTATAAATTTAAATAATTCATTTTAGCCACTAAAAATTATGTAGAAATTATAT
Organism: Tuctoria greenei; assembly: GCA_036927565.1. Taxonomy (NCBI): domain Eukaryota; kingdom Viridiplantae; phylum Streptophyta; class Magnoliopsida; order Poales; family Poaceae; genus Tuctoria; species Tuctoria greenei. The sequence continues at coordinate 200,057,727 of JAYESD010000005.1, read as the reverse complement.
TTAATTTAGGATTAATTGTATAAAATGATTTTAAGCCTAGAAATAAATATCACACACCTTTAAAAATTATTTAATGCATTATCATAATCTGAAATAATATAATAATCATAAATAATTATATTTGCATGTAGGAAAATCCTCAAAAATGTGTATTAAGCATAAAAGTAATTGTAAAAGTGTTATAAAATGGTAATTCACATTTCTAACACATAAAATTCACCTTTAATAAATATCATCAAGTAAACTAATGCACATACACATTAAATCTCTCGTAGGTACGTAATTGCGTAGACTTTTGTGATTGTGTGCATGTGTATGTCTAGCATTGTATGTAGTACTTATTGCATGTTATTTCTCTTCGAATATACCCGGTTCCCGAGCCGGAGACCAACTTCCAAGAACTCCAGTTCGACAACCACTTCGAAAGAGGCAAGTGTCCTTGACCATCTTGCACCTTTTTAAGGGTTTAGTTAGTTGCATGTTAACTAATATGAATCCTATGCTATGCCTTGTTGTATTACCTTTTACCTTGTTGCTTGGGTTATGGAAGGGTGGTTATGGGATTACTTTACGCTTAGCCATGCATACTAGTTGGGTGGGAGAACATTGACCACACTTATTATTCATGACTTACTATTATGATGATGAATATGATGTTGGAAATGGATTGTAGTAAGTAGGAATCTGGCGGGTTGGTTTGAATGGTATGGTGCAGTACGCACGAGACCCGGGATTTGGGGATTGAACCTTGCCGGATTCTAAGGACCGGTTTATGGGGTAGCCACTAAGCCATACAGTATCGCCACAAGACTGAGAATGGGGCAGCTTGGTCAATTAATTAGGCCTCTCCCGATTTAGTGCTAGTAGTTGGAAAGTGCGGGGAATTGGTTCAGCGTATCTGCCTTGTGATCCGCATGGCTCAAGAGGGGGCTTCTCCCGGCGGAGGTACAATGGACTCTAGGTGCCGGAGCAGTGAAACCTCAGAGGGCCGGTTACTAGTCGGGAGGACCTTTGTAAAGACCTCGTAGTGATCTCCTAGCTGCACACCTACGAAAGTGTGTAATGTGACCGACGGGTCACGGGCATCAGGGATGTTTGTTTAGTCCACCTGGCAACGGGGGATGAAATCACGGCTTGTGGGTAAAGGATACATTCTCTGCAGAGATTGGGAAACTGTCATGACAGCCCTGCTCACGGACAAGAGCGGCTTGGTGTCGATTTCATAATTAGTATATAGTTGGGTTTATGGTGGGATTTATGGATTGGAAATACTCATGTGATATTACTTATTTACTCATTATTTTTACTATAATCTTGTTTGGGTGGAATCACCTAGTTATAGGTTGCTTAATGAAAGCTAAGGTATAGGTAATGCTTAGTGCCAACAGCCATTATGAGCCTTCCTTGTTGTAGCCTTCATTTCATCTCTCTTCCCACACTTGTTGAGTACTCTATGTACTCAAAGCGATTCCCCCTCTCCCCCTCCAGACTATGAAGAAGAAGAAGCAATAAACGAAGAGTTCTACGCCGATCCGGAGGAGATGTTATAGGCGGGCGTACCCTCGCGCAACTGCCTGTGGATTGGAGAAAGCGTCACGCTGCTGCCGTGTTCTTACTTACCTATGTATTTGCTTTATTATTGTTTATTTGAGACCTACGGGTCGTTGTTGTAAGACCTATTTGTATTTCGAACATGACCTGTAATATGATACTATTTACTTTTCGTCTGCACATGTATGAATTAACTGATCCTGGCATACATGTAGAATGCATCTGGTTAGCTTGTTGGGACCAGTGTGACAAAAGTGGTATCAGAGCCGTGTTGCCCGTAGGACGCAAGCCTAGATAGAAATGGACGTATTAAGGACTATACTATTTTCTCTAAAAACTATTTTACAAAACTTCTTCGTGCTTCTTCCTTTATTTTACTACTTTTGCTTATATTGTTTTGATTTGTTGGAGTTCTTACACTCTTCTATTTCAAATTTTGTAGATGGCGCGCTGCAAGCAGACGGCGCGTAAGTCCACTGGAAGTCGCGTGCCCCGACACGCGATGGCTAGCCGCTCTGTCCTGTTTGCCCCTCACCGCGAGGCGGTGATCTGTTCCACCGGGCAGGCTGCTGGTGACCAGCGCCGACGACTTCGTTCGCTACTTCACGCCGCCGGATACTGTCACCCTCGTCTCGACCTGCGCTACACGACCACCAGGGTCAGCGGCCCCCTTTTGATCGAGTGGGCCTGCCAGCTGGCCATCTACTACGACAGTGAGTTGTTGAGGGTTCACTACTCGCCAGCTTGGAGGAGCTCCCAGCGTTCAGCCGAGGAGGACGCGACTTGGGAGGCTACGACTTTCTGGAGTCACGCGCACCATCTTCGTCTCGAGCACTCCTCGCACGCCTACACGCCCCAGAGGCCAAGCAACACCGCCGACTTTGTGGGACGTGCTGTGGAGAGTCCGCTTAGCCTCTACCAGTCTGAGCGTTTGGTGGATGACACGGTCGAGTTGTCTCTGCAGTACAACCGCTGCCAGTAGGAGTTACAGGACTTCTGGGACCTTAACGACCGGAAGGACCAGATCATCCGGCGTTACCGTAGGATCACCCACCGTGACCCTGACCTGCCTTGCTACGCCTCCGATGGTGAGCCCTGGTGCCCCGACTCCCCTGACCGCTGTGACCCTCAGCACTACCCGAGGGCAACCACGCCTGGGTCATCACCACCTTCACCAGCTCCACCGGCACCACCTGCGCCACCAGCTCCACCAGCTCCACCGGCACCACCTGCGCCACCAGCTCCAACGGCACCACCTGCGCCACCAGCTCCACCAGCACCACCCGCACCACCTTCTCCACCAGCTCCAGCAGCTCCACCTTCCCCACCAGCTTCGCCAGTTGTACCAGCTCCACCTTCCCCACCAGCTTTGCCAGTTGTACCATCTCCACCTTCCCCGCCTGCTTCGCCAGCTCCTGGGTCACCCACCCACGTGACACCACCAGCCTCTCCGCTAGCCGCACCACCTGTTTCCGTGGCACCCCCAGCTCCTGCGTCACCACCTGTTGCTCCACCGCCTGCTCCAGCAGTACCTGTTGTCGAGATCTTCAGCAGTGAGTCAGTGGGCAACACTCCTGGTAGCAGTGACGAGGACCCGGAGGAGTACATGGACGAGGACCCCGAGGAGTGAGAGTACTCCTCAGCTGCACCGACGACTTAAGACACCTACCCTTAGTTTGTAGGAGCGTGTAGCTACGCCCTCTCCAGTCTTGAGTTGTGTTGTCTATGTTTATGTTTAAGTTAGTTTGCTTCATGGTGTTTGTGTGGAACGTGAGTTGTGGAATGCCTTAGGCATCTTGTCCACATCCACGTCAGTTGTTCATGGATTTGCTTTCTGTATGGATATTCTCCTTGATGCATGTAGTTGGGATCGTTTTACCTTAGTATACTCTTCTGTATCGCGTCTATTATTCTAAAGCTTCAGTCATTTCCCGTATAGATGGTCGGTAGAGGAAGAGGCCGTGGAAGGGGTATTCTACCCAACGATGAGGCACTTGAGGGTTTTCCAGGATGGAACGGTAGAGGTGCTCGAGGAGCACCAGCAGCGCAGCAGATGATGGCTATATAGACTCAACTGCTCAACAACCTAACCCAAATAGTAGCCAATATGCAGCAAGCTCCACCACCACCACCACCCCCTGGACCCAGATCCCATCTGAGAGACTTCCTTAACACCCATTCACCCACATTTGCCACCCCTACTGAGCCAATGGATGCGGACGACTGGCTGAGATTAGTCGAGAGCAAGCTGAGGATCGTTCAATGTGAAGGAGGAGAAAAGGTATTGCTAGCCTCTCACCAACTCCAAGGACCTGTAGCTGATTGGTGGGTTGCTTACACTAAAGCCCATCAGAACCCAGAAACTATCACTTGGGATGAGTTCAAGACTAACTTTCGCAACCACTTTGTGTCTGAGGGAGAGATCCAGGCAAGACGTGAGGAGTTCCTCATGCTGAAACAGGGTCGCATGAGTGTGCGAGACTACCTGAACAAGTTCACACAATTTTATCTTTATGCACCAACCGATGTGGAGATGGACTCCAAGAAACAATTCTGTTTCAAGAAGGGCCTTGACAAAGAGTTGAAGTTTGCCATGTCCTCCTGTGATTACAATAACTTCCAGAAGTTGGTTGACAAGGCCTTCGAAGTGGAAAGAACCAAGAAAGAGTTGGACGAGGATGACAGAAAGAGAAAGCTAGCTCAAGGGCATGCTTCTGGCAGTAATGTGCGCCCACGCTTCACCCCTCAACCTATGGCACCTATGACTCGTCCTATGAGCTCTCACACAGGCCAAAGGTTCCAAAACCCCACTTACATGCCACCCACGCCCTACAACCAGCAGATGCGCCCGCCACCACAGCCTCCACGCCAAACAATGCAGCCACCCCGCCCCGCAGCTCCAGCACCTCACCCTGCAGGCCAGCAGCAGCAGAACCAGCACGAGGGTAATAAAACCCAAGGTAACAATGCAGGGGTTACATGCTACATCTGTGGAGAGGTAGGGCACTACTCCACTTGTTGCCCAAAGAAGCCATCGTAGCAGCAAGCTACACGTGGAAGGGTCAATCATGTGGCGATTGAGGAAGCCAATGAGGCGCCAGACGTGGTTGTTGGTACGTTCCCTGCCGATTCTCATATAGCTACGGTTTTGTTTGATTCTGGTGCCACCCATTCATTCATATCTAGAGAATTTATAAGAAGGCATGACATGGTCGTGCATTTAATGACTCATCAACTTATAGTCAACTCCCCTGGAGGAGAAATGATAACAAGGAAAGTATGCCCTAATGTAAGGTTAGACATAAGGGGGGTAGCCTTCTCAGCGAACCTCATAGTCCTTGAATCTCAAGGGTTGGACATTATCCTGGGAATGGACTGGTTGGCAAAATACAATGTGGTGATCCATTGTGCAACCAGGATGGTTTGTTTGACACATCCAGATGGCACCAAGGTTGAGTTCAGTCCTGATACAACGCCAGTGACAAGGGTTCAGGTTAATCAAGTTGAAGGAGTAGAAGAAATCAAAGTGGTTAGGGAGTTTCCAGATGTATTCCCTGAAGAGCTACCTGGTATGCCACCTCATCGGGAGATTGAGTTCATTATCGAGCTTATACCTGGGACGGCTCCGATATATAAGATGTTGTACCGAATGGATGCCAAACAGCTAGCGGAACTGAAGGGTCACATCGAGGAGTTATTGGATAAAGGTTACATCCGACCTAGCTCGTCGCCATGGGGAGCACCGGTTATCTTTGTACCTAAGAAGGATGGCACCCAAAGATTCTGTGTGGATTATCGTGCATTGAATGCGGTGACCATCAAGAATAAATACCCACTCCCGAGGATTGAAGATTTGTTTGATCAGTTGCGAGGAGCATGTGTGTTCTCCAAGATTGATCTTCGTTCGGGTTACCACCAGTTAAAGATTCGACCCTCGAACAATCCCAAGACTGCATTCGTCTCTCGATATGGTCTTTATGAGTACACGGTCATGTCATTTGGGTTGACCAACGCTCCTGCCTACTTCATGTACCTCATGAACAAGGTATTTATGGAATACTTGGACAAGTTTGTGGTGGTATTCATTGATGACATTTTGATATTTTCCAAGAATGAGGAAGAACATGAAGAACATCTAAGGTTGGCGCTACAAAAGCTTCGACAGCACCAATTGTATGCTAAGTTCAGCAAGTGCGAGTTCCGGTTGAAGCAAGTATCATTCTTGGGACACGTCATATCAGAAGGAGGAGTAGCAGTAGATCCAGGTAAAGTGGCAGGTATTCTCAAGTGGGAAACGTCAGAAAATGTGGGAGAAATCCGAAGTTTCTTGGGAATGGCTGGTTACTATCGACGATTCATTGAGGGGTTCTCAAAGATCGCACGTCCGCTAACCAAGCTACTCTAAAAGGAAGCTAAATTCAAGTGGACACCGGAATGTTAAGCAAGTTTCGCCGAACTAAAGAAGAGGTTGACTACTGCTCCAGTGTTGGTTATGCCTGATATGCAAAAGGAGTCCTCGGTCTATTGTGATGCTTCCGGACAAGGACTGAGATGTGTTTTGATGCAAGAAGGACATGTGGTGGCATATGCTTCAAGACAGCTCAAAAAGCATGAAAAGAATTACCCTACCCATGACCTGGAGTTAGCAGCTGTTGTTCATGCATTAAAGCTATGGAGACACTACTTGATGGGGAAGAGAACGGAAATCTACACCGACCACAAGAGCTTGAAGTATATCTTCACTCAACCCGACCTTAATCTCCGACAACGAAGATGGCTCGAGCTAATTAATGATTTTGACGTTGGGATCAACTATCACCCTGGAAAGGCGAATGTGGTCGCGGATGCGTTAAGTAGGAATCCACAATGCAACAGTATGACTATACAATCTCATCAACCGCAGTTATGTGAGGAGTTTGCAAGACTGAACCTATGCATAGTGTCTAACACAGATGCAGTAGCTATGGAAGTGGATTCCACGTTGGAACGAGACATTAGAGAAGGCCAAAAGGATGATAACAAGATCCAGAAGCTCAAGAAGCTGATGAAGATTGGTAAAGCCCCAGATTTCAGGGAAGACGAACACGGAACCTTATGGTTGGGAAAGAGGATATGTGTGCCGAATATCAAGGAGATTCGGGAACTAATATTGAGAGAAGCGCATGATTCATCCTACTCTATTCATCCTGGGAGTACCAAGATGTACCAAGACCTTAAGGATCGATATTGGTGGCTTTGCATGAAACGCGATGTGGCCGAGTATGTGGCTCTGTGTGACACGTGCGAGTTGGTCAAGGCGGAACATCAAAGACCTGCTGGACTACTTCAACCACTCAAGATACCCGAATGGAAATGGGAAGAGATAAGCATGGACTTTTTTGTGGGGTTACCAAGGACCCAGTCAGGATACGACTCCATATGGGTCATCGTGGATCGTTTAACTAAAGTCGCTCATTTCATACCAGTCAAGGAAAACTACAATGGCTCAAAGTTGGCAGAACTATACATGGCAAGGATTGTATGCTTTCATGGTGTCCCGAAGAAGATAGTGTCTGATCGAGGTACCCAGTTCATTTCAAGATTCTTGCAGAAGTTACATGAATCAATGGACACTCGACTCAATTTCAGCTCAGCGTATCACCCCCAGACGGATGGTCAGACAGAACGGACAAATCAAATCTTGGAGGATATGTTGCATGCCTGTGCCTTGAAGAATAGCAAGAGATGAGACAAGAATTTACCGTATGCTGAATTCTCTTACAACAACAGTTATCAAGCTAGTCTCAAGATGTCCCCGTTCGAGGCATTGTATGGGCGAAAGTGTAGAACACCCTTGTTCTGGAATCAGACAGGAGAAGGTCAAGTGTTTGGTCCGGAAATACTAAGGGAAGCCGAAAGACAAGTGCAAGAGATCCGAAACAACCTGAAGACGGCACAGTCAAGGCAGAAGAGCTATGCAGATGCTCGGCGTCGTGATCTAACTTTTGAGGATGGAGATTTTGTGTACCTCAAGGTATCGCCAGTGAGAGGCCTAAGACGGTTCAAAGTGAAGGGAAAGCTAGCACCTCGCTACGTTGGTCCATACAAGATACTAGAAAGAAGAGGAGAGGTAGCTTATCGTCTCGAGCTACCATCTCAACTTTCGCATATACACGATGTGTTTCATGTGTCGCAACTGAAGAAATGATTAAGAGTGCCTGAGGAACCGTTACCCATGGAAGCTATAGATGTGCAAGAGGATCTCTCATATGCAGAACAACCGGTACGGATTCTTGATACATCAGAACGAGTTACAAGGAACAAGGTCACCCGGATGTGCAAAGTGCAATGGAAACATCACTCGAAAGCAGAAGCAACTTGGGAGAAAGAAGAAGACCTGAAAGCCGTATTTCCCTATCTCTTCTCTTAGGACGTCCGAATCTCGAGGGTGAGATTCCTTTTAAGGGGGTAGAGTTGTAACACCCTAAAATTTCAAACATTGTAAATCAACCTTTCAAATATATTAGGGTGCATTTGAAAGTGCATTTTGGTGTGAAAATTTGAATTCAAACATGTAGACTTCGAATGAATTTGAAATTCAAATCAAATCAAATCGGAAAAGAAAAAGAAAAGAAAAATAAAGGGAAAACGGCGCCTGGGCCGAATCTGGCCGCGGCCCAACTCCTCCCCCGCCGGCCCAGCCGCGTCTCCCTCCCTCTCTCTTCTTTCTCTGGCTACCGGGCCCCACTTGTCGGCACTTCCTCCCTCCCCTTTCTTCCCCGCGCCGCGCACAACGGTCGAGCCTCCGCACCCACGATCTTTGCCCGCGCCCACGTTCCCTCACCTCAGAGCCGCGCCCAATCGTCGAACCCCGCGCGCGCGCCACAACCGCCGGCCTCGCCGCCTCTATAAACCCACCCCGCCCCCAATTTCTTCTCTTCCCCGAGCTTCCAAACCCTAGCCACCTTGGTTCTTGGTAAGTCGCCGACGTTCCCGCCAATCTCTATGCAATTTCCTCACGGATCCTAGCCTAACATCCTCGCCGTACTCCCAGACACACGCCGGTCATGTTCACTCGGGAAGTTCGCCGTCGCATCGCCGTTTTCGTCGGTCGCCGGTGAGATTCCGCCGTTGTCCTTCGCCGCGTCGTCAATTTAGCCACCTGGCTTGCTTTCTTTTTGGTCCATAACGCGTGCGACATCGTCCTCAGACCGTCGGAATCACTCCTTGGTCGGGATCGAGGCTGCACCGTCGACTTCGCCGATCACCGACGAGCTCCGCCGCCTCCAACCATCGCTGACGCCCTCTGCTCCTCCCCAAGTCCAATTGACGCCACCGGTGAGTTCACAGTGTCACCCCATTCGATTTTACGCATTTAGATTCGAGGATTAGGCTTGATTGTGCGTAATTTAGCCGGTTCCGACGAACTCGCCGCTGTCGGCTGTCGGGCGCTGCCGCGCACCGCGCGTGCGACGGTTAGAGCCGACGTGGCTCAATCTGGACCGTCACCTCGCGGCCAACGACCACGATTAGAAGTAGCGTACCGATTCGTGTTCATAAAATTCGGGCCGTCCGAATTGGATCCAACAGTCGACATTTAAATGACCCCACGCGCCCGCCAGTTTACACCGAGGCCCCTGCAAACTTGCGGACTAGCCCCTGGAGAATTAGAATATTGTGCAGAAACCTAGGAAATTCACAATCTAGCCTCTGGACTTTTATTAAATTAGGATTTAACTGCACATTTTAAGTCTAGCCCCTGAAGACTCGTTTAATATTGTTTCTAGCCCCTGTCCAGTTAGGGAAAATTACAGTCTAGCCCCTGGATAGTTTAAAAACTATTTTCAGCAATTATAATATTTTCAGATTTACTAGAATTTGCAATAAAAATTGAAACAGTTGTAGAAAAATAGATAAAAATTTATAAAATTCAGAATAAATATTTAGACAAATTAAAAATATATTTTATTGCTGTATAAATTTAAATAATTCATTTTAGCCACTAAAAATTATGTAGAAATTATATTTAATTTAGGATTAATTGTATAAAATGATTTTAAGCCTAGAAATAAATATCACACACCTTTAAAAATTATCTAATGCATTATTATAATCTTAAATAATATAACAATCATAAATAATTATATTTGCATGTAGGAAAATCCTCAAAAATGTGTATTAAGCATAAAAATAATTGTAAAAGTGTTATAAAATGGTAATTCACATTTCTAACACATAAAATTCACCTTTAATAAATATCATCAAGTAAACTAATGCACATACACATTAAATCTCTCGTAGGTACGTAATTGCGTAGACTTTTGTGATTGTGTGCATGTGTATGTCTAGCATTGTATGTAGTACTTATTGCATGTTATTTCTCTTCGAATAGACCCGGTTCCCGAGCCGGAGACCAACTTCCAAAAACTCCAGTTCGACAACCACTTCGAAAGAGGCAAGTGTCCTTGACCATCTTGCACCTTTTTAAGGGTTTAGTTAGTTGCATGTTAACTAATATGACTCCTATGCTATGCCCTGTTGTATTAACTTTTACCTTGTTGCTTGGGTTATGGAAGGGTGGTTATGGGATTACTTTACGCTTAGCCATGCATACTAGTTGGGTGAGAGAACATTAACCACACTTATTATTCACGACTTACTATTATGATGATGAATATGATGTTGGAAATGGATTGTAGTAAGTAGGAATCTGGCGGGTTGGTTTGAATGGTATGGTGCAGTACGCACGAGACCCGGGATTTGGGGATTGAACCTTGCCGGATTCTAAGGACCGGTTTATGGGGTAGCCACTAAGCCATACAGTATCGCCACAAGACTAAGAATGGGACAACTTGGTCAATTAATTAGGCCTCTCCCAATTTAGTGCTGGTAGTTGGAAAGTGCGGGGAATTGGTTCAGCGTATCTGCCTTGTGATCCGCATGGCTCAAGAGGGGGCTTCTCCTGACGGAGGTAAAATGGACTCTAGGTGCCGGAGCGGTGAAACCTCAGAGGGTCGGTTACTAGTCAGGAGGACCTTTGTAAAGACCTCGTAGTGATCTCCTGGCCGCACACCTACAGAAGTGTGTAATGTGACCGACGGGTCACGGGCATCAGGGAGGTTTGTTTAGTCCACCTGGCAACGGGGGATGAAATCTGTGACGCTCGGTTCCGAAAATTGAACCAAGCTAACGCATATGTGTGCCCAGGATGTTCATCACACATACACGAGTGCAATCACAAAAGAGTATACAGAAAATTACCACAAGACAAGATTAGTTAACCAAATTTTATTACACAAACCAGATTATCCTCGAATACAAGCTCTAATGAATATTAATGACAAGTTCAACTAATGCAGCAGAAATAAACTAATTAAGCAACTAAAGCAACTATGCAGCATAAGCGACAGGGTATATATATATATGCGCAGCTCCAATCAACACCATAGGCAAAGCTGACGGTAGACACGACCTAGAACTCTGCATTATCGCCATTAAACTCCCAATCCTGACCTGCAACTGTTGGGGGGGGGATTGCAAGAGTGAGTCCATGTCGTACTCAGCAAGTGTGGAAAGTATGACATGTGGCTTATTCAAATGTCGACAATAATAATGGTAAGGTGCTGAAAAGTGCATTAAAATATTTGAAAAGCAATATAGTATAAGTATGTGAAGTAAACCCGTCATAATCATAAATAATATCATTATACCAGTCCATAATTCACCATCGTCATCAATAATTCCAGATTTTACCATTGTCAATAACCATATTCAATACCAGAAATTAAATCCATAACCATTACCAAACCATAACCATTACCAAACCATAACCATTACCAAACCATAACCATTACCAAACCATAACCATCCCAAATTCCAATTTTGCCTCTAATCATGGAAGTTGTCCAGGTGCTCATAACCGGGAGTACGGCTATCATGATAGTTTTAATTAACTCTGTAGAGTTTGTACTTCTTTACCCACGTGTTCGTGATTTCATCACCCTTCAGCAACTAAGAACCTCCCTTATGCCCATGACCCGTCGGTCACATTACACACTTCCGTTGGTGTGTGGCCAAAAGATCATAAAATAGCCTTTACAAAGGGATTACTAGCCTATTCATACCCCACTGAGGTTTCACCGGTGGCGATGCCTCCAACTGAGCACATCTTCAACCAAGGGCCCCCTCTTGAGCCATTCGGATCCCAGGGTAGTCCCACCAATCATCAACAAACCCAATCCGACTACCCCTTCCCCGAGCATCCACAATGGTCCAAACAGCACTAGCAAAGCCCTAATTAATCAGCTACGCCGCACCCATACTTAGCCTCGTGGTGGCACTGTAGTCCTGGCTTATTCTCGCATGAACCGGTCCTTAGATCTAAAGCAAGCAAACCATCATAACATCCAACCCATCCACATACCAGGCTTGCTTAGATCATCCATTACCATACCATGTTTAACCAGTTCATGTTAACCATAATCTCATCCATACATAATTAAATTGAGTGATATAGTTGTTTCCCATCCCAGTTGATTAAACGAAGCAAAAAGTAAAAAGCCTTCCCGACTCTCTACCATAAATTCCAGGTGACAAGGGTGGTTTAGCAAATCTAGTAAACTTCCTACCATAGGATTTCCCATCAATTTGACACAAGCATGCAGTTTTGCAAACAAAACATTTATTTTAAAAACAGGATCAATATGCTTCAAGGACACTTGCCTTGCTCTTGCTGTTGATTAGGGTCAAAGCCTTCAAACTCTTGATGTTGTAGATCCTCCGTGGCACTCTCTAGCGCAAATCCGTCTAATCCACACAATAAACATACAAGACAAGAAACACAATCAAAGAGTGCACAAATATTACTCAATATGACATGACATGCATGATTGCGCAATGCAAGATAGAACTTGTCACTAGATTGCTTTTAATGATCACTAACTAGATCTAATAGATTTTAACAAGTTTATACAGGTTTGGGGTCGGTTAGATCAAATTTTAGAATTAATCCAACACAATTTAACCAGAAAGATCGGACTAGTCCGCTAGGGACCGGACAAGTCTGCACTTGACGAGATCAGCAGATTAGGGTTTTCTAGATCGACGTGAATTTGGAGATTAGGGGTTGAATTCACATAAGGAAAAGAGAATAGAAGGTATACCAGGTGTTTAGAACTCCAATGAACCAAGAAACTTGGAGGTAACACTTGGATCTCGATGATCTAGGGTTGGTGATGAACTTAGAGATGAATTGGTGGTGAAGGACGAAACTTGGTGGAGATCTTGATCCTCCTTCGTTTCCTCCTCTTCTTATTCTTGTTTGGGATCTTCTCCCCCCTCCTTGATGGTGGCTCCCCACGAACTAGGGTTTGGGTGGGTGGAAAAGTGGCAAATATATGTCAAACCAAGGGGTGGGGTTGTTTATATAGACGTGGAGGCTAGGGTTAGATGGATTTTGAGTTTAGGATGAGTAGAGGCCGGTTTAGAGTCCCACATGGGCTCTAAAAGAGTTGGGCACGACGTCCCTAGGCCCACTTGACGTGAAACCCAAGAAACAAGTCGTAAAACAAAAGGTCAATCTCGGAGTCACGAAATATCGGACAAGTCCGGACAGGACCGGACTAGTCCGAAGTTGTCCAGAGAGAAAATCGGACAAGTGTGGCCAAAAATCGGACAAGTCCGATCTTAGTCAGAAAGGAAAACGGACAAGTCCGCTGGAACATCGGACTAGTCCGGAAAAGTCCAGGGACTTAGCAAATTTTCAAGGATCCATGGAATACCGGACTAGTCCGCACAAAATCGGACAAGTCCAAAGTTTTCCAGAGGCAAATATCAGACTAATCCGCAGCAAAAACGGACAAGTCCGTTTTTAGACAGAGAGAAATCGGACTAGTCCTCAGCAAAACCGGACTAGTCCGCACTTTCCTACATTTTTAAGTGTGGTTTTGTTCCAAATAAATTTTAAACTTGTTCCTCTTGTTATGGGTTAAAGTTAAACATGCATATGAATGTATGCAAGGCATGATGCATGAAAATGAGGGTGTTACAAACCTACCCCCCTTAAAATGAATCTCGCCCTCGAGATTCAACGCGGAAGAGAAGAGATAGGGAAATTCCTTCTTGAGATCATCTTCTAGCTCCCAAGTTGCTTCTTTTTCGGTATGGTGCTTCCATTGGACTTTACACCATCGAATCACCTTGTTCCTTGTGACTCTCTCCTTGGTTTCCAAGATTTTGACCGATTGCTCGGCATACGTCAAATCTTCCTCTAGTTCCAATTCTTCCATTGGCACTTGATCTTCCGGTACCCTGAGACACTTCTTGAGTTGGGAAACATGAAACACATCATGTACGTCTGAAAGATGAGCTGGCATCTCCAACTTATATGCTACTTCTCCTGTTTTGTCCAAAATCTTGAATGGTCCAATATAACGAGGTGCGAGCTTGCCTCTTATGTTAAACCTCTTATGACCTCTCATTGGTGACACCTTGAGGTAAACAAAATCTCCTATTTCAAAGGCTAATTTCCTTCTCCTATTATCCGCATAGCCTTTTTGCCTTGATTGGGCAGCCCTCAAGTTTCCACGAATTATTTGGACTTGCTTTTCGGCTTCTTGCAACACATCCGGACCAAATACTTGAGTTTCTCTTGTTTCATTCCAAAACAAAGCGCTTCATATGGTGAAATTTTCAAGCTTGCTTGGTAACTATTGTTGTATGAAAATTCTGCGTATGGCAAGCTTTTGTCCCAACTTTTCCCATGCTTTAAAGCACAAGCTCTTAGGGGTGGGCGCGGTTAACCGCATAATCATTAACCGAAATTAACCGCACCGAATTAACCGAAATTTTCGGTTAATTTGGTTTTCAGTTATCGGTTCGGTTATGATTTTTTCTCTATTCGGCTTTCGGTTAATAATTCGGTTTTTAATCCGATTAACCGAATTAACCGAATTAACCGAATTTTATGTGATTTGTTCATGTCTATTTTTGTTTCTCTTGGTTTATAATTTATCAAACATGGATGTATGCTTGTATATTAACTTATATATTGGTCTTTTTATGTTTGAGTTGATTTCATATTGTTTTATTATTCAAAATTTCAAATTTTGTTTATTTATTTTTATGTTTAAATTGTGTTTTAATCTATATGCGGCTAATTCGGTTAACCGATTAACCGAACCGAATTAACCGCAACCGAATTGTGCGGTTAATGTTTTTGTTCGGTCATATTCGGTTATCGATTTCTATTAACCGAATTGACCATTAACCGAATTAATCGAACCGAATTAACCGAATGCCCACCCCTACAAGCTCTTAACATGTCCTCCAAAATCTGATTGGTCCTCTCAGTTTGTCCATCCGTTTGAGGATGATATGCTGAACTAAAATTCAACCTCGTTCCCAAAGCTTCATGCAATTTTTGCCAAAATCTGGAGGTAAATTGAGAACCTCTATCCGAGACTATCTTCTTCGGTACTCCATGTCGACACACAATATGCTCCATGTATATTTCGGCCAATCGTGCAGCTGTATACTTGGTCTTCACAGGGACAAAATGAGCTGACTTGGTTAAGCGATCCACAATTACCCAAATTGAGTCATACCCGGACTGAGTATGTGGTAACCCAACTATGAAGTCCATACCAATTTCTTCCCACTTCCATTCCGGAATCTTCAACGGTTGCAATAGTCCGGTTGGCCTTTGATGTTTCGCCTTGACTCGTTGACACACATCACACAATGCAACATATTCGGCTATGTCCTTTTTCATGCTATCCCACCAATAGCAAATCTTCAAGTCCTTGTACATCTTCGTACAACCGGGGGAATCGAGTAAGGCGAGTCATGTGCCTCCTTTAATATTGTCTCCCGAATATGCTTTACATTAGGCACAACGATTCTCTTTCCAAGCCATAAGGTACCATGTTCGTCTTCATCAAATCTGAATTCTCTCCCTTCTTTGATTCTTTCCTTGATTTCCTTGATCTCCTCATCTGTGGTTTGTGCTTCTCGAATTTCTTGCTCCAAGGTTGGGTTTAACTCCATCATCTCCATCTCATTTACAAACCCGGGGTTCAACCGTTCCAACTCCTTGCATAACTCGAATGGTAACTCTCGAACTGTAAGTTGATGGCTTACTCCCTTTCTACTCAAAACATCGGCCACTACATTGGCTTTTCCCGGATGATAGTTGATCCCCAAATCATAATCTTTGATGAGCTCCAACCATCTTCGTTGCCTCAAGTTCAGATCCGTTTGTGTGAAAATATACTTCAAACTCTTATGATCCGTGTAAATTTCACACCTATGTCCAAGAATATAGTGTCTTCAAATCTTCAATGCATGTACCACAGCTGCTAGTTCAAGATCATGCGTGGGGTAATTCTGCTCATGTTTCTTCAATTGTCTCGACGCATAGGCGACCACTTGACCTTCTTGCATCAATACACATCCAACCCCTTGTCTTGATGCATCGCAATAAATGTCAAAACTCTTGCTTACATCCGGCAATACCAAAACTAGGGCTGTTGTCAACCGCTTCTTCAACTCCTCAAAATTCTCTTGACAAGCTTGAGTCCATTGGAATGCCTTTCCCTTCATTAGCAACTCCGTCATAGGCTTGGCTATCTTGGAAAAATCCTTGATGAATCTACGGTAATATCCAGCCATCCCAAGAAAACTCCTTATTTCCTTGACATTTTGCGGCGGTTCCCACTTCAACACATCCCTCACTTTACCAGGGTCAACCGATACTCCTCCTCCTGAGATGATATGACCCAAAAATGGCACCTCTTTCAACCAAAACTAACACTTGTTGAACTTGGCATACAATTGATGCTCCCTCAATTTCTGCAACGTAAGCCTCAAGTGTTCCTCATGTTCCTTCTCATCCTTCGAGTAGATCATAATATCATCAATAAACACCACAACGAACTTATCTAAGTACTCCATGAAGACTTTATTCATAAGGTACATAAAGTAGGCAGGCGCATTTGTCAATCCAAAAGACATCACAGTGTACTCATAAGATCCATATCGTGTCCTAAAAGCTGTCTTGGGTATGTCCGATGGTCTAATCTTCATTTGAAAGTATCCCGACCTCAAGTCAATCTTAGAGAAGACACAAGCACCCTTCATCTGATCAAACAAGTCTTCTATGCGTGGCAAGGTGTACTTGTTCTTGATTGTTACCTCGTTGAGAGCTCGGTAATCCACGCACATCCCTTGGGATCCGTCCTTCTTGTCCACGAATAGAACGGGCGCTCCCCAAGGTGAAGAGCTAGGGCGAATAAAACCCTTCTCTAATTGCTCTTGAATTGTTTCTTGAGCTCCGCTAATTCCATAGGAGGCATCCTATACGGCCTCTTAGCTATAGGTGCAGTTCCAGGTATTAAATCAATAACAAACTCAATGTCTCGATCGGGTGGCATACCTGGCAACTCATCCGGAAACACATCCAAAAATTCACATACAACCGGAATATCCTCAATTGCGGCACCGTCCATACGATTCAATTCCAGTTGCTTCGGTGCGGTTTGAGATGCTTCAAATTCTACGGTGATCCCTTCTTCATTAGTCAACTTCACCGTCTTTGTGGCACATTCAATAACTCCATTGTGCTTCCTCAACCAGTCCATACCAAGTATAATATCCAATCCTTGAGAATCTAAAACAATGAGATTGGCGGAGAAGTCTACCCCCCTTATTCTAAGGCTTACTTTTGGACATACTATATTTGTCCTCATCTCTCCTCCAGGAGACTTAACCAACAGGGTAAACTTCATATGAGAGATAGGCAAACTATACTTGGCAACATACTTTGATGCAATGAATGAATGCGATGCTCCAGAATCAAATAACAAAGTCGCGGGATTGGAGTTGGCGAGAAACATACCAATGACCACGTCATCCGCTTGTTGAGCATCCTCCGTAGAGACATGGTTCACGTTACCAAGCAAAGTTCTGCTGTCCACGACTTCCTTGTGGTTGTCCTCCATTGGGTCTTGGGTTTTGCCTCGGCACATTGCTTCCTTGACAAAGGCCTGACCTAGGACATTGATTCGCAAAGTGTCCAGCTTCTCCACAAGTATAGCACCTCTTAACTCCACCAGAATTATTGGGACGAGCTTGGTTTTGAGCATTGGTTCCAGGAAGATCAGCACGAGGTGCATAAGGCATTGGAGGCCTAGGTGCTTGCATAACAGGGCGTTGCTGCACGAACTGAGTTGGGTGTGGTGCATAACCAGGGCGCTGAGCAGGAATAGAGGAGCTGTAATGAGGCGCATTGGGCGGCGCAAAGCGAGAGCGCACATTACTTCCTTGTTGCTGTCCTTGATATGGCGCCTTCCTCTTGATTTCTTGCTCCATCTCACGGATCTTGTTCCCAACCACAATTGCTTTGTCCACAAGCTTCTGGAAATTGAAATAATCACAGTTGAGCAATTGCACTTGGATCGTATTGTTCAATCCCCTCATGAACAAGTATTGCTTCTGGCTGTCCCGGCTAATATCCTCAGGCGCATATCTTGAGAGTTGAGTGAACTTATTGAGATATTCACTCACGCTTGATTTTCCTTGTCTCAAGTTCTCAAATTCTTGCCTCTTCAAGATCATAACACCTTCCAGCACATAATGAGAACGGAAACTCTCCTTGAATTCCGCCCAGGTAATTCTCTCTTGGTTCTCATGAGCATTGCAATAAGAATATCACCAATCTGCAGCTGCTCCAACGAGTTGATGAGAAGCAAATAGCACCTTCTCCCGGTCACTGCATTGGACAATGGCTAGCTTCTTCTCCACGGACTTGAGCCAATCATCCGCATCCATAGGGTCTGCGGCTTGAGCAAAGGTTGGCGGCCTAGTCCTCATAAACTCTCCCAATCGGTTATGAGGAGGTGGGGGTGGCGGTGGAGGCATGTGGGGCTGATTGTTGATATTGCCAGCCTGCAGCTGTCCCATTGTTTGTATAATAGTCTGCATGAGCTGGTTTTGCATAGCCAATAGCTGCTCAATGTTGATAGCTCCCTGAGTAGATCCTTGTCCGATGTTGTTCTGAGGCACTCCATTGTTCTCCTCCTCATCATTGCCATCCCTATGGTTGCGAGTCCTCACCATCTGAAGAAAAGCAATAAATGAGAATTAGAAAACGTCCCCAACTATATGCATCAAGGGATATGAACTAAACAGCTAGCTACACTAGCCTAGGTGGACATGGCAATGCTAAAGCATCCCAAAATCCTCTATTAAGCACACAAGCAACCAATATATATAGCAAACAGCACACCAAGCAAGAACACATCGATTCCTGAGTGCTCCTATGTGCTCTAAAGTGTCCATTCTATCTAGGCTGCGTCCTACGGTCAACCTGTGGCTCTGATACCAATCTGTGACGTCTGGTTCCGAAAACTGAACCAAGCTAACGCATATGTGTGCCCAGGATGTTCATCACACATACACGAGTGCAATCACAAAAGAGTATACAGAAAATTACCACAAGACAAGATTAGTTAACCTAATTTTATTACACAAACCAGATTATCCTCGAATACAAGCTCTAATGAATATTAATGACAAGTTCAACTAATGCAGCGGAAATAAACTAATTAAGCAACTAAAGCAACTATGCAGCATAAGCGATAGGGTATATATATATATATGCGCAGCTCCAATCAACACCACAGGCAAAGCTGACGGTAGACACGGCCTAGAACTCCGCATTATCGCCATTAAACTCCCAATCCTGACCTGCAACTGTTGGGGGGGGGGGGGGGTGCAAGAGTGAGTGCATGTCGTACTCAGCAAGTGTGGAAAGTATGACATGTGGCTTATTCAAATGTCGACAATAATAATGGTAAGGTGCTAAAAAGTACATTAAAACATTTGAAAAGCAATATAGTATAAGTATGTGAAGTAAACCCGTCATAATCATAAATAATATCATAATAACAGTCCATAATTCACCATCGTCATCAATAATTCCAGATTTCACCATTGTCAATAACCATATTCAATACCAGAAATTAAATCCATAACCATTACCAAACCATAACCATTACCAAACCATAACCATTACCAAACCATAACCATCCCAAATTCTAATTTTGCCTCTAATCATGGAAGTTGTCCAGGTGCTCATAACCGGGAGCACGGCTATCATGATAGTTTTAATTAACTCTGCAGAGTTTGTACCTCTTTACCCACGTGTTCGTGATTTCATCACCCTTCGGCGACTAAGAACCTCCCTTATGCCCATGACCCGTCGGTCATATTACACACTTCCGTTGGTGTGTGGCCAAGAGATCACAAAATAGCCTTTACAAAGGGATTACTAGCCTATTCAGACCCCACTGAGGTTTCACTGGTGGCGATGCCTCCAACTGAGCACATCTTCAACCAAGGGCCCCCTCTTGAGCCATTCGGATCCCAGGGTAGTCCCACCAATCATCAATAAACCAAATCCGACTACCCCTTCCCCGAGCATCCACAATGGTCCAAACAGCACTAGCAAAACCTTAATTAACCAGCTACGCCGCACCCATACTTGGCCTCGTGGTGGCACTGTAGTCCTGACTTATTCTCGCATGAACCGGTCCTTAGATCTAAAGCAAGCAAACCACCATAACATCCAACCCATCCACATACCAGGCTTGCTTAGATCATCTATTACCATACCATGTTTAACCAGTTCATGTTAACCATAATCTCATCCATACATAATTAAATTGAGTGATATAGTTGTTTCCCATCCCAGTTGATTAAGCGAAGCAAAAAGTAAAAAGCCTTCCCGACTCTCTACCATAAATTTCAGGTGACAAGGGTGGTTTAGCAAATCTAGTAAACTTCCTACCATAGGATTTCCCATCAATTTGACACAAGCATGCAGTTTTGCAAACAAAACATTTATTTTAAAAACAGGATCAATATGCTTCAAGGACACTTGCCTTGCTCTTGCTGTTGATTAGGGTCAAAGCCTTCAAACTCTTGATGTTGTAGATCCTCCGTGGCACTCTCTAGCGCAAATCCGTCTAATCCACACAATAAACATACAAGATAAGAAACACAATCAAAGAGTACACAAATATTACTCAATATGACATGACATGCATGATTGCGCAATGCAAGGTAGAACTTGTCACTAGATTGCTTTTAATGATCACTAACTAGATCTAATAGATTTTAACAAGTTTATACAGGTTTGAGATCGATTAGATCAAATTTTAGAATTAATCCAACACAATTTAACCAGAAAGATCGGACTAGTCCGCTAGGGACCGGACAAGTCTGCACTTGACGAGATCAGCAGATTAGGGTTTTCTAGATCGATGTGAATTTGGAGATTAGGGGTTGAATTCACATAAGAAAAAGAGAATAGAAGGTATACCAGGTGTTTAGAACTCCAATGAACCAAGAAACTTGGAGGTAACACTTGGATCTCGATGATCTAGGGTTGGTGATGAACTTAGAGATGAATTGGTGGTGAAGGACGAAACTTGGTGGAGATCTTGATCCTCCTTCGTTTCCTCCTCTTCTTCTTCTTGTTTGGGATCTTCTCCCCCCTCCTTGATGGTGGCTCCCCACGAACTAGGGTTTGGGTGGGTGGAAAAGTGGCAAATAGATGTCAAACCAAGGGGTGGGGTTGTTTATATAGACGTGGAGGCTAGGGTTAGATGGATTTCGAGTTTAGGATGAGTAGAGGCCGGTTTAGAGTCCCACATGGGCTCTAAAAGAGTTGGGCACGACGTCCCTAGGCCCACTTGACGTGAAACCCAAGAAACAAGTCGTAAAACAAAAGGTCAATCTCGGAGTCACGAAATATCGGACAAGTCTGGACAGGATCGGACTAATCCGAAGTCGTCCAGAGAGAAAATCGGACAAGTCTGGCCAAAAATCGGACAAGTCCGATCTTAGTCAGAAAGGAAAACGGACAAGTCCGCTGGAACACCGGACTAGTCCGGAAAAGTCCAGGGACTCAGCAAATTTTCAAGGATTCATGGAATACCGGACTAGTCCGCACAAAATCGGACAAGTCCGAAGTTGTCCAGAGGCAAATATCAGACTAATCCGCAGCAAAAACGGACAAGTCCGTTTTTAGACAGAGAGAAATCGGACTAGTCCTCAGCAAAACCGGACTAGTCCGCACTTTCCTACATTTTTAAGTGCGGTTTTGTTCCAAATAAATTTTAAACTTGTTCCTCTTGTTATGGGTTAAAGTTAAACATGCATATGAATGTATGCAAGGCATGATGCATGAAAATGAGGGTGTTACAAAATCACGGCTTGTGGGTAAATGATACATTCTCTGCGGAGATTGGGAAACTGTCATGACAGCCGTGCTCACGGACAAGAGCGGCTTGGTGTCGATTTCATAATTAGTATATGGTTGGGTTTATGGTGGGATTTATGAATTGGAAATACTCATGTGCTATTACTTATTTACTCATTATTTTTACTATAATCTTGTTTAGGTGGAATCACCTAGTTATAGGTTGCTTAATGAAAGCTAAGGTATAGGTAATGATTAGTGCCAACAGCCATTATGAGCCTTCCTTGTTGTAGCCTTCATTTCATCTCTCTTCCCACACTTGTTGAGTACTCCATGTACTCAAAGCGATTCCCCCTCTCCCCCTCCAGACTATGAAGAAGAAGAAGCAGTAAACGAAGAGTTCTACGCCAATCCGGAGATGTTCTAGGCGGGCGTACCCTCAGCAACTGCCTGTGGATTGGAGAAAGCATCACGCTGCTGCCGTCTTCTTACTTACCTATGTATTTGCTTTATTGTTGTTTATTTGAGACCTACGGGTCGTTGCTGTAAGACCTATTTGTATTTCGAACATAGCTTGTAATATGATACTATTTACTTTTCGTCTATACATGTATAAATTAACTGATCCTGACATACATGTGGAATGCATCTGGTTAGCTTGTTGGGACCAGGTGTGACAAAGACAGAGATAAACCACTGACTTCAAGCTGCCTCTCAATGATGTCAATATAAGACCTGCAGATATCTGGCAAAACTAAACGATCAATCATAACTTTCTGAAGCTTTAATTTAAACAAGCCAGATTCAGTCTCCAGAAATTCATGATTAAGATTCTTATGGAGGTCCATTGGATCAGAGAAACATAGTTCCATTAGGTCCTTGTTAGCTTTGTTCTTCTCGTCACACACAACTTTGTCGACAGCAACTTTCTCAATATGAATAACAGAAGATAGGCCGGTTCCAGGACTATTGACCAAACTTCCTGAATGAACAAGTATGCCATTTGGGCCCCAACCAACACGAAATGATTTTCCCATAAATAAAGCAGAATCCACCACACAATTTGTATATATTTTTCCAGCAACAGGGGTTTCTTGCTCAGCTGGTAGCTGAAAGCCTTCCACCTTAGTCATTCTGACAGGAAGTCCTTTGTTATGGCCAGACATTAGAATATCCTGAGAAGATGGACCAATGTCTGAAGAATTTACATGATGCTCCAGCAGTGCCCTTGGTTCTTTCCTCGCATACACACCAGACCCCCTGCTGACTTTCTGAGAAGAAACATTCAACAGAGAGACTTCAACTTCGATCCTTTAGCACTTGAGGTAGGTGAATCGACATTCATCCTGTATCTGTTAAGGTGCCTCTGATCAGATTGAAATCCATCCTCCATATCTTCATCATCATCCTCATTGGAAAACATCGCCATCCTCATCTCTTGCATCTTTGCAGGGTCAAGCCCAAGATGAGCAGGTAATGAATGTGAAAGCTGCATTTCATATCCATCTGAAGGTGGGTCTCTTACTTCGGCAATCTGTTGTCGAACAACAGTTTCCTCCATTGCAACATCCCCTTCCTCCTCATCCTCAAACCCAAATCTACTAAAATGATCAACCTCGAATTTCCATTTGCCATTCACAGGATTGAATGAAATAAATCTAGCACCTTGCTTTTTTGTACAACGCCTTAGCATTCCATCGACGATGTTGGGTTCACAACATACCCTCAAATTCAGCAACAATGTAACTTCTGCTGCTTTATTAAGACCATGCCCTACAGGTGGCTTGCTTGCCTCGTCATCATAAACTGACACACAATGCCGATCAAACCTGAGGATTTCATTCAGGTCCAGCCCCCTCACATCAGTATCACTAAGGTACCTAACCTGCCCATATCTGGCCCTTCCAATGATGAAGTTTGGGACCCTGCTGAGGTAGCCAGGATCAGTGGCCTCCAGCTCAACTAGCTCATCAATGGATGGCCTTGTGAAATAATCAGAGCAATGCAGAACAGGAAAAACAGCACTGGCGGCCATGGGAAAAATGTGGTAACCAAGAGTCAGCAGCAGTGAGCAAGGGATCTCAGCCCTGGCACAGTGGACACCATAGCTCTCTACACATAGCTAGCCCTGGACCACAGAAAACATGCTTCGTCTGAGATGGAACAGCATATATGAGAGTGGCAGTCTTAAATGTCAGTGGCAAGCCTACAAAAAAAAATAATTCAAACAGCCATTGGTGCCAACTTAGCAAGAAATCTCCCTAGATTGTAGTAAAGGTATATACATAACTAACATCTAACATATCATTAGATGAACTGGAAATCAGAGCATTAACTGAAGATCGAGTTTGGAGTAAAATGGTGACAGTTTGCTATGTCCACAGTATTTTTTGGCATCTGTAAATTGACTGTTTAATCCATGAGGTGATGTAAACATAACAGAAATGAAATAATTTTGCAGGCAAGTGTTTCTTCTCATTTACAACACATCTACTTGTGCACAGTATACAGGTTACATAAAAATCATGTGTCAGATACTTAAATATATAAGTGGCAACATTTTCGCTCTAGTTACCAGGTTATGTAAATCAGAGGCGGACCGACCAATAGGGTGGGTTAGAGTAGCCGCCCTGCCTAACGTTCCTCCCCTCGCCACACCAGACATGGCTGCCCGGCATCCTCTCCTCGTCCCAGCCCAGCCCACGGACAAAACGTTGTTCCGCTCCTGCGCTGGGATCGACCCATCCCCGCTACATCTAGCTAGCCTAAATGTCAACTACAGAAGGAGGTAGGAGCATTCGACGATTGGGTATACGAGCGCAGCTCTCACCTTCCGCCGAAGCTGGACGAGGAGAGCCGCAACCCAAGCAGCCGTGCGCCGCTGTGTTGCTGCCTGCGTGGAGTGTACGTGGCAACAGGGCGCGCGCCGCCGTGCGCCGCTGTATTGCTGCTTGCCGGCGGATCTTAGTACCTGGGCAGCAAAACGGCTGCGGGCGGACGTTGAATCGTTGAACCCTAGCTGGCGAAGAAGGGGGTCGGGGAATTTTTTTTTTAATATACGATTTTTAATCCAAAATTTTATTAATAACCGTCGATTTAAAAAATTTGCAGATTTGACCCACCGTCGTATGAGTCGCATACGACGTACTGAATGTCGTATGAGGCTCATACGACGGTCCGACGTGTCTGCCACGCGGCCAACGGTCGCCGCGGAAAACGAGGCGGCAGCGAACGTCGTATGAGCCTCATACGACTTGCGGTAACGGGCGAACCGTCGTATGAGGCTCATACGACGGTCTGCTGGTTATAAAGCGCCGCCCCGCCCGCCTGCCTCGCTCTCAGCCCGCCGCCTGCCTCCCTCCCAGCCCGCGCCGCCCGCGACCTCCACCGCTCCCGCACGGCGCCTCCGACGCTCGCTACTCTCACCTTTTTCGTCTCCGATCCGTCGTCCTCGGATCCTCGCGACTTCGGTATTGATTTTGCCACCGTACATTTGTGTTGTTTTGTTGTCAATATAATATGAATGCGTATTATATTATGATATTTGTTTGTATGAATGTATAGTGTTGATAACACACGCGACATAGTCTATTGTATTTAATTTTTGTACACGTTGTTCATGCATATAGTGTATTGTTGTCAATATAATATAATTGCATATTGTTACTCGTTGTGCACGCGATTGTTGTCAATATTATATGAATTTATATGGTTCATGCATATAGTTTAATATGAATTTTGTTAATATTCATGCGAATGTCATGATTACGGTAGAGTACATTATTGCAGCATGTTTTCTTAATGTATTATTCGTTTAATTAAAATGTACTCGTTTTTTGATATGATTTTTCAGTTTATAAATGTGTAATATATATTATATTATGTTTTATTAGTATTTATAAAATATTGTCATACATTATAGAGGAGCGTAAAATTGCTCCTGTAGTTACAAATGTGTGGCAAATATATACGTTTTATAGAGTCAAATTAATTTGGTTAGAGTAGATTATAATATGTTTGTTTATATTGAATACAGTAGGAATGTCGGACAAATTAATGTTTCG
Organism: Tuctoria greenei; assembly: GCA_036927565.1. Classification (NCBI taxonomy): domain Eukaryota; kingdom Viridiplantae; phylum Streptophyta; class Magnoliopsida; order Poales; family Poaceae; genus Tuctoria; species Tuctoria greenei. The sequence continues at coordinate 200,031,870 of JAYESD010000005.1, read as the reverse complement.
TATTTTCTACGGAGAAGGCACGCTTGTTTGTGGGTCAACTGGGGTTGATATGTCTGCTTGGACGTCGTTGGTGAGGGGGATAGCAAGACCAAATGAGAGGTCATTTGGTAGTCTGGAGAAATGGCTGATTAAAACGTTAAACCTTGATGAACAAGTATATCAAGTGAAACTGAAAGGATTGATTAATCGAGCAAGAGATGGATGTTATTGGGATTTCGTTCCTATTAAGGGGACACAAAATTGGAGGAAATGGGTAGATACAGTTGTGGAGCGGGGTTGGCCGCTGGTGTTTCTTGCGCAAGCAGAAACGAAAGAAGTTGAAGATTCAGCTGAAGCAGACGATATGGAAGATACTGAGGTAGAGGTCGAAGGCGGAGTGAACCAGATGCAAGAAGACCCACTTGGTGTCGCTGATGAAGGAGAGCACATCGAAGATTTAGTTGAACAAAATAGAATTGAGGACATGGAATATGAAAATGTTATTGAAGATGACTCTTCTGATGATGAGAATGATATTATCATTCCTGCAGACTGGAACAATGCAATCTTGAGTAATTTAGCAGCTGTAGAAAAATATTCTGGGTTATCTGGATATCATGAGAACCAGTTAACACAAGGAGATATTTTTAAAGACAAAGATGGTTTGAAAGATGCAGTAAAATATTGGTCTTTGTCTGTGCAGAGATCATTTACAGTTTACAAGTCTAGTCCAAAATTATATGATGTGAAATGTGTGTTCCCAACTTGTCCTTTTCGAGTTCATGGTTTCGAGGAGAAGTGGACGAAGCTTTGGAAAGTTTCAAAAATGGTTGATCACACATGTCAGTTGCAGGAATTGGAGAAGTGCAACGGTGCTTTGACCTCAGATTTCATTGCAAATCATATGTATGCCCGTATAGTGGACAACATACAGTTTGAACCAAAATCAATAATAGCCACTATTGAGGAAGAGTTCAAGTACACAATAAGTTACTCTAAAGCATGGAGGGCCAAACAGAAAGTGATTGAACAAAGATTTGGTACTTTTGAAGCGTCTTATGATAACCTTCCAAAGTTGTTGCAGACCATTCAGGAAAAAAATGTTGGTACTTTTTACGATATTATGGACATGCCGCATAGAAGTGTGTCTGGGAAGTTGTATCTTGTAAGGATCGAAATGCCCAAGAGGGGGGGTGAATTGGGCTTTCTTTCAATTTTTAAAGCAATTAAGATTAACGACCTCAAGCCCAATTCCCTATGCAATTAAACTATGCAATCAATGTAAATTAAAGTTGCGGAATGAAGATTGCATAAGTGTAAAGAGGGAGAGGGATGCAAACGCTCAAGGGACACGGAGTTTATCCCGTGGTTCGGTAAGATCACAAGGATCTACCTACATCCACGTTGTGGCACCCACCGAAGGGTTTTGCCACTCCTAAGTCACCGAGACAAGGGGGTTCTTCACTATTCTTCTCCGTTCGCCAACCTCGGCAAGGTGGAGCTCAAGCCTTGTACACTTTGGAATCCTCCGGGCTTCCACAATTTTCTTGGCAAGCTCCGGAAGTTGCACACACCAAGGGACACTCCCTTAGGGCTCTCACTACACTAGAGACTCCAATCACCAAGAACGGAGGCACCCAAGCACTATCTCTAGCTAGTTCTAGCCTATCTCTTGGTGTACAAATGATGAGCAAATGATGTGAAAGTGGTAGCTCTATTGCTTGAATGCTCTAGGATGTGTAGAGTATGTCTGGGCTTCAAGTCTTGTCGATTTGACAAGTTGAAGGGGTATAAATAGCCAGCCTCCATGAGATAGCCGTTGGAAAAGTAGGCTGACATCACTTCTCTACGAACACCGGATGATCCGATGTCTCCCCTTCAGTTAACATCGGTCAAAGCCAAATTAGCTGATGTCACTGTGTCAGATATGACCGTTGTTAGACCGATGTTGATCTGTCTTCTCATCGGATGATTCGGTGGCTCTTCCTCCAGAATTTTGCTTGATCTTGAAGCTCACTGGAGTGATCGACCGATGTGTGTAAGTCTGCACATCGGATGATCCGGTGCTTCACTTGGTCCAATGGTATTGCAATCTGTGATGATGGACCGATGTCACTGAGCCACTCACATCGGATGATCCGATGAGTGCATTTGTCTGAGGTCTTCTTTTTCAGTTTGAACCAACTCGACCGATGTGTGTCAACTCAAAGACCATCGGATGATCCGGTGTGTTCAACTTGTTGACTTCGAGTTGTTTTGAGTTGTTCTTTTGGAATTTGAACTTGTGACCTCTTTGACACTTGTTTGAAATGTTGTTTTGATTGTCTTCAAGCATTGAGTGATATCAAGTTAGAGCTTTCACTTCTTTGTCTTCATATGATTTGATTTGATCTCATTCGTTGATTTTATATGGGTCTCCAATGTAATTTTGATTTCATTTGATTGAGTGTTATTGAGACCTTGCATTCACAAATTCATTAGTAATATCGAATGGTTGTCATTAATCACCGAAACCGTACCTCATGGGGCCTAGATGCTTTCAATCTCCCCCTTTTTGGTGATTGATGACAACACAATAATTTAAAGCGCAATAATAATGAATTTGATGATAATACTCAAGTATATATGCAATGAATACAGCATAGGACACATTAAGCTTGTAAAATGCAAAAGAAATTTGTGGTGCGAAAAGCTCAATTGATTAAAAACATAAGCAAATGAGACAAGTGAAAGAGTGCTTAATTAAAATTACAAAAGAGTACTCAAGCATGAATACAAAGGATAAGCACACACACACTCCCCCTACACTCCCCCTGAGACTACCACTCCCCTTGACTCTTCTACATCTTCTCCCCCTTTGGCATCAAGACACCAAAAAGGGATCAGAACGCCTACAGACCCTGAGAGCTGGGCGTGAGGACGAACTGGGCACCGTCGCAGTCGTCGGAGCTAGAGTCGCCGGTCGTAGGAGCTGCCGGAGCAGCGGGAGCTGGAGGGTCCGCTGCCGGTGCTGGAGGAGAGGAAGCAGGTACTGGAGGTGCCGGTGGAGCTGGAGGAAGTGGAGCGCTCACCACGGACGCTGGCGTCTGCTGGAACAAGATCGTCGCCGGCAGTGGTGAGTGAATCGGTGCGCTGGATGCCAGAAGTGGTGACATACTGATAAAAGGGATAGGAGTAGTAGGCACCTGAGCAACACCTGGAGCCAGTCCCAGTCCAGGCTGCTGTGGAGGAAGGGCGATCCCGGTCTAAGTGTAAAGGTTGGTGATCAACCCTAGGATCCCCATCATGGCCTGCTGGGTCTGCTGCTGCTGGTCGAGGGTACGGCGGTGCATCTGATCTACCAGGTTGGTGAACCGGTCCGTATCCTCTCGCCTCTGACGGGCGATCTCCAGCTGGAGCTCCTGCTGCTGCCGCTGCAGCTGTGCCAGGTGAGCAGCCTGCTCTGCCCTAGCCTGCTCAGCAGCGAGCCTGTCCTGGCGCTGCTGCTCGATCATCTGTTGAAGAAGAGATGACAGCTCTGACGGCTGTGACACCTGCGCCTCGGACACAGGAGGTGGTGTCGGTGGCGGAGCAGCTGATCCTCCTGCCTCGGCGTCGTGCTGCCTCGGTGAGGGTGGAGGCGGAGGGAAGTACTCCTCGACACTCTCGTCTGTGTCGCTCTCGGACCAGACGTGCTGCAAGTCCTCCCCCTGAGCCTCAGCCTCAGCAAGACTCTCGTCCTCCCGCTCTAGGTCGGACCAGTCTTCCTCTGACAGATGGGCCCGGACCTGGCGCTCAACTGGACGACCAAGGCGACGGTCTCCAGGAGCAGAGGCACGATAGTGACTAAAGCGAGTCACACTCTCGTCAGCTAGCCGGGCTTGTTCTGTATGTCCCTCAGGCACCACCATAGAGCAAATGTAACTGATCCAGTGCCCGTAGACCATCTGCCTCATCATGCCAATCCCATCCGTGATTACGTCTTCCATCTCGCATAGGAGTATGTCCACGATATCGAAATCCATCCCGTTCATTATGTAGAACAGGAGGGTCTGCTGCAGACTCGTGAACCCCTCCAAGTAACCTGACCTCGGCAGGAGCGTGCGGCGCAAGGCGAGGTGCACAATGCGCGCAGCTGGGGCCAGGAGAGCTGGAACTCTCGGCTGGTCTGGAGAGAACGAGGGGCCAAACAGAGACCGGATCTCGTCAAGCTGTGGTGCTACCCCTCCAGTAAGTGGCCTCCTCGGTGGATCTGCCTGCCCATAGACCTTCTCATGCAAGCAGGTGTCGTGCAGGTCCAACTCAAGAATATGCCCCAAAGTCTGCCTCGAGAGGTGGTAGCGCTGACCATTGAACATGAAGGCAATCGACCTCCTGCCCTCTGAGATGTACAGGGTCGCGTAGAAGACACGGACCCACTCTTCCACATAAGCACTTCTCTCATAAGACAGCAGCTGCACCAAACCTCTGTATCTCTCAAAGAAGGGACGGACCTCAGTCTGTGCTGCCACTGCAAGCTGCCCCAGTCCAGGTAGTTGTGCTGAAAAAGCTTGTGCCCCCGACGCCTGTAGGTCTCATAGAGAGACGCCTGGGTGATAGTCCAGAAACGACTATCCACAAGAGTCACTCGGGGCTGTGGGAACCACTCCTCAAGCAGCACGTTCCAACGAAGCTTGCGTAGCTGCTTGGCCTTCATCTTTCTGTAGTCCGTCAACCGGACTCCCTCACCGACACGGACGGCCGTGTCCATCTCGTAGATGTCCCTCTGAGCTTCCCTGTCCTCGCGACGGTCGGCGGCCGTCGGTCTTGGACGAGGAACGGCCGGGGACTGACCTCCCCGTGTCCGGGCTGAGCGCCGGCGGACAAGCAGCTCGACCGGCTCCTCCTTGATGTCGGAGTTGTCGATCACAGGAGGCTGCCGAGCCTCGCGGATCCTCAGGGATCCCCCACGGCCGCGCTCACGCTCCTCGGCGGCGCGAGCGGCCATTAGAGCCTGCTTCTCATCCTTCGAAAGTTTACGCTTCTTCGCGGCGGGCTCCGCGATCGCTTTTCCCTTTCCTTTGCGGTCACGACCCATCTAGATGAAATGGAGAGGTAGGGTGAGCGACGATGAAAATGGACGACGAGAGAAACGAAGGACGTCGCACGGCACGGAGCAAACCTTAGCGACGATGAAGTTCGGGAGGCACCACGGAGATGATGGAGAGGGCGGTTTGTGCGTGGGAGAGAGGCGGCGGCGGCGCTTGGCGGTGGCGCTGCGAGCGGCGGCGGCGCTGGGTGACGGTGCTGTGAGCGGTGGCGGCGCTGGACGGCGGCGCTGTGGGCGGCGGCGGCCGGGGACGGCGGCGGGGCGGCCTGTGGGCGGCGGCGGCGGCGGCGTCCGGCGGCGGCACTGCAGTGGGCGGCGGAGGTGGCGGCGATGGAACGGGAGGCGTCGGGGAGAAAGAAAGGTCGGCGGCGGTCGCGCGGGTTTAAATAGTGGGACCCAAACCCTAGCCGAAAATTTAACACCGGATGGACCGATGCGAGGTAATATGAACATCGGTCGAATGCAACAGTAAGGATATTCAAGAGTTGCTGTTGACACCGGATGGACCGACGTCTAGGGTTTTGATCATCGGTCGAATAGCACAGTAAGGGTGTTCAAAAGAGTGATGTAGACACCGGATGATCCGACGTAGGAGGAAGTAGACATCGGTTGAATTGACCACAGCTCCAGAAGAGTGACCATCGGATGGACCGATGTTTTTCGGAATGAACGCGTCGGATCATTTGAAAATCAGACAGAATTGGGCTTTGAAGATTGAACACCTATTGGACCGATGAGGGATGACATAGGCATCGGATAATCCGATGACAACAGAACGAAAACATCCCATATATGTCCTTTGACCAAACAAACAATCAAAGAGAAACACATGTCTTAGGACTTTTTGGGCAACCCCTTACCCCTCAAAAAGCTAATATGCCAATAGCTTGGCTAGGCCTTAATGCAAATGGAACACCGAGAAAGATGGAGGAAAATATACAAATAAAATGTAAGGCCCATGCTTTGTGAGTTAGAGTATGAAGACTTCTATCTCTTTGAAGCATGATCCTCTAGGCATTAACGTACCTAACATTTTGTTCTTTCCACCTTATATGAGTTGAGATATTGCATTTCAAACAAGTCTCCTTCTCATGAGGTGGGTTCCCCTTTGTGACAATCTACCGTATGCAATGCCAAACAAATTATAGTGCAAGAGATTAAATGAGTGCAAGTTAATATGGCAGAGATCATGCAAGGCATAAAATAAATTTATGTTGCCAAGTTTAGACCTTCCAAAGGCTTCCTCAGGGAAAACTATTTCTAGCTCACCCCTATCCTTTGGGAGTTAGACAAGACCTATATGATATGCATCCTTACATGAACATGGCAACTTACATGACGTTAGATGCATCTAGCACATTTAATTCACTTCTAAGTCTAGAAAAGGTTTTCTCATCAAGTGGTTTTGTGAAGATATCCGCCAATTGTTCTTCGGATCTAACACCTTGCAAAGAGATGTCTCCTTTAGCCTCATGATCCCGCAAGAAGTGATGGCGAATATCAATGTGCTTAGTGCGGGAGTGTTGAACGGGGTTTCTAGCTATCTTAACCGCACTTTCATTGTCACAAAGGAGAGGCACACAACCAAACTTAATTCCAAAGTCCAAGAGGGTTTGCTTCATATATAGAATTTGGGCACAACATGCACCGGCCGCTATATACTCCGCCTCCGCGGTGGACAAAGCCACGGAATTTTGCTTTTTGCTCGACCAAGATACTAGGGAACGCCCAAGTAAGTGGCACCCACCGGAGGTACTCTTGCGATCCACACGGCATCCGGCAAAGTCCGAATCCGAGTATCCCAAGAGATGGAAACTAGCGTTCTTGGGGTACCACAAACCTACACTTGAGGTATGCTTGAGATACCGAAGTATCCTAAAGACCGCCTTCTTGTGCGATTCTTTAGGTGCCGCTTGAAAGCGAGCACACAAGCACACACTAAACATAATATCGGGCCTAGATGCGGTAAGATATAACAATGAGCCAATCATAGAACGATAATGAGATTGATCAATAGGTTTACCGTCCATGTCCGCGTCGAGATGGCAATTTGTCGCCATTGGGGTGCTTCTTGAGCTACAATCTCCCATCTCAAATTTCTTCAAGAGGTCCTTTGTGTACTTCTCTTGATAGATGAAGGTCCCCTCTTGAAGTTGCTTGATTTGAAATCCTAGGAAGAAATTGAGCTCTCCAATCATTGACATCTCGAATTCCCTAGACATCATGGTGCCAAACTCATGGCTAAGAGATTTGTTAGTTGAGCCAAAAATGATATCATCGACATAAATTTGACAAATGAATAAATCCCCGTCGATGTCCTTGGTGAAGAGTGTAGTGTCCACCCTCCCGATCTTGAAACCTTGCATGACCAAGAAATCCCTTAGACGTTCATACCACGCCCTAGGTGCTTGCTTGAGCCCGTAGAGCGCCTTGTGTAACCTATACACATGGTTAGGATTCCTCGGATCTTCAAACCCGGGAGGTTGCTCAACATAAACAAGTTCGTTAATATAGCCATTGAGAAAGGCACTTTTAACATCCATTTGATAAAGCATTATATTGTGATGTGAAGCAAAGGCAAGGAGTATGCGAATAGCTTCTAACCGAGCGACCGGAGCGAATGTTTCTCCAAAGTCTAGTCCTTCAACTTGTGAAAAACCCTTGGCCACAAGTCTTGCCTTGTTGCGGACCACGACGCCATTCTCGTCTTGCTTGTTCCGGTATACCCACTTCGTACCGATGACGTTCTTGTCCTTGGGTCGCTCCTCCAACACCCAAACTTCATTGCGGGTGAAGTTGTTGAGTTCTTCTTGCATGGCCATCACCCAATTTGGATCTTGGAGTGCTTCCTCTATATGAGTGGGTTCTACACACGAAACAAAAGAGTAGTGCTCACAAAATGAGGCGACATGGCGGGAACGAGTACTTACGCCCCTTGAAGGACTTCCAATGATTTGGTCCATTGGATGCGCCTTGGAGATGCGTCCATGCCTCATAAGTGGTTGTGAGGCACTTGGCGGTGGTGAAGCTTGTTGTTCCTCTTGTGGTTGGACTTGATCATGGACTTCTTCTTGTTGTTGGTGTTGTGTGGCTTGTGAATCTTGCATTGGCAATGGATCATCTTTCTCTTCTTCTTCTTCATCAACTTGAGGCATCATGGAGGTGTTGATGTTGGAACTTGATGCTCCCCCTTGATCATGGCCCTCTTCAACTTCCGGCTTGATGTCTCCAATGGTCATGTTTTTCATGGCTTCTCGTAGAGGCTCATCATCTATTTCATCATGACCAAAACTCTCCTCTTGGGAGCCATTAGTTTCATCAAGCTCAACATCACAACTTTATTCAACTAGACCGGAGGTTTGGTTGAATACTCGATATGCTTTTGAGTTTGATGCATAACCAAGAAAAATACCAACATCACATCTTCTTTCAAACTTACCGAGCCTTTTCTTGCGGTAGATGTAGCATTTGCACCCAAAGACTCTAAAGTAGGAGATGTTGGGCTTTCTCCCAATGAGGAGCTCATATGGGGTCTTTTGGAGTAGTCGGTGAAGATAGACCCTATTTGCGGCATGGCACGCCGTGTTGATTGCTTCGGCCCAAAATTTCTCCGACGTGCCGTAGTCATCAAGCATTGCTCTTGCAAGAGTGATGAGGGTTTTGTTCTTCCTCTCAACAACACCGTTTTGTTGAGGAGTGTACGTGGCGGAGAATTCATGCTTCACACCTTCACGGTCACACCACTCCCCAATGTTGTAGTTCTTGAATTCGGTGCCATTGTCACTCCGGACCTTGATGATGGGAAGTTGAAATTCCCTTTGAGCACGTTTAGCAAAGGTCTTGAAGATTTCCAGAGTTTCACCCTTGTCACCTAGAAACAAGGTCCAAGCATATCTAGAATAGTCATCAACAATAACAAGACAATAGAAATTACCACCAAGACTTTGATATGTGGATGGTCCGAAGAGGTCCATGTGGAGTAGTTCAAGCGGCTTGGAGGTTGACACCATTGTCTTCATTGGGTGGTGTGAAGCAACTTGCTTCCCGGCTTGACAAGCACTACAAAGCTTGTTCTTCTCAAACGTGACATCCTTCACGCCGGTCACCATCCCAAGCTTGAACGACTTCTTAAGCTTGCTCATCCCAATGTGAGCAATGCGTCGATGCCATAGCCAACCCAAGCTTGTCTTAGTGAAAAGACAAGTGGTCAAGCTAGCATCCTTGTTGGAGAAGTCCACCAAGTAAAGATGTCCATGCCGAAATCCTTTGAAGATTAGTTCTTTGCTTGATTCACTAGTTACTACAACACCATTCTTGTCAAAGGTGCACGTTAGTCCAAGATCACATAGTTGTGCAATGGAAAGTAAATTGAAACTAAGTGACTTAACATATAGTACATTAGAAATGGACAAATCATGTGAAATAGCAATTTTACCTAAACCAGTTACCTTCCCCTTTGAGTTGTCACCAAAGGTGACTTGTTCATGATTATCGGGGTTCTCTATGGTGGTGAACATACCATCATTGCCGGTCATATGTTGAGTGCACCCGCTATCGAGTACCCAATGTTTTCCTCCGGCTTTGTAGTTCACCTACACACATGAAGTTAGTTTTTGAGTTTAGGCACCCAAGCTAACTTAGGTCCTTGTATGTGTGATACAAGTGATTTTGGGACCCAAAGTTGCTTGGGGAGCTTCCCCTTCATGCCCTTAATATCTTTGCCGATGAACCTTGCCTTCACCTTGCCACCTACTTTGCTTAAGAGATAGTGATAATCATGGAAAGTAGATTTGTAGTTAGGAGGCAATTTGGGAGAGGGACGGTTGGAAAGAGGACACTCCCTCGTGTGGTGTCCGGTGACCTCACAATGTTGGCAATAGGATCCAACTTCTTTGATGAAGCTCGTCCTAAGCTCCGGTGAGGGCACCTTCCCTTTGTTGAGCACCGGGAAGGATCCAAGTCCTCTCTTGTTGAAGCCTTTGGCTTGTTGGTAGAGTATTTCCTTGTGCTTGTCCTCCCCCTTGGAAAGTCTCACCACACTAGTGCGGAGACTTTCAATTTCGTCCATCAATTCCTTCTCTCTAAGGCTTGCTTTCAAAGGCAAAGACTTATCCAAAGTATTAGTGGCATGTGAAATAGTTGATACTTTGCCATCAAGGGTTTCCTTTTTTATGTTTTTCATTTTTAGTTCAATTGCCTCATAAGCAAGATTAAGCACTTCATGTTTTTGAACCAAGTCATTGTGCTTTCCCAAGAGTGCTTGGTTTGCTAAGTCAAGATCATGATGATCAAGCTTGATTTGAGCATTTTCCTCCTCGATTTGCTTGACATGTGTTTTGAGCGTGTCATGCTCTTTAAGTATGGTTACATACTTGTCATGCAAATCGAGCTTCGCACTCTCAAGTTTAGCACAAGCTTGTTCAAGTGCTTTAACCTTGCTCTTTTCCCTTTTTATGATGACATGGTATTCATTAATCATAGATGCTAGTTCATCGGGGGAGAGCTCATCATCATCATCGCTAGAATCGTCACATACCTTAGTGTTACCTTTAGCCATGAGGCACATAGGAGGTGGACGAAGAGGTGAGTTGTCCTTGTCGACGATGGCAAGGCCCGCCAAGTTTTCTTCATCTTCACTCTCTTCGTCGCTTGACTCTTCATCCGTGATCCACTCATTTGCCTCGCACATGAAGACTTTTTGAGGCCCTCTTCTCTTCTTTGGAAAGAGCTTGGTCTTCTTGCCCTTGTCAAATTTCTTCTTTCCAAAGGAGCGCTTGGGTTTGACCTCTTCTTCATCTTCATCACTTTCTTCTAGCTTTCTATACTTTCCTTTGTGGTTGTCCTTCCTCTTGTCGGGTCTTGGACAATCATATGATATGTGGCCTTGACCACCACAATTGTAGCATGTCTTGTTTTCATCTTTTCTTGGGAGGAAGGCTTTCTTCTTTGGATCAAAAGAGTATCCCTTCTTTGCGATTTTGGAGTTTAGACGTGAGAATTTTCTCATCATCAACGCAAGCTCATCATCGTCATCTTCGCTTGTTGCTTGCTCTTCTTCGCTTGAGCTAGGCTCAACCACTTTCTTTTTCTTGGGAGTTGTTTTCTTGGTTGAAGCCTTGAGGGCAATGGTTTTTGACGATGACTCCTCCATCATTCCAAGTACGCTCATCTCATGAGCATGAATTTCTCCAATGAGCTCCGAGACTTCAATGTTGTCAAGTGATTCCTTTTGGAGCATTGAGTTGATAATGTTGTACTTGGGCTTGGGTAGAAGCATGAGGATCTTGCGGTTGATAAGACCCTTACCAAGAGAAGCAATGTCAAGTGCGTTAATCTCCTCAATGAGCACGTTTAAGCGAGAAAACATTTGGTTAACATTCTCATGAGGAAGCATTTTGAATTCATCATACTTGGATTTTAGCAAGTGATATTTGAGTTCTTTAACACGAGATGAGCCCTCATGAATTTCAATTAAACATGCCCAAATTTCACAAGCTTTCTCTTTACTAGCAATTCTAGCAAAAACATCTTGACTTATGCATTCGTAGATGGCATTTCTAGCCTTAGCATCCCATTTTAGTTGATCACCAACATAATTGAGATCTCCAAATCCCGCATGGGTCGCTTCCCAAACTTCGGGAGCAATAGCCTCTAGGTAGGCACGTATGCGTGCTTTCCAATAGGCAAAGTTCTTGCCCTCGAAGATAGGAACCGAACCCCCATTCTTGGCCATTTAAGCTCTCTAGTGGTGAAGCTAGAATGATCCTATGAGCAACAAGGCTCTGATACCAATTGTAAGGATCGAAATGCCCAAGAGGGGGGGTGAATTGGGCTTTCTTTCAATTTTTAAAGCAATTAAGATTAACGACCTCAAGCCCAATTCCCTATGCAATTAAACTATGCAATCAATGTAAATTAAAGTTGCGGAATGAAGATTGCATAAGTGTAAAGAGGGAGAGGGATGCAAACGCTCAAGGGACACGGAGTTTATCCCGTGGTTCGGTAAGATCACAAGGATCTACCTACATCCACGTTGTGGCACCCACCGAAGGGTTTTGCCACTCCCAAGTCACCGAGACAAGGGGGTTCTTCACTATTCTTCTCCGTTCGCCAACCTCGGCAAGGTGGAGCTCAAGCCTTGTACACTTTGGAATCCTCCGGGCTTCCACAATTTTCTTGGCAAGCTCCGAAAGTTGCACACACCAAGGGACACTCCCTTAGGGCTCTCACTACACTAGAGACTCCAATCACCAAGAACGGAGGCACCCAAGCACTATCTCTAGCTAGTTCTAGCCTATCTCTTGGTGTACAAATGATGAGCAAATGATGTGAAAGTGGTAGCTCTATTGCTTGAATGCTCTAGGATGTGTAGAGTGTGTCTGGGCTTCAAGTCTTGTCGATTTGACAGGTTGAAGGGGTATAAATAGCCAGCCTCCACGAGATAGCCGTTGGAAAAGTAGGCTGACATCACTTCTCTACGAACACCGGATGATCCGATGTCTCCCCTTCAGTTAACATCGGTCAAAGCCAAATTAGCTGATGTCACTGTGTCAGATATGACCGTTGTTAGACCGATGTTGATCTTTCTTCTCATCGGATGATCCGGTGGCTCTTCCTCCAGAATTTTGCTTGATCTTGAAGCTCACTGGAGTGATCGACCGATGTGTGTAAGTCTGCACATCGGATGATCCGGTGCTTCACTTGGTCCAATGGTATTGCAATCTGTGATGATGGACCGATGTCACTGAGCCACTCACATCGGATGATCCGGTGAGTGCATTTGTCTGAGGTCTTCTTCTTCAGTTTGAACCAACTCGACCGATGTGTGTCAACTCAAAGACCATCGGATGATCCGGTGTGTTCAACTTGTTGACTTCGAGTTGTTTTGAGTTGTTCTTTTGGAATTTGAACTTGTGACCTCTTTGACACTTGTTTGAAATGTTGTTTTGATTGTCTTCAAGCATTGAGTGATATCAAGTTAGAGCTTTCACTTCTTTGTCTTCATATGATTTGATTTGATCTCATTCGTTGATTTTATATGGGTCTCCAATGTAATTTTGATTTCATTTGATTGAGTGTTATTGAGACCTTGCATTCACAAATTCATTAGTAATATCGAATGATTGTCATTAATCACCGAAACCGTACCTCATGGGGCCTAGATGCTTTCATATCTGCACCGTGCATTCTTTGCATTAGGCCAATGTATTGCTGCTTTCAGACATTGTCGACCAATACTCTGCATTGATGGTACATTTTTAACTGGAAAGTACAAAGGTCAAATTCTTACTGCTATTGCAGTTGATGGGAACCAACAGGTGTTGCCTGTGGCTTTCGCATTTGTGGAAAGTGAGAACACTGAAAGCTGGTATTGGTTCCTTAGTCGGGTCAAGATGGCTCTAGTTCAAGAACGTCCTGATGTCTGTCTCATACACGATCGTCATGCTGGATTGCTTAAAGCAATATCTGATTTGAAATTTGGATCATCGGATCGGGGACATCAACCTTATTGGATAGACATTCAATCAAGATATTGCATGAGGCATTTAGGTGCCAACTTTTTTAGCCACTTCAAGAACAAGCAACTTATGAATTTGTTCAAGATGTTATGTAGTCAAAATCAGGAGAGTAAGTTTATTGCTCTTTGGAAACGTCTCGACGAATTGACTTCTGGCAGTGCAGAAGCGTCTTCAAGCACTAGCAATCCTCGTGACATTTCACGCAGAAACTTCTCTCATTGGATTCGGCGCGAAGCGAAAGAGAAGTGGTCCTTGTTATACGACACCAATGGTGCTCGGTATGGTATCATGACAACTAATTTAGCTGAGGTAATATCCATCATTCCTAAGTGTTTTAGTTGTGTTAGTTATGTATTTCATCATGCTAATGCAGTGATACGAAATGCAGATATACAACTGGGTCATTCGCGGTTTAAGAGGGTTACCTTTGGTTGCTATTGTTGAGGGCATTTTATATGGGACATGCAAATATTTTCGTCAACGTTATGCGACTGCTATTTCAGCACTGAATAATGTGAATTTAACTTATTCACCATACCTGTGCAAATACATGGAGAAGAAGATTGAAAAGGCCCGATTTCATCGCGTCAGACCTATGGGTACCGCAGAGCACAGGTTTGAAATCCTTTGTAGGGATAAGGTCCGTCGTGGTGCTAACCGTGTTAGAGTTGTTCAACAGTGCATACTTCATCAGCATGATTGCACGTGCACATGCATGAAGCCACAACTCTTCCATAGACCATGTTCCCATGTGATTGCAGCTTGCTCATTTACTAACCTGACAGTTACCAATTACGTTTCATACTACTTTCAGAAAAGTGTTGTTGTCAGTACATGGAATGCAGAGGTATATGGATTTGGTAATCTGAGCTCATTTACCATGGATTTAGGCCTTGATACTATGCGAGCACCTGACATCTCGCGGTTGAAGCAGAAAAGAGGTCGACGTCAAACTCGTCGTATCAGAAACGATATGGACGAGTCAGAACTTGCAAGATTCCAAGGAAGATGCAGCAAATGCAACCAAATTGGCCATACGTACAAAAAATGCATTACCAACACAGAGCCAAATGTGGTTGAAGCTGGACCTTCTGGGGATCCGCAGAGTGGACGGCGTCCTCGTGCTAGGAAGACAACTACGTTTAGGGATGGAGATGGCGATGCGATGTGATGTCAAGTATTTTATGTATTTGTAGCACTTACTCTATCGATGTTAAGTGAACTAAGTGTATCGGTGTTATGTATTTGGATTATGTTATGATGTTATGTGAACTCCAGTTAGATGCATATGAACTTCATGTTATGTATGTTAATATATTGTTGATGTCATTTAACTTTAGCTCAAAATGCACTTCATGTTATAATTTTTTCCGTACTTGACAATGTAGGTATGGCCGGCCCACAGCGAGAGTGTCCCGAGCTACTTTTGTCTCGAGTTGACTTGACGCACCGCGGTTACCGAGTCTCCGTAGGTCAGGAGTTGCCCGTCCTTCGTCCCCAGGTTCCTATGAAATTCTGGAAAATAGACAATCGATGGATTCCCAGGTACTTCTTTCTTTCATACTTCATGGTCCAATGTACATGAAAACATGTTCTCATCCGATTTGTTTTGTAATCAGGTTGAGTGCAGCAGGCCTGCTGCCCATATGTCGGCTAGTTGAGAGGAGACCGTTCGATCCGGAGGATCGCAAGTACCGTTTTAGCTTCGAAAAAGCCCTCTTGAGTGTGTTGACTGATCGCTGGAGACCGGAGACGCACACGTTTCACTTACCGTGTGGGGAGATGACCGTCACGTTGGAGGACGTGTCTTTCCTGTTGGGTCTTCCTCTCGCAGGTGCGGCTGTTTCTGCACCTGAGGACACACCCACCTGGCGTGCGCAGATGGTCGCACGTTTTCATATGAATGACCTACTAAGGCTGGCCGTCCGCAACGGCAGAGGAGACCGCCACTAGACATTTCATATGACCGGGCTCATGTGAATGCTGCGCGTAGGGCCGACAAGCGTGGTAGACGTTAGTGTTATGTACGACGTATATGTGTGACTTATGATGTAAAAAACTTATGTTCTATTATATTACTTCATTATGTTTCTATTTCTATGGTGTTTCGCATGGAAAGGAAGTATTACATACTACGCGTTACTTAAAAAACTGAAGCAAACGAGTATCTTATTGAAATTGAAGGCATAGGAACATTTAAACGATACATTTGATGGAATAATGAAACATAGTTCGTAACTAGTACATTTTCACTTGTGGTGAGGACATTCACAGGACATATTGTTGCACTTAGGACTAGTATCATCCTCCAATTGTTCTAACTCCATATCCGCAATATGACCTACTAATTCTCGGTTTCGATTTCGCAAATATTTTATGTAATCTTGAATAGGCTTGATAGGTACTGGATCAACCCACAATGTGTATCCGCAGTTATCTTCATCGAAATAAGACTACAAAAAACAAATTTAAAGTAAACATAACAAAAAGAAATATGTGAACGTACACAAAAACGATATGAACTTACTGCACGACCCACAGGGCAACGAAAGAATCGACGACCGCTATCCTCTTTTCCATCCATCATTTGCACCAAACAATCCAGGCCGCAACGACACTTGGGCCATTCTTCTTTGGTACTATCATATGGACGAAGAGGATTAAACACACCAAAATCACTTTTTCCTAATAGAGGGAATTCATCAAGTGGTTCATCGAACCACGAAGGAGCATACGACATTGCACTGGTACATGTCAGGGGAATCTCGTAAAAGACACATACGACAGTTCACTGGTACATGTCAGGAGAATGAGCTTTTTTTATTAATATGAGACACATACGACATGAACAGAACCGTCGTATGGGGCACGTACGACATGCGTGCGTGCCCTAACCCTAGCCCGTGTTGAACCACCATCTTGTAATGGATTTTAGTCAAAAATTTTAAAATATTTGTAGACCGATTTGCTAAAAACTTCTAAAGTAGAAAATAGAGAATACATTGTGAAGTTTTGAAATCAATGAACTTTATCTATGTTTAGTATGTAGAAACTAGAGTAATTGTATGTGTTATTAGGCAATACGATCACGTTTCTGCAAATTTGTAAAATGTATTCAGTTTTATTTTTTGTTTATAAATATTTGTAGTTAGAATCGACATAAATGTTCATATAGGTTATTGTAATGTAAGTTTTGTGGAGTATAAAAAATAAGTTATGAATATAATATATGAGAGTTTAATGGGAGTATCAATTTTTTTTAAATCCTATAGTGATTAGAAATGCATAGTTTGGAAAATGATACAATTAATGTATAAATTTATACAAATGCATAATAATTGAAGATAATTAATTGCAAGCTCGGCGGCGGTTACATAAAATGAAATTACGTAGTTCCGAAAGTATGTGCATGTTGTTTACCAGTCTACTACTACGGTACATGAGGCAAAACATAAGTGCACATATTTCTGGAACAAAATGTAAAATAGGTGATACAAATGGCGTGTGTACGAGGCACTAAAGATACGCCGATCTAATTCTAACACGCCTTAGTTGAATTACCCAAGTTGCTACTGAGTGCAACGGGGGTATTTTCCCTTACGCAAAGCATCCGGACCGGCTTCTTTTGCGCGACGAGCTCTCTCGCGCATGCGTTCTCGCTCAGCCTCTCGTGCTTGTGCTGCGACGCGTTCCTCCTCTGCAGCTTTGCGCTCACACTCTGCTCTCCATTGTCGAATTTCTTCTTGCCTCTTGCGACGACGCTCCTCCTGTGCAGCTCTATTCCTCCTCTCTTGCTCTATTCTTTCATCTCACTCTATTTCTTCTTTGAACTTCCAATATGCAAGTCGAGCCATTCTCTCAACCTCTGCGGCGTCTTCTGCCGATTGTTCCTGGTCGATGTAGTTCCTGAAGTCGCATAGAGGTGGCGGCGACTGCACAAGTGTTTGTCCAAAATATTAGATTCTATAGCATGCATAAAACATAAGTAATGTTGCATATTACCTGTTTCCTACCACCTGGAAGAAATGGGCACGTCCTGTGAGGAGGATCGTACTCGTAGTTGTCGCACATCCAAAGCCGGCAACCATACGAGTAACCAGGTCGAAGATCTCTTACAAACCTACAATCAGTGCCACAGAAACACATTGGAGGTTGCAATCCCTCGGGGATTGGAACCTTTTCTCTATTTGTGGGTGGTGAGTTCTCGTCCATGGTAGTGAAGTATATAGAATGATTGTTGGTAGTGCGTGGTGAAGCTGTTACCGGGGTGAGTGTTATATAGACGAGCGGATGATGGTGTATGGACCTAGTCTATAAGAAAATTCATCGCTGACATGTATAAGTGTGAAATGACATTTCACGGGTCTGACACGGAGCAGTGCAATTTTGTATGTCTCTTGTACGAGATTCGCCTGACATGGAGTATGAGATTCGTCTGACACGGAGCAATGTAATTTCGTATGTCTCTTGTACGAGATTCGCCTGACACGGAGTATGAGATTCGTCTGACATGGAGCTGCCCTCCTCCGTCGCTGTTGCGCTTAGGACTAGTATCATCCTCCAATTGTTCTAACTCCATATCCGCAATATGACCTACTAATTCTCGGTTTCGATTTCGCAAATATTTTATGTAATCTTGAATAGGCTTGATAGGTACTGGATCAACCCACAATGTGTATCCGCAGTTATCTTCATCGAAATAAGACTACAAAAAACAAATTTAAAGTAAACATAACAAAAAGAAATACAACGTGAACGTACACAAAAACGATATGAACTTACTGCACGAGCCACAGGGCAACGAAATAATCGACGACCGCTATCCTCTTTTCCATCCATCATTTGCACCAAACAATCCAGGCCGCAACGACACTTGGGCCATTCTTCTTTGGTACTATCATATGGACGAAGAGGATTAAACACACCAAAATCACTTTTTCCTAATAGAGGGAATTCATCAAGTGGTTCATCGAACCACGAAGGACCGCCAACTAAGTAGTGCACTGCTACATGTCAGACGAATAATCCAAATAGCCTCCCTGCAAAGTTTCAAGATTTTTGAATCCTTTTTGCTATTTTATTTCAGACGCTCAGGAAATTTCAATGAAATTCAAATCTGAATTTTAAAAAATTTTCAAAAAAAAATAAAATAACATCTGACCATACCATTGTGTTCTGCATGTTTCGCTTGACATATCTACAAAGTTTCATATTTTTTGAAAGTCATCATCTATTTTTAATTGAATGAATAAACTGGCTGTTTATGTCGTATGAGGCACATACGACGGTTCTGTGCATGTCGTATGGGCCTCATACGACATGCCACCGTGGCCGGTTTCGGCCCCGCTGGACGGCCCAGCCGACACACGTGGCATGAGCCACCACCAATGTCGTATGGGCCTCATACGACATTTGCATGTCGTATGGGCCTCATACGACATTCATTATGTCGTATGAGACTCATACGACGGCCGGTCAGATTTGAAAAAAATTTAAATCGAGGGTTATTAATATAAATTTGGATTAAAATACGTATATTAAAAAAAAAGTTCGGGGGTCGGGCGGAGAGCGGGAAGGGGTTAATACAGAGAAGAACGAGCAGAGTAGGGTCGGGCAAGTACCGTACCGGAAAAGGGTATAACAAAAAAAAAATAGCGAAAATATATAAATGAAATGCCAAAGTTTCCCGTTCTAAACCCGAAAACATATTTAAGGGAAAGGTCGATGAATTCAGGGGTAATAAGAGCTGAAAGGCGCCCGAATTGAGGGGCGAGAACTGAAAATTCTTCTGTGACGGTGGGGTAGAAGAGGAAGGCACAAGGCAGGCATCACTGTTTTTTTTTCTCTCCTTTCAAATTCTACGTTTCTTGACGAAAATCACTAGCAAACGGGAAAACTAACAACATGCAATGACTCGACAGGATCGCTAACAAAGTTAATTTATAAATACCAGGGAATTCAGCCAATACATTCCAAATTTCTCACATCTTCTCCCCCTTTATTCATTTATTCTTGGGGTTTCTATTCACGAGACACCAGCAGAAGAGCGTCATCCAGGAACTACGGAGGCCATGATGTGGTCTCCCCGGTGCCGGGTCTGTCTGTCTGTCTGTACCATGGCCTGCGTCTTGCTTCCCGGACGGGTCTGGTTTCATGCAGACGGATTCAGAGCACGTTCCTTAGAGCCCTGACATTGCGTAGTCCATTGCATCGACCAGAAAGTCTGTAACAAGCAGCCTTTTCTTATCAGTATGGAAGCCCCAATGCAGTAAGGGAAACTTCTGTTAAGAGTTTGATACTGTTCAAACCTGCATCGTCCTTCGAAAAGCACATTGGTGGTTTTATTCTGAAGACATTGCCATGCAGGCCGCCTTTCCCAACCAGTATCCTCAAATCTGTTTAACAAGGAATATATGAAGGGCATGGGGAGAAAAGTGCACAATCATGTAGGCAGACATGAGAAGCAGCACCTTTGAGTTTTTCAAACAGCACGGCAGTCTCTCCCTTGGCAGGGGTCTTCTCCTTTCTGTCGGTAACAAGTTCCACCCCGAGCATCAGGCCCCTTCCCCTAACATCTCCTATGACTGACAAGGGCAAGACACATAAATAAACAAAAAGTACTAAATTAGACAGAATCAAAATTTTATAAACAAATATTGAACATAAAAAGTTAGCCCAAAACAGCTAACTACTGCTAATTCTGAGTCAATCTGAATGTAAAAGATCTCGGCAGATGAAGTGATCTAACATAAATGTTGGTAGAAGAATTTACGTTCATGTTTCTGCTGAAGCGATTTTAGACGCTCCACCAAGTGAGATCCAACATCAGCACAATGTGCTTGTCGCTTCTCCTTGTCAAGAACCTTAAGCACAGCCAATCCACCAGCAGAACAAACTGGATTCCCACCAAATGTATTAAACTGGATTCTTTGAGCTAAGACGCTTGCTATCTCAGGGGTTGTTACAACAGCCCCCAATGGTAGACCATTGCCGATTCCCTGAAACAGAGGAAATAAAACAAATCAGCACATCAGCATCGACAGGTAATGCTGCCAAAAGCAAACATTATGGCATATTCTCCCAGGGTCTACAAGGACACACTTGGATGTTATGTTAGAGTATATGAGATAGACCTTTGCCATTGTTACAATGTCAGGGATGACATCTTGTGTCTGAAATCCCCAGTAATGACTTCCAGTACGACCAAAACCACTCTGCACTTCATCAGCTATACAAACACCACCAGCCTTTCGCACAGTATCATATGCTAACTTTAGGTATCCAGGAGCTAGTTCGACAGCACCACCGACACCCTACAGCATGACAATTTACATGGGGAAGCTGTTTAAGGGTGAGGCCATACAACATCTATATTCAAATCACTATGTTATTATATATATATATGAACTATCCAAAACTCAGACCTGGAATGTTTCAGCAATAAAACCTGCAACCCTTCCAGAGCTTCCATAAGTTATATGCTCCTCGACTTCCTTGGCGTAAGCTGCAGCGTCTGACCCAAAAGTTCCATGGTAAGGATCAGGGTTCATGACATGATGTATTTCACCCTGCAAAAGTTTTCACGAGACTATGTTCATTTAGATGCAAAACACAGATATGGGATATTTTGCTTGCTAGTAGAGAGATAAGGAACTCTAACTAAGAATTAGCTTCTGCAACGACAGTGATTATGAAACTAAGCTGTGAAGACATATAGTGTAAGTCTTCTGTAATCTTTATGATGGCAGAGCTTTACAGGAAGAACAAAGGTAAGGATAAGCTAGCAAGACGAGGCATATGATGAAGTAAGGCACCGTGAAGATGCCAATTCCAGTTCCACACCATAACCAAGTCTGAGTGCACTAATTGATAATGCAAGTAGGAGCAGTCAAACATAAACCTGAGGAATTGAGTACTTCCACGTCTGCAAACCAGTCAATCCTATCGTTCCAGCACTTCCACCATGATATGCATTTCTGAGAGCAATCATACTGAGATTCCCACTGTACAGTCGAGCCATCAACATTGCCAATTCATTCGCTTCAGTCCCAGAATTGACAAAATACACAACCTGTAACAGCAGAAAAATGTGGTGTGAACATAATTATATACATAAATGAATCGCCTGCACAGCGAGCACACCAAGGGGGGACAACACTCTTAATTACCTTGAGATTGCCCGGCATTTTGGAGGTAAGGGCTTCCGCAAACTCGACGATGGCATGATGCAAGTATATGGTGGTTGCGTGCTGGAGTAACTTGGTCTGCTCCACCACGGCATTCACGATATCCGGATGGCAATGGCCGCATGACACTGTCACGATGCCCCCGAAGCAATCGAGGTATCTCTTTCCATGCTCATCATACAAATACTGCATCTTCCCTTCCACGATATTGAGCTGCGAATTGAATAAACCGAGATTCTTCAAATATGATGCCATAGTTTCGTTGGTTAGTGAGAAATATTGCAGAGTGGTTGGTCTACGGCAGGAATCCTCAGCATGATTCAGTTTCATCACGACTCAAGCTAAACCACCACTACCTGCAAACACTACCGTACCGGGGGGTAACCAAATCGCCCTTTTAATTTTACTCTCCAACTGGTTTTCAGTTTTTACCAGCCAGCACGGTAATCCGTGTCCAACACTTGTTCACCGGTGATTTTCCGTCTTTTCTGGACCATTTCATTACAGAAAAAAAAAACACTACAGTCTGCGTGTAGTTACTGTCACGATCAAATCGGAGGGAGTTGTTACGTTACGTACCGGCTTCTGGTAGTAGTGGAAGAGCGACGGGCCAAGGAGGGCCTTCCTCTTCTCGAGGATCTCGGCGCCGGGCATCCCGGCATACGGGCGAGGCCGGTGCTCGAACGGCGGCATCTCCGGCGGCGTCCGCGAGGCGACGGCCCTCTCGGGCGCCGCCTCCGACGACGAGACCAACCTCCGCAGCGCCTCCCGGCGGCGGCTGGCGACAGCGCCACGGCGAAGCAGCGATGCGGCCATGGATGGAATGGAATGGAACAACCAGAGCCGGAGATGAAGAACTGCTCTCTCTGGCGTCTGGCCAGCTGGTTGATTGGCTTTGGATTTTGAAACGTGATTGGCTTTAGATTGATGAGGACGAGACAGTCAGTTTGCACGGAAGTGGAGTGGGATTAGGCTATCCGCACTCGTTAGTCTATACTCTACTTTATACACTATTCTCCTTCTACTTTTATAGTATTTACTCTAAATTTATACTACCTAACATATTTTACAGCATCACCAGTGTGGGCAGTCTAAGAGGGGAGGAAGGGTTAGTGGGTGGAGTGGAGGTGACGTCGGAAAGGTCCTGATTCCCATAGAGACGCATCTGCTGGTATCTATCTTTCTGACGTGGTGCGGCGTGTGCTAGGTGTTATGATTTTATTAGCTCTTTTATTTACTTAACATAATATTTGATTTAACTACAACTAATTAGATAATGACACATACTCTCTCGGTCTCAAAAGTTTTGTAACTCAAAACGACAAATTTTTTGGAACAGAGAGAGTAGTAAGCAAGAGTATGCATAGAGCACAAATGGGAGCACGGAAATTGCATCCCAAGGCACCGAGAAAGCGGCTGGTGGTGGCTTTACGTGACCGGCGTGACGTGAGGGTCTTTGTGATGCATCTCGTGGGATCAATTGGGGAGTGAGGATATTGGGCTGGAGCGAGGTTCGGGCCGTGCTGTGCTGCCGGCCTTTGCTCTGGTCCATCATTGAGAATAAAAATGGTTTCCTTTTACTTTAAATCATGGTAACTCCTTCATATGATACTGTATTCGTTTTCGGTTCCGTTTGCAACGCTTTGTTGGGTTACAATCAGTCATTTTATAAAAATAATCGGGCATGAACAACTATAATATGGAAAATATATTGCTCTGTTCTCTGTATCTTTCCCAATTCTTATTGCTTGGTAGACATGACGATCTGCTGCCTCTCATCCATTTTGAACTCCTGCAAGAATCATTATGATTTGCCCAAACCACTTAAATACGCAGTACTTTCTCCGTTACGAAATGATAACTTTTTTAGACGGGGAGAGTAACTTCTAACATCTTGCACCATAGCGAAACATGATGAATGACGGCAGGGGAGCAGGGATGGCAATAGCGGCGGCGTGGGCCGGTG
The DNA here is from genome assembly GCA_036927565.1 of Tuctoria greenei. Taxonomy (NCBI): domain Eukaryota; kingdom Viridiplantae; phylum Streptophyta; class Magnoliopsida; order Poales; family Poaceae; genus Tuctoria; species Tuctoria greenei. Next base: position 200,008,152 of record JAYESD010000005.1, on the reverse strand, counting down.
CCCGCGCTGCCGTGAAGTCGAGCGGCCTCTATTCCAGCGCGGGAGTAGTGGCCCCGTGCTCCGACCTCCATCTCACTCCTCCCCTGACGCGCAGTGTTGGACGGAGCCCTGCGATTTGCTGCCGAAACAGAGGCGGTGTCTTGCGCTGCCGGAGCAGAGGACAGGGGAGAGAGCACCGAACCCGACGCCCAACATGCAGGGGAAGTTGGCGGTCGCCTGTTCTGTTTTGCGATGTGCTACCTCGGTGAGCCACAAGGCCTCAACAGCCCATTGAATAGAAGCTGGTACGGTGGCGAGTTCAGTCGCTGTAGTGCCGCCCGATGCAGAGAGCAGGATCTGCCGTGAGGACCAATGGACCATCATCTATCTTATCAGCACTCTCAGCAACGCGTACGCGTGCCGACTGCCGACTCCGACAGAGCTCGCGCGCGCGAACAGTTCGGCACCGTTCCGTGTCGCGTACTACTTGTACTCAACTGCATTAATCACGTGGCATACGATCCAAAACAATACTGGTATTTGTCTGGCGCTTCGCTTAAGAAGGGTACAAATACAGAAGAGGTGGCTGACATGTATGTGAGACCTACACGTCAGCCACCTCTACTACACCTGCAGGCAGAGGATGAGCACCCCACTTCTAATGCGCGCCATGAACATGAAGACAGGGCTCCTCGTTATGCGGCCACCGGCCGGGAGAACTCCACATCGGCACATCGCAGCAGACACAAAGCTCTGCTCCCTCCTCAACTCGCTCCGGAACGAACCATTTCCTGGAGAGCTGCAGGAACAGACGACACACAGGGTGGGCGGCTGATTTTCTCAGCTCTGCTTTCCATGCACGCATGCCGCCTGACCCTCACAACTGAAAGTCCCTTCCATCATCCAAGCTCCAGAAAAATGGCTTCGTTTCTCTAGTGCGCGCACGCCTCTTGAAGAACTGCGTCCGAGAGAGCGAGAGAGAGAGAGCCATTTTTTCTAAACGTGTGTGGTTTAGTAAACTAATAAGCGCGCTAGCTACCTGCCAATAACACGTACGTCTTGGAAACATAGCTTAAACCCTGCAGCGGATGCATTAAATATTACAGTAATCTGTCACATTGAAGTATTGAACGGGAGGTTTTTGGATGCATCTGCACTTCTGTAGTCTGCACTTCTGTAGTAGATTTGACTAGGGGTGGCGACTGTCGAGGCGGAGGAGAACTCGGATGGATACTGTAGTAGTCCTGCACAGTTGCTGAGATTTTGGAGCAGTGATCCATGGGAGCCTTGATTTCCGATGACATGGCCGATGAAACAGAGTCGTATATGAGCTATAGGGAACGGCGATCTGGAGAGATCTTGCAGCAGGACCGACACCTGGTGGGTCCCTTTGTCGGCGCGACTATATATCCAATATACTTACTTACTACTACTCCCTACCCCGAGAGGATCACTGTTGATGAAGAAAAATGCCAAGCCAAGCCCAAAAGTTTGACCCTCTTGGTATTAGGGCCATGTCTTGATCCTGGACCCAGCTTAAACCCTCTCCCCGCTAGCTCATTGAAAAGCAGAACGTGTCGCTGTTGGCCTGTTGCCGCCTCCTTTTGCAACTCCCAAACCACGTTGGTTTTAACTATTGCATGCTCCGTCTCTCCTTCCCGCTCATCTGCCTGCTGATGACTCTCTCAGCCCCCCCTCTCTCTCTCTGGCATCGAAACGCTCGAACCGCCTCCGTGTTTTGTGCGCACGTACGCGCGCACGCACGAGGGACCTTGTTTTATATTGCACATTACCCGAGCATTTAATTTCGCCGTAATTATCAGTTCTCGCCATTGCCGTGTACTAGCTAGGTAGCAGCTTAGTGATTGAGTGGCTGATTGAAAGGTTCATGTAATTTCGGTGATAGATAAACGAAAATATGGAAACATTTATCGTGAGTGTGGCGTTGTCGTCAATAATGCATGCAAGCTTGTCCGATCCATTATTGGCATTGTACAAAAGCAACAGCTCAAGGGGTACGCTCTGCAGCTGCGGACAAACACAGCTTAGTACAAAGCTATAGAAGCTGCTAACAGCACCTTGTAGCCAAGTACAGGTTCATATATGTCCCTACTACAACTAACCCCTCCGCTACATGGGAACCTAGCATAGCATATTCCGTAACACAAGCCCTTCTCTCTAATTAAACAAGGGCACTTGGGTTAATTAATTAAAAACCGGAAGCAAGCTACGACACACCATTGATCTCACGAGAAAGAGAACACATGATATAAACTAAGGCTGCCTAAGCGAGCTGAATAATAAACTCCTCCGATCCATTCTCCTCTTCATCTGCTACTGCATGCAGGCAGAGAAACACACGAAGACCGTCGTCTTGTCACCGGAGGAGGCTCCGGATGATCTCCGCCTGCGGGCTGTCGTTGTCCATGGTTGCCATGAGCTCCGAAAGCCGGTCGGAGAGGTCGTCCACCTCCCGGTGCAGGCCCTTGATGCAGCTGCACGTCTCCTTCAGAAGCTTCGACGCCGACGACTGCATCATCAGCATCAGGCACCAGACAATTAAAGAGAGACGTACCGCGGTACCGGTGAATCGGTGTCAGGCTTTTGCCGCGCACCGACGAAACGGAAACGTACGGGACAGTTTCAGGTCGCTGCGTGGGGCCGCGCATTTGCAACGGAAGAGAGAACATTACTATAGTACGTACGTACCCGGCTGGCATTCCGGCGGCGACGGGAGGACTCCTCCGGGAGGAGCGTATGGAGCTTGGAGATGAGCTCGTTGATCTCCTCGTCGCTGATGGTCCTGCCACGGCGGCCCGACATCTCGTTGGAGGAGCTAGCAGCAGTGGAGACTTGTTCTTCCTCTTCTATGTTGCCTCGCCCTTCTCCTCAGCTCGTAGTTTTGTGTCCGTACGCGCGTGTGCGAGCTCAGCTCAAGGGCAAGTATGAAAATGGAGGAACGGGTTGAAGGGAAAATGTGAAAGGGACTTTGACGACAAGGAGAGGGTTTGAACCTGGCTGGTGAACTCAGAGGAGTGTTACTAGATTTTTGCAATCAGGGATGATTGAGTTGGTTGTTACGGAAGCGGTGGTGTATTATTAATAGGGAGAGGGACGACCGGGAGAGTGATGGGCCATGGGCCCACCTCGCCCGAGACCCTTTGTCCGGTCCTTGGTCTTACCGTGCATGACTCTGGCTGAACTCGTTGCGTAGGTGATGCTAAGAAACGTCGGCCCAATTAGAAACGAACGGAGTTGGGCCTGGGCGGGTTGCGTGTAAGCCGAAGACGCTATGCCAGACTGCCAGTCGGTTTTCACGTCGTTGCTCCTCGCGTCTGGACATCTCCACTTGCGGAGCAGCAAATGGGTAGCAGGAACCTGGGCCTGATTAGCGCAACCGTTTAGAGCCCCCGGCCTCCTTGATCTCCCTCTATCAAGGCCTGGACAAGAAGCAGCCCAGCCACATCACGGTTGGGTTTTGTTTGTTCGTTTTTTTTTGAGGGGGGGGGGGGGGGGGGGGGGGGGGGGTGAATTGACGACGCTAGCGGAGTCGCCGCAGCGCGCTTAGACCAAGCAATGCAGCAAACGAACGGTGACTTCGTCAGAGTTCAGACTTCGAATCGCGTCGAAGTCACGCACGCCGTAACAAAAGGTCGAGAGAACACACACGCACGCACGTGAGAAGCGTGCTCGCCCGGCCGTAATGGAGGACTCGAGAACCAACGGTCAACTGTCCAAGCATAGGATGGATGTGCATGGGCAGCTACCGACTCCAGTTTCTCCATGGCACACAGCATCAGCCGCCCGCCATGCACCGCAGCAATATCTCATCGCGATCGCGTTCGCGTGCATGGGCGAACCAGGAAAAGAAAGAAAAAGGCGGAAAAGAAATTTAATAAAAAAATAAAACGAGGCCGCCCGGCTGATGCGCGCTCGCGAATAAAGGAAAGGAGGGTTAGGCATAAACGCATAATAACTAGGACGACAGGACGTACCAATCCGCCGGGAGACGTGTAAAGTACGCCCCCCACCGAAATATTCTCGTCCGGGCGGGCGGTCCGCGAATTCTGCAGCGTGGAAAATGGACAACGATATTCGGTTAACGCAGGATTCTACTACTCATACATTTCAAAGCACACGTAAATAAAGCAATACTGGAAAGGAAAAGACTGAAAAAGAACATATCAAATTGAGTGACGAGTGGACAAGAACCTGACAAGTCACGAACACAATCGCCCGTAACCTGATGCAAGGAAGAATCTAAAGCTGAGCCCAAGTTCAGCATGTAGGCAGTGACCGCAGGACAGACAGAACTTGATACCAGGACAGTTCAACAGCGACGTACGTACGTCAGAGTTATCGCCATCCTCTTCTGAACGCAAACGCATTCCTTTCCTTTCCATTCCATTCCATTCCGTGGAATATACGTAATTGCAAGCAGGGAAAGGGAGCAGAAGAGAGTGAAAATAAAATAAAAGCAAAACCAAGCCGACTTGTAAAAGCGTCACAGCAACATCAGACGCCCGCCAGAGTGGGAAGAAGAATCCTGTGAAGAAACCGATAGCGCAAGCTCTCCACGAGTCAAAAAGCTTCATCACGCGGCACACCAAGAACAGTTCGACACGCAGTTTCTACTCTCTGCAACCTGTTACGGAAATACACCGAGTCCTACCACATTAAACTGGCTCCGTTGACCATCTAGCCTATATACTACTCCAAGATACAAAACCAGCCAAACTAACTTCCGAACTCAGTTCTCTGCACCACAGATTGCCATACAAATATGGTAGCAAACAGAAATTTCTAGTCAACGAGCAATGCCTGAAATTCATTTATTTCTTTTTATTCTTTCTTATTTAACTATACTGCAAAAATGGCTCGCTTTGTTTCAGGAAATCACACATGCTACTATAGATTATAAACAGGCAGGATGTAATTACAGACAAAATGAACGGAAATAGGTCACTAGAAATTCTGGTTTGTTGAATATGCTCTGAACTGTATCTGTATATCCTCCTGCATTTCTAACTGAGATGACAGTAAACAAAATTCGGACGAAAACCCGACTAAGAGAACGATGTATTATATTGTAATGCAAAATAATGTTGAAGCTCTCCGGCAAGCAGAAGAGGACATCCAAAAGCAAAGAAAAGATGCAAATCACTATCCTTTTCACCTTAGGAAGTTCCTAATGAAATCCTCACATTCACTTGTCAAAGAGTGCTAGTAGCGAATACCGCATCTAACATGTGAAATTACCATTATCAAACATACAAAATCGACTTTCTTTATCATTTTCAGTAACCGTTTATGATACAATAAGCTTACCAGAAAATAATAATGCAAGGAGACAATGTAAAGAAGTATAAAGGTCGGCATTAAAACCATACAGGAAGAAGAAATATTGCCTACAATAACGTGACTTCTAGACTGACATCAAGTGCCTATATATGGCCCGGCTTCTAGTCTTTTCAAACAGTTGATTCTGAAAAAGCATCAACATTTCATTCACAGTTTACTCAACTACTCCCTCCGTCCCTATGAACTTGTCGCTTTGTAGTTCAAAAATGAACTACAAAGCGACAAGTTCATGGGGACGGAGGGAGTATCTATTTCTAACACACGATTCAATCAAACTTATACAGAAAAAACGAATTACTCTTAGAGCAATACCGAAGCAATGTCTGATTGTCAGCAAGTACTTGCTGAAGCATATTACCCAAGAAAAATTTGCAATCAGCACTTGAAATTTATTGCCAATTCAGTAGCTCAGATAGATACTTGAAGCGGGAGAGGGGCATTATGAAGCCAGCAAGATCAATACAAAATTGAGCATTTGTAGCAGATACAAGTGAATCAAGTATTTCTTGAATAGGTCGCTCATCAATAGATAAAGAAACCTCTCTGAAGTTGTTTCCAGATTATTAATATGACAATTGTTTTGCGTAGTATCATATCTTTGAAATCACGAGCAGTTCATCAATGCAAATGTAGAAATGGATTAGCGGAAAAACAAAAGTATTAGAACAAGTGTTACATGAGACTGCCGTGGCTCAGCAGATGGCCAGTCAAATCTGAATCTGGGCAAAAGGCAGAAATCTTTAAGAAGAATAACGCTGAAGCAATTGGACAGGCTGCCTCGGTGCATGCCATCCTTCATAAATATCCACTGCATCTATCTTTTATTCAGTGGATTCAGCAACTCATCACGGCACAGTTGTACACGAAATTTCCTGATGGCCGTCTAGCAATCAAATTCCACACAGGTGGTCGCTCATCTGGCACCCATGAATTGAGCTCAATCATACCACCAGTATAGGTCCTCGGGCCTCCGATGACAATTAACCGGTCCCCACATGCTCGGAAAGCAAGACCCCAACCATTCATTGACACAGACCGTTCAGGCAATTTTCCAAGAGTGATCCATTTATTGTTCCTCTTGTCATACTTCTTCAAATCTTTCTCACCGTAATCAGCTGCATAAAGCTCATTGTTGACAACTGCAATTAGAGGAGGGGCACCGGTCACTCCATTGAGGCCCTCAGACATGTTCTCGATGATCTTCCAAGAACGCCTCTTCAAGTCATACTCCTCACCACAAGTCAGTACTTTATTGTTGCTGGCCACACCACCAATCACATAGAACTTGCCATCCATGAAAACCCCAGAACACATCTTTCTTGCCCTATTCATGCTGGGGAGGGTAGTCCAGGTATGAGTCTCAGAGTCATACATCTCTGCAGAGCTTAGTATCCTGCCATTAGAATCAGTACCCCCAGCAATGAAGGCCTTTTCACCAACACTTGTTGACCCAAACAGGCACCGCGGTGAGTTCATTGGATCAGCCCGAGTCCAGGAATTGTTCAGAATGCTGTATCTGAACACAATCCGTGCCATCCCGAACACTAGCAGTTCAGTGCCCACAGCAAGCGATTCCTTGTCCACGCACATGAAGAATTCGTCCGGCGGCATCTTGGGCACTTGGATCCAGCGGTCCCGGTATGGGTCATAGGCATCCCATTCAAGAACATTGCAAGAGAAGTAGACCCATTGCTCCGCAACCCCATTCTGCCGCCTCAGGCGGTAGAGCTCCCCGGTGCGCACCAGCGACCGGAAGTCCTGGCTCAGTGAGGCTACTGAGCCGTACTCCGACCGGGATAGTCGGAGGAGGCAATTGATGGTCAGGTCACGACCAATTGAACCAATGAGGTTGCTCCCAGTGCCATGCTGCTCTCCACCACCAGAGGACTGGCGACTGTGACCGCGGCTCTCGGAGATGTCCGGCGTGTGTGGCTGCGGAGATGGTGGCTTGCTGCGCTTGCCGCCACTGTCAGCTTCGTCCAGGTCTTCGACCTCCATATCTTCCGGCGCCGGGCGCTTGCCGCGGAGGACCTCGTGCCCGAGGTACACCCACTCGGACTCCGGCTCGCCGGAGCTCGGCTGTGAGCGCGACACAAGGCAGGTCTTCCCTTCCGGCATCATGCCTTCTTCCTTGCCCCCAGCTTTTCTTGTTGCTTTCTTATTTTTCTCTACCTCTCCTAGACTGATCCACAAAAGGAAATATTTGCTCGATTAGCAATCTGTTACCTGCAGGCGGAAAAAAAAAACGGAATGAAAAAATATATTAGAGAGGAAGAAATCAAGGGATCAAGAACAGGGCGGACACATGAGATCTGAGAACATCGCGTGAGGAAAACAAGCATATACATCGAATCTTCCACCGCAAACCGATCGATCTAACCAAACAAGTCGCGAAACGAACAACAGTGCTTGCTTAGCAATCCCCTAGCCGCAGCCGGAAAAAATGGAATGAAAAAATTAAGAGGAAGAAATCAAGGGATGAAGAACAGGGCGGGGACATGAGATCTGAGGACACCGCGTGAGAAGAACAAACATAGAAATCGAATCTTGCACCGGAAACCCGATCGATCTCCCCACATCCCGCAACAACAACAAAAATCCGAATCTCTCCGCCCCTCAGCTACTCGGAATCACGAACCCGATCTAACCAAACAAGAAACAACAAACACGCACCTAAAAAATCGACGCCATGGGAGCTCGCGAGCACCAAATCCGCGCTCAAAGGCCCCGGCTTGGAGCCCCCCCAACCCAAACAGCTCCTCCGCGTCACTCCGCACCCGAGCAATCCCCTCTCCCCGCCCCACTCGGTAGTTGGCCTGGCCTGGGCTCCTCCCGTCGCCTCTCGCCCTACCCTACTACCGATGCGTGATGAAGATTTATACCTGTAGAGATCGAAGCGATGGATAGATAGATGGACGAATTGATAGATGGGCTGGCTCTATCTACTGATGCCACTTGGTTAGCACTGCCGCTTCTAATGCTTCTGGCCTCTGCTCGCTGCCTCCCTCCTCTCCTCTCTCTCTTTCGTGTAGTGCTTGGGAAATGGGAGGAGGGAATTTTTTTTTTTAATATACGATTTTTAATCCAAAATTATATTAATAACCTTGGATTTAAAAAATTTCCAAATATGACCCACCGTCGTATGAGCCTCATACGACGTAACGAATGTCGTATGAGGCTCATACGACGGTCCGACGTGGCAGCCACGCGGGCAACGGTCGCCGCGGAAAACGAGGCGGCAGCCACCGTCGTATGAGCCTCATACGACTTGCTCCAACGGTCGGACCGTCGTATGAGGCTCATACGACGGTCTGCACCTTATAAGCCCCGCCCCCCCCCCCCCCCCCCCCCCCCGGCCCCTGCCTCACTCCCACCCATCCCAGTGCCTCATTTCCTCCCAGCCGCGCCGCCCGCGACCTCCACCGCTCCCGCACGCTTCCGACCTCCACCGCTCCACCGCTTCCGACGCTTCCGATCCTCGCGACTTCGGTATTGATTTCGCCACCGTACATTTATGTTGTTTTGTTGTCAATATAATATGAATGCGTATTATATTATGATATTTGTTTGTATGAATGTATTTAATTTTTATACACGTTGTTCATGCATATAGTGTAATGTTGTGAATATAATATAATTGTATATTATTACTCGTTGTGCACGCGATTGTTGTCAATATTATATGAATTTATATGGTTCATGCATATAGTTTAATATGAATTTTGTTAATATTCATGCGAATGTCATGATTACGGTAGAGTACATTAATGCAGCATGTTTTCTTAATGTATTATTCGTTTAATTAAAATGTACTCGTTTTTTGATATGATTTTTCAGTTTATAAATGTGTAATATATATTATATTATGTTTTATTAGTAGTTATAAAATATTGTCATACATTACAGAGGAGCGTAAAATTGCTCCTGTAGTTACAAATGTGTGGCAAATATATACGTTTTATAGAGTTAGAGTAGATTATAATACGTTTGTTTATACTGAATACAGTAGGAATGTCGGACAAATTAATGTTTCGTATTTTCTACGGAGAAGGCACGCTTGTTTATGGGTCAACTGGGGTTGATATGTCGGCTTGGACGTCGTTGGTGAGGGGGATAGCAAGACCAAATGAGAGATCATTTGGTAGCCTGGAGAAATGGCTGATTAGAACGTTAAACCTTGATGAACAAGTATATCAAGTGAAACTGAAAGGGTTGATTAATCGAGCAAGATATGGATGTTATTGGGATTTCGTTCCTATTAAGGGGACACAGAATTGGAGGAAATGGGTAGATACAGTTGTGGAGCGGGGTTGGCCGCTGGTGTTTCTTGCGCAAGCAGAAACGAAAGAAGTTGAAGATTCAGCTGAAGCAGACGATATGGAAGATACTGAGGTAGAGGTCGAAGGCGGAGTGAACCAGATGCAAGAAGACCCACTTGGTGTCGCTGATGAAGGAGAGCACATAGAAGATTTAGTTGAACAAATTAGAATTGAGGACATGGAATATGAAAATGTTATTGAAGATGACTCTTCTGATGATGAGAATGATATTATCATTCCTGCAGACTGGAACAATGCAATCCCGAGTAATTTAGCAGCTGCAGAAAAATATTCTGGGTTATCTGGATATCATGAGAACCAGTTAACACAAGGAGATATTTTTAAAGACAAAGATGGTTTAAAAGATGCAGTAAAATATTGGTCTTTGTCTGTGCAGAGATCATTTACAGTTTACAAGTCTAGTCCAAAATTATATGATGTGAAATGTGTGTTCCCAACTTGTCCTTTTCGAGTTCATGGTTTCGAGGAGAAGTGGACGAAGCTTTGGAAAGTTTCAAAAATGGTTGATCACACATGTCAGTTGCAGGAATTGGAGAAGTGCAACGGTGCTTTGACCTCAGATTTCATTGCAAATCATATGTATGCCCGTATAGTGGACAACATACAGTTTGAACCAAAATCAATAATAGCCACTATTGAGGAAGAGTTCAAGTACACCATCAGTTACTCTAAAGCATGGAGGGCCAAACAGAAAGTGATTGAACAAAGATTTGGTACTTTTGAAGCGTCTTATGATAACCTTCCAAAGTTGTTGCAGACCATTCAGGAAAAAAATGTTGGTACCTTTTACGACATTATGGACATGCCGCATAGAAGTGTGTCTGGGAAGTTGTATATGCACCGTGCATTCTTTGCATTAGGCCAATGTATTGCTGCTTTCAGACATTGTCGACCAATACTCTGCATAGATGGTACATTTTTAACTGGAAAGTACAAAGGTCAAATTCTTACTGCTATTGCAGTTGATGGGAACCAACAGGTGTTGCCTGTGGCCTTCGCATTTGTGGAAAGTGAGAACACTGAAAGCTGGTATTGGTTCCTTAGTCGGGTCAAGATGGCTGTAGTTCAAGAACGTCCTGATGTCTGTCTCATACACGATCGTCATGCTGGATTGCTTAAAGCAATATCTGATTTGAAATTTGGATCATCGGATCGGGGACATCAACCTTATTGGATAGACATTCAATCAAGATATTGCATGAGGCATTTAGGTGCCAACTTTTTTAGCCACTTCAAGAACAAGCAACTTATGAATTTGTTCAAGATGTTGTGTAGTCAAAATCAGGAGAGTAAGTTTATTGCTCTTTGGAAACGTCTCGACGAATTGACTTCCGGCAGTGCAGAAGCATCTTCAAGCACTAGCAATCCTCGTGACATTTCACGCAGAAACTTCTCTCATTGGATTCGGCGCGAAGCGAAAGAGAAGTGGTCCTTGTTATACGACACCAATGGTGCTCGGTATGGTATCATGACAACTAATTTAGCTGAGGTAATATCCATCATTCCTAAGTGTTTTAGTTGTGTTAGTTATGTATTTCATCATGCTAATGCAGTGATACGAAATGCAGATATACAACTGGGTCATTCGCGGTTTAAGAGGGTTACCTTTGGTTGCTATTGTTGAGGGCATTTTATATGGGACATGCAAATATTTTCGTCAACGTTATGCGACTGCTATTTCAGCACTGAATAATGTGAATTTGGCTTATTCACCATACCTGTGCAAGTACATGGAGAAGAAGATTGAAAAGGCCCGATTTCATCGCGTCAGACCTATGGGTACCGCAGAGCACAGGTTTGAAATCCTTTGTAGGGATAAGGACCGTCGTGGTGCTAACCGTGCTAGAGTTGTTCAACAGTGCATACTTCATCAGCATGATTGCACGTGCACATGCATGAAGCCACAACTCTTCCATAGACCATGTTCCCATGTGATTGCAGCTTGCTCATTTACTAACTTGACAGTGACCAATTACGTTTCATACTACTTTCAGAAAAGTGTTGTTGTCAGTACATGGAATGCAGAGGTATATGGATTTGGTAATCTGAGCTCATTTACCATGGATTTAGGCCTTGATGCTATGCGAGCACCTGACATCTCGCGGTTGAAGCAGAAAAGAGGTCGACGTCAAACTCGTCGTATCAGAAACGATATGGACGAGTCAGAACTTGCAAGATTCCAAGGAAGATGCAGCAAATGCAACCAAATTGGCCATACGTACAAAAAATGCATTACCAACACAGAGCCAAATGTGGTTGAAGCTGGACCATCTGGGGATCCGCAGAGTGGACGGCGTCCTCGTGCTAGGAAGACAACTACGTTTAGGGATGGAGATGGCGATGTGATGTGATGTCAAGTATTTTATGTATTTGTAGCACTTACTCTATCTATGTTAAGTGAACTAAGTGTATCGGTGTTATGTATTTGGATTATGTTATGATGTTATGTGAACTCCAGTTAGATGCATATGAACTTTATGTTATATATGTTAATATGTTGTTGATGTCATTTAACTTTAGCTCAAAATGCACTTCATGTTAAAATTTTTTCCGTACTTGACAATGTAGGTATGGCCGGCCCACAGCGAGAGTGTCCCGAGCTACTTTCGTCTCGAGTAGACTTGACCCACCGCGGTTACCGAGTCTCTGTAGGTCAAGAGTTGCCCGTCCTTCGTCCCCAGGTTCCTATGAAATTCTGGAAGATAGACGATCGATGGATTCCCAGGTACTTCTTTCTTTCATACTTCATGATCCATTGTACATGAAAACATGTTCTCATCCGATTTGTTTTGTAATCAGGTTGAGTGCAGCAGGCCTGCTGCCCATATGTCGGCTAGTTGAGAGGAGACCGTTCGATCCGGAGGATCGGAAGTACCGTTTTAGCTTCGACAAAGCCCTCTTGAGTGTGTTGACTGATCGCTGGAGACCGGAGACCCACACGTTTCACTTACCGTGTGGGGAGATGACCGTCACGTTGGAGGACGTGTCTTTCCTGTTGGGTCTTCCTCTCGCAGGTGCGGCTGTTTCTGCACCTGAGGACACACCCACCTGGCGTGCGCAGATGGTCGCACGTTTTCAGAACGTGCAACGGGTCGCTAATGTTGATCCCGTACCTGCTCTTGAGGACGGCCAGCACCACGGTCCGTCAAAGAGATGGTTGTCTTGCTACGAGGTATTCTTTCTTATTTTCAATTCAAATGTTTCATTCCATGCAGTAAACTAACAAATTCCATTTATTTTACTTGCAGTTGAGTACTATGCATCCAGACGCAGATGATAACACGGTCACTAGATACTTGGAGGCTTACTTGTTGTGGTTGTTTGGGTCGATTCTGTTCACCAACAGCCATGGTGACTCCGTGGATAGACATCTTATTCCGTTTGCCAGAGTTGTAGCTGAGTCCACACCGCAGGACATGCCTCAGTACAGTTGGGGGTCAGCAGTGCTCGCTGCCACGTATAGAGGACTCTGTGACGCGTGCACTAAGGTAGCAAGCAACGCTGTCCTCACGGGTTGTCCGTTGCTCCTACAGCTGTGGGTCTACGAGCGCTTCATGATTGGACGACCTGAAGTCGTCCCAGAGCCGTATGATGGTGATGAGTACGGTGAGCGTCCGGATGACGGCCCTACTATGGGTACTTTTTGGGTACACCGAGCGGTACGTACATATTTTAAGTTACACTGATAATTTGTACGCTAATTCAATTTGTACGCTTATGTTATACTGACAACATATATGATTTGCAGCGTGAGTGGGGTAACAAGCAAATGCACAAGGTGTACGCCGGATTCAGCAAAGAGTTTGATCGGTTACAGGCCGACGAGGACGTCCGATGGACACCGTACGGTATGGACGAGCACGACCAGCGAGCACCGAGGGGGCTTGCATTGCTGTGCTACAGAGACTCGGATTACTGGCTCACTAGGAAAGCTCTGGTGTACGACATCTTCGTCGAGGAGTACGCACCACACCGCGTGTTGCGTCAGTTTGGCTTACAGCAGGCTTTCCCGGTCATTCCACATTCTGTTGTGCCTTCTGCAGTACATACGTAAGTGCTTCATCCCATCTCTATTTACTCATTTAGTTGTACAAATTTAATGTACATATCTCTCATACAGGTACGGCCGTAAGGGTACGTCTACGCCCGGAGTGTGGGCAGAGCGCATGCATCCGTGGCTGTTGCAGTGGTCCCAGGCACTAGTCGACGTCGTGCAGGAGACTAGACCGTTCTCACACGAGGTGTACGAGGAGTACTTACGGTGGTTTCTTCCTCGCACCCGAGCAGTTCTCGGACACACTCCTGCGGAGCGACAGCCGCACGTACCCAGGGTGGTAGATACGTATCCGCGGCATAGAGATGAAGCTACATCAATGGCGGTAAGAGCTTTCATATTGTAGTTACTTTGCGTACTTTAACGTATAAACATTACTTAATTAAATTGTTTCTCTGATTACTTCTCATGAATGTGAAGATGCATCGGGTCCGTCTCATTGCTGAGCAGTCCGCAGCAGGACTTCAGCGTTTGAGACAGGGGATATCGATGACTTCGTCGGAAATGGTACACGTGCTCCATAACATCTACAGCAACGCGGTGGAGAGCTTACGGTTGGCTTGTTGTACACAGCCCTGTGTACAAGACACTACGTTGCCTTCAGCACAGCACATGAGGCGTCACAGCACAGCAGGTACGAAATGCGTATCAAATTCATTTTTTTAAACATTAGTAATACTGTACTGACGACATTGTTTTTCGCAGGCACATCTACGCAGGTACCTACGTCGACGACCCCACACGTTACAACCTTTGCAGGGACGTCTACACAGATCCCTGGTCCCGACTTCGCAGGCACGTCGACACAGGTGCCTGCTTGGAGTTCGGACTACGCAGGCACGTCGACACAGGTGCCTGATTGGGGTCAGCACTTTACGGATCCCTCGACACAGGTACCTGCTTGGGGAGCTCCGCATATCCCACAGACGGACGCAGGTACGATGTAGAAAAATTTTTCTCATTCATTTATATTTTCGTAATTTGAGTTTGTACTGATAATTATTCTATAATTGCAGGTACGTACAGAGCGGACTTTGAGACTACGATGTCCGACTCACAGGCGCAGCACGACACTCCTCCGATGACACCTTTCCAGGTCGAGGACTTCCTCGTTGATATAGCGCAATACGATACACTTCATGGGTCTCAGTTGGCCGGTGCTCCCATTCCGACTCAGCAGACTCAGCAGTTTCAGACACCGGAGCAGGCTGGCCGTCCGCAACGGCAGAGGAGACCGCCGCTAGACATTTCATATGACCGGGCTCATGTGAATGCTGCGCGTAGGGCCGACAAGCGTGGTAGACGTTAGTGTTATGTACGACGTATATGTGTGACTTATGATGTACAAAACTTATGTTCTATTATATTATTTCATTATGTTTCTATTCTATGGTGTTTCGCATGGAAAGGAAGTATTACATACTACGCGTTACTTAAAAAACTAAAGCAAACGAGTATCTTATTTAAATTGAAGGCATAGGAACATTTAAACGATACATTTGATGGAATAATGAAACATAGTTCGTAACTAGTACATTTTCACTTGTGGTGAGGACATTCACAGGACATATTGTTGCACTTAGGACTAGTATCATCCTCCAATTGTTCTAACTCCATATCCGCAATATGACCTACTAATTCTCGGTTTCGATTTTGCAAATATTTTATGTAATCTTGAATAGGCTTGATAGGTACTGGATCAACCCACAATGTGTATCCGCAGTTATCTTCATCGAAATAAGACTACAAAAACAAATTTAAAGTAAACATAACAAAAAGAAATACGTGAACGTACACAAAAACGATATGAACTTACTGCACGACCCACAGGGCAACGAAAGAATCGACGACCGCTATCCTCTTTTCCATCCATCATTTGCACCAAACAATCCAGGCCTCAACGACACTTGGGCCATTCTTCTTTGGTACTATCATATGGACGAAGAGGATTAAACACACCAAAATCACTTTTTCCTAATAGAGGGAATTCATCAAGTGGTTCATCGAACCACGAAGGACCGCCAACTAAGTAGTTCTGAGGCACTGGCCTAATGTTTCCTTCTCCTCTCCTTGCACGACCTCTGTTTTCCATTGTCTTACTACTAACTTTAATCGTATACGAAATGTAAGAGGTGCGGACCTTTTTATAGACGAACGTGGATGGGTCTATAGACCAAGTGTACCAAAGTCTATGGACCATGTCAGGCGACTCTCGTAGGAGACACATACGACATTGCACTGCTACATGTCAGGGGAATCTCGTACAAGAGACATACGAAATTGCACTGCTCCGTGTCAGACGAATCTCGTAGAAGACACATACGACATTGCACTAGTACATGTCAGGGGAATCTCGTACAAGAGACATACGAAATTGCACTGCTCCGTGTCTATATAACACTCACCCCGGTAACAGCTTCACCACGCACTACCAACAATCATTCTATATACTTCACTACCATGGACGAGAACTCACCACCCACAAATAGAGAAAAGGTTCCAATCCCCGAGGGACTGCAACCTCCAATGTGTTTCTGTGGCACTGATTGTAGGTTTGTAAGAGATCTTCGACCTGGTTACTCGTATGGTTGCCGGCTTTGGATGTGCGACAACTACGAGTACGATCCTCCTCACAGGACGTGCCCATTTCTTTCAGGTGGTAGGAAACAGGTAATATGCAATATTACTTATGTTTTATGCATGCTATAGAATCTAATTTTTTGGACAAACACTTGTGCAGTCGCCGCCACCTCTATGCGACTTCCGGAACTACATCGACCAGGAACAATCGGCAGAAGACGCCGCAGAGGTTGAGAGAATGGCTCGACTTGCATATTGGAAGTTCAAAGAAGAAAGAGAGTGGGATGAAAGAATAGAGCAAGAGAGGAGGAATAGAGCTGCACAGGAGGAGCGTCGTCGCAAGAGGCAAGAAGAAATTCGACAATGGAGAGCAGAGTGTGAGCGCAAAGCGGCAGAGGAGGAACGCGTCGCAGCACAAGCACGAGAGGCTGAGCGAGCACGCATGCGCGAGAGAGCTCGTCGCGCAAAAGAAGCCGGTCCCGATGC
Source organism: Tuctoria greenei (assembly GCA_036927565.1). NCBI lineage: Eukaryota > Viridiplantae > Streptophyta > Magnoliopsida > Poales > Poaceae > Tuctoria > Tuctoria greenei. Next base: position 199,991,352 of record JAYESD010000005.1, on the reverse strand, counting down.
TTTGCGTAAGGGAAAATACCCCCGTTGCACTCAGTAGCAACCTGGGTAATTCAACTAAGGCGTGTTAGAATTAGATCGGCGTATCTTTAGTGCGTCGTACACACGCCATTTGTATCACTTATTTTACATTTTGTTCCAGAAATATGTGCACTTATGTTTTGCCTCATGTACCGTAGTAGTAGACTGGTAAACAACATGCACATACTTTCGGAACTACGTAATTTCATTTTATGTAACCGCCGCCGAGCTTACAATTAATTATCTTCAATTATTATGCATTTCTATAAATTTATACATTAATTGTATCATTTTCCAAACTATGCATTTCTAATCACTATAGGATTTAAAACAAATTGATACTCCCATTAAACTCTCATATATTATATTCATAACTTTTTTTTTATACTCCACAAAACTTACATTACAATAACCTATATGAACATTTATGTCGATTCTAACTACAAATATTTGTAAACAAAAAATAAAACTGGATACATTTTACAAATTTGCAGAAACGTGATTGTATTGCCTAATAACACATACAATTACTCTAGTTTCTACATACTAAACATAGATAAAGTTCATTGATTTCAAAACTTCACAATGTATTCTCTGTTTTCTACTTTAGAAGTTTTTAGCAAATCGGTCTACAAATATTTTAAAAATTTTGACTAAAATCCATTACAAGATGGTTCAACACGGGCCAGGGTTAGGGCATGCACGAATGTCGTATGAGGCTCATACGACGGTACTGTGCATGTCGTATGGGCCTCATACGACATGCCACCGTGGCCGCTTTCGGCCCCGCTGGACGGCCCAGTGGCACCCATGTCGTATGAGGCCCATACGACATTTGCATGTCGTATGGGCCTCATACGACATTTGCATGTCGTATGGGCCCCATACGAAGGCCGGTCAGATTTGAAAATAATTTGAATCGAGGGTTATTAATATAATTTTGGATTAAAAATCGTATATTAAAAAAAAAATTCTGGGAGGAGGAGCCTCCCACTTTATTTCTTCCCATTTTTATTATTCCCGCTCTCCATTTTCTCTCTCCTCCTCTGCCCCTCTCTCACTCTGTGTGCGTCTTCTGTCTGTCTGTTTTGGCTCGTCGGAATTGGAAGCGCGGCAGGCCTCCGAAATAGAAAAGTGGGGAAGCGGCCACCGGCCAGCTCACCTGAAGATTACTCATCGATTAGTATTTCTGTGCTGTCATGTTACAGGCGACGGCGTGCGTGTGTATTTTCGCTCGCGTATCCTTCCATTTCTTTCTTTTCGTTTATCCGAGATGCTGATTGGCACAAGCAGGACTCGTACTAGAACTTTGCTCGTACTACATATATTAATACTAGTATTATTCCATTGGTTTGTCGTTGTCCTTGGTAGTATTCGTCTTTCTCGCAGCATACAATACAAAGTAGAAGTAGCGGCCTAAAAGTCAATTCAACCACTACTCTGATTTATTATTATTCCAACAGACAATCAGTGCATTACGAGTGTGAAGAAACAAACAAATAAAGCGTCCTTGCAAAGAATCCCCGCTTGTGTTGTTCTCTCTCTCTCTCTCTGAAGAAATTAGGTCAGTTTCGGTAATACTAATTGATGAGATGGGAAAAATTTGCCGTGTGTATGACGACTCGCTTGTTCACCCACCGTGGAATGAACCCTATCTAACTGATTCGGGTAACTAATATAGACCATTACTGCTGGCTGCTGGCGATAGAGTGCTTGACAAGTAAGTAACCAGCAGAAGAGGAAGGAGGAATTAACTTGAGGAGTTGGTTAGTTTTGATGGCCCAAGACGGACGGGACGGCCGTTTTCGTTATTCCTTGCCGAGCAATGCTCTGTTTTCTGTTGCACTCAAGTCTTGGACCCTGCAGAACGAAAGGGTCCAGTAAAATCATCTGCCGCTGCACGAAGAACAGTTGGATTGGATCATTGGATGCATGGGCGTTGCTGCTGGTGCTGAGCTGATGCATCTGGTTTTCTTCTTCTACGCAGAATCGTGCAGCAGGCAACGAAAGGCCTGGCCGCGTCAGCGTCCGGTGCACTGTACTCTTCGCTCGGCTGGGCTGCCGAGAAAACTTGGGCGCACCAACCAGCCTCCACGTCACTCCGATGCGGATCAACCCGTGACCGCTGCGTGCGGCGTCTCCACTCCACCACCTCTTCAGTTCAAACTTCATTCAAGTCAGTGCTTGTGATGCTGCTGCATCTCCACGCACACGCAGAATAGAATTTTGTTACTTGCACCTTCGAATTATTGGCTGCAGGTTGAAGAGCATGCATTCTTTCGTGTATTGTAGGCAGTGGAATGTTTTGTGGTCCAGATTAAACAGGCGCGATCTACTTTTATTAAGAACTCAAGATGTTCATCCACGTCCTCTACATCCATCAGATCACAGAGGCGACAGAGGCAGCGATCTCAACGACCCAGACCACACGCAGCATATGCACGCAGCACGGCGCGAGCGCATCATAAAACGATGGCGACTGGTTTATTTGGGACGCTAAGCAAGGTCACTGCGGCCATGCATGATTAGTGTTATTAGTAGCAGCTGCTGCTAAACTAGTAGTAAACGCGTGGGGTTTAGGTGCCGGGATCCGTCCTGAAAAGAAGCGCCCTCCATCCGAGTCTCCAAGCAAGTGCAACCACGCCACGCTGCTGGTAGCTTTGCCGTTGTTCTTCGTCTCTTTATTAACCCTCCCTGTGGGCTGTGGCTGTCCCTCTCTCTCTCTCTCTCTCTTTCTGTGCCTGCTTTTCAGTCCGTAATGCACTTGCCAAAAAATTCTCCTCCTCCTGCTGCTGCTCTCTCTCTCTCACACACTGCCGTACTCGCTTTAGCAAAACTGGAGGATGATGACAAGTTAACTAACCGATGCACTAAACAACTGGAATAACTCGAAAGCCTGAACTGAACTGAACTGACGACGGGAGTAGTTACCGGAGGAGACGACTTTAAAAGGTGAGACTGCGGGAGGAGCGAATGCGATTCGCCCTGTCGTCACCGTTGTGAGAATGCGGCAAGACGACGACAGTTGCAGCGGTGAGCGGTGTGAAGCAGGGTCGACCGTGCGCGTCACCGTCAGGTTACCACTTACCACACCTCTCTGACGTTGATCGATCTGTGCGTAGAATTTTTATTATTCTCGGTAAGATTTGCACTGCTAGAAAGATTTGTAGTTGACTCTGTATTCGAAGGCGATGCAGGTCTGCAATCCAAGCAAGCTGGGGTGAGTGAGGGCAAGCGAGGGAGAACTGAACAAACTGAAGCAACCGCATGGTGACAAATTAACGGAAGTGAGAGGTGGGAAGTTTTAATCCAGGTCAATGTGTGCACATGGATTGGATGGGGGTAGGCGGATGGGAAAAATTAAGCCGCTGGTGATGAGCGATGCCTGCCGCCGGTGCTAGCTGCAACGCAGGTGAGGTGGGACGAGAGGCCCGATCGAGGTAGTGCGTACGTGCGGTGCCTGCCTTCCGATGATGCTGTGCCATTCAGGTGATCGTCGGGTCACGGGTCTGCAGCCTGCAGGCAGATGGGGCTTTTCGGGGACGAAACGGCTGGCAAATTCAGTGAGTTGCATGGCCGCGTTGGTTTCCTTGGTCCTCCTGCTATAGCTGAAAGCTGACCCACACACCTCCCCTCCCCGTACCCATGGCTTGGCTCGCGTCGCGTGGTCCTCCATCTCACGGTCCGTCCATGCTCGGCAGTGGTACCTGATGCTCAATCATCATAACAATTCCAACTGTCAGGTAGTACGACGTGACGAGCTGCAAGCCCTGGCGCCTGCTCATGTAGTCATGTGCTGTGCTGCACTGGCACGGAGTGAAGATGAAGCTCGCGGCGACCTCTGGCTCGGATGGCGACGGCCGAAACGGTTGTTTGCGACCAAAATAACCATGCTTTGCAGCCCATGCGAGCCCAGTCGGGGTGGAACGCCTAATTGCCGACGCTCTGGGCCCCTCAGCCGGACCCAAGGCAATACCAGCGAATTGTGCTGTCAACGGAGGACTAACACATACATGTCGTCACAGTTTATCCATGACAGGAAACCGTTGACCACTGACCAACGAAAGGACGGAAATAAAGATCAAACAGTCGGTGCACACAAGCCCAACAGCACACAAGACGAGTCAAATAGCGAGCTTAAGGAAACCACCATTTGTCTTTACTGAAAATGATCAACTCAAAACCTTATAGAGCTCCTCGGTCCGAGGACCATTAACCCACAACAAAAGCACGTGAGAGCAACTTTTGCATCAAGAGCAAAAAAAGAGGAACTCGCATGAATCCCAGCTTTTTTGTTCCATCATCGTCAATCGTAACTCTCGCACTTCTAACGATGTATTAATGACTGGCATACTTAAAGCAACATCTCTACTAATCACTCTTTCAAGATTCACAATACAAGTCGCTGTCACGATGCATTTAGATCACGGCTACTTGGTGGACTTGTGCTTCTTCTTTTTTGGGAGTGATTGTTCAGTACTCGCCAGATATGATTCAACTTTGACATCTCCCTGTGCCTCGTTCTTTCTGAAATCTTTTGCTTTTTTCTGCAAACAGACAGTGGACGTAGCATGATTAATGACAATCAAACCTCCCCAAACCAGTAAAAACCATAACAGTTGCTGAAATACCAAAAAAGCACGAAACATCTACAGCAGTGTACCTTTAAGGACTTGGCAACATCGGCTACCTCATTATTGCCAGTGCTAGCCTTTTCAGATTCAGATGGACCTGAAGTGTTTTCCTGCAACAGATAGCAAGCATGTTTATTCATGAGTGCAAGAGGAGAATCAAAAAACACTACTGAAAAATGAAACTTATTCTGACCTTTGGGGGAACAAATGAAGCTTCTCTCTTTCTTTTGTTTTCTTCAGATTTCCCTGCTTGCTTGTCCAGCTTCTCTTGCCATTTCTTTGCTGACTTCTTTTTGTCACTCAAGAAATACTCACCAGTCTCAAGTTCCAGATCAATCTTAAAAATAAAAAACAACGATTAATCAATCCAGAGCACAAATTCAAAAGTAAAGAAGCAAGCAATATGTTACACTTAACATATAAGACAAATAAGGAATTGGCTATAGATGCTGTTGACTCCAAATTTGAATAGCATAATAGGAATTGAAACAGTCTTACAAAGAAAACAAGCAAATGAATATATGTGTGCATGGAGTGACATAAGTACATGTTGCAGGAGGAACTGCTAAACAACTATTAATCACTAGCACACCGGTGATGAAGGTTGCACATAAATCAGCAAAGTGACTTTAGGAACTATCATGATCCAAATAAAATGCATCGCTTGGACTTTACCTTGCTAGGCTGTTGAGGTGGTGGAAAGGGTGTGTATGGTTTCTTCTCCTTAGTATGATGAGGCTTCTTTTGCTTGACATTCTTCCTGATTTTGTTTAAAAAACAAGGAATTAGATACTTACAGTATACGTGAAATTGACCCTCTAATAGAAATACTATGTGAGCCACTTACTTCTTAAAATTCGGAAGAAACCTATCCCAGCTTTCAGTGGCTAGGGCAGGATTTTTAGCCAGCTCACGTTTGATTAGGAGCTCCTATATAGTTTAACAGTAACTGATAAGCTAAGGCCAAATTTTTTTCCTACAAAAATTTCATCAAAATGAAATCCAAATGGCCAAACCAGTCACCTTGATGTGGTACACTGGATGCTTTACATTCTTTATGCAATCTTCTACAACCATTCGAACTTTCTTCAGACCCTTGAAGGAACCCATGGCTGCAACCGTGTTTCCCTTTCATTGGGAAGACAACAGAAGTAATGAATAACGTCCACAATTACTATAAAAAAGGAGAGGTGAACCTATCACGCAACAAAAGACCCCATGACACATTGTCAAATGTAGCACAATATAAGGTGAGAGATTATGGAAAACCTGCACTAGGATGTAGCAGCCAGTCAAAATCTCAATGGCCTATAGGACATAAAACATGACGTAAGCAACAATGATATGTATGATTAGTAATTTAGTACTCCCTCCGTCCCCAAAAGTTTGCCGCTTTTCCATAGGAATAAACAAATTTATACCTTCAGGGTAGATAAATTAGGGCCTAAAAGGCGTTCTCTCCTCTTCACAAACCGTTCCTGTAGATTGCACATTATTAATTACTGAAGAAAAATGGAACTAAATCACAGAGACAGTGGGTGAGGCAACTAACTCGCTAGTTTTATTAACATATGGTGGCTCCCATCATATACTTTGTTACAACTTAGAAGTAATTACACAACGCTGTTGGAAATCCGGGCGAAAAATAAAACTGGAATTGCTTAATTTTCTTCCTCAATGATGTTGGCTATTTATAGCCTATCACAGATAAAATCCTTTATTTAAACTACTAGGAGATAGAACCAAATCCTATCTCTAACTGATCTGATCTAATCAGATCCTAACTCCAACTCTATCTAAACTAACTGGAAAACAACATTAACACTTAACAATTGCAAAATAATAGAGAGGAAATAAACCCTAGGCTGTAGCCAACCAAAACAATGCTTTGCATACCTAGATCCATAAAACCTAACAAGTCAATAGAGCATTGCAAATGTGACTAGGATCACATGTTTGTATGTAACTATATTATAGAAAGGCTTGTGGTTATAAATTTATGTACACTCAAAAAATCGATGAAAACACAGCAGCTTAGGCCCAGAAACTTGCAAACACGAAAAAAAAAAAACACCATGGCTTACTAAACCTACAGAAAAAAAATCAAATTCTCAAAAGGTTGTTGACCGTATTGTGAGTGATCAAAAGGTTAGTAAGTATCGTTTGTTTAAGACCATCATTTACTAAATAATTTTCAAGAATATTCCTACATTGTTCTTAATAGTATAATATATCATGGCACACAGAGAAGCGCCTCATAGTGTTTACTTGATGAAAGCTGATTTTTGCATGAAAAAGGCTTGACGTTGAATGATGAAAAAGAGTCTTACCTTATTTCTTACAAGACTACCAATCTTGATAATGTCACAGTTCATCTCATCGTTGAGTATTTTGATAGCCTGCAAAAATCAGTATATGTTAATAAAATGGAACAGTTCAACTCAGTTATCTCAAACAAATAATATGAAAAAATAACTTTCAACTTGCATGTAAGACTGTAAGAGCAGACGGTGAAACACGGGAAAGACAGATTATGTCATAATGAAATGCAAACTAATCTCAACTCCACTCTGATAAGCTAGGTAACATATACAAATTCAACAGTAAGGTGTGGACGAGCTAATCTCGACTCTGCTAAGATAAGCTACGTAGCATATATAAGTTCAACAGCAAGCTCCACACAGTATATACAGCATCAAAGAAACCGTACCTGAGGTGCAGGGACGCTTCGTGACAACAGCTTAATCAGGTCCCTGGCCTTGATAATGATGTACGGGTCCCTGGTCTTCCGGGTGGTGGAAACCGTCATTGATCCCTCCACCTAAACAGGCATCAGGAGAAGCGATTGCTTACCACATAACTACAATGCCACTAAATCGCAAAGGCCTACTAATAATCACTCATCACTGACCAAATTGAGCTCACACGTGACCCCGAACTCCTTCAAGGCGCCCTTAACGATCGGCCACGCCTCCTGCAGGTACTTCTCTGCACTCAAACGAACAAGCAAGACATCAACAACCATTTCGCCTTTAACAAACTCCAAACGCGTCTCGTTCCCAAGGAATCGCGGGAGGGGGCGACGGGGAACAGGATGGAAGTCCTTGCCTCTGTACTGCGGGAAGAGGGTCGAGAAGGAGCTGACTTCCAGCAAGCCCCCCTCGTTCCACGAGGGGTCGAACTTCTCCACCTTCCAACGGTCGATGTTGGGGTCCTCGTCCCACGGCTTGGGCTTGTCGTGCTTACCCTTCCGCCGCCACTTCTTCCCTTCCGGTGCATCCTCCGCCGCAGCCGCCGCGGCATTAGCTTCGTCCTCCGATGCCATGGCGGAACAATAGATGGGCTAGGAAGGAATCGATGGTGCTTCGAGGGAAAAGAGCTGGACGTTGCGGCTTGCTTAAGCTCAGTGCCGCCGCGCTGGTTAGGGTTTCCTTCTTCGTCGTCACCGACGGGGAGGATGAGTGGCTTATATCTGGGCATCTGCGCCGGGCTATATGGGCTGGCGCGAGTTCCGTAATTTTCAGCACGGCCCGGCCCAGTGTCTGCCGTGCCTAGGCCAGCACGGGCTCACTTATCCGGTTGTATTTGGGCCGAAAACGTGGCACCACAGAAGGCACGATCTGTATAACATATTGTTAAATAAAAGTATAATACAGAAGAAAACGACGAAACAGTGTAGCTTGGTGATCACTAGTCTCGAATATGAGGACGTGAGTTGAATTTACTCTTTGATCTCAAAAACTTGTCGCTTTCTAGTTTATATTTGAACTACAAAGCGACAAACATTTTAGAACTGGGACTATCACTTTTCAATGGTACACAATACATTTTTCTTCGGGCTTTATGGGCTACGCCAGCCGCATGTTGGCACGGGCGCCCGGCGCATGTTTGCATAATTCGGTCATGGGCCGGTCCGTACGGCCTGAAGCCGTGTCGGACCTGGTTCTCTCGATCTGACCATGTTCCTTCTTGGGCCGGCCCGCTATGCTAGTCATCTTTAGCCTCTACAAACCTTTCTTCTCACTGCCAACTACCTCGAGCCAGAAAAGAGCACAGGCCTCACCCAACTGGCAACGCCGAAATTTTAAGCCCATAGAAATGGTCACCGGCCCATTAAGCCCAACCGATTCCACTCGTTCCTCCAGTCCTCCCCGCCTCGCCGCTTGCTCTCTGCTTCGGATTCTCCCGCAAAATTCTGGACGACGCCGCTCTGCTCTGATCCCCGTGTGGCTCCCCCAAATGCGGGTCCCGTCGTGGCGTTCTGCGTTGATTTTGGGGGATGGTGGTGCGATCTCCCCCTAGGGTTTCACCGTGTAAGGTTTGCGTTATCCTTTTCGAATTTGGGTGTGCCATACCCTGTTCAGTTTCTGTGTTGATTTATTTCATTTATATGACGCTAACTTCGTCGCTGGAAGTTGAACACCGCCTCTGCTCACGAGTGCCGGTGCAGATTTGTTTCGTTTGTGTATGCCACTGTCGTTGTGATGTTTGCGTTCATCGGAATGTTGATGAAATATCCCTTTAATACTCAAGTGAGACGGCCATAATGTGAAGAGAAACCTGAACTAGGATATGTCTACATGGTTTTTACCATGCTTATTTATATTTGATCAAGTGGCTTTCTAGGTGAGGTGGGGGTCGCTAGAACCTGATGGGAAAGTGACCGGAGTTTTGGCCAATTAAACTTTGCAGGATGCACCTATCAGTTATATGTCTTGCACCAAGATTCCTTATGCTCGTTTCTTGAGTATATGCGGCGAAATTCAGAAATAGGATGCTGAGATTAAAGTGTCCAAGCTACTCATCATAAGATGCAACTGTAATACATACACGAATAATTGTGACTAAATTATTTGTTGTTTATTTTGCGCCTCTATATATTTGTTCCTTAAATCCTCATCAGTTACATGTTTTTTCATTCATCGAAACTCCTATCCCAGATTGGAGTCATGGGTCATGGACATAATGTAACTGAAGAGATGACATTTGTTTAAATGTAAATGGATACAGGTTTAATTTCCTCTTCAAATGGGTATTATTTTTTCCGAAACTACATTTGATTGCTCCAAAATCATATCGTTAATATTAGGTTGGCTAGTCTCGTTATGGATCTCTGCAGTTATCTCATCAGCGTATCTTATATTTGGAACATAAATGTGACTGAAGAAATACACTAACTAATTACTTTTTAAGCACTGTTGCTGACCACAAAATTCTCTATCGGATACTTTGATAATCAAAACATTGCCTTTCGCACCTCTCTAAACCATGCTACATTTGTTATCCTATTGCTTTCGTTGCTGTCCTTGAGTGTAGCTGGGCATGGGCTAAATACACACAGACGCCCAGGAGACATCAGTTCAATCCAGACATCTGCATGTTTGTTTTAGTTTCATCTTCGTTTGGTGAGACAATATAAATGATCTTTCCAAAATCTTTGCTGCTAGGTTGTCGATCTTGAATTCTTACAGGTGCTCTTTTCTATACTACTTTATATTTTTGTCGGTTCCCTCATGAACTTTTACCTACACCACAATGACCTCCTGTGTTGAATGAATTTAACCTCAGTTTCTTTTTTTTTTTTTGAAGATAAATTTAACCTCAGTTTCAAGAATAAGGCACAGATTTAGTTGCTGCTGATACCTAAATTCATAGATGCTCTCAAATAGTACTTTAGTCTAGAAGTATTTATTCTATTTCTTGTGTACCAACTGTACACCCTAGTATAATCTAGCTTTCAATGATGAGCATGTTGAGATTCTTCAGCAAGATCTGGATTCTTTTCCTTGTTAATTCAACAGTTATATTTTATTCTGTTAGCATCAAGACCACTGTCAGGGCTTCTGTTTTCAATTCATCGGCAAGCAGCTTTTGGATTTCCCAGAAGGGGGTGTGACTAGGTGTATGGTGTATATTTTCCAGTGTTTTCAATTGAAGACAGCAAACCTTCAGTATTGCCAGATAAGAGATACCTTTTGTGTCAGAGTAATACCTGTCATTTTCCAACTCTCGTTTAGGACCCTGTTACATACAGTTGAAGCTTCTTGCATAAAAAACTCTGTTTCAGTAAAAATGTCCTCTGTCTTCCTGTCTATATCCATGAAAGTGTCAAAGGTATGATCATTTTTTATTCAGCAATCAGGACTCTACTTTGTTCGGTGATTTACGAGTTATGAAAACATTACCAATTGAGATCTCTATAGACTTTTTTCACCCGAAAAAGACAATTTAATCATGCAGTGCGGAGATCGACGCTGAAGGGAATGCCTAACTGATGGTAGATTGGTAGGTAGGAAAGGCCACTTTATAAACCCACACATATCCTAATCATTCCTGAACTGGACCGTCCTTTTGAGGATCTTTTCAGTATCAATCCATGAGGTTTCATAACTGTACCTGGTTGATCTGCGATATGGATTTACTTTATCAACAGCATTCACATAAGCTTTTTCAAACTTTACACACAAACAGGGTGGCAGATTAAAAATAGGTGAAGCATGTGGCAGACTGCCAGTCTGTTAATGTAGTGATATACACTGATGTAATGCATGTGATCCCTACCTGTTTAGCAGCCAAGGCCTACTTGACCTATTATTTATTAGATCGTCAGTACTCTTGATTCTCTTGCTTGATCAAGTTAAACTAGAACAAGAGATTGATCTAACCTATTTGTCTGTGTGTCCATGTCCTTGAGTGATGCTGAAGGGGTTCTGCATAAATAAAATTGTGTCCACGTGACAAACTGTATGGTGCTTTGAGCTAATTGGATTCAGCATATATGCCCCATCAGGATATGCTTAGACTGTCAGTCACTTGCTGATGTTGATTGGCGGTTTAGCATTTAAACTGTGTTACGTCGTACTTGAAGAGCTGCATGGTTACTTGTAGAGTAGCCCACCCTGCTGTTGGTTGTATACAAGTGATGCTAGCTATGCTCATTACAAAGCTAGTCCTATTAACTTTATGGAAGGGACCATGGGTCAATTTTATAAGCATGTAGCACTTAACAATCCAAGATTATGTTGCTAGTGGCAGTGGATCTTGTGAATTTAGTATGAAGAGGCAATTAGAATTGTTACTGCGTCTGTACAGTGTCATTGGCTGGCTAATCAAATCTTAATTCGGCCACTGAGATTTTTTTCTATTTATTGTGCTCATCATATGTCATTAGTTCGTCATGGTCACATTGTTACAAGATTCTTCGTGGAGGATGACCAACACACCCGCACATGCCCTGCTACTTAGATGAACTTGCACACCATTGAATCTATTTATTAATTTACAAATCTAGCTACAATGCCACAGCCCCACACGTTATCATTAAGATTCATGTGTGTTATTTTCATCAAGCTTTTGGTGGCCGATGCATGATCAACATTTGAAAGTATGTGTGCTATTTTTTGTTACATGTATACTTGCTTGTGACATAGAAGTAGCAATTGAATTGAAATGTCGGGAAAATGTTCATGTTCTGCTATTATTTTTACTATGCTCCACTTCTAATCTGTCACTAATTTCAAAATTTTAGAATCTGCAGCGAAGGTATGCATTAGGAGTTCCAGCAAAGATGGTATCAAAATACAAGTACAAACACATGTGGTCACACTGTAAGTTCATACTGTCAAGATTACATTCTAATACTTGTCCAATAAGCTTATGAAGGTTATGATGGCTGATGTATGTTATTCTAGATCATTTGGCTCTTAAGGAGCAAAATAAAAACTTGTACAGCTGGTGCTTGCACTCTAGCTACTGTACAGGTTGCATTGACTGGTCAAATCTCACACGATTCTTCTGAGTTGTCCAGCAATTGTTTCCTTGGAAGGACCTGTTCATTATATTATTTATATATGTACCTTCTTGGCATACATTTGGTTCCATGATTCACTATGTCTGACTCTTTCAGCTTACGGAACTCAATGGGTGGGATGATGTATAATGTTTTCTTTGATAATTAAAACACGGTAATTAATTAAAACTCATTGCAACCTATATATGTTACTTGCATTTTTTATTCCTATTTAAATTATTAAGAGCTTATTGTAGCTGAAAGTATGCGATTATGCTGTGTGTAATTGTTCAATGCTAACTCCTTGCAAATCACAATGTTTAGGTAAGGCGATGAAATTATTATACTAATCCTTAATGCAAAATCGTCTTATATCAAATAAAAAAGACACATCCTCAGTAACTTTTCACTAGTTAGATTGGAATCAACTCACCAGATGTTTGTTTTCCTTTTGACTGTCTTGTTTATTAGATTCCGTTCCATCTTCAGTAACAGAACAAAAATGACTGCGGTTGGATACCATAGCGTTCATATAAGTAACTGTTTCTTAACAAGTTTGCATGCAAAAAAAAATTCGAACGAACAAGATTGCATGCAAAAAATAATTGCAGTCAGATCATCTTTTCATTCTGTAACAGAATTGTGCTGGGATTTGATGCATCCACAGCCAGTGTCAGGTTGCACACTTCCTGGCATTATTAGGAGGCGCCACAAAACAAGGTTGTGGGTTCCAAACTATCGGACGGATCAGCCAGCATCATGATTCATGACACTGGTGAAGTTGATATACAGTGTTAGGTATATATAAAACTCTAGAATCTATCACTCTGATTACTTTGACCTGTTCAGCCACAAGTTTCATCGGGGTTATGGTATATACTTATATTCTGCAAGAGCAAACTTTTATAAGGAACAAAGTTCAGTGGTGCAACTTCCTCGTTTGGCTATGCATGAAATAAGTTTTTTCAAGCACAAGAATCTCGTCAGATTGTGCGATGCCTGGGATGCAAATGAATATTGATTGCAGTACTGAGTGTTGAGTAGTGACTAGAGTTCGCTAAACATTATTATTTCGTCAACTCTAAATCCTGAATAAGAAGAAAAAAGATGTGTCATGTGGTGTATTCTGAATTCTAGACAGCATTTTCATAGAAGAGTTACCCACTACCTCATGTGCCAGTAACTGCTTTTAGCCACTGTTGTTCTTTGATGTGCATCTGTTAAGTACCAAAGCGGCGGCTAAACAATAAAACCCTTATCTTTTGGTAGGTTAAGTAAACATGGCATGCGTTGCTCCTTCTGAGTTTTGACAGTTCTGGTCACCAAATCAGTTCTCTCACTGGCATTTCCTGATCTTCTGTTGTTTGGAGGCTTTCCCACTTGCAGGTGCGATGCACGAGTTGACGAGCATAAGAACACTGCTCAAGCTCTCGGTCTCGGTATGACTTCTCTATTATTCCGTCCCTATATGTCAAGGTCTCAAATAGGAATTTACTGTGCCCATATGGTACTTGCCTGCTGTTCTTGTGCAGCTAGCACTATTTAACACCCACCACACGCCCATTTGCTGCTCACATGCACTTGTCTTCCTTCTCTTATATATAACACCTCCGTGGACCATCCCCGCCATTTCACCTGTATCTCAGATCTGTCTTCTGCTATCTTGGTGTCTCTATCTTCATACAAACATGCGCTTCTTGATCTCCCGCAACTGACCCATCAATTCTAGGCAACCACATTAATCAAGATGTCGAGCCGGAGGTCACGGTCTAGGCAATCTGGCTCGTCTAGGATCACTGAGGAGCAAATCAGTGACCTCGTCTCCAAGTTACAGGACCTCCTCCCCGAAGCTCGCCTTCAGAGCAACGCTAGAGTATGTAACTCATCATTACCGTTTGGCATTTACTGCATGAAGCCCGGTGGCATGTTCTGATTTTCATTAAGGCCGTGGTTTACTCTGGCTTGAACAGTTAATTTGCGTCAAATGGCTTGACATTGAGCTGACGTCAAAAGTTGTTCCGTTACAACAATGCAGGTGCCATCTGCGAGGGTGCTGCAGGAAACATGCAACTACGTCAGGAGCTTGCACCGGGAGGTGGATGGCCTGAGCGAGAGGTTGTCGGAGCTGCTGGCGACGTGTGACATGAGCAGCGCGCAGGAGGCGATCATCCGTAGCCTGCTGATGTAGCCAGCTGAGACCCTCCCCTGTTCCAGCTTTCATAACCTGATTAGAGTGGTCCCGATTGTAGTTCTTGGAAAGGCAGGTTTACCTAATTCGCAATGTGGCCACCTACGTGGAGCATACGTATCGCTGTCGTCGTGTCACCACCTAAGCCAGGACTATCCTTTTTCGCGTATGTACTTGTTAAGTTAAAACCATCGCGATTCGTGCAAAGTTTAAATCATTTCAGTGTGTTTCTCGCCATTGTACTTGTGTAGAGCAGACTGCAGAGGATGGCACGTGCCCCCTCATCGTTGCCTCTTTGGGCACCTACCGAATCTGTTGCTGCTGCTGATTTGCGCGGAGGAAGATTCTTGGAGCCTTGCCTTTATTTGTTGAAACAAGATGAATGTGCAAATGTGGCTTCCTTCTCTCAATTTTATTTTAGATTTTCTACAGTAGTACAACTTGAATGTTCTGGACGCAGTTTCAACATGAGTAATTGTTTCGTAATGAAAAAAAGTTTGGACATGAGTACTAGAGGTCGGAGCCATGGACAAT
The DNA here is from genome assembly GCA_036927565.1 of Tuctoria greenei. Lineage (NCBI taxonomy): Eukaryota > Viridiplantae > Streptophyta > Magnoliopsida > Poales > Poaceae > Tuctoria > Tuctoria greenei. The sequence goes on along the minus strand of JAYESD010000005.1, from coordinate 199,976,189 downwards.
TGTAGAAGCTGCTTCACAACCCAATACAGTATGCTTCTGCAATGTAAGACAGGCAAAGTTAAAGTGATCCTGAACAGCAGCTCTAGTTTAAATTTTGAAAATGATAAGGTAGATGCGATGGAAGATCCGGACGGATAGCCAGGGCGCGTCACGGTCGCTTGCCAGTAGTATTCGGCTTGGATTTGGCTCCAAAATAAAACATTCGGCTTGGACCGGCCTGCGGTATCGGACTGGGCGGGCTTTTGGTAGCTGGGCCATCCCCGCGAGTCGTGCCGCAATACTTGACCGGGTGGTGGAGAGCCCAGGTCGGCCGAGAGATTCTTGCCCCGTTTTCCACCAAACCGAGAAACACGCGGCGCCGGAGAGGGAGAGGAGAGGAAACGGACCGACCCGGCTGGCCGGCACGTCCGTGTCTCCGCCGGGCGGTGGGGGCCGTGAAGCGACGGAGGCCGGAACGCACGCCCATCCGCGCTCCCGCGCGTGGATCGATCACTCGGTCACTCCCTACCTATATAGCGATCGCGTCTCCCACCACCGAACCGGTATCTGGCGCCACGGCCGCATACGTACCTCCACCGCCGCCGCCGCAGTACCGCCGAAGACGAACCTCCTTTAGTATCCCGGAGAGGCGAAAAAATTAAAGCAGGCGCACGTTGTACAGGAATTTGTGCATATTCGAAAATGACCGGAACCAAACGCCGCCGCCGCTGCTTATCTCAAGCCAGCCGTCTGAATACTTGGGCCGCCGGAAGGAAATCAATCAACTACCGCGCCGCCGGCGGCCGTAAGATACATGCAATCAAGCAGGCAACTTGCGCGAGTGAACAGCGATAGATCGCGCGGCAGATGCCCATGACGATCCTCCTCCTGCTGCTGCTGCTGCATTGGCATGCCACCATGCGTGGATTTAACGAGCTAGCTATAGCTCCTCGGTAATGGAATCGGCTAGCCAGCCAGCCTCGGTAGTCGGTACGCCAAGGAATCGATCGCCGCCCCTGCGCTGCGCTGCGCTGTGAAACGGGACGGGATGATGCGGGTGACTCGGCGCCCACTTGTTCGTTCGATCTATCGTACGTCCACCCACCGGCCGGGCCGGCTATCCCACATCCCACTACCTTCCCGCACACAGCACTCGATCGTGTTCTTCGACACTCATGGTTAGTTTGACTCGTGGGATTACTTTACTTCTAGAAGCACGACCCATCGAGAAGAACTGATCATCTGGTTCAGCACGCATAAGTGGAAGCAGGTAGTACACTCACCGATGACGCGGCAATTGGACTTCTGACGGGGAGTGTGCTGGGCTGCAGGGACAAGACGATCCGTCGCCGTAATTAATTAATACTATGTGATAGCGCCCCGCATGCAGTTGTTAAGATAGATTTAGGCGATCAAATCAAATGGCATCTCTCTCCACACTCTCTTTCTCTCTCTCGCGTCAACAAGGACGTAAAGTGGACGACCTAATATATACAGTTCGAATCAAAACAACATCGATCCGGTTCTTCGTCCCTATGGCGAAAAAAAATCCAAAATATCAAGCGTAGAAGCACGCAATTGTGGTGTCTAATAGTAACCCGCCCGGCTGCTATTGGTATTGCTACTGCTTGCGTGCCATGGATCGGGTGCGATCGAGCAGCATCTCTCTCGCTCTCTACAAATCAAATCGATATATGCTCTCGCGCGACGCTTTGTATAAAGACGACGGCTCCATCGCCTCGCCTGCTCTGCCCTGCTCTGCTGGCTGGTTATTCCATTCCTTTCTCCCGTGTGGAAATGGATGGATGAATGATTGATAAATCATATTCGCGCTAGCTAGCCAGCTAGCTAGCTTTCCCGTAGATGCGGGTACCGAGAATCCGGCGAGCACTACGTCGACTTACATTCGCTACTAGTAGCTCTCGTACGTCTGGCCACCACTGCACTTTATTACGACACTGCATCTAATCTAATCTAATATTCTACCAGGCTGCAGGTTTATACTGTATCATTAATTATTATTACTAGGTGTACAGATAAGATAGACAGATATATATCCGGTTCCATTTGGATATTATTGTTTCGCTTAATAATTATGTTCTCAGACAGACACAGGCCCCGGCCGCCCACACCCGGCCTAAGAGCATATGCTCCCTGCACCACGCACTTTGGCATCTAGATTGTTTAGGTGTGTGCAGGTAAATGTTCCAATATAGCTATAAACAGAACGAGAAGAGCCTTTCTGAACCCATCATGCATGCGCGTGCGCTTTAAAATTAAGTCACATAAAACACAGCGCGCGCGGTGCCATATCTCCAATTACAGGGATATGATTGGATATATAGCTGTAGGATACAAGGATCAAGAACATAAATATAACGGTGACGAGCTAGTCCCATAGTAAGACAGTGAACGCATCATGGCTACCGCAGAAGGATCGGGCAAGCTAGGGGACAAATAAAGCTCCGGCCAGATGCATATCCTCTGTAGTACTGCAGGTGCAGTAGCATTCATGACATGTGGATCCGGTTAGAAGTGGAGCCCACATGTCAGTGACTGTTATTGTGTTTGCAGTACCGCAGGTGATTTCAACGCGCTCAAGACGGGTTGGCTTTCTGAAACTCATGCACGGAATTGAGTGAGAGAAAATCCTCTACTGCCTCTACTAACAAACATCCGTGTGGTGACCGCGCACCGTATTTGCCAGAAGAGTAGATCGGGTTCTATCAACTTGGTCAATCAACAAGTGGTGATTCGTCTCGAATGTTGGAATTTCGTAGAAAGAAACTGCGTGCGTACGCGATTATTCCTAGTTTCTTTCACCCGAAACTAAGCCTTGCAAAATCCTGCATGCAGTTATTCTTTTTTTCTTAGAACGATTCCTGCATGTATTATTCTTTTTTTAGAATAGTTCCTTCCTGCAATTATTAATGATACCAGCATCTTACGATCCACGCATATAACTAATAATTCTTCCGTTCTTAAATTGATATCGTTAGTATAACAGTTTCAGTTATTCGAATTTTAAACTAGAATTATTTTCCAAACAATAGAGACTTAAAAACAGAGACAATATATGTATTTATATATATAAAGAAAAATACCAAAAATCATCATCGTCAATTAAGACGACGACCATGGTCAAAGCAGGCAGAGGCCGACTCACGGCGAGCCGTCTGAACTACCCCGTACTTCGTCGCCGTGCGCGGCTGCAGTTGCAGCAGAACTGCCCCCCAACTCTTTGACCATGCATGCACACAAGGTATTAACGGCTGTCGGAGGTACATTGTACGCGTACCGTGATTGCTGACGTGTAAATTTAGCCATAGCATGATGTGCGTACGTGTTGCGTCACTCTGTCTGTAGCACGTCATTGTGCGTGCACGGAACGCAGCGAACAGTGGACTTTGGACAAAAGGCCGAGCGAGCAAAATGTTTACGTAAGTTGGCAGTGGTTGCTTTTTGGCTTCTGCCAATTAAGCGGTCGACGTCGGCGTAGCAATGCCAATGCAGCAGCACGAGAAGAGCAGGCCACTGGAAGAAACGCCGTCTCGGCTAGCTCTCAAGAGAAGAGCCTACTACTCCTCTAGTCCTCCGCCGCATAGCGAAACCTGCGACACGTACCCGGTGCTGCGTACACGATCGAGTTGGGAATGTCTCTTAATTATCTGGATATAGAGCTTTTCGGCGGTCAAACGAGGATCAGGCGATCCAGAATTAATGGCGCGCGGCGGATGGATAAGGCACGCACTGCTGCAATGCTGCTGCATCGGTGCCTGTGAGCGTAGCACTTGTGTAGCTGGGGGTAGTAGGTGGTAGCTTGGGCGGACGAGAGGCCGCATCCGGGCTAAGCGGGCCGGGCTGGGCTGGTGTGGGACCGCAGCTAGCGCGCGGCGCGGCACGCGCGCCACGGCCTTTAAATGCTCGGCCATCTCGCTCGCTCAAAACACCTTACACACCTCCGCCTCTATTAGCTCCTCCTCACTCCAGGTCAGGCGCGCTCGCAAACACACACTACCTCCCTTTCCGTCGATCATCCTCGCCTCCATCCTCCTTCCGAGACGCCAGTCGTCTTCCACCTCCACCAAACGGTTTTCCGGCCGGCCTTGATTTTCCTTGGCCTGATCATATCCTAACGTACGCTGGTGATCAGCGGCGCGAGCGGCGGCGGCCGGTACGGTGGTGCTGACAGCGACCGTGTGCCACCATGGCGCCTCGCGTCGACGGCGAGCTCGAGCTTTCGGTGGGCGTCCGTGGCGGCGGCGGCGGCGGTGGGGGTGCTTCGGACCTGCTGGCGGAACCTCCGGTGTCGATCAGCCTCGGTCGGCTCGTCCTCGCCGGCATGGTCGCCGGCGGCGTGCAGTACGGGTGGGCGCTGCAGCTGTCCCTCCTCACACCCTACGTGCAGGTATGATATGGCTTGCTGCCGTCACACTCGCACCTCGTCTCATGTTGTTACTGTACGTCGTTGCCGTCAAAACGACAACAACCAGTATATATAATTAACACGTACGTAGACCACACGATGCGCTTGCATGCATGCACACGTACGATATATTGTGTTCGATCGATGTGGCGTGCACCGGCCGCGCGCGTGTACGTGCGTGTGGAACGTCGTCTCGAACGCTGGGCAACGCGTACGTACGTACGCGCCCAGCCCAGCAGGCAGGGTATAGAATAGAAGAAGCCTACGGAAACGGCGTGGCTGTTGATTTAGCAACAACCAAAGTTGTTTCGTTTGAAGCACAACGGCACGTCGTCCACTTTTACCAAATTAAAAAGCACGCCTTTAATCACGTCAAAAATTAAATATAAAAAGTGGGAGTCTCCAGCTTGTTGGTAGAGATTTTTGACGTGTTGTTTAAAATTCTCCCACTCTTTTTGAGATGAAAACAATAATAAAAAAGCTTGTGGTGGTCATCTTATCAGATGCACAACTGGCCAAACATGCATTCGATGCCCGTCGCTGCGAGTTTGTTCCTTCGATGCATGATGATGTTCATTCTGCATCGCTATCCTCGTGTGCGTGGGGCATTAACTGTCCGCAGCCACAAGTATAGTTAATAGCTAGCTTCTCCGGCCAGTTCCCCACCCTCTTTTGTCTTTTCAGCAACGGCTTGCTCTCAATTTCCATGTTCATTTCAGTACTCAGTAGTAGTGATTATCTATCTGTATTTCCAATCGATGACGTTCTCACAGCGTTAGCTTAGTTGTTTGCTAGTAGTTGACTCTGGTTGGAAGCGACACCACAAGTTCCTGAACCGAGGGAGTACAGGTAGTAGTAATACACGCACTGTCGTGCCTGAACCTCGGCAACTTTTTTCCCTGATCAAATACAGTAGTGAGAAAGAGTCGATCATTTGAAAAGGTTTTTGGGTTCACCAGTAGTCTCCTCTCGTAAAGCAAAGCTTTTCAATTCCCTGGAGTCCATGTCCACACCTACAACCACTACCGGTTTTAATAGCTTTCCATGAACCAAGGAATGAGGGAGGGACACGGTGCGTGGTGGTCGGCGCACCGGTCTACTCTCTCAGTCTCAAACGACCATCACATGACAACTTTACATAAGAAAACGAGTCGTAGATAGAACAGATGGATTATGGATATGTATCAGGTCATAACTCGCACCAGTCCACCGCCGTCCAAAGTTGGACCACGCCGGCCGGAAGCCATGGCCGTCCAAATCTACTTATCTTTTTCAGTAGATAGAAAACCAGAAGAAGGAAAAGAGAACGAACTCAAACGTACGTGCAACATGTGTCGGTCCACACGGCAGCTAGCGTGTGCTTTTGTACCTGCCATACACAAAACGAAGTGTCCCAATCCGGGAAAACGTTCATCGACGCAATCGAATTCTAGAACTAAACCATGCATTACGGGCGTGTGACTGATAATCGCCTGCTAGTCGGCGGGCTACTTTATGGATAAAGTTCATGCTTGCCGTGGCCATGTCTCGAGCCAAGTGCCAACACAAGCCGGTTGGTGGATGGTCCGCTCCGCTGCGCATCTGTCAGGTTTGATCCGGCCGGCATCTCGCCTAACCAACCGCACCACACCATGCGACATGGAGGTGGCCAGGTTCTGGACGATGCAACGATGTCTGAAAAACGCGGTAGTTGGAAGGCACACATGCCTGGGAACACAACAAAGTTTCCATGATGTAGAACTTGATGTTAGGTTTACACATGAATTCAAGAATCTTGTATTTATATATTCGTATGCCAAAGGACGACGGCGTAACTTTATTCCACACAGGATATACGCAAGAAATTATTGTTGGATGGAATACTAGATATATAGTCCCTTATCGTTTCCTTTGTCCTAATATTCCTTGGTTTTTTACCTGGAAAATTATATTCCTTTGTTTTTCTTTGCACCTAAATTCCTTATTTTCCTTTATTCCAAAATTCGATTGTTTTTTTTTTCTTTTCTACCAAAGGCGGTCCAACTTAAGAGGATCTTTTAGTGGGCAAGATACATCCGAGCTTTTAGTTAGATATATTCCATCTCCATTTACATAAAGATTCCAATAATAGTCGCCACCGCTACACCACATGCATGAACGTAATTTCAGAACTGTTGACGGTCCTGTATAATTTCAAGCTCATTAATAGATTCAGCTATTCATTCTGCTTGGATAGAGTGAATGTTGATAAGCTAGTCTACTGATCTCTGAATTTTGCCTGGACTTTTGCAGACTCTGGGGCTTTCGCACGCCCTCACCTCGTTCATGTGGCTATGTGGTCCTATTGCTGGCTTAGTGGTGAGTGAAAACGTCAATACAGTAATACTCTACTGCATTGCCATAACTTTGGTACTCACCCGTTATCCTTCCCCAAACCCTGCAGGTTCAACCATTGGTTGGTCTGTACAGTGATAGGTGCACTTCGAAATGGGGAAGAAGGAGGCCGTTTATTCTGACGGGATGTTTGCTAATTTGTATTGCTGTAAGGACCATTGAATCGTCTATCTCTTTGGAGACGCACTGCTGTTATTTTCTCTTATTAATGTTAATAATTAATCTATATTTCCTTATTATGCTGCGCAGGTTATAATTGTCGGATTTTCGTCGGACATTGGGGTTGCTCTGGGAGATACAAAGGAAGACTGCAGGTAAGCTGCTTTAATTGCTTCGGGGTGATTGTCTCTCAGCTTTACCTTTTGGCTGGCATAAACTGAAACTGATCTCACACTTGATGTAACACAGTCTCTACCATGGTCCTCGTTGGCACGCGGCAATTGTATACGTGCTGGGATTCTGGCTTCTTGACTTCTCTAACAACACCGTGCAAGTGAGTGAACTTGCATGATGAGCAGCTGAGATTAAACAGTTTTAACAATGGGCTTATTATAAACCTAACACTTTTAATTCATGCAACTGCCAGGGTCCAGCACGTGCTCTAATGGCTGATTTGTCAGGTAATTTTCGAAGCCATCTCAACAATTCGGAGTTCACGTACTACATTTATTTGTTAAAGCAAAACTATGATTATTGCTGTAAATTTGCACCCTGATGGCAATTTTCCGCTCGATATATTATACAGGTCGGCATGGGCCTAGTGCAGCCAATTCAATCTTCTGTTCTTGGATGGCATTGGGAAACATCCTAGGATATTCTTCTGGTTCCACAAATAGCTGGCACAAGTAAGTCAATCTCGTATATATATAAATTTTGTGTTGCTCTCTATCCTGCAAAATTGTTTACTGATAATAAGATGAATTCTGCATAGGTGGTTTCCCTTCCTTCAAACGAAAGCATGTTGTGAAGCTTGTGCGAACTTGAAAGGTGCATTTCTGGTGGCAGTGGTAAGTTTTACTGTACCTCACAATATCCTACCTATATACTCCCTCTGTTTCAAAATAATTGTCACCGACTAGTTCATTTTTGAACTAACTGGTGACAATTATTTTGAAACGGAGGGAGTATGTTACTACAGTGCATTGTTTCTAGCTTAAAATGCTGAAACTTGGGTTCTTGTGTGTGTTTTCAGCTGTTCCTCACCTTGGCTTTGATTGTAACCCTGATCTTCGCCAAGGAAGTGCCATACAAGGGGAACCAGAACCTCCCATCAAAAGCGAACGGTCAGGTTGAAATTGAGCCTACCGGGCCTTTTGCCGTGTTCAAAAGCTTCAAGAACTTGCCTGCTGGAATGCCTTCCGTGCTTCTCGTGACTGGCCTCACCTGGGTACGTACAGTAGTTCGATGATTTCTGAATATACTCTTCCTTTTGCTCTGTTATACGTAGTTCACTGCATTGGTGCGCAGTAGTAGTACTGACCTCAGCGACATTTTATCCCTGTATGTACGTAGCTCTCCTGGTTCCCGTTCATCCTGTACGACACGGACTGGATGGGTCGTGAGATCTACCACGGCGACCCCAAGGGCACGGATGCGCAGATTGCGGCTTTCAACGAAGGTGTCAGAATAGGCGCGTTCGGGTTGCTACTGAACTCGGTAAGACGATCCTTCGTTTTCTTCCCCCAGCTTCTCCGACTCGATCGTGTCAGCTTCTCGTACTAGTCTACACACGGTCTTGTCATCTTGATGTTCGAACACGAGCTTTTAATTTGGGCTGCGATCGAATGCAGGTTGTTCTGGGATTCAGCTCCTTCTGCATCGAGCCGATGTGCCGGAAGGTTGGCCCGAGGCTGGTGTGGGTGACGAGCAACTTCCTCGTCTGCGTCGCCATGGCCGCCACCGCGCTGATCAGCTACTGGTCGCTCAAGGACTTCCATGGCTACGTGCAGGACGCCGTTACCGCCAGCAAGGACATCAAGGCGGTCGCCCTCGTCCTGTTCGCGTTCCTGGGTGTCCCTCTCGCTGTAAGCATCCGTCGAACCTACTTCTACTACTACTGTCACGTTAATTACTAGCACGGGTCACTTTGTCACGGTGACAGCTAGCTAGAGTTCTGAATTTTTTTTTCTTCCTCGATCGACGCATGCAGATCCTGTACAGCGTCCCGTTCGCGGTGACTGCGCAGCTGGCGGCCAGTAAAGGCGGCGGCCAAGGGCTCTGCACCGGCGTCTTGAACATCTCCATCGTCATCCCTCAGGTTCGATTCGTAGTAGCACCCATCAACGTGGCGGTCGACGACACGTTCTGCTCTTGACTTGAACGTACGGTGTGTGTGCTCACGACCTCGAGCGGTGTTTATTTGGTTTGCATGCAGGTGATCATCGCGCTGGGCGCCGGCCCGTGGGACGCGCTGTTCGGGAAGGGCAACATCCCGGCGTTCGGCTTGGCGTCCGGCTTCGCGCTCATCGGCGCCATCGCCGGCCTGTTCCTGCTGCCCAAGATCTCCAAGCGCCAGTTCCGGGCCGTCAGCGGCGGCGGCCACTGAGCCTCGATCGGCCCCGCTCCGTCGCCTGGCCGGCGTGGCGTGCAAGAGCTAAAAAAGAGTTGTATGTGTTTTGAGACATGACAGAATAATAAGGATTAAGGAAACAACTGTGTGTCAGTATGATAGTGTGTAATTGGGAGGGGGCAAGTGAGGTGAGCATCCATTCACCAGCTGGTACCAGTGTCCGGTCTCTGACTGCTAGCGTAAGAAGAACTAAGCGAGTAGGCCGGTTTGTTTGGCTGGTGCGTTGTGAAGTCTCGATCAGCAGCTAGCATTGGGCTTGCTCCTCTTGTGTAGCAGACTGATCTGGAAAAGGGTTTGAATGAAAATGTGCAGTATGTAAGCGCAATTTTCGAAATTTCAGAAATACCAGAATATCAGGCATCAGATATCAGTTATCTCCACTACTACAAAAAGCATTTTTACAGGCACCTCAATTTTTCAAACATAGACGGTCCTTAAAAATATGCGACTGTGATGACGAATGATATAATAACCGTCTGCGATGAAAGAACAACACAGACGGATTTTAAAGAACAATCGTTTGGGTAAATACATGATCTTCATAATCGGTTCTTAATTAAGAACCGCCTGTAATGCAATGAACTTCACGGACGGATTTTAAGAAACAACGGTCTGAGAAGATCATGTATTTTCAGTGGCAGTCATTGTTTAAGAACCGTATGTAGTTGTTCAATTATCACAAGCGGTTTTCATTGAAATTACAGAGATGTAGTCGTTGCAATTATCACAACCGTATGGTATCAGGAAAAAAACACAGATGAGCGGATACTAGTAGAATAATGCATTATAGGAAATGCTCGATCACCAGTGAGGCTGGCTTAATTGTGATAATACACCATTAGAGGCTTTACAATTGTTCAAAGATAATTTCTTTACACACTGAAAACAAAAATCATGTTACATTCATTGTAGATCGACGATAAAGCTCCCATTGATCAATCTAAATTGTACCGTCCTGCTTGCTCCCAAACACGTCTCTTATATTCCGCTGGATCCTGAAAATATTGACATTATTTAAATTAACAAATGTTGAAGGAGGAATGAATAACCTACATTGGTCACTAAGTCAAAGTGTCATCTAACCTTGATAAGTAGATTATAGCAATCATTTTTAACATCAGGCACATTTGGCTGATGCAGCAAACGCTGAACTTCAAGTAGTATAGTTTTGATTATAAAAGCACTGCACCACCCCTACGAAATATAATTTAAGCAATATAAGAAATCAGTTCAAATAAGTTCGACAACAATTATAAGTAATAATTACATGAACAAAATAGTTCTATCTTACAGTCTCTTGATCAAGAATCCCGATGCAGAGTGCTCCCAAATGATGGACATTTGGGTGGAATAACCCAATTGGAAAGACGCATCTTGGAGGCACCAAGGGATAGTCCTCAGAGAAGGAGATTGTCAGGGGGTAGTAACCATCTTCCCATTCAGTCTGCAAAAGAAATTTATTAATAAGAGAACGATGGTTAAACTCATATTGTGCTTGTTCTTCATGACTTACCCCTTCTTTACCGGGGACGATGCACTGCCACTTCAATAAATCTCCCGATTCAGGCTTCGCAGAGAAACCCAACGCGGAGAAATCGAAAATACTAAAAACAAACAAGACGGAAAAACAAACTACAGTTAAGTTCATCAGTCTATTACAAATACATATGTATATACAACCATGCGACCGGTGTGCCATATGTACATACATGGGGATGGTTCTTGCGCCACGCCAAGCGCTCCTCCTTCAATCGGCTACACGCCCGAGACATCATTATCTGAAAGACCAAACTTCCAAACTTCCAAATTACTGAGTCCAAATGCATATGTACACAAATGCAAAAGGACACAATCCATATACCAACATTGTTCTAAGTTGATTTCAGGAGATACAAATATATACAATATATATCATCTCGCATTGCTATATACATTTTTTCCAGCATTGACATCTTCGCGCATATAGGGTTTCAAATTCTTTTTAATGCTTCTCTCTATGCGCTTGATGTTTTCTGGTTCGGTGAAAAGGTACATCTCTTCATACTGATTATATTCCTCTTCATTATCACCCACATTCTCAACCCCAACAATATTTTGCTTTCCATAAACAACTACGTGCAACTTCTCTGGTTTCTGTCTAAAAAATGAAATACAAAATGACAAACTTTTAGTAATGGAGGGAGTGTTAGAATCGAAAAGAGGGAGCCCAAAGATCAAATAGTCACTAAATCATTTCTAATTATACAGGGGAAAACTAAATATAAGATCAACATCAAGTGATATCTTTCAAATAGCACAAGAACACTACTAATACCTTCTCTTCCATCTTTGTTGTTGCTTGACGATACGACCATCGAGCCAACAAGGCGAGGCTGCAAGTAGAACGACGACGGAAGGCGTTTCCCCTTGTTCTTCTCTTGGTATTGTTGATCGGATTCTGAGAATTGAGAGATTTCTTGTGTCTAATGTGTATTCACAATCACATACCCAATCATACATATAACCCTCTCCTTATATATGACCAAGAGACACAAGAGGGGGCCTCTCACCCTTAAAGACAGTTAAGTCCCGCGATCAGGGATATAATTGTCGGTGGGTTGTGTCCTTTCAATTAGAACACATGTTATTTTCGAGTTCAAACTGACATTAACTGAAAAGACCGGACTAGTCCGGTCAAGGTCCAGACTAGTCCGATGTCCTTACTGGACAACATCGGACTAGTCTGGTCTTATATCGGACTAGTCCGTCCACTACTGGACTAGTCCGGTAGTGCTAACATTCTCGGACTAGTCCGGTAGTGCTAACATTCTCCCCCTTGAACTCGAAACTGAAACTTACCAACTTACTTAATACTAAACTTAGTGTCCACTTTTTTCATGCTTGACATATAGGGCACAACGCATCAACACAACCATTTACGTATTGTTGGACTCGAGGATGTAACATTCATATTTTATGTAAATAAAATTGATCAAACCAATGCACATTCTAGTATGCATTTTTGTGTGAATTTTGAATTTTAAACGAGTAGCAAACGTTGAAATTTGAATTTGAAATCAAATCAAAAGAAAAGAAATGGAAAAAGAAAAAGAAAAGGGCAAAACCCCCCTATTGGGCCAAATCTCTCACCCCGGACCAATTCCCCCTTCCCTCACCCGTAGCCCAACCACCCCCACTTCCTCTCTTCTCTCTCTACCGCACGGGACCCACCCATCATCCCCTTCCCTGGGCAACCGCCGCCCTCTTCCCGTGTCGCGCCCACATCGCGCCACCCCCACCTAAAACCGCCACCCCACGCGCCAAATCACCCCGGAGAACTGCCATTCGTGCGTGCCGACAACCACCACACGCTTTCCCTCTATAAAATTCCCCCTTCCTCCTCTAATTATTCTTCCCCGCGCCCAAACCCTAGCCTCATCGTCGCCAAGGTCTGTCTCGCGTGTTCCCGACGCCTCGACGGTTGCCTTACTCTCCCCTCCGCCCTAACCTCTCCGCCTTGTCGCTAGGAGTACGTCGGGCAAGTTTGCGTGGAGAGAACGCCGAGGGTTCATCGGAATCGACAGGAGCCGACGCCGTCCGCCGCAAGTCCTCGTCGCCGACTACCTTCCGGCCGATTTCGGACTCCGAAACTCCACTAGGTATGCTCCCCTTCTTCCCCTCTTTAGTTTGATGTAGATTGCGCATAGAATCGACAAGGTTTTGGCCGTTCCGGCAGACGCCGGCGAGGTCGCCGCCGCGGGCGCCGTGCGCTGCCGCGCGCATGCAAAATCAGCGCCGCCGGGGCGACGTGGCCGAATCTCGGCCCTCGGTTCAAACCGAACGGTCGAGATCAAGTTGTTAGATACTGGTTCGTTATAATTAAATCTCGTGCGTTCATCTAGGATCCAATAGTCCACGTTTAAAACTCATTTCCTGTCGCTGGTTTTACACCCAGGCCCTTGGAAAATCACCAGCTACCCCCTGGACTTTGTTGTATTGCATATTTAACCCCTAGAATATGCAAACTAGCCCCTGGACTCTATGGAATTGGATTTAATCACTTAATTAAGCAATCTAGCACCTGGAAATTTGTAGCATTATTGATTTGGCCCCTGTGTAGTGTAGGAAAATTACCAGGAAGTCCATGAGGTGTTCTTTAATTGCTGAATATTGTTTATATGAGTATTTAATGTGTAGAAAATAGATAAAAATGATAAATAAATGTAGAAATAGTAGGAAAAATTTGTATAAAATGTTTTTATGCTGTAATTAATTTGTAGAGTGCAAATAAAATACATTTTGGCCATAGAAAATTCAATAAAAATGATTTTAGGCCATAAATAAATCCTAAAAATGTAAGATAAATATAAAATGCATGTTTTGGCTATGTAAAATAATAAATGCTTCTTAGGGACGCATTAGTATAGAATTTTATGCTTATGTGTATGTTGTGATGCCATGTATTGTGTGCTCTTTACTTATTTAGCTTTTATTTCTCTTTGTCATGCTTGGGCAATATATTTAGAGTCGTACTACGACCCCAACTTTAATCTCCAAGACCAAGACTTCACCAACAATCAAGTCTTTGAAGAAGGCAAGTGCCCTTGACCATCTTGTACTAATTTTAGGATTTTAGTTAGATACATGCTAAATAGAATGATGTCCTATTTCATGTTTCATGCCTTGTTCCGTATAATTCCTTGTCAACTGAATTGGGTTGGGAAGTAGATAGGTATTAATTTTGCTTAGACATGCTTAAATATTGGGAATGGGATTTCATACAAATATGACATGTTAAACTTTATGATTATTTTAATTGTGATGAACACACAATAGTAGTTGATAGGAATCTGGTGGTTGGATAGTTTTGGTATGGTGCAGTTTGCACGAGACCCGGGATTGGGTTTGGCACCACCGGATTCTAAGGACCGGTTTATGGAGGAAGCCACTAAGCTTTATAGTACCACCACGAGACTGAGATGGGGCAGCTTGGTCAATTAATTAGGTTTCCCGTGATGAAATGCTAGTAGTTGGATGGTGCGGGGAATGATGCAGAGGTACTGCTCTGGGAACCGCAAGGCTCAAGAGGGGGCTCTGAGGCGGAGGGTTACTCCGGAAATGCCTCAGTGGTGGAAACCTTAGAGGGCTAGCACTAGTCGGGAGCACCTTTGTAAAGACCATGTAGTGATCTCCTGACCACACACCTACGAAAGTGTGAAATGTGGTTGATCACCACGGGCTACATGGAGGTTTACTCAGTCCACCTGGCAACAGGGGATGGAATCACTGCATGTGGGTAAAGGGTACACTCTCTGCAGAGATTTGGTAAAACTGTCATGACAGCCGTGCTCACGGACAAGAGCGGCTTGGGACCAGTTCATAATTAGTTTATGGTTGGGAAATGGTGGTTATTTATGATTCAAGTACATTCATAATCTTCAATCATGTGTTGAGTTACTTCTTGAATTATGATATTGATAATTGGAAGCTAAGGATAGGATCTATGCATAGTGCTTAAGCCATAATTGGCCTACCCTTGTTCTAGCCAATCATGTCATTCTTTTCCCACACTTGCTGAGTACTCTATGTACTCAAGCATTTACTTTTCCATTAGAATATGAAGAAGAAGCGAAACCGGAAGACTTCTTCGTCAACCCGGAAGACTCGGTCTAGGCTGGCGATCCTTCGCGCGACTGCATGTAAAGATGGAGCCCTAGATTAACTATTTGTGTTTCCGGTGTAGTTTGGATTATGTGAACTGCTTAGATGTTGTATATAGGTGTGTGGTGTGTATTTGTATACCTTCGGGTCGTATTGTAAGACTATCTATGCATACGAACATGGCTATGTAATGATATTTTCACTTTCGTCAACGCATGTACGATTCAACTGATCCTGACGTGCATGTGATTAGCGTCTGTTCATCTTTACGATGACCAGGCGTGACAAAGTGGTATCAGAGCCGTGTTGCCCCTAGGATGCAAGCCTAGTTAGAAATGATCGAAAATAAGGACTATATTATTTTCTTATAAAATAGTATTTCCAAAACTTTGTGCTTCCCATCTCAACCCTTGTGCTTCTTATCTTGCTGTACTTATTGTTTTTATTCTAACATAATTTATTGATTATTGATCTCACTCTCTTCTTTTCAAATGTTTGTAGATGGCACGCACCAAGCAGACGGTACGTAAGTCGACTGGGGGTCGTGTTCCTCACCATGCCCTAGCCAGTCGCTCTGCACCTCACACATCCAGGAGGGAGACAGTGCTGATCTCTTCTGGACGTGCTGCATCGAGGATGCATACCCGTCTCTGCTCTCTCCTTTGTGTTGCGGTGTACCGTGAGTACCCTGTTCGCTTTGTCTATCACGCCACCAGGATCTCCGTACCCTCTACTGGTGGACTGGAGTGGACTACCCAGCTGTCAGTCTACTACGACTCGGAGCTGCTGCACTCACACTACTCTCCAGCTTGGAGGAGATCCCAGCGTGCTGCTAAGGAAGATGTTACGTGGGAGGCGACTACCTACTGGAGTCATGCCCACAGGTTCCATCTCGAGCGCACGGAGCACGCGTACACCCCTCAGCGCCCTAGTGGCACAACTGACTTCACTGGGCGTGACGTCGAGGGGCCTTTGTACCTTGCTCAGAGTGAGAGGCTGGTGGACAACATTGTGGAGTTGTCTTCACGACTCCAGCATTGTCAGCAGGAGCTTTAGGACAGCAGGGACCTTTTTGACCGCTACGAGCAGCTTCGCCGGCATTACGCGAGGATCACTGCGGCTGACCCACACTCTCCTCAGTACGCTTCGGACGTTGAGCCTTGGGACCCAGACTCTCTGGATCGTCGTGAGAACTCACTCGTGAAATCAGGGGAGGACCCGGAGGAGGAGGACCCCGAGGAGGAGACCGAGGAGGACTCCGACGAGGACCCCGACGAGCAGGAGTAGACTTGTTACCCTGTTGGATGACTCAGGACACCTACCCTTAGTATGTAGGATCGTGTAGCTACACCCTCTCTAGTCTTGAGTTGTGTTATCTATGGTATTGTATTAGTAGTTTGCTTCATGTTGTGTGTGTGTGCGACGTGAGTTGTGGAATGCTTCGACATCCTGTCCACATCCACGTCATTTGTATATAGGCTTGTTAGTGTGTCGTGCGAGTTGTGGAATGCATTAGCATCCTGTCCACATCCGCACTAGTGGATTAATGGATTTGCTTGTTATATACATGTTTCCCTTGATGCATGTAGTTGGGACCATTTACCATAGCGTACCCTTCTATACCTTATCTATTATCCTAAAGTTTCAATTATTCCCTATACAGATGGATAGTAGAGGCAGAGGTCGTGGAAGGGGTGCTATGCCCCAAGATGATGGATTTGGAGGACTGCCAGGATGGAATGGTAGGGATGCTCGAGGAGCCCCAGCAGCGCAGCAGATGCAGCAGATGATGGTCATTCAAACCCAACTGCTCAACAACCTTACCCAAATTGTTACCAACAAGCAGCAAGCCCCACCACCACCACCACAATACAACCTTCCACCACCACCACCTTTTCCACCCAGGTCCTTTCTAAGGGACTTCCTTAACACTCATCCACCCACCTTTGCCACAGTTAGTGAACCAATGGATGCCGATGATTGGCTTCGAACGGTTGAAAGCAAGTTGAGGCTCATACATTGTGAAGGAAGAGAGAAGGTACTACTAGCCTCTCATCAGCTCCAGGGACCTGCAGCCAAATGGTGGGCCGCCTTCACTGAAGCCCACCAGAGTCCGGAGAACATCACTTGGGAAGAATTCAGGACAAATTTCCGCAATCACTTTGTGCCTGAGGGAGAAGTCCAAGCAAGACGTAAAGAGTTCCTCATGTTAAAGCAGGGACGTATGATTGTGCGAGCCTACTTGAATGCATTCACCCAGTTATCTCGCTATGCACCGACAGATGTGGATACTAATTCCAAGAAACAGTTCCGTTTCAAGAATGGATTGGACAAGGAGTTGAAGTTTGCCATGTCTTCCAGTGACTACAGCGACTTTCAGAAATTGGTTGACAAAGCTTTTGAGGTGGAGAGGACTAAGAAGGAACTGGATGATGATGATAGGAAAAGGAAATTGGCTCTGGGACATGCCTCTAGCAGCAATGTACGCCCCCGTTTTGCCCCTCAGCCTGTAACACCCATGGCTCGCCCTATGAACCACTCGGGACAAAGATTCCCAAACCCCAACTACAAGCCACCCACACCCTGCAATCAGCAGATGCGCCAACAACAACAACCTCCACGCCAACCAATGCAACCCCCTCGCCAGCAGATGCAACCACCTCGCCCTTCAGCGCCAGCTAACCGTCCCAATGGTCAACCCCCAAGAAATCAACCAGGAGGTAACAAAGGCCATAATAATGTTGCGGGAGTTCAATGCTAAAAGTGTGGAGAATGGGGACAATACTCCAACAATTGTCCAAAGAAGCAGCAGAACCCACCTGGACGTGTCAATCATGTGACACTAGAGCAAGCACGGGAAGCACCTGATGTGGTGATCGGTATGTTTTCTGCTAATTCCCACCCTGCCACAGTCTTGTTTGATTCGGGTGCTACACATTAATTTATATCCAAAGATTTCATAAAGAAGCATGACATGGTAGTTACATTCTTGAATCGGCCATTGCTAATAAACTCTCCTGGAGGAGAGATGGTGGCAAGACATCTATGCCGTAAAGTGAGTATAAACATAAGGGGGTAGTCTTTTGAGCCAATCTAATAGTGTTGGACTCGCAAGGATTAGACATCATTCTGGGAATGGACTGGCTGACAAAGAATCAAGGAGTAATTCATTGTGCAACTAGGACAATTTGCTTAACACACCCAGATGGCACTACAATGGAGTTCAAGCCATATCAGACACAAGAGAAAGTTGTACAACTCAAACATCTTGAGAGTACAGAAGGCATCATGATTGTGAGTGAGTTTCCGGATGTATTCCCAAATGACTTACCAGGTATGCCCTCTGATTGAGAGATTGAGTTTATCATTGAGTTAGTACCTAGAACGACCCTAATATATAAGCGGCCGTATAGAATGGATGCTAAACAATTAGCTGAACTAAAGGATCATATTGAGGAATTACCGGGAAAGGGATATATTCGTCCTAGCTCATCGCCTTAGGGAGCACCAGTTATATTTGTACCTAAGAAGGATGGTACTCAAAGATTGTGTGTGGATTACCGTGCCTTAAATGCGGTAACAATCGAGAATAAGTACCCACTACCAAGAATCGAAGATTTATTTGATCAGTTGAGAGGAGCATGTGTGTTCTCTAAGATTGATCTTCGCTAGGGTTATCGACAATTGAAGATTAGACCCTCAGATATTCCCAAGACTACATTTGTCTCTCGTTCTGGACTATATGAGTATACAGTTATGTCATTTGGATTGATCAATGCTCCCGCATATTTTATGTATCTGATGAACAAGGTATTCATGGAGTATTTGGACAAGTTTGTAGTGGTGTTCATCGACGACATACTTATCTACTCCAAGACTGAAGAAGAGCATGAGGAGCACATCAGGATGGCTAACAGAAGCTTCGCCAACACCAATTATATGCCAAAATTAGTAAGTGTGAATTTTGGCTAAAAGAAGTATCATTTTTTGGGTCATGTCATATCTGAAGGAGGTATAGCAGTGGATCCAGGAAAAGTGGCCGATGTCCTTAAATGGGAAACACCTGAGAGTGTACATGATATACGAAGATTCTTAGGCATGGCTGGTTATTATCATCGATTCCGAGGAATTTTCAAAGATCTCTCGACCACTAACCAAGTTGCTTGAGAAAGGAGTTGCTTTCAAGTGGAGCCCCGAATGTGAAGTGAGCTTTACCGAGTTGAAGAAGAGGTTAACTAGTGCACCTGTATTGGTGATGCCTGATATGCAGAAGGAGTTTGCAGTTTATTGTGATGCATCTGGTCATGGTTTAGGATGTGCTTTAATGCAAGGAGGACATGTTGTAGCCTATGCTTCAAGACAACTTCGGAAACATGAGAGGAATTATTCAACCCATGATCTAGAATTGGCAGCTGTTGTCCATGCATTGAAGATATGGAGACACTACTTAATGAGAAAAAAGAACCGAGATATACACATATAACAAGATCTTAAAGTACATATTCACACAGCCAGATCTTAATCTCAGACAACGTCGTTGGCTGGAGTTAATAAATGATTTTGATGTGGGAATCAACTACCATCCAGGTAAGGCTAATGTGGTCGCTGATGCTCTAAGCAGAAAAGGACAATGTAACAATTTGTCAGTACAAGCTCTTCAACCCCAGTTATGTGAAGAGTTTGCAAGGTTAAACTTACGCCTAATTACTAGTACTGAAACTATTGTTATGGAAGTGGACTCAACCCTTGAACGTGATATACGAGAAGGACAAAAGAATGATGAGAAGGTCAAGGAGATCAAGCAATTAATGAAGAAAGGAAAAGCTCCGAACTTTAGGGAGGATGAACAAGGAACCCTATGGCTTGGAAAGAGGATTTGTGTTTCGGACATAAAAGAGATTAGAGAGTTGATACTAAGGGAAGCTCATGATTCATCATACTCCATTCATCCCAGAAGCACGAAGATGTATCAAGATCTTAAAGATCGATATTGGTGGCATGGAATGAAAAGGGATGTGGTAGAATATGTGGCCATATGTGATACATGTCAATTAATTAAGGCGGAACATCAAAGACCAGCAGGGTTATTGCAACCAATCAAAGTGCCAAAATGGAAATGGGAAGAAATAAGCATGGATTTTATTGTGGGACTACCAAGGACACAGTCTGGATATAATTCTATATGGGTTATAGTGGATCGTTTGACTAAAGTTGCCCACTTTATTCCTGTGAAAAAACTTACAATGGTCCCAAGTTGGTAGAACTGTATATCTTCAGGATTGTATGTTTACATGGAGTTCCTAAGAAGATTATCTCAGGTCGAGGCACTCAATTTACCTCAAGGTTCTGGCAGAAGTTGCATGAATCAATGGATACCCGTTTAAATTTTAGTTCGACGTATCATCCTCAGACTCATGGTCAGACAGAACGTACCAACCGGATATTAGAAGACATGTTAAGAGCGTGTGCTCTAAAGAATAGCCAAAGTTGGGATAAGAATCTGCCATATGCCGAATTCTCTTACAACAACAGTTATCAAGCCAGTTTGAAGATGTCTCCTTTTGAAGCATTGTATGGGCGGAAATGTAGGACACCGTTGTTTTGGAATCAGACTGGGGAAAGTCAAGTCTTTGGGCCTGATGTATTGAAAGAGGCTGAAAGACAAGTACAAGAAATTCAGAAGAATCTAAAGGCAGCCCAAACAAGACAGAAGAGTTATGCGGACACTCGAAGACGTGATACAACATTTGAGGTTGGTGATTATGTGTACCTGAAGGTGTCACCTATGAGAGGGTTAAGAAGATTTAAAGTAAGAAGCAAGTTGTCACCCCGCTACATTGGTCCATTCAAGATACTAGAACGACGAGGTGAAGTGGCTTATCAGATAGAGCTTCCGCCGCACTTGTCAGATGTACATAATATATTTCATGTGTCACAACTTAAGAAGTGTCTGAGAGTGCCTGAGGAACAGTTACCTATGTAAGCAGTTGATGTACAAGAAGATTTGTCTTATGTGGAATAGCCTGTCAAGATACTTGAGACATTAGAAAAGGTTACCAGAAACAAAGTCATTCGCATGTGTAAGGTACAATGGAAACATCACTCAGAGGCAGAAGCAACATGGGAAAGAGAAGAAGATCTCAAGGCTGAATTCCCTCACCTTTTCTCTTAGGACGTTCGAATCTCGAGGGCGAGATTCCTTTTAATGGGGGTAGAATTGTAACATCCATATTTTATGTAAATAAAATTGATCAAACCAATGCACATTCTAGTATGCATTTTTGTGTGAATTTTGAAGTTTAAACGAGTAGCAAACGTTGAAATTTGAATTTGAAATCAAATCAAAAGAAAAGAAATGGAAAAAGAAAAAGAAAAGGGCAACCCCCCCTATTGGGCCAAATCTCCCACCCCGGCCCAATTCCCCCTTCCCTCACCCGCAACCCAACCACCCCCACTCCCTCTCTTCTCTCTCTGCCGCACGGGACCCACCCGACATCCCCTTCCCTGGGCAACCGCCGCCCTCTTCCCATGCCGCGCCCACACCGCGCCACCCCCACCTCAAACCGCCACCCCACGCGCCAAATCACCCCGGGGAACTGCCATTCGCGCGCGCTGACAACCGCCACACGCTTTCCCTCTATAAAATTCCCCCTTCCCTCTCTGTTTCTTCTTCCCCGCGCCCAAACCCTAGCCGCACCGTCGCCAAGGTCTATCTCGCGTGTTCCCGACGCCTCGACGATTGCCTTACTCTCCCCTCCGCCCTATCCTCTTCGCGTTGTCGCTAGGAGCACGCCGAGCAAGTTTGCATGGATAGAACGCCGAGGGTTCATCGGAATCGACGGGAGCCGACGTCGTCCGCCGCAAGTCCTCGTCGCCGACTACCTTCCGGCCGATTTCAGACTCCGAAACTCCACTAGGTATGCTCCCCTTCTTCCCCTCTTTAGTTTGGTGTAGATTGCGCATAGAATCGACAAGGTTTTGACCGTTCCGGTCGACGCCGGCGAGGTCGCCGCCGCGGGCGCCGTGCACCGCCGCGCGCATGCGAGATCAGCGCCGTCGGGGCGATGTGGCCGAATCTCGGCCCTCGGTTCAAACCGAACGGCCGAGATCAAGTCGTTAGATATCGGTTCGGTATAATTAAATCTCGTGCGTTCATCTAGGATCCAACAGTCCATGTTTAAAATCCATTTCCCGCCGCTGGTTTTACACCCAGGCCCTTAGAAAATCACCAGCTGCCCCCTGGACTTTGTTGTATTGCATATCTAACCCCTAGAATATGCAAACTAGCCCCTGAACTCTCTAGAATTGGATTTAATCACTTAATTAAGCAATCTATCCCCTTGAAATTTGTAGAATTATTGATTTGGCCCCTGTACAGTGTAGGAAAATTACCAAGAAGTCCCTGAGGTGTTCTTTAATTGCTGAATATTGTTTATATGAGTATTTAATGTGTAGAAAATAGATAAAAATGATAAATAAATGTAGAAACAGTAGGAAAAATTTGTATAAAATGTTTTTATGTTGTAATTAATTTGTAGAGTGCAAATAAAATACATTTTGGCCATAGAAAATTCAATAAAAATGATTTTAGGCTATAAATAAATCCTAAAAATGTAAGATAAATATAAAATGCATGTTTTGGCTATGTAAAATAATAAATGCTTCGTAGGGACGCATTAGTATAGAATTTTATGCTTATGTGTATGTTGTGATGCCATGTATTGTGTGCTCTTTACTTATTTAGCTTTTATTTCTCTTTGCCATGCTTGGGCAATATATCTAGAGTCGTACTACGATCCCAACTTTAATCTCCAAGACTAAGACTTCACCAACAATCAAGTCTTCGAAGAAGGCAAATGCCCTTGACCATCTTGTACCAATTTTAGGATTTTAGTTAGATGCATGCTAAATAAAATGATGTCCTATTTCATGTTTCATGTCGTGTTCCGTATAATTCCTTGTCACCTGATTTGGGTTGGGAAGTAGATAGATATTAATTTTGCTTAGCCATGCTTAAACATTGGGAATGAGATTTCATACAAATATGACATGTTAAACTTTATGATTATTTTAATTGTGATGGACACACAATAGTAGTGGATATGAATCTGGTGGTTGGATAGTTTTGGTATGGTACACTTTGCACGAGACCCGGGATTGGGTTTGGCACCACCGGATTCTAAGGACCGTTTTTTGGAGGAAGTCACTAAGCTTTATAGTACCACCACGAGACTGAGATGGGGCAGCTTGGTCAATTAATTAGGTTTCTCCCGATGAAATGCTAGTAGTTGGATGGTGCGGGGAATGATGCAGGGGTACTGCTCTAAGAACCGCAAGGCTCAAGAGGGGGCTCTGAGGCGGAGGGTTACTCCGGAAATACCTCAGTGGTGGAAACCTTAGAGGGCTAGCACTAGTCAGGAGCACCTTTGTAAAGACCATGTAGTGATCTCCTGGCCACACACCTACGGAAGTGTGAAATGTGATTGATCACCACGGGCTACATGGAGGTTTACTCAGTCCACCTGGCAACAGGGGATGGAATCACTGCTTGTGGGTAAAGTGTACACTCTCTACAGAGATTTGGTAAAACTGTCATGACAGCCATGCTCACGGACAAGAGCGGCTTGGGGCCAGTTCATAATTAGTTTATGGTTGGGGAATGGTGGTTATTTATGATTCAAGTACATTCATCATCTTCAATTATGTGTTGAATTACTTCTAGAATTATGATATTGATAATTGGAAGCTAAGGATAGGATCTAAGCATAATGCTTAAGCCATAATTGGCCTACCCTTGTTTTAGCCAATCATGTCATTCTTTTCCCACACTTGCTGAGTACTCTATGTACTCAAGCGTTTAGTTTTACATTAGAATATGAAGAAGAAGCGGCACCGGAAGACTTCTTCATCAACCCGGAAGACTTAGTCTAGGCTGGCGATTCTTCGCGCGACTGCCTGTGAAGATGGAGCCCTAGATTAACTATTTGTGTTTCCGCTGTAGTTTGGACTATGTGAATTGCTTAGATGTTGTATATAGTGTGTGGTGTGTATTTGTAGACCTTCGAGTCGTATTGTAAGACTATCTATGTATTCGAACATGGCCATGTAATGATATTTTCACTTTCGTCAACGCATGTACGATTCAACTGATCCTAGCGTACATGTGATTAACGTCTGTTCATCTTTACGATGATCGGGCATGACAGAGGACCACAATACATCTCATACTTAAAAATGAACCTTACTCTCACTTGGCCCCTAAATATCCAGTGATCATAGGTTCTTCCTTAAACCCATGCTAGCCACGTGTTCACTAAACACGTTGGGTGGAAGAACTTTTGTAAGCGGATCCGCAAACATTCACTTGGTACTAATTTGCTCAATAATCATTACTTAATATGATTCTGGATTTACTCTTTTACAATACATACCTTATGTCAATGTGTTTGGCATCACATATGATTTGTTGTCTCTGGAGTACAAAAAACTTAAGTGGTTTAATGTTGTCAACCACTCACAATTTGGGTTTACTTACTGTGTCTGCTCAGTGGTCTCATTTATAATATATATTTGGTATGCATCACACATGACGCAGTGACCCTAAATTAGGAACTTTTTCCACAATAAAGCTCCAATGTGCGAGTGTTGATTACTGATGTGGATTTACTACACATCTCGCACAAACTGAGTCTTAGTAAGTCATTATTCTAATGACTTAATCTTATACTTAACTTACCATGAGACCTTAATACTTGCAAAACTGCAAGTAATACTTATTTCCATCCAGTCATCTGGATTGAACTTGCTTATGCCAAAATTAATCCGATACTTAAACTTTG
The DNA here is from genome assembly GCA_036927565.1 of Tuctoria greenei. NCBI lineage: Eukaryota > Viridiplantae > Streptophyta > Magnoliopsida > Poales > Poaceae > Tuctoria > Tuctoria greenei. The sequence continues at coordinate 199,951,363 of JAYESD010000005.1, read as the reverse complement.
TCTAAGGTAGCTTAGGAATTGAGCAAAACTTAAAACTTCTGACAGCAAGAAGTTTTGGAACCGATTCTTATTAGGTCAACCTCTTATTGGTTCCATACTTACCAACCTTCACTCATTAGAACAGACAAAGATTTATTTTCATACATACCGTACTTTCCAAGTACGCTCCTTAAGTATGCCTTTTGTGCTAAACTTAATATCCCTTTATTCTATCTCGGTGAATTTCTATGCCCAGTACATAGAATGCTTCAACAAGATCTTTCATATCAAAATTAGAGGACAAGAACTTCTTAGTTTCTGATAGAAGATTGACATCACTACTTACAAGTAGTATATCATCTACATAACGCACGAGGAAAATAAATTTCCCGTCTTTAAACTTACCATGAATGCAATTTTCCTCCTCATTTTGTTTAAACCCAAACTTTCTTACTGTCTTTTTGAACCTGAGATACCACTGTCTTAATGTTTGATTAAGTCCATAAATAAACTTTCTTAAGTGACATCTCATATGTTCCTTACCCTTAACAACAAAACCTTTCGGTTGTGTCATATAGACGTTCTCATATAGATCACCACTGAGAAATGTCGTTTTTACATCATTTGATGTAATTCTAAATTGTAATGCAACTAATGTCATAATGATTCTAAATGAATCCTTACTTGAGACGGGTGCAAATGTCTCAATATAATCAATTCCTTCTCTTTGAGTGAAGCCTTTTGCAACAAGTCTGATCTTAAACTTATCAATATTCCTTTTGGAGTCATATTTAGTTTTGTAGACCCATTTACATCCTATAATTTTGGCTCCATTAGGAATCTCAACTAAATTCCAAACTTTGTTTGCTTCCATAGACCTTATTTCATCCTCTATGACTTTACGCCATTCAGATGCTTGAAGACTTCTTATAGCTTCTTCAAATGTGATGGGATCACCCTCCATTTGAATTGTCTCACTTAATTAGATCTCATAATCGTCCGAAATGGCCGATTCTCCTTGTCTTTGAGATCTTCTTAATTGCACATTATCCTTATTTTGAAGCTGTTGTTGCTCTTCATTATTAATGACAACGGGTTGAGAATGTTCAACCTTTCTTAATAATTTCATTGTCCAAGGAGAACTAACAGCAGTTGTTGAATCTTCACCAATAGACACTAACGATTCAACAGCAGTAGGTAATGAGAAATATGATTCTTGAATCATAGGAGTGGATACATAAACCCACTTCTCTTCAAGATTAATTTCTTATCTTACCGTACCCCCCCTGATTATGGTATCCTCTAAAAAGATGGCATGTCTTGTTTTCACAAACTTAGTATATCATTCTGGACAGTAGAAACGATATTTCTTACTCTTTTATGCATAGCCAATAACATGACATATTATTGTCTTAGCATCTAACTTACCAATGTTTGGGTTAAACATTTTTGCTTCAGCGGGACAACCCCATATATGCATATAACTCAATGAGTGCTTACGTCTTCCTCAACTCATATGGTGTTTTAGACACCAACTTACTAGGGATCCGATTTAGCACATGAATAACGGTTTTTAATGCCTCCATCCATAAGCTAACCGGCAAATCTGATTGACTTAACATGAATCTTACCATATCCATTAGCGTATGGTTGCACCGTTCTACTACTCAATTTTGCTGAGGCTCGCCCGATGTTGAAATACTGGGCGACTATGCCATTTTCCTGTAGCAACCGAGCAAATGGTCTAGTAACTTGGCCATACGAGGTATGACGACTGTAGCATTCACCATCACGATCGGATCTTACCACTTTTATCTTACTGTTGTGCTGATTTTCATCTTCAACCTTAAATATCTTAAATTTATCCAACACTTCAGAGCGTTCTTTAATTGGATAAATATAGCCATAGCGAGAATAGTCATCTGTGAAGGTTCTCACCGGATCAAAACCGTCAACTGATACTACAGGAAATGGACCACAAATATTCGTACGGATTAATTCCAAATTCCCGCACTGCATATGACACCATTTCTTACTTTTTTTAGTCTATGCATTCTTCTGAATCTGAAAAATCTGAATGAGGAAGAATCGATTGTGAAATCGATTGTTCAATTCCCCCCCTCGAAATATGGCCTAAGCGATAATGCCATAATTTCGAAGACATTTCGGAATCGATTCTCTTACCCTTACTCTAATGTGAGGAAACTGATTGTCACTTACAACACCATTTAAGGAAGCCTATGCATTCCTTTTAATGGTGACCTTTGTCTAAACAAAAAATAATACTGATTTTTCTCTACTTTCACATCCTTACGTTAAGGATGACTTTGTAGAGCCTTACCCTTATCTTTATCATGGTGAGAAGAACCATGATACTTAAAAATTGCTTAGAAGAATAATTACCATGATACTTAGAACCATGATTATTCTTCTTAGCCTTACTTCTTCCCTTCACGTAATTAATAGCATAATTACCATGAAGAGACTTAATCCTCTCTTCCTCCTGAACACACATAGCCATGAGTTTTTCTATGTTCCGTAGTTCAGGTTGAGAGTCATAGTTGATGACAAAAATCCCAAATTCCTTTAGAACCGAGGAAAAATGAGATGCACAATGAACTCATCTTTAATCCCCAAATCTATAGGCTTAAACTTTGCAGTCATATTTGTCATCCTTAAAATGTGCTCTCGCACATCACCTCCATAATACTTTTCATCGACAAGTCTCTTAATAAGAGTACTTGCTAATGACTTAGAAGAACTAGTAAACTGATTCTCAATCTTTTAGAGGTACTCAGTGGCAATCTCACATTCAGGGATTGCTCCCCGAACGATTTTAGTAATAGTGCCCTTAATAATCATCAAACATTTCCTGTTTGATTGTTTTCACTTAACTTTGGCTATATCACAATCCAATAGCTTATTAGTATAGTCCTTTGTCCTCACAACAAAGACTTATTGAGTTTTATCAACTTTACTTACTAGAGCTACTGACTCAACTGAATATGGAGTTGTGAGAGCAAAGTCCATCTCGGAGACTGCCAAAGCAATCTCCAACTTTCTCTCCATCTCCCATAATTTCTTACGTTGAATAGATAAATGAAAGTGATGAAACTCAGTGTTGAATTCTCATTTGAGAAAACTTCTTAATCAAAAAAAAATATCATGAGCGAATGCATAGATATTAATTATAAGATAATGTTGAGTTTTATCTTTCACTTTAGTTACTTGACCAAAACTCAACACTTGAGAATAACTGAAAAACAACATAGTAATTTATCTTTCGCTTTGGTTACTCGACCAAATTACTATGTTCTTAAAAGAGAATGTCATTAATGCCTTTCGCTTTGGTTACTCGGCCAATAATGACATTAAAACTTAACATTGGAGAACAACTAAAATATATAGTAATTTATCTTTCGCTTTGGTTACTCGACCAAATTACTATGTACATAAACAGAAAATGTCATTAATGCCTTTTGCTTTGGTTACTCGGCCAATAATGACATAATATTGCTTAAAAACATGGCAATTCTAGTTTTCGCTTTGGTTAATCAATAGAATTCCATGCAACTTAAAATGGCATAGCAATTTATCTTTCGCTTTGGTTACTTGACCAAACTGCTATGACATTATAAACTTAATTCACAGCGGAAGGTTAATCAAATAAGCAAACTTAATTGTATAGCCCGAACTAGTACGCACATGGCCGGACTAGTCCGAACTCTTACAGTATGGTTTTCGGACTAGTCCGGTCCATACACAGGACATGTCCGAACTTACAATAGAACCATGACCGGACAAGTTCGGTCCTATTCCAAAAACATTTGATCTGTTCTTTATTGAACTTTTCGAGTTTGGTCCGTACTATTCATGACTAGTCCGACCAACCCCGGAAAAGTTTCAAATAAAAAATAGAAAATGTCAAAATACCCAAAAGGGAATCTTAATCTTACCATCTTACAAAATCAGCTTAATTTTCACAATGGATTTCAATCCAAAGTGCTTAATAGGTTTTCAATCAGATGAACGCGTCAAAACGCCCTGATCCGAAAAACCTAACCACTTCATTGTGGCATACCAGACTAGTCCGGTCTATAGATCGGACAGGTCCGAACTTTCAAAACTTGCATAGAAAAACTTCGATCAAAACTCAATTCGAGACGATTAGTGATCTAAACGGCTCTGATACCGTTGTTAGAATCGAAAAGAGGGAGCGTAAAGATCAAATAGCCACTAAATCATTTTGAATTACACAGGAGAAAACAGAATACAAGATCAACATCAAGTGCTATCTTTCAAATAGCACAAGAACACTACTGATACCTTCTATTCCATCTTTGTTGTTGCTTGACGATGCGATCATCAAGCCAACAAGGCGAGGCTGCAAGTAGAACGACGACGGGAGGCGTTTCCCCTTGTTCTTCTCTTGATATTGTTGATCGGATTCTAAGAATTGAGAGGTTCTTGTGTCTAATGTGTATTCACAATCACATACCCAATCATACACATAACCCTCTCCTTATATATGACCAAGAGACACAAGAGGGGGTCTCCCACCCTTAAAGACAGTTAAGTTCCCCGATCAGAGACATAATTGTCGGTGAATTGTGTCCTTTTAATTAGAACAGATGTTATTTTTGAGTTTAAACTGATATTAACTGAAAAGACCGGACTAGTCCGGTCAAGATCCGGACTAGTCCGATGTCCTTACTGGACAACATCGGACTAGTCTAGTCTTAAATCGGACTAGTCCGGTAGTGCTAACAGGGAGTACCTAACTTGAGTGTTTACTACTCAAAGTTTTTTCTTCGAACAGAGCAGCATAAAAATCACCAACACATTATCTAAAATAAAATAAAAAATACCAACAACTTTTGTCGGCATGCTAGTGCGATCCCAATTGGGTGGTGATGATTGGTCTAGAGCTACCATGTATAGTATTGTCCGCTGTTTGAATTTCTCGATCGCCTCAAAGCACCTTGTTTTGCTCCACTTGTCCTGTTTTTGTGGCTCGCTTTGCGTTTAAAAACGCGCCGCAGCGGCGCCGGCTTTGAATCAGCAACAACTCCAACCAGGCTACGCCGGGGAGCGTCCGTGTCGCGATCAGAAATGGAGGAAAGCACGACGAAGGAAGCGTTTGGTCTCTTCGTGGACAAGGGAGTTACACCGTGTGAAATACAAGAACATTGGCATCTCATGATGCTGCACTGCACAATGGCGAAATCCAAACAGAGACGACGCTATCGTCATGCACTGTTGATCACGCAAGAATACACGACCCTGGCTCAAAAGAATGCAAGAATACAATATCACTCACAAATCACAAGCACCGCATCAAGTAGCGCACCGAAGAGAAACTCTGCACCGATGACGTCGCTCATCCAAAACTGCAAACGTGTCTCAGCAGCAGCAGCAAACGGGGCACCTCACGATGCCGTTCTCGTTGCACTCCGGGCATCGCCGGAACCTAGCGCCGGCGCCGTCGTCCGACACGCCGTCTTCCACCTCCTCCTCCCGCTGCCGGTCTGATTCGTCGACGTACACCTTGCAGCTGCCCGAGCACACCGCACATAGCACGAACCGCACGTCCCCGCACGCCTCGCACGTGCCGGCCTCGCTCTCGCACCCGGACAACCTCGCCGCCAGCTCCCCGGCCTCGTGCTGCCGCTTCAGCTCCTCGGCGTTGCCCACCAGCTCTCCGTCGACGAACAGGCTGGGGAGGACGACGGGCGCGGCCGCCGGAGACCAGCACTCGGCGAGAGCTCCGCCGCCCTTGAGGCCGAGGAGGCCGTTCAGCTCGTCCCGGAAGCCGCGGTGCATGGACACGTCGCGCTCGTCGACGCGCACGCCGTAGCCCTTGAGGATGGCGCGCGCGAGGCAGCAGTCCTCGTACGTGGCGCGAACGCCGCGCAGCGACGTGAAGTAGAGCACGGCCCGCCGGCGCGGCGCCTTTTTCTCGCCGCCGACGCTCACGGCCGCTTGAGGCATGGGCAGCGGCGTGGCCCTGGCTAACGCGGCGAGGTCCTCCCGCGGCGCCGTGGCCACCGGGAACGAGAAGGAGTGGCGCCCGAACGGCGCGGCCAGCAGCGGCGAGTGCTCGCGCTCCTCGAGGCCGTCCATGAGCGCCCACGCGTCGATGGCCTCTGGCTCGTTGGGCGGCGTCATGGTCGGCGTGCGTGGTGGCGCCAGTCTCGTGGGCGCGCGTGCGGTGGCGGCGGCGGCCCCCGTCGCCCGCGGCACGACCTTGTCGATCTCGAGGGAGCCGAGCGTGGACGACGTGAGCCGCACCACGTGGGCTCCGACGTCGCTGGGGCACCGAGCGGGGAAAGACTGGCTGCGCGGCAGCGGCGACGGGCAGTATCGGAGGTCGTGCCGGGCTTGACCGGAGCTGGTGCACCCCATGGCGACTTTGTCACTATGGACAGAGGCTAATTGAGCAGAGTGGATGGATGAGCTGGAAACTAATCTTTGGGGATTGGGGTTTAGTACTACTCTATGCACTAGTTTGTGCAATGCTTGGGCTAAAACATTTGCCGATTGGGATCTGGGAGTCTAGACTTGTGCAGGGAAGTTTAAATCTTAAATCCTAACTTTCGCTCGTTTATTTATTACTTCCTCCATCTCTAAATACTTATTACTTATCAGTTCAAAAATAATCTAACAAGTGATAATTATTTAGATAAGGAGAGAGTATATCTGCTAGGGAATTCAACTTTTGATTCATGGGCTGCCTAGTCAAAAGGTCGATCCCTCCTTTTCCTGCGCTTCTTTTCTGCCCTTGATTCGAGGACCCTGTTGCTCTGCAGTAGCATTTGCACCTAATATGCACCAGACTACATCTCGAGTTTGGAGCCCAACAGTGGGCAACAACGAGGCCCGTATAATTAGTGGGCCTGGATCTCGGGAGATAAGCCCACGAAATTCATGGGCCTAACAAGGTGTACGTGCACCATTCCAGTACCTCCACGTGTCCCAAACCGCGCGAACGACAACCACCGGTATCCGCAAAGCCTCCCACCCGTGCTCCCTCCCTCCCTCCACCAACCAGAGATAATCCACCGCTGCACCATGGCGCCGCCGTCCACCGCCACCGCCTCCGCCTCCTCTACCGTACCCTCCATTCTACGGCCGACGCCACCTCCGGCTGTATCCTTCCACGCCACGCTCTCATCCGTGAGCAGGTGCTCGGAGGCTGCGCCCTCCTCCCGGCGGCTCGTCGTCACGCGGGCCGCCGCCGCCTCGGCGGGCGCGCGCAGCGGCGGCGGCGACGCGGGAGCCGAGACGGTGTACTTCGACGGCGGCGCGCACTACGGCGACCTGGCGGCGAACCTGCTCCTCGGCCTCACCCTGCTGTGGCTGCCGCTCACGCTGGCGGCCGTGTCCCGCGCCTTCATCCTGCGGTACCGCTTCACGTCCCGCCGCGTCACCGTCGTGTCCGGCCTCTCCGGCGCCGACCGCACCGACTTCCCGTACTCCTCCGTGACGTCCGTGGTCGTCGTGCCGCGGTTTATCGGCGAGTGGGGCGACATCATCATCACCCTCAAGGACGGCACCAAGGTCGACCTCAGGAGCGTGCCCAGGTTCCGCGAGGTCGCCGACTACTGCCGCGCCATGGCCGCCGCCGAGGGCTCACTCGCCAGCCGGTGAGGGGCACTGGGCAACGTGAATGCTCTTGATCCAGAGAGGTATCAACGTGTTCTCCTCCACTGATCTGTTCTGTAATTCTGTTTCTTTCCCTTCTGCGAGTAAAACATCAACACGAGGAGAGAGTTCCATTTGAGTACCAATCTACAAGATCGTGTATCGTCAGAACTCAGACGACACAAATTTAGTTGTCTGACTGTCAATATTTCTCAATGGAAGGGATTTGCGCGTGTCATCTGTACTCAGAACAATTAAAGAGTCTTAACTGGAAAAGGTTTGTGATCATGTTACGATGATCATATATCTGCATTTTGGAATTGGTGCCAAAAGAAATATTGTTACAGAGTTTTGTCCGTCTAGCAGCAAGACCTGAAGATCCATCTTGCATCAACACTGTCCCTATCCAACTATCGTTGCAATAGTTTTGTTCAGTACTACTGAGATGTTACAGAGTCCCTTGTTCTTTCTCTTGACAATCAATGGCTTTATTGCTCCAAAGCACATTCAGTCTGAATGCAACGAAAAATAAACGAAGGTACATATCACTATATCATTGATATTGTTATGGATCAGGCAAGGTGATGATCTTTATATAACGAGTAACTGAAATAAAGAGCCGCCTGAAACTATACCAATTTGTACCAAATGAATACCTGCTGTAAATCTGACGCAGTGGTGCCCAGTGATAAAAAAGTAATGTTAAATAACACGAAAGATTCCCTGGAACTTATGTGCAGCAACAATACGTTCGGCAAGGGCGTATATGCGCAGGGATCATGTCACACATGGGTATATATATGTAAATCTCCCGGACAGAGCTAAACCTGCTAATTGTCTAGGATTCGGATCAAGCCCAACCCCGATCCATTTTTACTTTGAGTGCGTTTGGTTTGAAGTCAAGGTTGAATTAGATAGAATTGTCCATGTTTTGATGTACTGGATCCAGTGGCGGAGCTGCAGTGTACCTATTGGGTTCAAATGAACCCAATAAAATTTTACAAAACAAGTATGATTAGTTAATTACTATTAGCTTGAACCCACTAAAAATCTGAGAAAAATATTGAATGAACCCATTAAAAAAATCTTCTAGCTCCGCCACTGACTGGATCATCCAAGTTAATGTTTGGTTTGACGGATTGGATGATCCATTTTTTTTTGGTAAGTTGGATGAAAGGTAGATTGGATGATCCAAGTTAGTGTTTGTTTACACGTATATAAATGGTAAATTTGAGTATAATGAACACTGTTTTAAATGTGGTGAGCTTAGCACAATGTTAATTCTAAAGAGCATAAAACAAATTATGATGCAAATCAAGCATGGTTCCAGTTCATTTAATCCTCGATATGCACAATAAACTAAAGCTTGAAAGATCTAAAAAAGCTCATATTTCCATAACAGAAGCACCTCTGCACATTAACTACGAAACACCTGTGCACCGTCTAAAAACGAAAAGCGATCTCATGTTTCCGTAGCAACTCTGTACAGTAACTGGCCACCGAGGGAGTGCGCCGCTGGCTCCTGGCGTTCGGGGCCGGCGTTGCAGCTTTGTCGATCGGGTGGCTCGAGGTCACGGGAGCGGGCCACCGGATGAGACCATTCGCAGTGGTACGCTGTAAAGCATACTGGATATACTGTTTCGTAGTGTAATTTAGAGTATGTATTGTAAAAGCTGAAGAAGAATAATGTATAGAGTATGCTGGTGCAGATGGTCTGAGAGGGGGGAGTGCGCCGCTGGCGCTCGAGTGGCAGAGTAGCCGCCCAGCGGGGAGGCGACCTCGGGCAGCGGTCAGGGAGCCGGCTGGGGAGAGCAACGGGGAGGAATCGGTGCTCGACAGTGGAGGCGGCGGTTCGGGAGCCGGCTCGGGAGGCCCTCGCTTGGGACTTCGGGAGGGAGGCGGGATGTGCTCAGAAGACAGAGCACGAACGCTCGAGAGACGGCGCTCCGGCGCTGGAACAAAGAGGAGGGCAGATGCGAAGGTACGACGAGGCAGTATGGTAGCGACGATGACTCGAGCCTACGACGCGCGTGGCAGGTGAAAGCATTTCCGCCGGGCAACGCGGACAGCTCTATCCACTCGATTTTTGCAGAGGATGTGATCCAGCATCTCAACCGAATATTCTGTACTCGGGATGAATCTATCCACGCTGACGATGAAACAAACACCGGACTGTACCACTCAAGTCAAGCCTATCCAACTCAATCCATCAAATCAAACGGACCCTTTTATCAATCAGCCCAGTCCAACCCAATCCATAAAATCAACCTACAAATCCAACCCAAACGAAACCTCACCTGCTTTGAAGCCCAACCCAAACGGATCCGTTTTCAATCACCGGTTCAAACCCACGGATCGCAGCCAGCCAGCCACCAGCAAGCTTCCGCGCGTAGGGTTTCTCGCGAGATGCTCCGCTCTCGCCGCCGCACGCCGACAGACTGGGACCGCAGCAGCTTGCCACCGTCGTCGTGAGCCCGCAAAGAGTGTGCAACTCCAGGTCCAGGTCTGACGCGTTGCCCTCGCGACGAGTTGCCTCATTTTCCTTTGCCAAGAGCCGCCTCGACGCCACCGGAGTTACCTGGTGTCAAGGTACAGTTCCAAAACTTGTAGCAATGCATTTGCTTTAGTTGTGCCATAACAATTACACCCATTTCTCCCACTTTTTTGTATGCTGCAATTTGATTGATCTAACATTTGTATCCACAGACATATGGGTGACTGAGGCTGTATGGAGTTCTATGATATGAAGTGACAACACCAAGAGAAGCAATATCCAGATCCGAGGTATAATGATGGCATTGAGGTGCTTATGTCACTGTTTTTAGATTTATCCCCTGGGTATGATTTCACACTCGTTCTGGATTAAATTAGTTCTGATCTCATTTTTTTTGTCATTTGAAATAAAACATACTGTGACCATATCTGTGCGTCATATGTTAAATGGTCAACTAGTCATGTCATATTCGTTTTTGTATATGTTTATAGATTGTTGCTTACCTAATTGTGTTCAACAGACATGATTGACATCCATGAGGCCGCGCGACACATTGTTCCATACTTCCATGTATATCTCAATCACATGCTACATGTATGTTTACCAGAAAATGTGCTACGGTGTTATCTTTATAGTTTCACCATTATATTGATATGAATGTGTGCTACAAAGCTTGTTTATAATTTGTACAAGTGTAAAGATCAGTGGAACACTTTGGCTACCATGCAATGTCCATATTACTTGGCAGATTCTCCAAATTATAATCGAGTTACAACTATTCAGACAAATTGCAATTGTTTAATAATGTAGAAAATAAGGAATCACTGACTTCGGAGGCTTGGAATTGGTTGGAAAATTGTGTAGGAGAGCTGGATCCTTCGGATTAGAAATCCAAACTTAAAAGGTTCTTTCCTGGTATGAATCTGGATAACTCATATATTTCTTCTTGCTTGCCCCTAGAGTACAGCCTGACCCTCATTATATAGAGGGGACTCACCTAAACTCTACCCTAATGGGCTTCTAATACCTATGATCCACAAGGCCCACTACTATCCAGAACATTTGGTGGGGTGAGAGAGGCCTTAGTATAATTTTCCCTAATTTTATTATTTGTGCATAAACCAACCTTAGCATGATTATTTTGCTTCCTGTTTCTGAGGATGATGTGCCCCCACTGTTTTAACTATGTCCATGATGGGTAGGTTGAAATCTCACATTCTCACTATCGTCTATCATTTTCTCTTGCCCCCTTTTCTTTTGTAATTAAGCTTTAATTCATACATAAAATGAATGTCAAAGCATGAATGATGAGTTTGTTAAATACTTGTTGTGGACTTGAAGGTAGGTATTCTTAGGGTCCAGGGTGTCCACTTTAGCGCTCTAGTGCAACTTTTGCGTTATTTGTCTTTGATTGGAGAGTGCACTAAAAAAACTTTGGCAAAGTTAATGTTGTAAGGTTTTAAATGCCAATAGTATGGTGACACCAAAAGGCAGCCTATTGGGTTTGACCTTTAGATGTCAAAAGTGATGACTTCAATCGTGCTTCATAACATGGCCGAAAGTCACAACGATAGGCATGGTGCATTTGCCCAAAACTTGAGAAAAATAAAAAAATATGGGGGTTTCTCCATGTCATGTTTTATTACAGAAGGAAATGCGATCAGAAACATGATTAGGAAAACTAAGTTTTAGACAGGGAAAGCCATAACATCTTTAAGCACCTTATTTTTTTCAAAACTTTATTGTTTGATTCTTGCTGTTATGACTTTAGTTGAGGCTTTTCTATTGGTGCAAAAAAATAATGTGCTATTAATAAATAGCTGAAAATTAGATGGACATTGAAGTTTGATTTAAGTTCAAACATGGTAGCCTACTGAGTTGGTTGACAATGTTCTAAGTGGAGTATGCACTGCCAGATGGTAGACTGAAAAAGTAGGATGAGTGGATCAAATAATGTATGTGATGGAAACATTTTAAAAGCTGCAGTTTACCTAACAACTGGTTTTCTATAGTAACACCTACAGCATGTGTTTCATGATGTGAGGCTAGAAGATTTGTTCATATTCATGCATCCCAAATTTCTAATTACTGTTAAGCAAGCATGTCTGAGCAGACTAGTGGAATTTGACTAATTTTGTTTTTTAAAGAAAACAAGGACAAGCACTTTTCCACTTTGTCAAAGAAATGCTCAGCAATTAGGTTATTGATAGGACTGAAACTGGTTAAGAGTTTAAAGCCCTACTCACCGTCCGACCATAGAGATATTGAAATACACCAGTCATCAGTGTGTTTTGCAGAAATATTCACTTATTAGAAATCATACTTCTGAAGAATAGTTGCATGTCGAATACCAGAATATACTTTCCATATATTCTGGTAGAACTTTCGCAAACTTGTGTCTTTGTGATCATCTTTTCTTATTGGCTAGATTTTTCCGCAGGACAGTTGGCAATGTGTGAGGGCAATAATATATTCCGCTTTCGCATTTAAGGTCAGTGGGACATTCAGTAGTTGTCTATCGCTTTCTACTTTCTTGTGAACATTTGTCCACTTTTTGCATCACTTTCATGATCCAATTATCTTAAATTAAAGGAATAAAGAAACGAAGGATGAGAAGCCCAGGAAAAAGAGGATACAGGAAAAGAAAAGAAAAGTAAACCCACACTGTTTCTTCTATGCCTGCTAATGCTTATTCCAGAAGGAATAGAGAGCATGGAAACAAGCTGGACATATGCCCCAAAGTATCAATTTTTCATGTATAAATTGGACCACTTCTATACGGACAACTGTTTTGTACCTCAGATGCAACGCTGAAAGAAATTTGGTTGACCAAATATTCCAATCATACCCTAAATACTGTATTATTTATCAACAAGTAAGGAGACTCCCTCTGCTTATCCTTCCCAACCCAATATCTACAAATATCTATTATAGTTACAAGGCCGGCTTGCAGCTATGAGCTATGTTATACACTCCACTGCCCGTGCCTACTTAACTCTCTAATTTACAAAATTTCAGCTGTATCATGCTAAATGGATTGTAGCGCTGAGGTCAAGATGATGCTCAAGATCCTTCCTGGAAGGTCAGTGACCGTGAAAGCGCAGCTGGATTCCCCCGCAGGAATGGCAAGCTGTTGATGACTGCGTGATTTGCCGTCTTTGCCTCATCCTTCTGCTCAAATACACTTGAAAGCTTGCAGCCTCTGCCATCTTTGCCCACCTTGTCACCACTGATGCCAAGAAGCGACAGGATAGAACTCCTGGCCACCTCATCAGCATCATCAATCCGGATTGTCTTTGGCACCCACACCTTGCCATTTCCCGTGGCATTTCGTTCCTCATCGCCATCTCTAGGGCGCTTTCCTGAGGTGAAGCAATTGGACCTTGTGGATTCTGGAGACGCAGAGGCGGCAGAGCTAGGTGATACAGCAGATTCAGACTGGGAGTGGGGCGGCCATGGGGTGTTCCAAGCTCCAGGAACCATGCAGCCCCAGAACGCAGCAGCTGCCGGGTAGAAGGGAATTGCGACGCCTGAGGTGTAACAAGGGGGCGGTGGTGCGCAACTGAATGGCCACATGGCTATCCCGTTCATGCATGGATGCTGCACAACACTTGCTGATTTATCTGCTGTAACTCTCTCCTTTTGGCTCATTAGCTTTGAATCTTCTCCCTCTGCAGATCCTCCTCCAGCACAAGAACCAACTGACTGGTCATCACCGTTCTTGATCCTGGTAATTGGGACAAGCTTCTCGTTTAGGTGTTTCATTTGTTCAGCAAGGTCTAAGGAGGACATGTCAGAGCCGAAGCTGAGTACTGTGCCATTAGTTTTGGCTGAAGCACAGAGAGGATCGACGGGAAGAGCAGCCCGAACCCTCTGAAGGAAGTGAGATGCACTCTTGCCCTTGCGCCGGCCTGCACCCACGGGCACGTTACGCATGGCACCGCCCGCTGTCCAGTACCTCTGGCAGTTCTTGCAGAAGTGGCGCGGCTGGTTGATGTTGTAGTTGTTGTAGTAGCAGAACTTGGTGTCCATGCTAGTGCACCGGGGGCATGGCAGGATCTTGTCAGGCTTCTTCAACTTCTCCTTCTTGCTGGCCGTCTCACCCTGTTGCTGGTCTGCTGACGAGTTCTTTTCAGCTGACGAGTCTTCGGTGTCTGCGACCCCTTGTTGTGGAGGTGAGCCTGTGGAGTCCTGAATCGCGTTCTCTTGTCCCTTTGATTCAGTACTGCTGCCACTCTGTTGAGGGTCCTGTAACCATGCAGATTATCTTGCTAAGTCCTTGCAAAAGGAGTTCAAATTCTCATTATTATGATTGAAATTTAGGAGTTTCTTTCTTTCTTTCAATCCTGCTAGTTACCAACGCAGCTGTAGATGTATTTTCATTTTTTCAAACCATGGTACGATGATGTGATGGATCCTGTATTTGTATTACACAACGCACATGTTCTGAACTATAGCTCAAGAAACGAATTAAGGATATGTTGCAGTCAGTACTCAGTAGTGGTTGACATAGCTGGTTCTAGAGCCCATTACAGTAGGAAAAGGTATGGCTGCTTTTAAGAAGAAGCAACATACGCAACAGCTGTAACTTAACGAAAACAGCGTGAAAATTGCCGTTATCCTCGTACACTACTCCTTCTATAATTAAGTTGTCACGTTTTAGTTTATTTTTGAATTAAAACGTGACAATCATTTATAGACGGAGGGGGTACACTTTAAAAGACCTGGAAGCCAAACAGAAAGGAAATCCTGTAATCTGAAGGGAAGAATCCACAGCTGAATTAAAGATCGAAGGAGCTAGTACGGGGCCAAACACGTAATTCTATTAGAATTTAAACCATGTAAATTACAAGGGCCCTAATTCCAAAGGAACAGCCTCTCGCAACTAAAAATGGAAGAAGAAGAAAAAAAAAGAAATCATTCCCAAACCCAGGAAGCAATAGAACTCCCATCCCAGCCGAAAACCAACAGCCAGTTCTGAGTGATGTACCCAAGGATGCTTTACCACTCAACACGAATTTCAAGTTGCAGCCTACGTACGGAGGGCGAGAGGTAAAAATAGGCAAAGGTTTACAAACCTTATCAGCGCCGACGGCGGCGGCGGCGGCCTCCGGCACGGGGATGGCCTTCCCGAACAGCTTGATCAAGCAGTCTCCTCCTCCTCCGGCTCTACACTCCGCCATGTCTCTCAATCGCCGCTCACCGCACCAAACCCAAGCTGCTCTGCTTCTCGGCCTCTTCTCTTCTGGCCTGTGCACTTGGGATTTCTGCTAATACTGTATTTTTATCGCGTCGTAGTCGTAGCTGCAAGGAAGAACAAGCAGGCTGCAGGTGCAGCAGCAAGGATCGATGCCGGTATCGATTCGTTTGGGGATACTCCCTCCGGATCGTAAAAATTGTCGCTTCCGACAAAGAAACCAACTAGAAATGAGCTGACGCTGGTTGTCCGGACGTCAAACAATTCGATCAGGAGGGAGTAGTTTTAAGGAACGCGGGGGGTGGGGTCCACGTCGGCGAGCGCGAGAGGGGTCGAGAGCCACAAGCTTGGTTTGTGGCCGCCGGGGTGCGGTATTTTGATCCTCCACATTACATCGCTTTTGCTCGTAGGTCCCTCTCACACCACCTGACTGGGCAGTGGGCAATCAAATCCTTTAAGGCTGACGTGGACATGCAATCCTGGTTTATTGTTTGCATGGTCACCAAAAAAATACATACATACAAAACCTGGGCTGGATATATTTATACTCAAATTTGGAGTTGGGTGCGTACGGTACAGTGATGAAGTTTGGTACAAAGAAAAATGTGTTAATCAAACTCGTAGAGTTTTCGTGATTCGTTTAACCTATATATTGCAAAAGCGACGTGTATTTTGCCAAGAGCAATCATGACAAACAGTTGGTTGTGGTTCTCAAAGAGGAGTCGGAGCACATCCGAATTTGTAAGTAAAAACTCGTGCGTCCCTTTCATTTCATCATGTGGCACCGGGATTCTGAAAGCCTGGCGTTTGGTTTCTGTTACAGTTCTGACATGTTTTCATTTCACTTAATGTTTGGTCTTCTCCCTCTGATTATAACCTTTGACCCTAATCTTTTCATTCAGTTTCACCTAATACTCCGTACTTGGCAGCCGAGAGAGACGCCCTAGCTCGTCATGATATCTGGCGACTTGTGCCGTGACCAGTTCCATGCGTTTCAAGGCTTTGAAGCTTCAGAAAGCGTTGATGGTGGGGTTAGCTTGAGCCAGGCGTGTTGGTTAATGATGTTTGATGTGTTTGGTCGGCGGGGTTAGTGTGCTACGTGGAACTCTGTCTGTAGCGGGTACGCAGGTAGGAGTACTTTACGTGTCAAGCGTTGACGATGGACATTTTGGACATGATCCCTGTGTTTTTGTATGAGATAAAAAAAACAAAGCGTCGAAGATGGATATCTTCACAGAGTGGATAAGTCCAGCAGCAAGCAGTGGGTGCATGTCCAATGTGGGCCCACTGTCAGTGACACTAAACCGTCCGAAATCGGGACGACGGATGTCACGTCAAGGCCCCCTCGTCGGTCGGCCTTTTCTCCTCCTATTAGTATGTCCTTCCTGTGGGTGGGCCAGAGCGAAAAGACCGGCCCAAAAAAACGATCAAATCATCTTCATATATAAAATCTGAAAACGTGAAGCGACAGGTGTCCACAGGAACTGTGGGCAGGCAGCTGCGATACTCTTTTATTTTCCTGCAGAAAAATAAAATCAAGGTACACCACGTACTTATGATCGAGGACTTATAATCGAGGCCATGGTCACCAAGAAATGCGAGCACGATTTTTTTGGCCTGGCGACGGGCGTGAAAGCGGCAGGGTGTTTCTTTGCTTGGACTCGTGACTTTTTCATTCGCTCCTCTCCACAAAAATTTAAAAAAGCTGTGTAAAGTAATGCGGCCATGGGTCTTACATTATCTGTGGCCGGTGAAAGCGACAGCGCCGAGCGATGAAGAACACAGGAGTCTGACGACGAAACTGTCTAATAAAGCTCCGTCAAATGAACTGAAAGATAATAAATTTTTGAGTGGATTATATATTTGCATCCAACCTCTTTCTAACACACTCTTACTTTTTTTCACTCCTAGTAACTACAACTAACTCTCCAGGTAATATAATCCGGAACCGGTAGGTATACGTGACATGAGTTTTCTGTTGACCTATCTGTTTCCTGGTCTTCTACGGGATACGAGCTTCTTTAATTATGATTTGGGCCTCCGGGAGCCCAAGGGCAAGTTGGCGGGCTTCCCCGACAATTGCCGTTGTTACTTAATTTCGGATTCGCATCCTGTGTAAAATTTAGAGAAGCTTCAGTACTTTGAATTAGTTCTATTTTTAACCGTTTGATAAAAAAACAGACAGTCTAAATTATCTGATATACTCTATGCTGAGTACAGAGTACAGAGTAGTAGCATTTATAAACAGTGACAAATCGAAGCTACTCCCTCCGTTCCAGAAAATTTGTCGTTTTATAGTTCAAAAATGAACTACAAAGCGACAAGTTTTTTGGGACGGAGGGAGTACCACACTAAGAACTAGTGTATCCTAGAACTGTTCACCACTCCGTCTTCATCTCGTACGGCTAAAACCAGTTTACAAACCCAGCCATGTTGAAGTTTCTAAATTTTTTCATACTCTTTCCATCTCTTATTATTTTGTCGTTTACTCAGTAATGATGTGAAGCGTTACTGAACTGGCTACAGTGAGCACCTCTCATAGCCGTTACTGCTGCAGTCCAGAATTCCAGATCCAACCGTTGGGCCTCACAGCATTCAAAGTGGAATTCCCGACGACACTCCGGCATAGCCGCGCCACCGAGCTCAGTGCGCCACTCCCAGTCCCAGCTGCAACACCACTCCAACCAGCTCAAACGAAGCGCATTCATCTCGCTCGCGAAGGACAGCACAGTTACTAACCCGAGAAATGACCGGAGCAGTCCGGGACGGCGGCCTCGACGACGAGACGCTGCAGCAGCTGCGGAGCCGCGCGACGCGGCTGCTACTCAAGGAGGACTGGCGGGAGTACATCGCCGTCTGCTCCCGCATCATCGTCGACGGCGGCGCCAGCTCCGGCGACCGCCGCGTGCTCTGCTCCGCGCTCGCGCACCGCGCCGACGCCCGCGCCCGGCTCCGCGACTTCCGCGGCGCGCTCGCCGACTGCGACGCCGCGCTGGCGGAGGACCCCGCGCACCCCGGCGCGCTGCGCTCCAAGGGCGCGCTGCTCCGCGGCCTCGGCCGGTACGCGCCCGCGGCCGAGTGCTTCCGCGCCGCGCTCGCCGTGGGGGGCGCAATCGGCGCGGACGAGACGAGGGAGCTCGTCGAGCGGTGCAGGCGCTTGGAGGCGCAGGCGAGGAGCGGGGCGGTGGATCTGTCAGACTGGGTTCTCGCCGGGTTCGCCGGAAAGTGCCCCGACCTCGCGGAGTACGTCGGGCCGGTCGAGGTGCGCCGATCCGCGCACGGCGGTCGAGGTGTCTTCGCGGCGAAGAACGTCGAGGCTGGGGCCACTCTGATGATCACCAAGGCGGTGGCCGTCGGAAGAGGGGTCCTGCCTGATGACGCCGATAGTGGCGAGAAGATGGTGGTGTGGAAAGACTTCGTCGACAAGGTGCTCGACGCCGCCGAGAAGTGTTCGAGAACAGCGGCTCTGATCTATACACTGTCCACCGGCGAGGAACGACCGGACGAGCTTGACGTCCCTGATATGGCATTGTTCAGGCAAGAACACGAGGATCTCGGTCTCAGTGACATCACCAACGTGGCGAGGGAGACGGGGACAAAAGAGGTTCTTGATGTGGACAGGATCTTGAAGGTGCTCGACGTGAACTGCCTGCCCGAGGACGCGCCGTCCGCCAATCTCCTCGGAAAAAGCGGTGTCGTCAACTGCGGCGTGGGACTCTGGATCTTGCCGTCGTTCATAAACCATTCTTGTCATCCCAACGCCCGGCGAACTCATGTGGGAGACTATGCCATTGTTCACGCGTCCAGGGACATCAAAGCCGGGGAGGAGGTGACATTCCCTTACTTCGATGTGCTTGTGCCGGTGAGCAAGCGCAGGGAGGCAGCAAGGGCCTGGGGATTCGAATGCCAGTGTGACCGGTGCAAATTCGAAGCCGAGGATGCCACGCTTCAGCAGGAATTGAGGAAAGCAGAGAACGATCTGGTCAGTGGAGGAGACAAGGGAACACTGGTGGTGCGGCTGGAGGAGAAGATGAGTAAATCCTTAGTGAAGGAGAGGCGAAAGGCGTTCTTGCGCGCCTCATTCTGGAGCGCGTATTCTGCACTGTTTGATTGCGATAAGCTGGTGAGGAAGTGGGGGAAGAGAGTACCTGGCGAGACCGTCGTAGCAGAGAGTGTCGCGGACGCAGTCGGCGGGAACGAGAGAGTGCTGAGGGCAGTGCTAAGGGGTGCCAAGGATGCCAATGGCTGCGGCAACCGGCTAGAGGTGGAGGACAAGGTGGTGAAGATTGGAAGGGCCACATACGGCAAAGTGGTGAAGAGGCACGCGATGAGATCGCTCTTCAGACTTACACTGGATGCTAGGAATAACATTGAGTTGAATAGCTTCTTGTAGGTTTATGTTACAACAGTGAGTGAATTCATTCAGCAAATGTTTCTGTTTGCTTAAAATTTGTAATAAGCAGATGACCAAGAATCAAGATCATTTCTGAGAGCTCTATCTTCCTGCTCTTTAGATCTTGATTTCTGATTATTATTTTCAGTATTCACGTGAGTTTTTCCATTTTTTATCCACGTACTGATCTTTGAAGTTCTTTAAATGCCATTATCTCGGTGCCCTGTGCTACCTGGAATGGAACAAAATGTAGTACTGTGCCTGTGCCTACGGCGGTACTGCCACACTTGCGACGGAGTCGGAGATGCTGCGGAAGTCTGGCACCCAGCGCCGGCAGCCGCCGCTGTGGAGGCGGTGCCGCAGCCTCCGGCAGGTCAAGCAGGTCCACGCACTGATGGTCCTCCGCGGCTTCCTCTCCGACCCTTCCGCGCTCCGGGAGCTCCTCTTCGCCTCCGCCGTCGCCGTCCGCGGCGGCATCGCGCACGCGCGCCTCGTGTTCGACCGAATCCCGCAACCGGACCGGTTCATGCACAACACCCTCATCCGCGGCGCCGCCCAAAGCGAAGCGCCCGGGGACGCCGTCTCCCTGTACGCGCGCATGACCCGGAACGGTGGCGTGAGGCCGGACAAGCTCACCTTCCCGTTCGTGCTCCGCGCGTGCGCCGCCACGGGCTCGGGCGCCACCGGGGCGCAGGTCCACGCGCACGTCGTCAAGGCCGGGTGCGAGCGCGACGCTTTCGTCAACAACGCGCTCATTGGCATGCACGCTAGCTGCGGGGATTCGGGCGTCGCGGCTGCTCTGTTCGACCGCACGGCCGCGCGAGGGGACGCCGTGGCGTGGTCGGCCATGATCTCCGGGTGTGCAAGGAGAGGGGACATTGGTGCCGCCCGGCAGCTGTTCGACGAGAGCCCTGTGAAGGACCTCGTGTCTTGGAACGTCATGATCACAGCGTACGCCAAGCGGGGAGAGATGGCCCTTGCTAGAGACCTGTTCAACCGGGCTCCTGATCGTGATGTTGTATCGTGGAACGCCATGATTTCTGGGTATGTGAGATGCGGTTCACACAAGGATGCAATGGAGCTCTTCGAGAAGATGCAATGCATGGGAGAAAAGCCAGATATTGTGACAATGCTCAGCTTATTGTCGGCCTGTGCCGACTCTGGTGATCTGGATGTTGGTCAGAGGCTGCATTACTATCTGTCAGAGAGGTTCTCAAGATCTGGGCTTTCCACTGTTATTGGAAATGCGCTGATTGACATGTATGCAAAGTGTGGTCAGATGAAGAGTGCACTTGAGGTGTTCTGGTCGATGCGAGACAAGGATGTCTCAACATTCAACTCAATCATAGGAGGATTGGCACTGCATGGGCATGTAGCGGAGTCTATAGATGTATTTGAGAAAATGCTGGCGGGTAGTATCAGGCCAGATGAGATCACCTTTGTCGCTGTCCTTGTTGCATGCAGCCATGGAGGTATGGTGGACAAGGGACGTGAGTATTTTGACTTGATGCAACAACTGTACACGATTGGGCCCAATATCAAGCACTACGGTTGCATGGTTGACATTCTGAGTCGTGCGGGGCTGCTGAAAGAAGCATTCGAGTTCATCAGCAAGATGAAGGTTGAGCCTAATTCTGTCATATGGAGGACGATGCTTGGGGCTTGTAGGATCCATGGTGAGATTGAACTGGCTAAGTACGCAAATCGGGAACTGCTGAAGGCAAGGAGTGATGCAAGTGGGGATTATGTGCTCCTGTCAAATATCTATGCTTCAGTTGGAGAGTGGATGGGGTCAGAGAAGATGAGAAAGTTGATGGACGAGAGTGGTGTCAACAAGGAGGCAGGCCACACTGTTGTGGATGGCAACTGAGGAGACATTGCAATCTTTTAGACAGTTCTAATCAAGTTGTAGGTTTAAGGCCTCCTTTGGAACACAGGGATTCTCAAAACAGAGGAATAGGAAAACGTAGGATTGAAGTTGCACCGCACTTGCAATCCTATAGGAAATTACAACGCAGGAAAGTTCCCCGCAGAGTGCTCGGATACAACATAGAAAAAATACAGGAATTCGAGGAAGGCGTTCCATAGGATTCTCTAGGAATTTGAATCCGACTTCTGAACACCTAGGACGATTCTTTTATGGATGAAGAGCAAAAGGCCAAACTGTTAGATCATACTGTATTCAATTGTCCGTGTTTATCCAATATCCAGTGTCACGATTGAATCCAAGTCAGCGACATATTAAAAAAATTGCTAAGAAAAAACTATTTCCACACTATTCATGGAAGTGAAGCAAAGTTGAAACTGACCCTAATGTAGTGGTGGTATTCAAAGACTTCAAGCACTTTTTTGGGCACCCGCAGGAATTGGGATAAGGATCGAATCTCAAATCTCATGATCATAGACTTTGGACCTAGTATTGCATGAAAAAAAAAGAAATGCCACTTATGCGTGATGTTGTGTACTCACCCCGTTCTAATTTACTTGATCCTCTATGTCAAATAAAAACATGTTTTTATTACATGACCCTCTAAGTTAAATAAAAAAACTATTCAACTATATCTCTTCGGTCTATAGTATCTCCACCTCCAATTTTTAATCACAATCCTCTAAAAATAAAGAAGGTGGGAGTGGCTGGGGGGGGGGGTAAAATTGTCATTTCGTGTTTTTCTTAATTTTTACAAAGATGTCTGAAAGGTCAAGTAATTCAGAACAGATGGAGTATCATTTTAGAGCTTTGGCACCGTTAGGCAGTGGCAAAAAATAATTTTGGGCAACACCAATAACATACAAAGTGTACAATACAACTATCCAAGTGAATATTCTCAATCAAGAAAAGAAAGCAGGTTTGTTTCATGTAATAATTACCTTTTGTTCTTAAGCTAATTCTGATTGATGGAATATAGTTACTCTGAAGCTTTGTACAATTCGTTGCCATTTCTGCCATTTGCACAGTTGCAGTTCAAGGGATGTAGTAATTTCAAAAATTGTAAGAAACTAAACCTCCAGAGCTTATATAGGCCCATTACTTTTGCATCTTGTTTCACATGCATCCAAAAGGCAACTCGTTGGTGGATAGTAAAAGATCTGATTTTCAAAACTGAGTTTTCCTAGAAAACTGTGGTTCAGTTTACTCTTCCAAACCATTTAGATTGGTTCAATTCACCCGTAATGAATTTTTATTTGTTTTTGTAAACATCATTTCGAGAAGAAAAAAGAGTGCATTTATTTTAGGAAAAAGTCCATTTTATCACCCCCAAGTATTAATGTTGTTTACTTAACCTGTAAAGAAAATTGTGGTTCGGTTTACTCTTCCAAACCATTTAGATTGGTACAATTCATCCGTAGTGAAATTTTTCCTTTTTATGTTTTTGTAAACATCATTTCTAAGGATAAAATTCAGTGACATTATTTTTTACAATATAAAATATATTAGAAAAAATTTAAACAATTTATGCATTTTTTTTGTATTTTTAAAGCATGTAAATAAATCTCGTTTGAGTGAGTAATAATGTAAGAAAAGTTAATGAAAAATTTAAAAAATATATTTCTAGCATAGTGTATGATATTATGTACCATCCTACAAAAGTTTAAATTAAAACATAACTCATACAAAGAGAAACAAAAAAAATCAGTGGGTAGTGAATTGAACTAATGTAAATTGGGGTAAACTTAACCAAGATTTTCTTGAGAGGGTTAACCGGTTAAGTGAACAACGTTGATACTTGAGAATAGTAAAATAAACTTTGTTTTTTATTTTATTTTATTTTATTAGAGAAGGGAGGATGTCCTAAATATTATTTTGCAAGAAATGTCAAACAAAACTACGTTAGCCTTCATATCTTGTACTGCGAAAAAGGTTATCTTTTGTGTCAGAACTGAAAAGATAAGAGCTTCACAACATGAGACACGTATAAGTCACGTAATACAACGTGGATCATGCATCATCGCAATGATCCATGCACAAGGTACCAAATATTGCTCAGTTTACAGCTCATGTAAGGTACTTTAGGACGTGGCAGTAGTATCTAGACGCTAGCGAGGATCACACGCCTATATGTACATTGTCCTCGCCAATATCATGTCACCACACTACCTGAAATGCTCCGCCGATGACGATGAGCTCACCCACGATAAGTACACACTGTAGAATCATTTATTGCGCATGGATTTGTACCCCGAATCTTCTCCTCCTCCCTCCATACATAGAAGATGGGAGGAAGGCCCGACCTAGTTGGTGGGCTGGGTGGCAAGGCAGAGTTGTGCCGCCAGTCTTGGTGGCCTAGAAGGGTTGTGGGTGTGGTCGGGGTAGGGGCATCGCCTCGACGGGCGCTATTGGAGATAAAGGAGGAAAGTGAGGCAAAGGTGAGCCTTCTAAGATTCAGGCGAGTGAGGCTGGGAGGGGATGTCAGTAGGAGGGCGGAGGTCGGCAACATCAGAGACGACGTGGTGAGCAGCTAGGAGGCGAAGGAGGGGTGGCAGGTGGTGTCGATGGAGGAAGAAGAAAGATGAGGGGTGAAGTAATGTTTTGCAGTTATGCGCGCTACAAAGAAGAGACTCACTTTATCCCTCAGTCAAGAAGGTACACCATCAAAAGATTAGGCACCTACAAGAGTGAATGGGCTAGCTAGGGCTTCCACTAATTTTCATAAAATTGTTGGATATTTTTAGATAAGTAAGAAAAATCCGCTAGCGTCTTAAAGGAGCTTGAAATGGCATCAACCCTTGAAGAAATACCATAGACGGAGAAGACGGCCATCCTGGTGAGTGCAACTAGCTAATCACATTAAATTGTTTGAATAAAATTTAAATAGAAAGCCGACCTATCTAATTGCTTGATTGGCTGGGCATAAGCTCCTTTTTTTGATATTCTTGTTCAGGTCTACGTGTTGAGACATTCTTACATTCGTATGTAACTGAGTCCTTAAATTTGCAATTTATGCATTTATGTATACCAAGAACTTAGCCTTGTAGGTATGTTTTCCCAAGAACTTAGCCCCATTGGGGATTAACAATTCATAATAAATAAGATGTCCATGAACCTAACTATTTGCTCCAAAATTACAAGCATTGTATAACTTGTAAGTTTGGTAATACTACCTTCATCCCTCAATAGATGTCGTTAGGACAGTCCAACCTAGTTCATTTTTAGTTGTTTGCTCTTGTCCAAAATGACATCTATTTAGGAACATATGTAGTATAATTTTGAGTGCAAAGGGTTGCAACTCTAAGTCTATCAAATCTTCCCAAATGAGCCGATGTGGAAAGGGTTCCACGCGCAGCAGATGTGGAAAGTTGTGGAAGGATATCCACAACCAAAGGGGCAGATATACACTATCTGGTCATGTTGCGAGTAACAACTGACGTAAAAGAAGTTGATCACACAACCTAGCTGTAGTATTGGACACACCGGCCTTTCCAAGTTGATCACGCGTTCTAGCAAAGTAGATTTTAGTCCAGGTATAACCTTTACACATGATCCGTATATATCCAGAATACATTTGGATAGACACTAGAGAGGCGAGTCTTGCTCAGATACACATCAGCTTTATCCATTCAGTAGCATAAACCAAACCGCCTCAGATAAAATCTGAAGTGTGCAAGAAACACCACAACTGAAGTTTGAAGATAGGTAACTGAAGAAGCAAAGCATCTTGAGCAAGAAATCCAATCATGTGCTCCAGCAAAGAAGACTTACTTCCAGATATAAATGTTCACACATGATTCATACATCCAGAATACATGAAGATTGACACCAAACAGATAAGTCTTACCCGAAAAAAGGTTCAAATACACATCAGCTTCGTCCATTCTAGAGAACAAGCCATGCCACCACAGAATAACGTCAGACAGAGAGTGCAAGAAACACCAAATCTAAAGGTCGGTGAAAGGTAACAAGTCCAAAACTAATCCAAACATGGAAACAAGAAACGACAATTCTGGATGTCCCTTTTTACAAATGGATGAAGCAACGGAGCCACCTTTTGAGGTGATAAAGACTAAACTGAAAAGTTCAAAAAAAGAGTGAGTAGGTAGGCTGAGGTATACTTTGCTATTGAAACAAAACAATATCAGCTATAAATACCTTAGGATGGCCCATCCCCATTTCATCACCACAAGACTTCCAACTCTTGTAGAGATTCCTCATTTGGTTTGAGGTATGTTGTGTATTTAAGTGCATCCTTCTCTATATCATTTTAATTAATGGAAGTGCTGGTTTGTCATACATTCCTTTCTATTTGTCAGTTGAACGATGTTGATGGCTTCAGCTTTGATGAACCATTGTGTTGGTGGTCGTTCAGCTCATCACGGATACACAAGCAAAAAGTTAGCCTGGAACCATAGTGTGATCAAGGGGAAACAATTCTTGCCCAGAGAAAGGGTTGCTTCAACTGGTTGGCAGATCACCAGAGCCGTAGAGGAAAATTCCAGCAATGTAATTTCCTTAACACATAGCAATCAGTTATTTTCTAATTTTGCACTGTTCTTGGAGATGTTTGAATTACTGAAAAACACAATTTCCACAAAAATTAACCAGCTTAGAATAAGGGCAAAACAGAAAATGTTATCCAGGTTAATCTAGGACAAGTATTAAATATCCAGTTAGGTTTCTTTGAAAAATAATAGATCATGTTCTCTTTATTGTACAGAGAGAAAATTGTGTGCATTTAAATTTTCAAGTACCACTTATTCTGTTGAGAGAAAGACCCAATGTTTTTTGTTGTTCAGAGACCAAACAACACTAAAATGCATTTTGCAATCCATAGCCATAACCTTTTGGTATTGAAAATTCTTAATAACATTCATTTCGGTAATAGTTTCATGGTATTGCTTAGGAAATATAATGAGATGCCTTCATTTTTAAGACCAGTGGTTGCTTGCCAGGCACATTATGTAATACTGAAGAGTCAGAATTCTAGAAAACTAATGTTACAGTATCATTCCAACCCAAGCATGCTGCACAATTTGAATCAAAATGTGAAAATCTATAAGTTTTATTCAAACAAGATTAGAGTGTAAACATTCATAGAACATGCTGGAATACAATGGAAGTGCAGTTACATTTAATTATGGTGTCAGGATTTTCACCCCCATAAGAAGACTAAGTGGTGGGAGACAGACATTAAGGCCAACATAAAAAACATCAAATCACAACAAGATTTGGATGAACAGCTTGAAATGGCTGGAGACAATCTCACCGTGGTGCACTTCTTTTCACCTAGCTGTCCAGCTTGTAAGGCACTGCACCCTAAGGTAAATGAAGACAAGTATGTGGATTTAATTACATTTGTAACACATTATCAGCAGGAGGAAGACATACATATTGCAGAATTTATACAGATATGATAAATTTTTGTCAAATTCCAACACAGGTACATCAATTTGCTGATATGCATCCAGAACTGCTATTTCTTCTCATCAACTATGATGAGCATAGAGAGATCGCCAAGAGCCACAATGTCTTTGTATTGCCAATGTTCCGCTTTTATAGAGGCGCAGAAGGGCGTATATATAGCTTCAGCTGCACAATTACAACTGTAAGAATTGGATAATTTAATTTGATTTGTAAAACATCCTACTATGCTCTTTTAAACTAAAACTTCTTACTATTTCAGATTCACAAATTCAAAGATGCTCTTAAAAGGCATGGAGTTCACACAAGGAATCCTGCAACAGAAAAGGGCTTGGCGGAATTCGAACTTGGCAGCTTTGACTCATCTATGGATATCCCAAATGAAAATGATTCTTCACAGAACATGGATGAAGGTGGCGGCCCTATCCCTCCCAGCAATGAGAACATGGATGAAGATGGCGGCCCTATCACCCACAGCAATGAGTAGAATTAGTATCATGCAATGGATTGAACAGTTTGATAGTTTGTATGTATGCATATAGAAGTCAAATGTTTGTTGAGGGCTTCATGTTTTGAGAATGAGGGCCCAATGTGCTCATAAGGACCCTATGTTTTGAAATGAGGGGTGAATTGTAAAATAGTATTTGATATTATTAAAATTAAAAAAAATACTTATGTTTTTTAGCAATGTCAGGTATCATTATACAAGTTTTGAGCTTTGTACACGGAGAAACAAAAAAAAAGTAAAATTGCTTGAGGGTGCAGATCGCAGCGACTTCAATTGTTTGAGTAAATCGAGCCAAGATTTTGTTTAGAGGATCAAACGGACAAACTGAATCGTTGAAGGGAGTAAAATAGACCTCTTCCAAAAAAAAAAATTGGCAGATGAGAATGCAAGTTTTTATAAGTGAGATAAAAAAAAGGAGAGAATCATCTTTGCTGGTCTGCTAATATCACCAGTGTCTTCATCAAACTGAAACAATCCATAATGCATTCTGTTTAAGTAAATAAAGAGAATAAATCAAATTTATTATTATAGTTTCACCATTTTTGAGAGAGGGAATGGTATTACTTCTCATGATCTCTTTAGAAGGGGCAAGCCTGTCAGCCTAGTTGTAGAACACGGATGTGGTGGACTGGTGGTTAAGGTCATGGGTTCCCTCTTCTCTCACGGATGTGGTGGACTGGTGGTTAAGGTCATGGGTTCCATCTTCTCTTTGCAAAATCAGTTATACATAGTTCTTCTGCATGTTCAGTATCCTATGAATCATTCAACCCTGAGTTGAATTTGCAATGTCCCATTAACTTTGTCTCATTGAGTTTTAACTCGATAACAACCATAAGTTCAACATTAATGCTTAGATCTTTGTATTGAAAAGGCTTCTCACCTTATTGTCCTTCATGGGGGCTTCTCTAAGAGAAAAAATGTTTGGCAAAATAGGTTCTGCATGTCCTTCAGGTTTTTTATCAGCACTGCTGAAATTGCTTATGATAGACCAATGCATATCAAAGTTTGGTGTTTGCCCTGTTTGTTGCATGCCATGCAAAATTGTCGCAGCCTTCTGTAAATTGCTACTTCTGCGATAGTTGTCAAAAATAACTCTATACATGTCATAAGACGGTTTAGATCCCAAGGTAATCAGCGTTTCTAAAATCTTTCTAGCATCACAGGTCCTTCCGATAGAACAGAGGCCACGTATGAGGGCGTCACATGAGATGTCACTTGGTTTTAAGCCTATGAACTGCATTTCAGCAAGAAAATCAAGCGCCTGATTGAATTCTTTCATTACACACAATCTGTATATAACAGAGTTGTAACTAACTTCACTAGGGAATTTGCCTTTCTTCAAAATTGTATTCATCAGATTAAGAGACATTGGTAAGTCACCTAGTATGCAGAATTTCTTGATGCAGGCATCCAAACTGAAGTGAGATCCAATAAATGCACATTTGCTAAGGTTGTTTAGGCATGATTTTGCTTCAAAGTGTCTCCCAAATGAAAGAAGACATGAGGTGAGGGTGCTACTGATGAGTAAACCATGCTTCCAGCCACTCTGTTCTATCAAGTGAAATAATGCTAATGATTTCTCAAGGTTGCCTAGCCTGCAGTGATGGCTCAACACTATTCTCAGACTGCGGTTGCTTGGTTGCAACCCCTTAGCAATACAGGCATCCAGCATATTAATTGAACTATCAGTATCTCCACACTTGTGGAACCCATGGATAAGGAAGTCATAGGTGATTTTGTCTGGAGAAATATCATCACCTTCCATGTCCTTCAGCAATTCATAAACTGGTAAGGAATTTCTACACTTAAAAAGATAAAATATTAGAATGTTATATGAAATCAATTCTCTTGACTTGTCGCTACGTTGGAACAGCATTTGAAGGCCCGAAGCACTAGAAAACTGACTTTGCTCGCACATTCGGCTCACAAGAAAGCGATATCCTGAAATAGAAAAACAGGCACGCATCTTTAGCATCATGCAAAGAACTACATCTATCTTTTTCCAATCATTTAGGCAATTATATGCTTCAAGTAAGGAATTTAGCAAGGCGCCACTGAGCTTCCCATAAGTAGCTTCTTGAAAGACTGACATTGCCTGCTTTAAATTTCCTGTTTGCATTAATTCCTTCACAATGCAACAATAAGGTGGGACCTCAGTAAACTCTGTGGCTGTCATATGTTCTACTAAGTCCATGGCTCGTTCTGCACCAAACCGTGGTAAAAAAGATAATGCAAACCGGTGAGTACATGCGTCCAATACTTTGCTTTTATTAAGCCACATGTCATATATTCCAATTGATTCGGCAGTCTTCTGCTCCTTTAAGAATCCCTCCATTACATTAAGGAGCAGCGAGTTATCCACAACGACAACCTGTTCTATGAGGGCCTCCAGCATTGCACATCCAACAGCAGTGTAACCTGTCCTGCATAAATCTTTCAGAAGTGCATAATAGGCACTCAAAAACAAATCAGGATAACAGACAAGCAACCGGTCAATAACCATCAGGGCTTCCTCAATTACTCCCCATTTGCACAAGCAAGTGATGAGGGCAATCACATCCTTGCTAGCAGGTAACCATGTATACTTTGTCGCAAGATTCCAACATTCCCAAAACCCTTTTATGTTCATTTCTTCACAGAAAACTGTCATTAAATAAGTATATGTATCTTGACTGACTGATGAGCCTCCTCTAAACAATATATCCAAAACCAGTCTTGCATGAGCGGACATCCCACTGCCACTCAATTTTCGGACAACTAAATTTAGAGTTTCACCATCAACTTTATCAAAGGCACCTGGCATCTCCTCCATAAGGTCAATTACATCCATTATGTATGCAGGGCTCACACATAAGGACTTAATTAGTTCTGTGCAGTTGGCTGATGAAATGTCATAGCCCCGCTGAAAAGCTTCATCTTTCACCAGGAGAGCTCTCGTTACATTGCCTTGCTGAGATGCACTGACTAGCTGTGAGCTAATATCTGGGTGAAGTGCATTGTCAAAAATCTGTGCCAGTGAAATCTCAAACTTTTCAGAATCAGTGTCCAAATACAATCCATTGCCTACTGAATCAAAAAACTCAGCTTTTGGGAAACCAGTGGCATTATCTCTCTTGACTTTCACTTTTAAGTGATCTAGCCCCAAGAATGATAAGGCCTTCGAGAGCACACAATTTCCAGAGGGCAGTTCATTTACACCATTAGTTTTCATATCCCTCAAGACTTGCTCAATATCATCGAACTGTCTATATCTGCAGTAACCTGCCAAAATAATCTTATATGTTGAAAGATCTGGCATTACTTTTCTTTCAACCATGTCTTCAAAGACATACTTTGCATGTCTATACAATCCCTCCTTGAAAACGCCACCTAAAATAGCATTATAAGCAGACACTTTAGGTTTAATATGTCTAGAAAAGCACTCAGATAAATATATGAACGCAGCTTTCAGCTTCATTTCTTTACAGCTATGACATACGAAAATTCCAAAGGTGGTAGAATCTGGAGCAAACCCTAAGGCTTCCAATCTTCGAAAGACCAACCATGCCTCATCAGTACCATGATTAGTGCACGAAAATGCAAGGATTCTGTTGCAAACACGCAGCTCAGGTAAACACCTCCAGTCTTCCAAGAAATTCATCATGTCCCCGATGTCCTTCTTCTTATTAAATTCTTCTACTACAGTTGACAAGGAGCCCTTGCTTAATTTAATACCCAAGGTCTTTAACTGCCGAAGTATACCAAGAACTTGCAAAAATTTGTCACTCTTGGTTAAAGCTATGACAACAAAATCAAGAACATCTCCTTTCGTACAATAACCCAATCCCACTTCAAGCATGTCCAAATATATTTTTAAGACCAATTCATCTTTTCTCTTTCGAACCAGAAAAGAAAGAAGTACTTGATAGCATGAAACTGAAGGAATCAACTGCTTATATCTTGCACAATTGTAGAGTTTCACTGATTTTTCGAGGTTGCCATATTCTGAATGAGCCTGAATGACCTGACTGAACAGTTCACTTGCAACAGCCAGAGGCATGCTATCAGCCAATGATAGTAGTAGTGATTCAGCTTGAGTGAGCATGTGAGCAGCTGCAAGTATTGACACCATGCTCTCATTTGACCTTGGCAGATGTTGGAATTCCTTTCCCTGCCACGACGCCCACCTGTATATATTCCATAGAAACCTTGCATTTCTCACTTCTACCGCGCCAGGTCCAAATCCAATCAAAATGTCAAGAAAATCCTCAGGCTTCAGCTCAGGAACACGCCAATACCGGCGGAGGGTCTCTGGCGAGAGCCACAGACCAGGCTTAAGCGCGTCTTGCAAACTGCAGTTACCGTCGAAGTTGTCCCCTCTACTCTCAAATATGTGCGAGCACTTGGCTATGACCAATCTCCCGATACCAGAGCACGCCTTTGCCACGGAATGGACGTCGGCTTTGGAATTCCCTCCAGTCCCCAGCTTCAAATCGAGTTCCTCAGCTTTCTCCGAACCGAATGCGGGGATTGAATTACGCTTCTCCCCAGTGCGGCGGCTTCCTCCTTTCAAAAACTCCCCCTTGTTGCAGTGCCGCTCCGGGGCATTGTTAGCGTAACCTCGGCGACCAATCTTGGCTTCCCGCCTGGCCTCCTGACTGGGAACGTTCGAAAAGAAATTAGACGGAAATAGACAGCATAAATCAGTTGATTATCTGCTAGCTCTCACTCGCTCACCTCAGATGTCGGAAGCGGATTGCGCGGGAGAACCGCCAGACCTTCCACATCTAATCCGGTCAGACCACCCAGACGCTCCGTTGAGCAATGACCCGCGCGCCGCATCTGATCAAGGGCCCGCAGGTGCGGCGGCAGCCGGGCGCCGCGAGGAGCAAGCGGCAAGCGCGCAACGTGGGTGGCGGCGAGTGGGAGACGACGGCGATGCGCTGCTGCGCTTGGGCCATCGGACCGATGGATGGGCTAGATCGAGGAGGCGGATTGCACGAGGGAACCGCCCGGCCCACGACAAGTTTGCATCACCTGGCGGCCCAGGGTGTGCTCACTTTGGGCCCAAAAGAGAAAAGGCCCAGAAACAGGCCGTTTCTGGAGTTGCTGTATACTACAGAAATTCATACTTGTGCACCAGTCGAAGGAGGTTGCGAAGGAGAAGGCGACAGGCGCGAAGGACGCCGCGTCGGAGACGGCTGAGGCGGCAAAGGAGAAGGTGAATGAGACGACCGACAAGGCCAAGGAGATTTCCGAGGAGGTGAAGGAGAAGGTCACCGGCGCGTTGCACAGTAATCTGATGATGTTTAGACTAATCATTGCACAAGCGATTGGGTTACATGACGTACTCGTACAAACATGCCTCTTTTCAAATCTAATTGAAAAGAAACGGGAAAATATCGATACTTTGTTCCTTTTCAAACCTAATTGAAAAGGATGCACATCTTCAATCCGAAATGCACACATGCATACAGAATATGAAAGAGGTCACCAGCTCCTGAACAACCACCATCGATTCAGACAAGGAGCGGTGCTTCAAGGGCAGCAGCAGCAGCTATCGGGGCGTCGTCGTGCAGCCTAAGCGTGGAGGTGACCACCAGGGAGAGGACGGCCAAGCACGAAGGGATCAGGCCCGTCCCGTACCTGCTCACCGTGTTCAGTCCCCTCGTCTCCCCGCAGCCTATCGTGTCTGCATGCAACCAAAAGAAAAATAGCATGGTTTTACACCCGATCAGTTACTGATGATTCCAGCATATCCGGAAAGCACGCAGAGACCGAATGTTCCCGGGCATGCTGTTGCTGTTCTTGCTTATGTCAGGAGAGTGGTTACCTTCATACGATTCGAGAACGAACAGGGCGATTCCGCAGGACATCTTGTCCAAGAAGCTGAGCGAGCCGTAGACGAAGGCACATCCGTTCACGTCCTCCCCTACCAACGCGCTCTCTAGGCCAACCGTCGTCACCATGACGAGGGCGTTGGCAGCGCCGATGGCCATGGCGAGAGGGTACATCAGGTTGCTCATCTGGCTCGGGAGGACAAACACCGCGACGCCGGAGATGACCCAGAGCGTCGCGCCGACCGTGAGGAGGGACTTGAGGCGACGGCTGTTCCACTTCATCTCCTGCAATGCATACGGTTGCAGAGTCGTACGTACGAGAAAAAGGTTGTGGAAGCTTGTATCGAGTTAGCGCAGAGGTTGGACCTGCAGGACAACGGACACGAAGAAGCTGCAGCAGAAGACGATCGCTGGTATCTGCACCAAGGGAGATCAAAGGCGTGAGGGAAAGAAGAGCAAAAGTAATTAGTAACACTAGTTGACATGAAGCTCGAAGAAGATAGATTAATTGGAGCCTGTATTCTCAAGTTGGGGCAATGTGTTTTGAAGAACTTACAGTTGCTTTCGAGTACTCGTTCATTCTCAAATCTCTGGTGACGTAGAACGCAATGAGAGACTGGAAATGGAAAAATGCAGCGCACGTAAGAACCCATATCAGAGAACAGAGGTGTGACAACGACATGATGTGCCAAAGAGAGTTTATTACAGACAGATTTAGACAAGCAAAACCTCTTAGTACGTTTTTTTAATTATCTGATGAAAGCAAGATGCGCGATATTTCTTTCAAGAAAAAGGTGCAAGGTTTTGCCTGACAAAAATCTGTACTGAAAATTAAAATGTGATAGCAATAAAAATAATAGTGACTTATGTTGAGACAGATCTTAGTGACTAATGTGCTCAACAGATGGGATCTTCAGAAAAAAAACATAAGATCGAATCTGATGATAGATAGATAGATAGGGCAAGCCATGTGCGTTTCCATTTTTGCTAATCGAAAACAGTAACTCGTTGTGGATACACATGGTACCAACCTGAGAGACGTTTGTGATCAGTCTTGCAAGCATGTACAGCAGAGCGACTTGGTAGTACAAGGCCTTCTTGAACCAGTAACTCCAGGAAATCCTAGCCTTCTTCTTACAGTTAGATTCGGACTTCAAGCTGCAGAATCACAGACGATTGAGCACCAATGATTTATGTGTTATGCTACATTCTGAATATCTATCAACATACATTGGTTCCTTCGTTCCAGCATGAAAGATC
Source organism: Tuctoria greenei (assembly GCA_036927565.1). Taxonomy (NCBI): domain Eukaryota; kingdom Viridiplantae; phylum Streptophyta; class Magnoliopsida; order Poales; family Poaceae; genus Tuctoria; species Tuctoria greenei. The sequence goes on along the minus strand of JAYESD010000005.1, from coordinate 199,916,715 downwards.
ACCAGGACGCAGCATCCTATGAAAATTGAAATGTAGGCGATCCACTTATACTGCAGGATAAGAAGGAAAAAAAATGAAGGGTAGTTTAGTATAGCAGAAAAAAAATATGTGGTCTTTAACAGCAATTTTTAGGGTGGGACCTGCAGAACAATATCAGAGCAATCCCTCGCCTTTACAACACCAAAGACACCTAAAGCAATCGCATATAAACCAAGATTCGCCACCTGTACATCCATAACCCTAGTGAGCATAACAGTAACAGCATATCCCTCATGTGAAATTCAGTTTAAATGGAACGAGACAAAATCGAATGACCAAATGGACACTAATCTACAAAGCAACGCAATTGAATTAGCAAGTTTGTTATCAGGACAAGTACAACAGTAAGAAGATTCATGTTTCACTTAGAAAAAAAACTCACCATGGTGGATGCATTCCGGCAGCTTGCTAACGCAACACGGCTCGTCGGATTCACTGTCATGCAGTTCACCATTGACCTATAAACGAAAGGGAAATGCATCAAATTCCTTATACCAAGGCGAAATTAAGGTAATCCATTTGCAAGACGAGGAGAAAAAAAAAAGGTGATTTATTTATTTACATGTGCGAAACTTGTGTGGCTGCCCAACCGACGTTGAACACCGCCGCGAAGAAGCTGTACCCGACGGTCCTAACGAGGTACGTATCTGTCCCCAGGATGGTGCAGAGCAGGCAGCCACCGAAGACCGAGGAGAAGGAAACGCCCACCAGGACTGATCCTCCGATGTGCCATAGCTTGAAACGGCCAAACCTGTCGATCTGAACGTGTAGCACGTTGTTTGTTCAAAGATCGATTGCAATAAATGATTTATAATCCGCGTTAAAAAAATAAAGTTGGCATTCGCGTGCAGTACCATCTCGCCGGCCAGAATCGTCATCAGCCCATCTGCAACCTGACCTGAAAGCATCACAATCGCCGCGTCCCTGCAAGGTGAAGCTCACTCAAGCCATGAGTCATCAGGTAGGTGCACCGAGTGTGTAGGTGAACTGTTCGATGCTAGTAGGGGTGGTTATTAGTACTACCTCGGAGCAAGGCCGATCTGTTGCAAGAAGAGCAGCAGGTACGTGAACCAGCAAGCCGACGTGATGTCGTTCAGCATGTGGCCGACGCCGTAGGACAGTACCGGCCACCGCCCGAGAGGCTGAGCGATCTGCGCCTCCTCAGCCATGACCTCCTCGCCATTCTTTGCGTCCGCCATGGCGGGAGGGAGCACTTCTGAACGTCTTCTAACTATCAAAACGAGCGGAATCGAATCAGGATTCCGGAAACGGGAAGACGTACCCCGACGAGAAAGCGGTAGTTGTGGGCGGGATATGGCCGGATCGGACCCGGCGGAGGAGCAATTTTATAGTGGCGTGAAGCTACCGACTGGAGGAATAAAGTAGTAGCAGGGAGGGCAGACGAGAAGAGACACCGCCATCGCCGCAGGACGACAAGGATGATTAATTCTTTTAATCCGCTATAATGATGAAATATCTCTGGATATGGGCTCGGTTATAGTAATAGGGTTTTCAACCTGTGAACTGTGATTAAGGCTGTAATGCCATCATCATCCGTTTTTAATAATTTCCTTTATTTTATTTTATTTTTTATTAGGCACTTGAACTGACGAAATTACCGCTCTTCTAATTCCGGTGTCCTTCCCCCTGTCGTTCAGTCAAGAAAATAATGTGAATCTGGAAACGGCGATTCGTTATAAAAGTCATAGTTTTTGGGCGAAAATCTCGTTAAGTGATGGTAAAGTTGGTCATTCCACGGAAGCTGGAGCCAATAGCCGCCGGCCCTACATTCAGAAAGTATTAGTCGCTGCTTACAGCTGCAGCCTGTGCAGGTGAATTTGGTCAGCTCTCTCACGATAAGATAACCAAACTACGGAAACTAGCAGCACAGACATCACTCTTAACCACTAGTACCTTTCATCTTCGTGTGATTTAATACTATGCCCTGCATGATAAGCTTTTACCTGGACATGCATGTTTGAAGATCAACGGAATAATGCATGTGCCATGCACCATCAGGCCGGCAGACATCTCACGTCAATCATGCAGAAGATCATCGTCAGTCCATCGCAAAATCGACTAGACATAATGAGGTTCTTTATCAGATGAAAAACTCGAATTGGTAAGTCGCAGAGAGCTACATCAAATTGCCGGCACACATGGGCCAAGTTGGCAGGGGACAAACGTCCAAAATCTGTCTTCCCTTTCCAGAGAACAAGAGGTGCATCCAAAGGGGTTGGCAAAAGATACGGTCGACAGAATCTTTATATATTTCAGTGACCAACATTAGCAGCCCATGGTATGCATTTGACAGGAAGGAGCAGGGGTTTAGCAGCCCAAGGTATGGCTTTGACAAGAATGGGTAGGGGTTTAGCAGCCCATGGACTTCTGCTGCTGTTCCCTGGCTTTGACTCCCATACGAAAGAAGATCCAAGAACCCAGATCAGCACAAGAACATCAGTGTGGCTCAACGTTATCATCTATATATATACCGGCCTCTGAAAACGATCGTTAAACGACCTGTATTCACAAATTGAGACTCGTACCAATGTTTTTTCAACCACTGTACGTGATAATCATTTTCAGATCATTTTGTTATGTCCTGAGATCATTTTCAACAATTTTGCATAATATTCATGTAATCATGAGAACTTCATCCGTGACCGCCTGTAGGATCGATATCAAGTATATTTTCACGAACGCTAAGTATTCTCTCAATCTTTGAAAGTTTGTTGCTTCGGCGACAAATTTTTAAAGACGGAAAAAGTAGTATTTATCTCCCTATCACTCGAAACTACACGATTTAATATTCTTTTGCTAGGGACCACTTATCTTTGAACCACTTGCATAGAACAATAGAATTTGGATAACTCTCCTCACAAAAGTGTCGCAACGGATCACGTCGATCCATCGAACCCATGCCAATCATGAGCTTCCATGGCTCTACTTCTCCAATTGGCACATGGCGCTGGTTGGTGTTGGCTCTAGTCGCAATGTGGCATGTGCACAAGTAACGTGGCCAGCAATGCAGCCTCTGGTATTTTCACTTTACTCCGTGTTTAGGAGATAAAGGGGAGAACGAATCCATGTGGTTTCTTCCAATATTGTAAAGTTTACTTATCCTATAAATTCTCTCCAATTAATATCGCCTTTGTAGCATTTTGTTTCATGCAATACACTCATTCAAAATTAGTCAACGGAGGCACTACAAACTCAAAGGCTATGAAAAACAAGCCAAAGTCAGTTCATGATGCCAATCCCTCTATGGATCATTTAGTTTCTAAAGGAGTTTAAAGAATTTCAACTCTAGTTCAATTTTCATGTTAGGCATGTTTACTACGGAGGAAAAATAGGAAATGAGATTATACATCAGAAAGATACAATTATATGATAAAAAATAATAATACAAGAGAAAAAAGTTGTTAATGACATGGGCCAGAAAAACACAGGCCCAACAACGTCTCCTATGGGCTACACGAGTTCACGTTGCCTACCGCACACAGTCTATCAATAAATTTTGTGTATTATATTTGGATGTTAAACTAAGTGAAACACCCTTTTGCAATTCATCAGCATTAAATTGTTTGGTTAAATAATCAAATATTTGTCAGAATTGGGCAGTTGGCCATTAGGGAAATTTATGATATGATGCCAGTTATGTTGTCATGTATTTCTCACTTTGGATTCTATACGTCCTCCACTATTCACTTTTTGTTGAAGAAATTGTATCTGGAATGTACTTGGCTGTGGCTGGCTGGCCTATGGAATAAAGGTGGGGGTGTGATTGTAACCTTCATGAGGAAAAATATTTGTGTAAATATGATGTGGACTGGGCCCACACATGGCGGGGCCCACGTGTGGCCGCAGCCCAGGCGCACCCACAACCCAACTTCTAGAAGATTTCGTAAAGATAGAATAAATCTTTAGAGATAGAAGTAGAGGATTTAATCTTTTATAGGTAGAAATAAGTAAATAGGAGATTGGATCGGTTGGGGGGGGGGGGGGTATCCCAACCGATCTGGGCGCGCGGCAGCCCCTGGGCGCACGCATACGGGCCCTCATGGCCTCTATATAAACAGCCCCTACCTCATGTAATTGGCATCAAGGAATAAAGGAGTTTTCCCTACGAGTTGTGCCCTACCTTGGTCGCTCTGTCTGCTGATCAGCGCAGCCCGGTCGATTCTCTCGTTATCCCCTCCGCAACAACTCTCAGTCCCATCTACTACTCTCCTCTCTCTGCGCTGTCCTAGGCGCAGCAGGAGAAGCGCTGGCCACCTTGTTTCACAACAAAATATGTACATTCAAAATCAATGGATAGACAACATTGGAAAAGGCGATCAATTCTGATAATATATTCCTAAGATCTTTTGTTGTTAGTTCTCTCTCCACAACCAAATTACTGCTTACGTAGTACTCTAACACAAATTACTTGCTTCCCTTGCATTTATCAGTAGTATTCTTGTATGTTGTTGGACTTTGCTGATACTATGTCTATGTTCTTCTTGAAGATGGAATTATAAATTTTCTGCCTACATGGCAATTTATTCCCGTCGATTGAAAATCTTGATAGTGTTCGTAGCTTAGACCGTGTCCAAGAAGTTTCGCATGAGGGCCTATGTGTGATCTTTTATGGTCAGATCCAGACGATCGATGTGGTTGGAGCATATCGCCTCGTGGTGGTGGCTACACTTTTGGCCAGGTAGTACACACTATACAATTTGCCTTCATGCCTCCACCTCTACCTTTTTGTTTGAAGAAAATGTGATTCATTCTTTCTTTTGCCTCTCCAGGACATATCGGAGCAGTTTAATCACACAAACAATCTCAAACTTGTACCTCGTGCTCATCAGTTAGTTATGGAGGGATATAACTGGGCTCATGTAAGATGGTTGAGCCCTTAGATACTTAATCAGCTGATTGGGGGCATGCATTCTGTGTCTTGTCTTAATCATGCATGATGTATTTGTTTACAGGAACAAAAGGTAGACACCATATTCAGTGCTCCAAACTATTGCTACCGATGTGGCAACATGGCATCTATTCTGGAAGTGGATGACTGCAACAGTCACACATTTATCCAGGTAATTTTACTGCTTCATCGTTCCTTTCTACTTTGAGTTTTCTCAGGATCTTTTTTTGTGCTTGTCACCCTGATATGAATATATTATAACCGTGTGTCTGTGTGGTTTTCTAATGATTGAAACTAGAAATGGAAATTTAAGATATCCATTTGTGCTTTCTCTTTCTAAAAGGACATCTACTAGTAGCTCTAGCTTCATTGTTGATCCCCAGTTGTGCTTCTTATGGTGTGTGTGGTGCTGTAAATTGGTAAAAATTCTATTTATGATTCCTCAATTTCGGTTTCCTGTTATCACAGTTTGAACAAGCCCCTAGGAGAGGTGAGCCAGATGTGACGCGGAGAACACCAGATTATTTCCTTTGAGATATCCGCCGTAGTATTTCTCAGCCCGAGCTGCCAACAAGCCAATAATCAAATGTTGGGGTCAGTGGCACCTTGTTGGTTCCTGCACAAAACCAACCATAAAATAACAAGGGAAGTAGGGAACACCAATGACTTCCACTTTTCAACGCAAGAGATGTTGCTGTCCTGAGAGAAAGCAAGTGTGTCATGCAACCATACCCGTGTTGGAAGGGGCCATCCACTCTCACCCTCCCTTTAGGCATTTTTTTTTCTTTTAGAGGTGTGGACTTTGCAAAGGACTGAACTTGTATTTCTAGCGTAAGCTTGTATAACGATCGGCCTGTACTGCGATGTGTCATCATTCATCAATGGATACTGGCATTACCCGCCTAGTGTTTTGTGGGTGTTGTTTATTACTTCCTCTAATAGATTGCCAGGTATATTGATGGAAGTATTATACTATATGCATCCTTTGGGAAGTTCGATGTACTGAATTCCAATCCTGCAGTTATTTTAGCAACGCGATGATACATTCAAGACGAAGATGATCAATAAACCCAACACTAAAGCAACACCCACATCTGCCAAAAGGCTTGCTGCTACTTGAACCAATTAACATGTACTTCATGTCTCTATCCATTCCTTTCCTAAATACTTGTTAATTTATTGTTAATTTATTTGTAAACTAACAAGTGACAGTTATTTAGGGATAGAAAGAGTAACCGGAAGCATGTGGTGTTAATCGTGGATTGGATCGAGCAGCAAGATTGGTTGCGACAGAAGCAAAATCTCGAAAACAAGCCCGACAAATGTCTCATCATGGAGTTGGCTGACAAGATTGTCATCGAATTTTATTAGACCGTTGTGATTGATAGTCCCAGTACTCTTCTTCAACCTCTAGCAGTTCACACTTCCAAATCTTCTTCTTAATCTCTCTTTCATAGCTAAAAATTTTGGAGGCTCATGGGGAAGGGGGAGCTCCACCGTCTCACCAGCAGTAGGGGGGCTCATGCCCCCACCCCATGAGGAAATACCTAAGAAGGTATGAAGCAGCCAAACAGAGAGCGTTTGATCATATTACCACAAACTTAGCTTCCCGCTGAATTTCTTGGCAACTCCAGCTGCAACAGGTAGTAATAGAAATTGAGGCAGGCAATACATTGTGATGTGTTCCGTCTGGGCAATTTCAGGCGTGTTCATCCACGACCTGGATAGTGTAGTCCATCGATTGTACTTATAAATAAAATAACAGTGGTCTGACTCGTTCTTCAGATTCAGTCGATCGATTTCTGACCCAGCAACAATGGCACTGCGTGTGAGCATGGTTACAGTGCTACTACTCTCCCTGGTGGTAGCGGTGGCGGATGGATACAAGGAGTATCCCCTTGACCCAATCCTGTAGGTGTCACTACGTTCGTGCGTACGTAGCATTATTATTTTTACTTGTCAATCCACTAATATGTTGTACTTAAGTATATTGCTTACACTATGTGTTGTACGATGATTGGTACCAGCCACATGATTTCCTCACTTTCAATGTCACCACACGTGACTACAGAGATATTATAAACAACATCTTCAAGGTTGTTATGAAAGGCAGCACAAACACGATCCTGAAGAAGGTTCACGTGTTGCAACAGCAGCAAAATCTCGAAAACAAGCCCGACAAATGGCTCATCCTGGAGTTGGCCGACAACAAAGACAAGAAGATAACAATACGTCAGGACACTCTATACGTCACCGGGTGACTTTGACGTTAACTGGTTTATTTTTGCTAACCTTCCGCAGAAGCTGATCTCGGAGGCCAAAGTCGTCGTGTTCAACGACTCCTACAACGGACTCCTCAGTGAGGGCGGGTTATTGAACATGAAAGAACTGTCCTTGAGTATATGTGACTATATGGATCGGATCAAATGGGCCGACACGAAAGCCCGCAAAAAAGCACAGTCCGAACCCGACACAACTCGAAAATATTGAGCCCGGGCCAACCCGAAGCCCGGTGCGGGTCGTGTTCGAGCCTTGACATCTGACCTGTCGTGCATGCCGGTACGGCCCGTTTAGGCCCAAATGATGATTTTTTTCGCTTTTTAGAGTGTATTTTTAACTAAAGCGGGTCACGGGTCAGGTCGGCCCGACACGCTTAAAATGAACTTGGGTCGTGTCCGGACTTTGACCTCCGGCCCGCGGGACAACCCAACAAGACCTGATTTTCTTCCGAATCATGCCTTGTTGAGGCTTTTAATTAAGGCCCGAACCCGACCGAGCCGACCTGACCCGTTGGCCACCTATATCCTTGAGCAAGAAGGCGACGCTACATGCCATTGAGCGTATTCGAAGGACGGCGTCCGCCGCCGACGTTGGGCTAGATCTGACAACCCTGGTGGTAACTTTCTACGAGACGACCATGTCGGTAGTTTTGATCCGGCAGATCTCCCGACACTACTAAGAGTGTTTGCGGAGTTTTGAGGTTCGGTGTGGGCGCACGAAGATTCAAGAAGGTAAAATGTAAAATGACACAGGAGACACAAAGATTTACGTGGTTCGGGCCGCCTGAGCGTAATACCCTACTCCACGGGGTGTGTTGGTGTTGTATTGGATGTATGAAATCAACTCGGGTGAGTTGAGAGCGCTTGTGAGCCGATTCGACTAGCCAGATGCTATCAGCCCAGAGGGTCCTTCTATATATCATCGTCCTGTTCTTTTATAGTACAAGGACAGACCATTACAAGTTGGCCTGGCCCGACATGTGGCCCCGGCGGCTACTGTCGGTACCCTAGAAACCGTACACCCCTTGAGGTTACAAAGATCTCAAAGGAAAGTCATCTACTTGATTTGAAGACCTTCGGAGGCCCACATGTCAGACATAACCGGACCCGCTTCTCCAACATGGTTAATCCCAGGGTCGCCACGTGTACTATCAAACCGGAGCTACCGCCCACAAGGAGGAAGCTCCGGGCCATGTACAGAAATGGCACCTCCGAACTTAACCCTAGACCGAGAGAAGCTCCGGACCTGACACGTGCCAGGTAGCTCCGGAGCTACCTGTTTCCCACAGTATGCTCCGGAGCTGTTACGTGTCCAATCGACAAATCTTCAGCCTCTAACCTCCGGAAGACCTTGCAACGGCTCCGGATCTTCAAAGGGGAATCAAGGACTTCAAGACCCGATTAAGTGTCATTAATGCCATATTAATGACACTTAAACGGACGATCTTAACACCAGTAACAGTGTCGTCAAAGCCCGTTACAGGGTCATTAAGAGCAATTAAATGTGTTGAAGAAGTATCAATACTAGTAACCGACGGGGCCACATGTCAGCCAGGCTAACTTGTAACGGCCTGCCCTTGTAATATAAAAGGACAGGCCGACGACACGTTCAAGGGGCTGGACACACACGCCATTGACGCTCAACACAAGCTCATACAGCTAATACAACACCAACACACCCGTGGAGTAGGGTATTACGCTCAGGCGGCCCGAACCACGTAAACTCTTGTGTCTCCTGCGTCATTTCCTACTCACCTTCTTGAATCTCCGCGCGCCCACACCGAACATCAAACTCCTCTATCACTTTAGTAGTGTAGAGAGATCTGCCGGTTCCAAACCACCGACAGTTGGCGCGCCAGGAAGGGGGCGCCTGAGATTTTGAGAATGGTGAACTCAGCTGCTGGATCATCCAACGGTCAACCTGCTGCTCAGGCTGTTGGGGGCAATCCCTCCAATATGCATCCACCAGCAGGAGCCTCAGCACGAGCAGGAGTCACACTCCCACCACCACCGCCTCCTCCAGCAAATCATGCTGGGCAACGTGATGGTGCGCCAGCGTCAATTACTGCGTCGGCAAATCATGACAACCCGGAACACGCGCTCCATGCAGTGCGTGCTCTTTTCCAATGCCCACCACCTCCGGACGCATCCTGGGATGCCCTGGAACAGTGGAGGGCTGACGTGGAACATTTGGTTGCAGCAGCAGCCGAACGCCTCAGCAACCAGGGTCTTCCTCCTTCAGGACGAGCCCCGTCGTAGCGGCGGACTTTGTCTGGAAGACTTGGTCCGCATGTTTCCAATAACAGGAGACGTGCTGCATCGCAACAAGTGACGTCATTGCCCTCCGGGGCACGACACACTCACACGGTATCCAGGCTCTCAACTCATGACCTCCAGGCGGAGCTTGATCGCCGATACCGTCAACAAGATGGCCGAGTCCATATTGAGCGTGCTCGTGAAAGACGGGAAGCTCAGGACCTTTCTACTCCTGAAGGAGTAGGAGGAGGCTGTTCAGCTCTGGCCATGCACCTGCGCATGGTTAGGTGGCCACAGAAGTTCCGGCCTCACGCCTGCCGGAAAAATTCGACAGGACTGTCAATCCCGCCGAATTTCTTCAGATCTACTCCACTGCAATCTTGGCAGCTGGAGGAAACGAGGCCGTGATGGCCAATTATTTTCTAATGGCCTTAACTGGGACCGCTAGGTCCTGGTTTATGAGCCTTCCACCCAACTCTATCAACAGTTGGGAGGAGCTGTGCCGACAGTTCACCGCCAACTTCGGGAGTTCATACACCCGACCAGGCACTGAACTAGACCTTTTTGCGGTCGTGCAAAAAGGGGGAGAATCCTTGCGATCATTCATCCAGAGGTTCTCTCAGGTACGAAACACTATCCCTTCTATCTCTAGCGCCTCTGTCATTGTGGCATTCAAGCAGGGTGGGACAAGAAGATGTTGGAGAAACTGGCGATCAAGGAGATCACCAGCGTCACGAAACTCTTCAGCTTGGCTGACAAATGTGCCAGAGCTGCGGAGGGCCGTGAGATGCACTCCAAACCAACCTCGGAGGGTCACAATAAATCCTCCAAAGAAGAAGCCGCTACCTCCGGGAGTGGCAAGAAGAAAAAGAAGACCAACGGCAAGAAGAAGCCGTCGGTCGGAATATCCAACGTCGCAGTTGCTGCAACTCCGGGTGGCCGGGGGCCACGCCCAGAGAAGCAACCTCGACCGTCTTCTGAAGACGGTGGCAAACCCAAAGTGTGGTGTCCCATTCACAAAACGGGCAGCCACAATTTGGAAGACTGCCGGGAGGTCAAAACCTTGTTGAGCGCTACAACAAGCGCCGGGAAGAATCTCCTTTCCGATAGAGGGAATGAAAGTGCATCTAGGTTCCCCGTGGGTTTTGGATGATTGATGACGACAATTAAGTCGCTAATGAGCTCAAGTGATCTTAGCACAGGTGTGGACTCGATCGGAGACGCAAACCCTCAAAAAGAAAAGGAAGGAAACGGAGTCAACTCGAAGCGTAGAAACTAGGGTTTCTAGCGTGTTGAGTTAGACTAGCCGTAGAAATAGGAGGGTGCGTGTGTAAAGTGCATTGAGATCAAGTTTGGGAGCTCAAAGTGTTTTAGAGGTCAAACCCCTTTGGAGAAAAGAGTGGATAAGCAGTCTGGCAGTAGGGCCGGACTAGTCCGTGCAGGTGGCCGGACTAGTCCGCCCCTGGCCGGCCAAGTCCGTTGTCGGCCGGACCAGAAGGGTCTGACTTAGATCGGACTAGTCCGTTTGTGGCCGGACTAGTCCGGGTAGCAGTGAGTTGGTTTTGGGGACTAAGTCTCAAAACCACGGACTTGTCCGTTTGAGACCGGACCAAGAGGTCCTGAGTGAGAACGGACTAGTCCGCCCGTGGGGCCGGACTAGTCCGGGTTGGTGTGTTGACAGTGGTTCTGTGACTAAGTCTGGGAGGACCGGACTAGTCCGCCCTTGGGGCCGGACTAGTCTGTGGTCCTCAGACTAGTCCGTTTTCGCGCGGAGCAAAAGGCTCTGTGTGAGATCGGACTAGTCCGGTGGTGACCGGACTAGTCCGTTGTTTAAGTGACCGTTTGAATTTGAAGTTTGGCGGGTAGTGTGACGATAGCGTGTCAGCTGTCGGGGCCTGACAAGAGGTCAGTGGTCCCCTAGGCCGGACTAGTCCGGGCCTGAGGCCGGACTAGTCCGCCCTTCTGCTGAAGTCAACAGTATGGGCTTGGAACCTCTATAAATAGAGGTCCCCTGGGTTCTTTTGAACAACTCTTGAATACTCTTGAACCCTAGCGCCGCCACAGCCAACTTGGAGCACTCTTAAGCCTCTTTCTTGCCAACTTTCCCTCTAAAACTAATTCTTGTGTGGATTAGGGTTTAGTGAGGTGGAGAAGAGGAAGAACATCGCGCTTGTGCTCCCGGTTTGATCTCTTGCACTCATTAAGTCTTTGTGAGCTGTGTGTTGAGTGTGTTTTGCGTTGTTGATCATCTTTGTGGTGTGGGGGCCTCAGATTATGAGAAGCCCCAACGAATCTTGTATTCACACTTTGAGATAGTGGAGAACCAAGTTAGGCCCGTGCGGTAAACTTGGTGAGGGAAGGGTTGGTGAACCCGGTCCTTTGTGGACTCCTCAACGGGGAGTAGATTCTTGTGTGGAATCGAACCTCGGGATAAAATTCCTGGTGTCTCCGTGTTCTCCGCATTTTGTTTATCACTTACTTCGTTCTAGGGTTGCTAGTCTTGTTTTGAGCCTCACATTGTTTAATCTTGTTAAAACCTGACTCACTCTTGTGTTGATAGATTCTAAACTTGTATTAAACATATCCTCACCTGTAGCCTCGAGAAAATCCCCTTAAAACTTGCTAGAGACACTTTTTAGGGATCTTCACACAGGCTGACCGGACTAGTCCGCCCCCAGACCGGACTAGTCCGCCCCCTGTGATTTAATCTCGTTTTATTAAGTCCTTTGCAGGTCGATTAGCCTATTCACCCCCCCTCTAGGCAACTTTCAATTGGTATCAGAGCGAGGTTCTCCACAAAGAGTCTAACAACTCGGAGAGATGGCCGGAGTGGTGTTTGAAGAGGTGTCGACCAACGACTCTCAACCGACACGTGAGGAGACAATGGCTTATCAAGACAAGCCAACGGATGATGAGGAGACTCGCCAGCTCAAGGCGAAGCTCCGGGAGAAGTTGAAGATTGCTGTGGTTGAGCCGTCAAGCTCATCAAGTGGTGGCGGCGGGGTCAACTACAACCGACAAGGGTTCAACTATGAACGCCTTGCCTCCAACAACCACTACCTCTCCATCCCATTGGGGAAACCTCCTCAATTCGATGGAACCGACTACGGGATGTGGAAACACAACATGAAGATCCACCTCGTGTCACTCAATCCGGCATTGTGGCAAATTGTCATGACCGGGGTGGAGATCCCGAAGGATGAGGACAACATCACGCAAGAACAAGCCATCCTCATCCACCGCAATGCTCAAGCTGCGGGTGTGATTATCTCATCTCTCTCAAGAGATGAGTTCAACCGCGTCGATGGTCTTGAGGTGGCCAAAGACATATGGAATACCCTCAAGACAGCGCATGAAGGAAATCGGGTAGTCAAGGAGGCCAAGATCGAGCTCATCGAAGGAGAGCTTGGGAGATTCGCCATCTTGGATGGTGAATCCCCTCAAGACATGTACAACCGGTTGAAGGTGCTTATCAACAAGAGCCGATCATATGGCTGCACCAAGTGGACCGACCACGAGGTTGTGAAGAGGATGATCCGGGCGTTTATGCCTAGGAACGTCGCCCTTTGCTCCATGATTCGAGAAAGCCCGGGGTTCACTCAAATGACCCCAGAGGAGGTCCTTGGTAGGATCATTAACCACGAGATCATGGAGAAGGAGGCACTCTTCTACAACGACCTTCAGAAATTCACCGCCTCCAAGATGAAGAACGTTGCACTCAAGGCAACACCCTCTTCGAAGGAGCAAGAGGAAAGTGATGAGGAGAGCCTCGACACCGATGAGGAAGAGGCCTTCTTCATCAACAAGTTTAGGAGAATGATGAGGAGGAAGAAAGGTGGATACAACCATGAGGGCAAAGGGAAGGAAAGAGCAAGGCCCAAATCAAAAAGGTCTTGCTACAATTGTGGCGAGTATGGGCACTTCATCGCTGATTGCCCACATGAAGAAGCGAAGAAGAAGAAGGAGGGCAAGCCTCAAGACAAGAAATTTTTCAAGAAGAAGAGGCCCTCCGGACAAGCACACTTGGGGAAGGAGTGGGACTCTAACGATGAGTCCTCCTCCGAAGAAGAAGAGGAGAAGATGGCCACCATAGCCATCGGGAGGAGCTCCAAGGGAAGCAAGCTCTTCCCCAACCTCAACGACGACTACAAACCTACTTTCCTCATGGCAAGGGAGGGAAAGAGAAAGGTAACATCTCATCCCTCCTCCACAACCTCCTCTCAAGACGAATTTGATAGTGCTAGTGAGAATGAACACATGTTTAAGGACATAAGCAAAAGGACCTTGCGAAGGATGAAATTGCTTATGGATGAGATCTTTGAGAAGGAGGATCTCATCAATAGACAAGAGGACATGCTCATCCTTGAGAAGGAGAGATGTCGAGAGCTTGATGAGCTCCTTGAGCTCGAAAGAGAGAATAGCAAGGCATTGGAACATGAACTTGCTCTAAGTAAGAAAATGTGTTCAAGTCTTGAGGTAAAAACAATTGAGCTCAAGGATGAACTTGGGAACTTGTCAAAAGTTAACAAAATCCTTGAGTCTCAAGTTGAGTCTCTCAAGAACAATGTAGCCTCTTCCTCCAAGAGCTCAACCGTCTCAAAAGCCTCATCCAATGCAACTCCGCCTTGCAAGTGCTCTAACTTAATCCTTAAGCTTAAGGATGAACTCAACTCAGCACAAGGCAAGCAAGCACCTAAGGGTGCCATCTTTGACAAGGAGAAGGTGGCGTATGCACGAAGTGCATACACCAACACAAGACCTCCCCATGTCAAGGATGGTCTTGGCTATACTAGAGGTGGAAGGCATAACGCCAAAACCTCCAAGTATGGCAAAAACATGATTGTCTTTGTTAAGGGGAGTTCATCCCCAACTAAAATTGAAAAGAACTCATACTCTAGCAACAAATTGCCTAAATCTGAATCGCATCCTCTATTCCATGATTTTGATGCATCCTATGTGCTAAAGAGGAACAAACACGGCAAAGTGTTTGCTAGATATGTTGGGCCACTCCGCAAGAGCCCCAAGCCTTGCGTGTGGGTGCCCAAATGCCTAACTACTAACGTGAGAGGACCCAACTCCGCTTGGGTACCTAAAAGGAAGGCATAAACTTGTTTTGTAGGCATACTCCTCCGGTGGATCGAAATGGGTGTTGGATAGCGGATGTACCAACCACATGACCGGATAGAGGAGCATGTTCATAGAGTATGAGGAGAACGAGGACCCAAGTGAAGGAATTTTCTTTGGGGATAATAGCCAAGGGAAAATCCTTGGCTCCGGTAAAATTGCTATCTCCTCTTCGCATACCTTATCTAATGTTTTGCATGTTGATTCCCTAGACTATAATCTCCTATCCATATCACAGCTTTGTGATAAAGGATATAAGTGTGTCTTTTCTAGTGAGGGTGTGAATGTTCTGAGAGAGGGTAATGACTCAATAGCCTTTAAGGGAGTGCTCAAGGGAAAGCTCTATCTTGTGGATTTTACCACGGATAAAGCTCAACTTGACACATGCTTAATGGCAAAAGCCAACATGGGATGGCTTTGGCATAGAAGGCTAGCCCACGTTGGAATGAGGAACCTTCAAAAACTCCTTAAAGGAGAGCACGTTCGTGGCCTAAAGGATGTGGTATTTGAAAAGGATAGGCCATGTGGTGCGTGTCAAGCGGGAAAGCAAGTAGGAGCTCAACACCCCTCTAAGAATGTCATGACGACAACTAGACCTTTGGAGTTACTCCATATGGATCTTTTTGGCCCCATTGCTTACATTAGCATCGGTGGCAACAAGTATGGTCTAGTTATCGTTGATGACTTCTCTAGATACTCTTGGGTGTTCTTCTTGCATGATAAGAGTGAAACCCCCGGTGTCCTCAAGAAATTCCTAAGGAGAGCTCAAAATGAGTTCACCTTGAGGGGCTATAAGGAGTGATAATGGCACCGAATTCAAGAACATGCAAGTAGAAGAGTTCCTAGATGAGGAAGGCATCAAGCATGAGTTTTCCGCTCCCTATTCTCCACAACAAAATGGAATTGCCGAAAGAAAGAATAGGACGTTCATTGAGATGTCAAGGACAATGCTAGATGAGTACAAAACATCGGACCGGTTTTGGGCGGAAGCGGTTAACACCGCTTGCCATGCCATAAACCGATTGTACCTTCATCGCCTCCTCAAGAAGACTCCTTATGAGCTTCTCGTTGGTAAGAAACCCAATGTCTCTTACTTTCGTGTTTTTGGTAGCAAGTGTTATATCCTCAACAAGAAGCCTAGGACTTCGAAGTTTGCTTCAAAGTCCGATGAAGGTTTCTTGCTTGGATATGACTCAAACACTCATGCATACCGTGTGTTCAACAAATCCTCCGGAATTGTTGAAGTGGCACGTGACGTGGTGTTTGACGAAACCAATGGCTCTCAAGTGGAGCAAGTTGATCAACATGTCCTTGATCAAGAGGAACCTCCACTAGAAGCTCTAAGGAGAATGGCACTTGGAGATGTTTGCCCACAAGAACCATCCCAAAGCCCAAGTGACCATCATCATTATGAAGTAGGTCAAACCCCCATTGGACAAGTTGGAGATCCACTAGATACTCCCCAAAACAGTAATAGGAATGAAGATCAAGGGGGGAGGCTTGGATCAAGGGGGAGACCAAAGTGAAGAAGATGAAGCAAGTGATTCAAGAGCTCAACCTCCGCATCCCCGTGTTCATCAAAGTGTTCAACGGGATCATCCCGTTGATAACATTCTAGGAGATATCACAAGAGGAGTAACAACACGTTCACGTGTTGCAAACTTTTGTGAGCATTTCTCCTTTGTCTCATTCTTGGAACCCCATAAGGTTGAAGATGCCTTAAGAGATCCGGATTGGGTAGTTTCCATGCAAGAGGAGCTCAATAACTTTGAAAGGAACAAGGTTTGGGAACTTGTCAAGCGCCCACAAGCTAATGTTGTTGGAACCAAGTGGGTGTTCCGCAACAAACAAGATGAGCATGGCATGGTAACTAGGAACAAGGCACGGCTTGTGGCAAAAGGGTACTCACAAGTCGAAGGATTGGATTTTGATGAGACATTTGCTCCCGTAGCTAGGCTTGAGTCAATTCGGATATTACTAGCCTTTGCTACTCACCATGACTTCAAGCTCTACCAAATGGATGTTAAGAGTGCATTCCTTAATAGTCCAATCAAGGAAGAAGTTTATGTAGAGCAACCTCCAGGGTTTGAAGACCAAGACTATCCTAACCACGTTTACAAATTGCGAAAGGCTCTTTATGGCCTCAAGCAAGCTCCTAGAGCTTGGTATGAGTGCCTAAGAGACTTTCTAGTTGAAAACAGTTTTAGGATAGGCAAAGCGGATTATACCCTTTTCACAAAGCACTTCAACGAAGATCTTTTTGTGTGCCAAATATATGTGGATGATATCATATTTGGTTCCACAAATAAGGTGTTTTGTGATGAGTTCTCCAAGATAATGACGGAGAGGTTTGAAATGTCCATGATGGGTGAGTTGAAGTTCTTTCTAGGATTTCAAGTAAAACAACTCAAAGAAGGGACGTTCATAAGTCAAACTAAGTATACACAAGATATTCTAAGGAAGTTTGACATGGATAAGGCAAAACCCATCAAAACCCCTATGGGGACAAATGGACACCTAGACCTAAATGAGGATGGTCCTAGTGTGGATCAAAAGTTATATAGGTCTATGATTGGTTCACTTCTCTATCTTTGTGCATCTAGGCCCGATATCATGCTAAGTGTGTGTATGTGTGCATGCTTTCAAGCGGCACCTAAGGCTTGTCATTTGACCGCCGTTAAAAGGATCTTGAGATATCTAGTACACACACCCTCCCTAGGACTTTGGTACCCTAAAGGATCTAAGTTTAACCTCATTGGATATTCCGATGCGGACTATGCGGGGTGCAAAGTCGATAGGAAGAGCACATCGGGTACATGCCAATTCTTAGGTCGATCTCTAGTGTCTTGGTCCTCCAAGAAGCAAAACTCTATTGCTCTATCCACCGCCGAAGCGGAATATGTTGCAGCCGGAAGTTGTTGTGCACAACTTCTCTGGATGCGACAAACCCTTAGGGATTATGGGATTAACTTGCGCAACATTCCACTCTTGTGTGACAACGAGAGTGCCATCAAGATAGCCCATAATCCGGTGGAGCACTCTAGGACTAAACACATAGACATTCGACACCATTTCTTGCGAGATCACTCAATGAAAGGAGACATCGTAATTTCTCATGTGAGGACGGAACATCAACTAGCGGATATCTTCACCAAGCCTCTTGATAAGAAGCGTTTCTGTGAGCTAAGAAGTGAGCTCAACATTTTGGATTCTAGGAATGTGGCTTAAAACTCATTCCTCCCTTTTTGAGCAATTTTTTAAAAACTCTTCTCAATCATGATTTCTCTTCAAAATCCGTTTGAGAAAACTATTTCTTGAAAAATGATCATGCTTGTGTCATGTTTATCTTCAATAATCTTGTTTGCATTGCTAGTTGTCCAAAAGGACAAGTGATTGGAGGGCAAAGCTCTTAAATAAAATTTTTCAGCCTAGTCGGACCGGACTAGTCCGCCCCTTGGACGGACAAGTCCGGGTCCAGACTAGTCCGCGGCTAGTCCGCATACCGGACTAGTCCGCTCTGAGGCCGGACTAGTCCGGGGGCAGACTAGTCCATGTCTGGTCCGCTCACCGGACTAGTCCGCCCTGGCACCGGACTAGTCCGGCCCTTGGGGGCTTAAACCCCCCAGGGTCGGCCCAGACCTCTCTTCTTCCTCCCACTCGCGCCTCTCCCTCTCCCACGCTCAAGCAACCGCCTTTTTGGCAATTTTTCGCTCCATCCACCAAATCTCGATTCCAATCCGTGCATTGGAGCCCTTGGGTGTGAGGGATCGTTTCCCCGCGCTTCACCTTCGCAATCCATCGTCGATTTCGTCGATTCTCGCGGATTCAAGAAGGTATTCTAGCTTTTTCAAAAACTTTCCCCATTTTTGATTCTTTAGGTTTTTGATAGGAACACCTTCATAGATATTGCTCCATATTCCCTTGTGATCATAGCCTAGGAGTATTGCGCGCTGATCCGAAGTTTTTTTGATGATTCGATTAGGGTTAGGGTTTATCCTGTGCAACCCGGACTAGTCCGGCCCCTGGCGGACAAGTCCGCCCTGCGAACTAGTCCGTCCCCGGGGCGGACAAGTCCGGTTTGCACAGAGCAAACCCTAATCCTAGTCCTCTCTCGAGACTTCTTCCGCAATGCTCCCTCTCCTTGGACTCATACCTTCATCTCTGTATGCTTTTCGCAGCATGTCGAACTCGGAGCGTTCCCCTCCTCGTCCCAACCCCGAGGGGCGAACCAAAGCTCAAATTGTCGAGGCAAGAACCAAAGCTGCACTCATAGAAGCGCAAAAGGCAAAGGAACAGAGGCGGCTGAAGGCACTCGAAGCCTCCAAAGTTGTCGCGAGCATCTACAATGAGGAAGAAGCCATAGCTCGAGCAACCGCAGAGTCCCTCAATGAGCTGAGGAAGAAGAAAAGGGAAGACAGGGAGGCTCACAACTCCAGGGCCGCTGAGGCCAATGCTCCCAAAAGGAAAAGACTTGTCACTGCCGACGAGAAGGCAAAGGGCAAGGAGCAAGCCCCGAGGGAAGAAGAGCCAAGGGTCGAGCGTGACCCTAAGAAAGGAAAGGCTCCGGCTCCTGTCGAGCCAAAGAAGAAAAAGCCAGCTATCAAGATGTCATCAAAGAAGGCAGCTGGAGGTGTTGTGATCAAAGAGAAAGGGAAAGCCACCTCCATTGGCCCCCTTGAAGTTCACACACCAGAAAGGAACCCCAACAGGCAGAAGGAATTGTCTGCTAATGTGTTTCATGGCAAAGGGGCTGAAAAGGCCAGGAGGTTGAGGACCGAGAAGGTCTACAAGTTTGAGAGGAGCACGACAGATCCCAGATTCTGGTGTGACTTCCATTGTGACTACTACCGGCTAGTCTATCAGCAGATGAAGAAGCCGGTAATAGAAGCTCAATGGGTTGACTGGGATTACATGGCCAAAAAGCAACACTCTGCTTTTGACGCCGTCATCGAAGCCGCTGAGCGCCATGATCTCAAGCAGATCATGGGTTTCAAGTATGACTGGAACGTCGAAGTGATTCTGCAGTTCTACTCCACCATCTACTTCACCACCTCTGGTGACAAATGAATTATTTGGATGACACACGGTGAGCAGTACTCAGTCACCTTCGCAGAGTTTGCCAAGATTCTAGGGCTTGAGGCACACATGGATCATGAGATTATAATCTCTAACCTTAAGGCCGTGGACCGTGAAGAGCTGGCATATATGTATCCAAGTCATGTTCCATTTGATGCCGGTCTCGCCCGCAACATCAAGCCCTTTTACAGCATAATGAACAGAATCCTCAGAAGGACGATAGCACCGAAGGACGGTGATGCTGGGGTGATTCAAGGGAACTTGAGGCACCTGCTACTTTTGATCGATGGGGAAGAGAAGTTCAACCTCGTCGATTACATCTTCGACGATATCTTCAACATCTCGCATACCCCCAACCGTGCTTGCGGGTATGCCCCCTACATCATGTGCCTCATTGAGAAGGTGTCGGGCGTGACCTTTGTCAAGGATGTGTCGCATCGCCCGCTTCGTCCTCAGAAGCCCCCGAATGTTCCTGTTCCTCCTCGTCGCAAGAATGCAGATCCTCCATCTCGTCCCGTGGCACCTCCGTCCCCGCCTCCGCCTCAATCAATGAGTGCCTTCTTCAAATGCTTCAAGGCGATCTTCACTTCTTGCCGGAAGCAAGAGATCCACGCTCAAAGGGCACACAAGCGTCAAGAAAAATATCTTAAGGCGGTGTGCGACAAGCTGGAGGTCCCGATGTCCTCTCCGGAGGTGAGTGATGGGGAGATCACTCCATTCCCCAACTTCACCGCCGATGAGCTCGCCCAGCTCCAAGAGGATGGAAGCTCCTCTCGGGCTGCTCCCTCGGCAAGGAACTCCGACGAAGACGACGACGACGACGCCGTCGATCATGAGGAAGACGCCGACGATTCCGAGGCCACGGAGAGTGGAAGTGGCGAAGACGAGGACTAGTTCGTAGATCTTTGTTCCCCTCCCCTTTTCTTTTCCTTTTTGGTGCCTTGATGCCAAAGGGGGAGAGTTAAGGGGGAGTTAATCGTTTGTGGATGCGTTTGTGATTTATGGACCTGTTTTGTAATATATTCATGCTCTTGGATGTTTACATTTGTGCAAGACTTGTTAATGTTGTTTAATATCAATATAATGCTCTCATTGTCAATCCTTTGATTATATTGATGCTCTTTATGTCTTGTCACAATTGTTGAGCACATCACGTAGGCACCCCACCATAACGTGTGTGGGTATGAAAGATCTCCTCCATCTCTTTTACATGTTGCATACATTGAGGGGGAGTCATTCATACGCACACAAGTTATGAAAACCAATTTTAATACTCTTAATTGTTGAAGGACTTAATGTGTTGTCATCAATCACCAAAAAGGGGGAGATTGAAAGTGCATCTAGGTTCCCCGTGGGTTTTGGATGATTGATGACGACAATTAAGTCGCTAATGAGCTCAAGTGATCTTAGCACAGGTGTGGACTCGATCGGAGACGCAAACCCTCAAAAAGAAAAGGAAGGAAACGGAGTCAACTCGAAGCGTAGAAACTAGGGTTTCTAGCGTGTTGAGTTAGACTAGCCGTAGAAATAGGAGGGTGCGTGTGTAAAGTGCATTGAGATCAAGTTTGGGAGCTCAAAGTGTTTTAGAGGTCAAACCCCTTTGGAGAAAAGAGTGGATAAGCAGTCTGGCAGTAGGGTCGGACTAGTCCGTGCAGGTGGCCGGACTAGTCCGCCCCTGGTCGGCCAAGTCCGTTGTCGGCCGGACCAGAAGGGTCTGACTTAGATCGGACTAGTCCGTTTGTGGCCGGACTAGTCCGGGTAGCAGTGAGTTGGTTTTGGGGACTAAGTCTCAAAACCACGGACTTGTCCGTTTGAGACCGGACCAAGAGGTCCTGAGTGAGAACGGACTAGTCCGCCCGTGGGGCCGGACTAGTCCGGGTTGGTGTGTTGACAGTGGTTCTGTGACTAAGTCTGGGAGGACCGGACTAGTCCGCCCTTGGGGCCGGACTAGTCCGTGGTCCTCAGACTAGTCCGTTTTCGCGCGGAGCAAAAGGCTCTGTGTGAGATCGGACTAGTCCGGTGGTGACCGGACTAGTCCGTTGTTTAAGTGACCGTTTGAATTTGAAGTTTGGCGGGTAGTGTGACGATAGCGTGTCAGCTGTCGGGGCCTGACAAGAGGTCAGTGGTCCCCTAGGCCGGACTAGTCCGGGCCTGAGGCCGGACTAGTCCGCCCTTCTGCTGAAGTCAGCAGTATGGGCTTGGAACCTCTATAAATAGAGGTCCCCTGGGTTCTTTTGAACAACTCTTGAATACTCTTGAACCCTTGCGCCGCCACAGACAACTTGGAGCACTCTTAAGCCTCTTTCTTGCCAACTTTCCCTCTAAAACTAATTCTTGTGTGGATTAGGGTTTAGTGAGGTGGAGAAGAGGAAGAACATCGCGCTTGTGCTCCCGGTTTGATCTCTTGCACTCATTAAGTCTTTGTGAGCTGTGTGTTGAGTGTGTTTTGCGTTGTTGATCATCTTTGTGGTGTGGGAGCCTCAGATTGTGAGAAGCCCCAACGAATCTTGTATTCACACTTTGAGATAGTGGATAACCAAGTTAGGCCCGTGCGGTAAACTTGGTGAGGGAAGGGTTGGTGAACCCGGTCTTTTGTGGACTCCTCAACGGGGAGTAGATTCTTGTGTGGAATCGAACCTCGGGATAAAATTCCTGGTGTCTCCGTGTTCTCCGCATTTTGTTTATCACTTACTTCGTTCTAGGGTTGCTAGTCTTGTTTTGAGCCTCACATTGTTTAATCTTGTTAAAACCTGACTCACTCTTGTGTTGATAGATTCTAAACTTGTATTAAACATATCCTCACCTGTAGCCTCGAGAAAATCCCCTTAAAACTTGCTAGAGACACTTTTTAGGGATCTTCACACAGGCTGACCGGACTAGTCCGCCCCCAGACCGGACTAGTCCGCCCCCTGTGATTTAATCTCGTTTTATTAAGTCATTTGCAGGTCGATTAGCCTATTCACCCCCCCCCCCTCTAGGCAACTTTCAATTGGTATCAGAGCGAGGTTCTCCACAAAGAGTCTAACAACTCGGAGAGATGGCCGGAGTGGTGTTTGAAGAGGTGTCGACCAACGACTCTCAACCGACACGTGAGGAGACAATGGCTTATCAAGACAAGCCAACAGATGATGAGGAGACTCGCCAGCTCAAGGCGAAGCTCCGGGAGAAGTTGAAGATTGCTGTGGTTGAGCCGTCAAGCTCATCAAGTGGTGGCGGCGGGGTCAACTACAACCGACAAGGGTGCAACTATGAACGCCTTGCCTCCAACAACCACTACCTCTCCATCCCATTGGGGAAACCTCCTCAATTCGATGGAACCGACTACGGGATGTGGAAACACAACATGAAGATCCACCTCGTGTCACTCAATCCGGCATTGTGGCAAATTGTCATGACCGGGGTGGAGATCCCGAAGGATGAGGACAACATCACGCAAGAACAAGCCATCCTCATCCACCGCAATGCTCAAGCTGCGGGTGTGATTATATCATCTCTCTCAAGAGATGAGTTCAACCGCGTCGATGGTCTTGAGGTGGCCAAAGACATATGGAATACCCTCAAGACAGCGCATGAAGGAAATCGGGTAGTCAAGGAGGCCAAGATCGAGCTCATCGAAGGAGAGCTTGGGAGATTCGCCATCTTGGATGGTGAATCCCCTCAAGACATGTACAACCAGTTGAAGGTGCTTATCAACAAGAGCCGATCATATGGCTGCACCAAGTGGACCGACCACGAGGTTGTGAAGAGGATGATCCGGGCGTTTATGCCTAGGAACGTCGCCCTTTGCTCCATGATTCGAGAAAGCCCGGGGTTCACTCAAATGACCCCAGAGGAGGTCCTTGGTAGGATCATTAACCACGAGATCATGGAGAAGGAGGCACTCTTCTACAACGACCTTCAGAAATTCACCGCCTCCAAGATGAAGAACGTTGCACTCAAGGCAACACCCTCTTCGAAGGAGCAAGAGGAAAGTGATGAGGAGAGCCTTGACACCGATGAGGAAGAGGCCTTCTTCATCAACAAGTTTAGGAGAATGATGAGGAGGAAGAAAGGTGGATACAACCATGAGGGCAAAGGGAAGGAAAGAGCAAGGCCCAAATCAAAAAGGTCTTGCTACAATTGTGGCGAGTATGGGCACTTCATCGCTGATTGCCCACATGAAGAAGCGAAGAAGAAGAAGGAGGGCAAGCCTCAAGACAAGAAATTTTTCAAGAAGAAGAGGCCCTCCGGACAAGCACACTTGGGGAAGGAGTGGGACTCTAACGATGAGTCCTCCTCCGAAGAAGAAGAGGAGAAGATGGCCACCATAGCCATCGGGAGGAGCTCCAAGGGAAGCAAGCTCTTCCCCAACCTCAACGACGACTACAAACCTACTTTCCTCATGGCAAGGGAGGGAAAGAGAAAGGTAACATCTCATCCCTCCTCCACAACCTCCTCTCAAGACGAATTTGATAGTGCTAGTGAGAATGAACACATGTTTAAGGACATAAGCAAAAGCACCTTGCGAAGGATGAAATTGCTTATGGATGAGATCTTTGAGAAGGAGGATCTCATCAATAGACAAGAGGACATGCTCATCCTTGAGAAGGAGATATGTCGAGAGCTTGATGAGCTCCTTGAGCTCGAAAGAGAGAATAGCAAGGCATTGGAACATGAACTTGCTCTAAGTAAGAAAACGTGTTCAAGTCTTGAGGAAAAAACAATTGAGCTCAAGGATGAACTTGGGAACTTGTCAAAAGTTAACAAAATCCTTGAGTCTCAAGTTGAGTCTCTCAAGAACAATGTAGCCTCTTCCTTGAAGAGCTCAACCGTCTCAAAAGCCTCATCCAATGCAACTCCGCCTTGCAAGTGCTCTAACTTAATCCTTAAGCTTAAGGATGAACTCAACTCAGCACAAGGCAAGCAAGCACCTAAGGGTGCCATCTTTGACAAGGAGAAGGTGGCGTATGCACGAAGTGCATACACCAACACAAGACCTCCCCATGTCAAGGATGGTCTTGGCTATACTAGAGGTGGAAGGCATAACGCCGAAACCTCCAAGTATGGCAAAAACATGATTGTCTTTGTTAAGGGGAGTTCATCCCCAACTAAAATTGAAAAGAACTCATACTCTAGCAACAAATTGCCTAAATCTGAATCGCATCCTCTATTCCATGATTTTGATGCATCCTATGTGCTAAAGAGGAACAAACACGGCAAAGTGTTTGCTAGATATGTTGGGCCACTCCGCAAGAGCCCCAAGCCTTGCGTGTGGGTGCCCAAATGCCTAACTACTAACGTGAGAGGACCCAACTCCGCTTGGGTACTCACTCTTGTGTTGATAGATTCTAAACTTGTATTAAACATATCCTCACCTGTAGCCTCGAGAAAATCCCCTTAAAACTTGCTAGAGACACTTTTTAGGGATCTTCACGCAGGCTGACCGGACTAGTCCGCCCCCAGACCGGACTAGTCCGCCCCCTGTGATTTAATCTCATTTTATTAAGTCATTTGCAGGTCGATTAGCCTATTCACCCCCCCCCCCCTCTAGGCAACTTTCAGGGAAGGAAAGCAAAAAGTCGACGAAGCTCCGGCTGAAGAGGAGTTAGGATTTCAGGATCCCAAAAAGGTCTTGAAGGCCGTTTACACCTCAGTCGACGATGATTCTGACGTCTCTGACAACGAGCGTCAGAAGACCATGAACACCATTTTTGGTGGATCATGGGATATCACCTCCCGTCGCGTCATCAAGATTATGCGTCGGGATATGGCCACTGAAGCTCCTACAGTCAGACCGGAACCTCATCGTAAGTGGATGGACACAACAATCACTTTTGATGCTTCGGATTGCCCTCGGAGCATGGTTGGAGCAGGTCAGTTACCTTTGATGGTATCTCCTACCATCAATAACATCCAGCTCCACCATGTCATGGTAGATGGAGGTTCGGGGCTTAACCTCATTAGCTTCAAAGCTTTCACTAAGCTTCAGCTCCGATCTTCGGATCTCCACCCCTCTCGACCTTTCTCCGGAGTAGGTCCGGGGGCCATTACCCCACTCGGAGCAATTACTCTCCCCGTTACCTTTGGGACACGGGAGAAATACCGCACTGAGAAGTTGGTCTTTGACGTCGCTCAGATCAACTTACCCTTCAATGCCATCTTGGGAAGGCCTGCCCTGTACAAATTCATGGCAGCTGCTCATTATGGTTATCTGGTGTTGAAAATGCCAACACCAGTAGGCGTTCTCCGGATCTGCGGAGATCGTACTGCCGGAGTAACTGCACTGGAAGAACTCCATGCACTCACTACGGCGCAAGAGGAGGACTCCAGGCAGGAGCAAGCTCCAAAACCCCCGAGCATCCGTCAACGAGGCTCGACTTCTGCACCTCGAGTGCAGCCAAGCGGCGACACCGACATTCCCATCAAAATCGTCCAAATTGGTTCTGATGCCGCTCAGACCACATGTATATCGGGGGGATTGAACGACAAATAGGAACTCGTGCTCATCACTTTCCTCCGGGCTAACGTCGACGTATTTGCCTGGCAACCGTCACAAATGCCTGGGATCCCCAGGGAAGTGATTGAGCACAATCTGAAGATCTACCTCGACGCCCGGCCTGGGCATCAGAAGCCTCGGAAGCAATCCGTAGAGCGATAGAACTTCATCTGACAAGAAGTGAAGAAGTTACACGAAGCCGGATTCATCCGAGAAGTCTTCCATCCAAAATGGTTGGCAAACCCAGTCATTGTGCCCAAGGCCGCCGGGAAGCTTCGGATGTGCATCGACTATACCACACTAAATAAGGCATGTCCAAAAGATCCATTCCCACTACCTAGAATAGACCAGATAGTGGATTCCACCTCCGGGTGTGAATTATTGTGTTTCCTAGACGCATATTCCAGGTATCATCAAATCAGGATGTCTAGGGAAGATGAAGAGCATACTTCATTCATCACAGTAGATGGATTGTACTGTTACACAACCATGCCCTTTGGTCTCAAGAATGCAGCTTCAACTTTTGTACGAGCTATGTACAAAACTTTTGAAGAACTCATTAGAGACATAGTGGAAGTGTACGTCGATGACATCGTGGTCAAGGTCAGGAACAAAGAGTCACTCCTTGACACCTTGCAGGCTGTCTTCGACAAGCTGCGGGCCACCCGCACAAAGCTAAACCCAGACAAGTGTGTCTTCGGGGTTAGCTCCGGAAAATTTCTCGGTTTCCTGGTAAGTCACCGGGGCATAGAAGCTAATCCGGCGAAGATTAAGGCCATTGAAGACATGCGGCCACCAACCCGCATCAAAGACGTCCAAAAGTTAACTGGATGTCTAGTAGCCCTCAGCCGGTTCATCTCAAGACTGGCGGAACAGGCACTCCCCTTCTTCAAGTTATTGAGGAAGTCCGGACCATTCCAATGGTCCGAAGAAGCAGAGAAGGCATTCCAGGAGCTGAAACAGTTCCTCACCACCCTACCAATTCTGGTAGCTCCGAACCCTGGTGAGCCTTTGTTGCTTTATATTTCAGCTACTGACGAAGTCGTCAATATGGTTCTGGTTGCGGAGAGACCAGAACTACCCCATACTCAGAAATCCAGACCCTTTCGGGAGGGTCCAGAGGTTCCTGAAAACGAGTCTGGGTCCCAGCTCCCAGATTCGAATCCACAAGAAGTCACTTCAGGAGACCCAGACCCCTCCGGGAGGGTCCAGATCACTTCTGAAGAAGCTCCGGGTTCCTCCAGCCAGAACCCGGAGGTCCCCGAAGAAAATCCGGATTCCCCCGAGAGGATCCGGGACAGTGAAGAGGAAGCTCCGGACCCCTCCAGGAGGGTCCGGACCATTCAGCGCCCGGTGTACTTCATTAGTGAAGTATTACATGATGCCAAGACTCGATACCTAGAGGTGCATAAGCTGCTCTATGCAGTTCTTATTGCCTCCAGAAAGCTTCGCCATTACTTCCAAGCTCACAAAGTCTCAGTGGTGACCTCCTACCCACTTCGAGCAATCTTGCATAATCCCAATTCAACTGGGAATATTGCAAAGTGGGCAGCGGAATTGGCTGAATTTGATCTTGAATTTATTTCAAGACAAGCAGTCAAGAGTCAAGCATTGGCAGATTTTGTGGCAGAATGGACTCCCTCTCCATCAAACCCTGGGAGCCCCAGTGAGCAGAAGACGGATCATCAAGCTCCAGCCTTCAACGAGCCTCACTGGACCCTCTACTTCGACGGCTCCATGCAGAAGCAGGGGGCCGGAGCTGGAATCCTTCTCCTTGCACCGACTGGGGAGAAGGTGAAATACATGGTACACCTTGACTTCAAGGCGACCAACAACATGGCAGAGTATTAAGCACTCATCTACGGACTAAAGGTGGCACTGTCATATGGTGTCAAGCAATTGCTGGTCAAGGGATATTCACAGCTCATCATTAAGCAGGTGAAGGGTGAATGTTCCTGTAATAATCTCCAGCTAGTTGCTTACCTCCTTGAAGTCCAGAAGCTTCAGAAGGACTTCGAAGTTCTAGATCTCCACCATGTTCAGCGTGCCCATAACGCTGAAGCTGACGAACTCTCGACCAAAGCGTCAACCGGAGCTCCGACTCCTGACGGAATCTTTGTCCGGAGGTTGTCAAATCTAACAGCTCAGCCTGCCGAACTAAGCGAAGGGGGCGAGATCAGCATCCCGGAGCTGACAGTCCCGATGGCCCTGTTACCATGGCAGCCATCAAGGGTCGTAGGTGCTGCCGGGAGCTCCGAGCAACCCAGCACGCAAGACTCAAAAGCTCAAGCTAGTTCCGATGCATGGATCTCGGAGATCCGGAGCTACTTGAAAGACAACATCCTTCCTGACGATGATGTATCCGCTGACCGGGTAGTCAGATTGGCTAAAAGATACACGCTGGTAGAAGGGGATCTCTACCGGCGCGGTGCCAACGACATCCTAATGCGGTGTATCACAAGGGAAGAAGGCTGCGAACTCCTCGCAGAAATCCATGGAGGCGAGTGTGGGAACCACGCGTCTTCCCGCACGCTGGTTGGTAAAGCCTTTCGACATGACTTCTACTGGCCTACAGCACTCCAGGATGCAACTGAGCTGGTGAAGAAATGTGAAGCATGTCAATTTCATGCAAAGCAAATTCACACACCAGCTCAGCCCTTACAAATGATACCTCCTACATGGCCCTTCGCTGTGTGGGGGATGGACATCTTGGGACCTTTCCCAAGAGTCGTCGGAGGTTACAAGTTCCTGTACGTCGCCATTGACAAGTTCACCAAGTGGTCGGAAGCAACTCCAGTTGTGACAATCAACAAGCAATCTGTTATCAACTTTTTGCAGTCCATTGTATGCAGATTTGGAGTCCCAAACAAAATCATCACTAATAATGGGACCCAATTCACAAGCTCTGCATTCCAAGGATATTGCGAAGACCTCGACATAAAAGTTTGCTACGCCTCCGTAGCTCACCCAGCCAGCAATGGTCAAGCCGAGAGAGCAAATGCTGAAATCCTTAAAGGACTTAAAACGCGCACCTATGAGCGCTTGAAAAAACATGGAGCCAAATGGATCGAAGAGCTTCCGCCCACTTTATGGGCCAACAGGACATCTCAAAACCGGTCAACTGGAGAGACACCCTTCTTTCTGGTGTACGGAGCTGAAGCAATTCTTCCTCCGGAAATCACCATGGGTTCACTCCGGGTCCGGACCTTCGACGAAGCCGCGCAGGACCACCTCCCGCGTGAAGACCTAGACCTCCTTGAGGAGGGAAGGTGCCAAGCAGCTGTTCAGAATTCCCGATATCGCCAAGCCCTACGGCGTTATCACCAGCGGCATGTACACAACCGACAGCTCTAGGAAGGCGATCTGGTGCTACGGAGAATACAATCCAGAGAAGGGTTAAACAAACTCTCCCCCGGATGGGAGGGGCCCTTCCGAGTGATTAAAGTATCCCGTTCTGGAAGCGTTCGCTTGGCTACTGAGGATGGGACACCTCTCCCAAATCCTTGGAACATCGAGCACCTCCGTAAGTTCTACACTTAATACCACAGAGGTGAGTCTTGAGTAACTTGAGGTGTATGTTATAGAGTCATTGTACAGAGTCAGGTAGTTCCTCCGGGAGAGCAGCCGGACCTTTCCCGAAAGGTCCGCAAAGTTCATGCAACACTTGTCACAGTCTCAAGACTAAAAGTGTGGCTAACTACCCTGGGTCAAACGAGAAATGAAACACACTTAGCCTGGTTCCGTACCCTAAGAGTGTACTTGTTTCCCCTGTACCCTGGACCTATAATGAAAGACATCTTCATGTGAAATAGACTCCACGTGCATTTATTTTGTACAAGCTCAACATTTTTATTTTTCTCTTTCTTGTCTATAACAAAGACGTGCAATTCTTAAGAAATTTTAGTTCGACCGGTTTATATACGATACGAGTTGTATTGTCAATTCTTTTGGATTCAAATATTGTTCATGGCCAACTCGCTTGAAAGCCACCAAGCCAACCTAGGGCTGGAGTGTGCTATCGACTTAGCCTGGTCAAGCACCCTAAGTACGCCACTCTACCAACACCCCGGCAGGCTGAAGTAAGGCCGGTCCATGTACAATTGGATCTAGAAGAAAAGACAACGCATTCGGTTGTATTTAGAATCGCGTTTGACTTAAAATCTTCTTAAAAATCGTAAGCCGCGACGAAGTTATAGACAAGAAACGAATTTTATTATTTTTCTTGGCTTAAGTGTGCAGGAAAAATAAAATCTACGTTGATGGAGAAAAGCCGGAGCTAAAAAGCTCCGACTCCCCTAGGTGGCTTGTAATCGATGTTACGCATCACCGGAGTAATCAAGCTCCGGTAAAGCCAGGGGGGCCAGCCGTCGATGCTGAATAAAAGATGGTGAGAAGACCCCGTAAATTGAGTCTGCTGCCAACAAACTAAGTGTTGGCAAAAGTCACTGCCGGAGCTACTAAGCTCCGACACCCCGGAGGACTAACTATCGACGCTCTACGTGTTGATAGAGAATATTGCCAGAGCTACCAAGCTCCGGCGATAGACAATGCCGGACCTTCTAAGCTCCGACAACCTCAGGGGGCCTTCACTATCGAAGACTTCGGACCTAAATTCTACAAGTTCGGAGCAAATGAGTCTTCAACAAAACATAATATCCACTTGGTACATGTTCACAATCAAATTGTGTACATCTACCAGGGGGCCAAGTGAAGACAAAAAGTGAAATTCACAAAAATTTAGGGATTTCATTTATCTAGAGACAAGGGATTACATTTGGAGACAAGGGATTACAAAATTGAGGAAGAAGAAGAGAAAATACAAGTGAGAACTACAGAGAAGGTCCTAGACCCTATGAAAGAATTGGGCGACTTTCTGGGCAACTTCTGACACGTTGGCTCGTGCAGCTTCCCCTTCTCCTTTGATGGGACCTTCAAGCACCGGATCCAGAGGAAATTGGGAGTTCCGGCTGGTGTAGCACGTCAGCACATATTCTGCGACGTTCTTCGCCAGGGATTACCCCTCAACCTCCAATTGGTCCGCGATGACATCGCCCGCCTTGGAGAGTTTGCTGCCTGCCGAACTCAACGCCTGCAACGCCAGGTCCGGCTCCGGTTCCGGATCATCCGGGCACACGGGGCTGAAGCCCATCAGTGTCAGCGCGTCGTTGGCCTTGCCCAAGAACTCCCAAATCTATAGGGAGTCCTCAGTC
The DNA here is from genome assembly GCA_036927565.1 of Tuctoria greenei. Classification (NCBI taxonomy): domain Eukaryota; kingdom Viridiplantae; phylum Streptophyta; class Magnoliopsida; order Poales; family Poaceae; genus Tuctoria; species Tuctoria greenei. The sequence continues at coordinate 199,885,347 of JAYESD010000005.1, read as the reverse complement.
CTCAAGCCCTTCATTTCTTCTAGGGATCTTCTGGCCGCCACTAGTTCAAAATTCTCGCGGCCAAGGCGCTCAACTTCTTTGGCATTTTGCTGAATCTTCTCAGCAACCCGCTTTTCGAGTTTTCCGAGCTCCTCCTCCCGGAGGTGGATCTTGTTCCGGCGGTCGACCAGGTCCTTCTCTCTGCCCCTCACTTTCTTCTCCCTGGCAGTAAGGGCACACTCTTGTTCGTAGAGTTCCTGCCCTTGCACCCAGGCCTTTTCCTCTTCCTCATGGCCGCGCTCTTCCAATTTCTTGGCGCGCTCCTCAAGGCCCTTGTCAGCCAGAGCCACCTTCTCGGTGAGCTCTTCCTCCCTCCTCAGGACGTCATCCCGCAGCTCTAGGAGTTTCTGCTCTTCATCTTCGAGCCGTTTCTCCCTCTCTTCAAGTGCCTCTCGGCGCTTGATGAGTGCAGTGTTAATGGCCCCAAGTTTTTCGTGGCGTTCATCGGCCGCACTATTGGCTGCTTTGGCCTGATCGTAGATCTCCCGGGATTGAGCGTCGAGGGCACGAGTCATACTCTCCCTGTCATCCAGTAACTTGCCCCAGTATTCCAGGCGGATCTTCTCCCGCTTGATCAACTATTTGTCATCCGCTAGCCTCGACTGCGCCAGCTTGGTCTCGAAGTAGAGCCGGTTACGCCACCGTCTAAGGGTGTGGCGCTCCTCTTCAAGAGCCTTGCTGTCGTGGAAGAAGGTCAGTTGGACTTGACGCAGACTGGAACATGCGTTGTCAATAGACAGTGACAACGGGATGGGTTCCGGACCTGTTGGGGTCTCCTCTGCTGGTTTCAGCGGGTCTTCAGATACAAAAATTGGGTCCCACTCAACAAGAGTGGTCCCCTGAGTCTCCATGGCACTAGGGCCGTCCTCCGGGATGGCCTCAGTCGCCATCGAGGAAGGCCCCACCACCAGGTCTTTGTTCACCCCCTCAGGCAGGGGGCCAACGACTTCGCTTGGGCACTCCGGCTCGGCCGCAGGTACCTCTGACGTTGTCGCTTCCAGAGCAGGAGCCGCTGCTGGCTCCGGTCTGGGCAACTCTTCCGATGGGGGCTCGAGCTCCGTCACCTCTTCAACAACCGGCTCAGGAGCCGGAAGATCTTCAACATCAACCGGCCTTGTGGCCGGAGCTCCAACAATGACCGGCTCAGCGGCCGGTGCTTCGGAAGTAGCCGGCCCAACTGCCGTAACTACCTCAGCTTCCGGCGCGCACGCCGGGGCTTCAATCACCTCCGGCTCAACTGTCGGGGCTTCGACAATTTCCAGCTCGGAGGCCGGAATTACTGCTTCTTCCGGCTCAACAGCCGGAGCTTCCATCATCTCAGCACCAGGACCCGGAGCTTCAACCTCCGGGAGAGGTGCCGCTAGCACATCTTCACTCCCGTGGTCCAGCGCTACCACGGGAACTTCTGGGAATGAGTCAAGGTCCATGACCACGACAGCCGGCGCCGGAGCTGTCGCAGCTTCAGCCACTACTTGGGGCGGCACCGGGACAGGAGCAGAAGCTCCCACCCTCACGGCTTCAGCCACTGTGGCTGAGGGTGGAGCCTCACTCCCCTTCTTGGGGACGCTGCAGATGATGAACGAAGAAAATTAAAAAATAGTTGCTACAATTAAAACAACTATCCAAGGTAGAGATTAAAAATTATCTTGGGAGGCTTCCGCACCACCTTGCGCGGAACCTTTTCCTGGGTGTTCTGGGCTGGTCATAGCCGGCGTGGAAGCTCCGGAAGGCCCCCCGGAACTCATCGCGGCCACGGGCGTTTCCTGAGTCGAGGCCCCCCTCGATCGGGAAGAACCCCAGGACCTAGAGGCCTCCACCGGCCCAGGTGCTGAAGTCGCGTGCCCGGAGCTAACACCCCAGGAGGACCCCACTGCGGGAACAGACGCGCTCCGGGAGGACCCCACTGCGGGAACAGTCGCGCTCCGAGAGGAACCCACTACGGGAACAGTCGCCGTAGTTGTAGAAGACCTTCCCCTCCAGGGAGAAGGAGCCGACGCAGAAGTAGCGGGCCTGACGGACCTTCCGTCGGCATACTGCAGCTTCCTCTTCCGGCTCACAGGTTCATCCGCCAGCTCCTTTCCCTTGCCGACGACCTCTTCCCTCAGCTTCGGAGCAGGGTCGGAGCCATCCTTGGGCATTCCGGGGATCGCTAACCCAGTGGTTGATCTTCTCTCGACGACACCAAGGTCGTCAAGCACGGGCATCTTCCGCCGGAGCTCCCTGCTGAACTCCACTTCTACGTTCAGAGGAAGAAAAGCTGATGGCAGAGTCAAGTCGTCGCCTTCGATGTCGATGCCGTGCTGGAACTTCTTGAGGTGGAACTCCAAAGTTTTCCCCACCATGTTGGACTTCAGCCCGGTCTCGACCCGATCGTCGTCCATCACGCTGTTGAGGGCCCATACGAGTTTCTCTCTCCTCTTCAGCGGCGCCCACCTGTTGGCCAAGAAGTTGCAAAACACCGCCTGAGGAGTCAATCCTCCCTCCACGCATTGGCGGATCCTGGTCAAAACAGGGTTGAAGGCTTCCACCAGCACCGGAGCTTCACTCCAGATTGTCGTGTCGATGCTGGGAAGGCCTTCGGGCAGCTCCAACCTCTCGTGCTCCTCCACCCGGACGACCATCCAGTCCTTCTTCCAGTCATCCCACTTCCCAGAGGGAAATGACCGGAGGTACTTGAATGGGCACTTCTTGCGCTTCACGAAGTAGTAGAAGCCAAGGTACTCATTGCTCCTACCGGTGGTATGGACGGTGAAGAAGGTCCGGAAAAGTTCGATGCAGGGGGGGATGCCCACCCACATCTCACAGAAGTGGACGAAGATAGACACGAGGAGAATGGAGTGAGGGCCAAGGTGGTATAACTGCAGACCATAGAAGTCTAGCAGCATCAAGAAAAAGGAAGAAAAAGGTGGGATCAACCCCACCATGGCGTACGAGGAGAAGTACACCATTTCGCCAGCGTGCTCCTTCTCAACGGGAGCTCCCCACCGGCACGGACCGAGCGGTTAAAGAAGTCCGAGGACCATCCCATGAGGGCCCGGACCTTCTTCAGGTCGCTGTCGGTCTTCAAACGGCTTTCGCAGAGACCCAACTCCATCGCGGCATAGCGAGGCAAGAGAGGAAAATTAAAGCACAAGTTGGGAGTTTGAGCGCAAGAACAGATGAGAGGCGTAAAGAACTCCCGACGGTGCGCACTTTCCTTCTTAAGTAAGCCCTCGCAACGCTTGGATGGAAACCGCAAGGAAGTCGAAGATACCACCCAAAAATTCCACCCAGCCGATGACAAGCGGGCCCGGGACCACCCCGACGATCAAGTCGAGGTTCTTACCCAGGCGAACGGTTGCCATCATGAGGCGGGATGCCCAAAGGCGGCAGCCTGACAAGGCACGCGGAACCGATATGGTTTTCGTATCGGGAACCGGCGACCTTCAATTGCGTGAGATCCGCATGCCAAAGATCTCATCTGTCGCACGCGGCGAGGATTTAACTCCAAATCCTCGCCAACGGCACCTCCGAAGACCTTTGAAGACTCAGTTCAAAAGTCGCGAGGATGGACCCACCTCCGGCGGAATAACTTCACCCCAGTGGTCTTCCCCGGAGGTAGGTCCAGGGGGCCACTGTCGGTACCCTAGAAACCATACACCCCTTGAGGTTACAAAGATCTCAAAGGAAAGTCATCTACTTGATTTGAAGACCTTCGGAGGACCACATGTCAGACATAACCGGACCCGCTTCTCCAACATGGTTAATCCCAGGGTCGCCACGTGTACTATCAAACCGGAGCTACCGCCCACAAGGGGGAAGCTCCAGGCCATGTATCGAAATGGCACCTCCGGACTTAACCCAAGACCAAAACGAAGCTCCGGACCTGACACGTGTCAGGTAGCTCCGGAGCTACCTGTTTCCCACAGTATGCTCCGGAGCTGCCACATGTCCAATCGACGAATCTTCAGCCTCTAACCTCCGGAAGACCTCGCAATGGCTCCGGATCTTCAAAGGGGAATCAAGGACTTCAAGACCCGATTAAGTGTCATTACTGCCATATTAATGACACTTAAATGGACGATCTTAACACCAGTAACGGTGCCGTCAAAGCCCGTTACAAGGTCATTAAGAGCAATTAAAAGTGTTGAAGAGGTATCAATACTAGTAACCGTCGGGGCCACATATCGGGTCAGGCTAACTTGTAACGGCATGCCCTTGTACTATAAAAGGACAGGCCGACGACACGTTCAAGGGGCTGGACACACACGCCATTGACGCTCAACACAAGCTCATACAGCTAATACGACACCAACACACCCGTGGAGTAGGGTATTACGCTCAGGCGGCCCGAACCACGTAAACTCTTGTGTCTCCTGCGTCATTTCCTACTCACCTTCTTGAATCTCCGCGCGCCCACACCGAACATCAAACTCCTCTATCACTTTAGTAGTGTAGAGAGATCTGCCGGTTCCAAACCACCGACAGTCTTGGCTATACTAAAGGTGGAAGGCAAAATGCCAAAACCTTCAAGTATGGCAAAGATTTGATTGTCTTTGTCAAAGGAAGCTCATCTCCAACTAAAATTGTGAAGAACACCTCAACTAGCACCTATACGCCTAAAGCTGAACCGCATCCTCTATTTCATGATTTCAATGCATCATATGTTTTGATGAGGAACAAATATGGCAAAGTATGTGCTAGATATGTTGGGCCACTCCGCAAGAGCCCCAAGCCTTGCGTGTGGGTGCCAAAATGCCTTACCACTAACATCAAAGGACCCAACACCGCTTAGGTACCTAAAAGGAAGGCATAATCTAGTTTTGTAGGCATACTCCTCCGGTGGATCCAAATGAGTGCTCGATAGTGGGTGCCCAAACCACATGACCGGAGAGAAGACGATGTTCGAGGAGTATGAAGAACACGATGATCCAAATGAAGGAATCCTCTTTGGAGACAATAGCCGAGGAAAAATCCTTGGCTCCTGTAAAATTGTCATCTCCCCTCAACACACTCTTTCTAGCATTCTACACATTGATTCTTTAGACTATAACCTCTTGTCCATATCACAACTATGTGACAAGGGTTATAATTGTGTTTTCACTAATGAGGGTGTGAGCGTCCTTAGAAGAAGTGATAACTCAATCGCTTTTAAGGGTGTGCTCAAGGGAAAGCTTTATCTTGTGGACTTTGCCTCGGATAAAGATCAACTTGACACATGCTTAATGGCGAAAACCAACATGGGATGGCTTTGGCATAGACGGCTGGCCCATGTTGGCATGAGGAACTTACAAAAGTTTCTTAAGGGCGAGCACATCCATGGCTTGAAGAATGTTGTCTTCGAAAAGGACAGGCCATGTAGTGCTTGCCAAGCGGGGAAGCAAGTGGGAGCTCAACATCCCTCCAAGAACATCATGACAACAACAAGACCGTTGGAGCTGCTACACATGGACCTTTTCGGGCCAATAACCTACATAAGCATTGGCGGTAACAAATATGGTCTTGTTATTGTTGATGACATTTCTCGTTTAACTCGGGTGTTTTTCTTGCATGATAAGGGTGAAACCCATGGTGTCCTCAAGAGGTTCTTGAGGAGAGCTCAAAATGAGTTCGCCTCAAGAATCAAAGCTATAAGAAGTGACAACGGCACCGAGTTCAAAAACACTCAAGTGGAAGGATTCTTGGATGAGGAGGGCATCAAGCATGAATTTTCAGCTCCATACTCCCCTCAACAAAATGGGGTGGCGGAACGGAAGAATAGAACACTCATCGAGATGTCAAGGATAATGCTTGATGAGTACAAGACATTGGATCGATTTTGGGCGGAGGCAGTTAACACCGCTTGCCACGTCGTCAACCGATTATACCTCCACCGCCTCCTCAAGAAGACTCCCTATGAGCTTCTAGTTGGTAAGAAACCCAATATCTCTTATTTTCGTGTTTTTGGGAGCAAATGCTATATTCTCAACAAGAAGCCTAGGACTTCGAAGTTTGCTTCAAAGTCCGATGAGAGTTTCTTGCTTGGCTATGACTCAAACACTCACGCCTAATGTGTCTTCAACAAAGCCTCTGGAATTGTTGAAATAGCACGTGACGTGGTGTTTGATGAAACTAATGGCTCCCAAGTGGAGCAAGTTGATCAAAGTGTGCTAGATTAAGAAGACTCTCCACAAGAAGCACTTAGGAGAATGGCACTTGGAGATGTTCGACCACAAGAACAACCTCAATGCTCAAGTGACCAACAACAAGATGATGCAAGTACTCCTCCACGCGATCAAGTTGTCGACGGTCAAGTAGGACCTCAAAACGATAAAGAAGACGAAAGTCAAGGGGGAGGCACTCATCAAGGGGTAGATCAAGAAGAAGAAGAGGATGATTATGACTCAAGAGCTCAACCTCCACATCCTCGTGTACATCAAAGTGTTCAACGGGATCACCCCGTTGACAACATACTAGGAGACATTACTAAAGGGGTCATCACTCGTTCTCGTGTTGCAAACTTTTGTGAACATTACTCCTTTGTCTCTTCTTTGGAGCCCCATAGGGTTGAAGATGCCTTGAGAGACTCGGATTGGGTGGTGGCCATGCAAGAGGAGCTTAACAACTTCGAGAGGAACAAAGTTTGGGAGCTTGTCAACCGTCCACAAGCAAATGTTGTGGGCACCAAGTGGGTGTTCCGCAACAAGCAAGATGAACATGGTGTTGTGACAAGGAACAAGGCACGACTTGTGGCCAAGGGGTATATGTCGATGACATTATATTTGGTTCTACTAACAAAGTGTTTTGTGATGAGTTTTCTAAGATTATGACGGAAAGATTTGAGATGTCCATGATGGGGGAGTTGAAGTTCTTTTTAGGTTTACAAGTCAAGCAACTCAAAGAAGGCACGTTCATAAGTCAAACTAAGTACACTCAAGACATATTGAAGAAGTTTGACATGGACAAGGCCAAACCCATCAAAACTCCTATGTCAACAAATGGACACCTAGACCTCAACGAAGATGGTCCAAGTGTGGACCAAAAGGTATATCGTTCCATGATTGGCTCCTTTTTATATCATTGTGCAACTAGACCGGATATTATGCTTAGTGTGTGTATATGTGCACGGTTTCAAGCTGCACCAAAGGTGTGTCATTTGACCGCCGTGAAGAGAATTCTTAGATATCTAGTTCACACACCTAGCCTAGGACTTTGGTACCCCAAAGGATCCAAGTTCAACCTCATTGGTTATTCTGATGTGGATTATGCGAGGTGCAAAGTTGATAGAAAGAGCACATCCGGGACATGTCAATTCTTGGGTAGATCATTAGTGCCTTGGTCCTCTAAGAAACAAAATTCCATTGCTCTTTCCACAGCCGAAGCGGAGTACGTCGCAGCCGGAAGTTGTTGTGCACAACTTCTTTGGATGAGACAAACTCTAAGGGATTATGGTATAAACTTGCGCCATATTCCTCTCCTATGTGATAATGAGAGCGCCATCAAAATAGCCCATAATCCTGTTGAGCATTCAAGGACCAAACACATAGACATTAGACACCATTTCTTGAGAGATCATTCCTTAAAGGGGGGTATAGTAATTTCCCATGTGAGAACTGAGAACCAACTAGCCGACATATTCACCAAGCCCCTAGATGAGAAGTGATTTTGTGAGCTTAGGAGTGAGCTCAATATCTTAGATTCTCGAAATGTGGCTTGAAACATGCACATCTGAATGTTTACTTTTGCCTTGTTCAAAAGAATGCATGTGGTTGGAAAATTCATCTCTATCTCAATTTTCTCCAAAATATTTGAAAAACTAGTGACTTTGTGAGTCATGGTCATAGTTTGAATGTTGATTGCTTACTGACCATATTCACAAGGTTTTGTTGTGCAATATGTCCAAAAGGATATTTTATAGTGGCTAAAACTCAAATATATATGTTTTCAGCCTCCTAGGACCGGACTAGTCCGCCCTATGGCCGGACAAGTCCGGATCCGGACTGGTCCGGGTCTGGTCCGCGGACCGGACTAGTCCGGCTACCCTACCGGACTAGTCCGGCCCCTGGGGACTTAAACCCCCCAGGAAGCGGCCGACCCCTCCACTTACTCATCCAGCTTTCTCTCTCTTCCACGCGCGTGAAACACCCCCCTTTCGACGATTTTCGATTCCAACCACCAAAAACCGATTCCAATCCGTGCATTGGACTCCTTGGAGGCAAGGGAGACCTTTCACAAACATCCTCGACGCGATCCCTCCCCGATCTTGTCGATTTTTCAAGATTTGAAGAGGTATTTCTCCTTTTTCAAAAACTAGCCTCATTCTAAATTCATTAAGTTTTTGGTAGATGCCTCTTCATTAAAGTTGTTTCTAGTGACCTTGTGATCATAACCTAGGAGTATTGCGACTTGATTCCAAACTTTCTCGAAAAACCATTAGAGTTAGGGTTTAGCCTGTGCAAACCGGACTAATCTGCCCCTGGAGCGGACAAGTCCGGTCTGCACAGGTCAAACTCACACTTTGGTTGTGTTTCGTGAATTCTTTCGCATTATTCTAACTCCTTGACCTTATATCTTATTGTCGGTACCCTAAAAACCATACACCCCCTGAGGTTACAAAGATCTCAAGGGAAGGACATCAACTCAAATTGAAGACCCTCGGAGGCCCACTCGCCAGACGTGACCGGACCCGCTTCTCCAACATGGTTAACCTCTAGGTTGCCACGTGTACTGTCAGCCCAGAGCTATTACCCGCAAGGGTGAAGCTCCGGGCCAAGTACTGAAACGGCACCTCCGGAGGTAGCCCCTGACCGAGAGAAGCTCCGGACAAGACACGTGCCAGGTCACCCTGGAGCTTCCCGCTTCTCCCAAGCAAGCTCCGGAGCTGCCACGTGTCCACACGTCGGAGCTAGCTGCTTAAAGCCCCCGGGAGACGTTGTAACGGCTCCGGATCTCCAAAGGACAGCCGCAGACTTCAAGACCCGATTAATTACCATTAATTCCACGTTAATGATAATTAATCGGACAACCTTAACACCTGTAACGGCACTGTCGGAGCCGTTACAGGGTTATTAACAACAATTAATCTCGTGTATCAATACTAATAACCGCCAGGGCCACATGTCGGGCCAGGCTGACTTGTAACGGTTGGTCCTTGTACTATAAAAGGACAAACCGACGATACACAAGGAGGGATTTCTTCGAACACTCTGAAGCTCACAAGTTAATACAACACACACACACCCGTGGAGTAGGGTATTACGCTCAGGCGGCCCGAACCACGTAAACCACCGTGTCACTCGTGTCCAAATCGCATTTCACTTTCTTAGATCTCCGCGCGCCCAGACCGAACCACAAACTCCTTCAAACACTTTCATAGTGTCAGGGGATCTGCCGACTCCAACAGTCGACAGTTGGCGCGCCAGGAAGGGGCGCCTGAGATCTTCAAGAATGGTGAATTCTGCAGCTGGATCATCAAACGGGCAACCTGCTGCTCAGGCTGTCGGAGGCAATCCCTCCAACATGCAACCACCGGCAGGAGCCTCAGTTCCAGCGGGAGTCACACTCCCACCACCACCATCTTCTCCGGCAAGACATGCCGAACGACATGATGGTGCACCGGCGTCACATTCTGCGCCGGCAAGTCGTGACAACCCAGAACACGCGCTCCATGCAGCGCGTGCTCTCCTTCAGCGACCACCACCTCCGGATGCATCTCAAGGTGCCATGGAGCAATGGAGAGCTGATATTGAGCATTTGGTCGCAGCAGCGGCCGAACGCCTCAACAATCAGGGTCCACCTCCTTCAGGGCGGGCCCCGTCGCAGCGACGAACGTTGTCTGGAAGACTTGGTCCACATGTCTCCAACAACCGGAGAAGAGCTGCATCACAGCAAGTGACGTCGTTGCCCTCTGGGGCACGACGTGCCCATACTGCATCTCGGCTTTCGACACACGACCTCCGGGCGGAGCTTGATCGCCGATACCGCCAACAGGATGGCCGTGTCCACATCGAGCGAGCTCGAGAAAGACGAGATGCTCAAGATCTTTCTACTCTGGAAGGAGTAGGAGGAGGCTGTTCCGCCCTAGCCATGCACCTGCGCATGGTTAGATGGCCACAGAAGTTCCGGCCACACTTGCCGGAAAAATTCGACGGGACTGTCAATCCCGTAGAATTTCTACAGATATACTCCACTGCGATCCTAGCAGCTGGAGGAAATGAGGCTGTAATGGCCAATTACTTTCCAGTGGCCTTAACTGGGACTGCTAGGTCCTGGTTTATGAGCCTTCCACCCAACTCTATCGACAGTTGGGAGGAGCTATGCCGCCAGTTCACCGCCAATTTCGGGAGTTCATACACCCGTCCGGGCACCGAACTGGACCTTTTTGCAGTCGTGCAAAAAGGAGGAGAATCTTTGCGGTCATTCATCCAGAGATTCTCTCAGGTACGTAACACAATCCCTTCTATCTCAAGCGCTTATGTCATTGTAGCATTCAGACAGGGTGTACGAGACAAGAAGATGTTGGAGAAACTGGCGATCAAAGAGATCACCAGTGTCACGGAGCTCTTCAGCCTGGCTGACAAATGTGCCAGAGCTGCGGAGGGCCGTGAAATGCACTCCAAACCAGCCTTGGAGGATCATAAAAAATCCTCCAAAGAAGAAGCCGCTACCTCCGGGAGTGGCAAGAAGAAAAATAAGACCAACGGCAAGAAGAAGCCGTCGGCCGGCACATCCAACGTTGCAGCCACTGCAACTCCTGGTGGCCGGGGGGCCACGCCCCGAGAAGCGACCTCGACCGTCTTCCGAAGACGGTGGCAAATCCAAGATGTGGTGCCCCATTCACAAAACGGGCAGCCACAGGCTGGAGGACTGCCGGGAGGTCCAAAACCTTGCCGAGCGCTACCACAAGCGCCGGGAAGGGTCTCCCTTCCGTCAGGGGGAGGGAAAACAAAAGGTCGATGAAGCTCCGGCTGAAGAGGAGTTAGGGTTTCAAGACCCCAAAAAGGTCTTGAAAGCCGTCTACACCTCCGTCGACGATGATTCCGACGTCTCCGACAACGAGCGTCGAAAAACCATGAACACCATCTTTGGTGGATCATGGGACATCACCTCTCGTCGCGTCATTAAGACTATGCGACGGGATATGGCTGCTGTAGCTCCTACAGCTAGACCGGAGCCACATCGAAAGTGGATGGACACACCCATCACTTTTGATGCTTCGGACTGTCCTCAAAGCATGGTCGGAGCTGGTCAGCTACCCTTGATGGTATCTCCTACCATCAACAACATCCAGCTCCATCATGTCCTGGTAGACGGAGGTTCGGGGCTTAATCTCATCAGCTTCGAAGCTTTCACTAAGCTTCAGCTTCGACCTTCGGACCTCCAGCCCTCTCGACCTTTCTCCGGAGTAGGTCCGGGGGCCATAACCCCACTCGGAGCTATTACTCTCCCTGTTACCTTCGGGACCCGGGAGAAGTATCGCACCGAAAAGTTGATCTTCGACGTCGCTCAGATCAACTTACCATTCAATGCCATTTTGGGTAGACCTGCCTTGTACAAATTCATGGCAGCTGCTCATTATGGATACCTGGTGTTGAAGATGCCAACACCAGTAGGCGTTCTCCGGATCCGTGGAGATCGCACTGCCGGAGTAACTGCTCTGGAAGAACTCCATGCACTCACCACAGCGCAAGAGGAGGATTCCAGACAGAAACAAGCTCCACAACCTCCGAGCATTCGTCAACGAGGCTCGACCTCTGCACCCCGTGTGCAGCCAAGCGGCGACACCGACATTCCCGTCAAAGTCGTCCAAATTGGTTCCGATGTCACTCAAACTACCCGCATATCGGGTGGCTTGAACGACAAATAGGAACTCGCGCTCATCACTTTCCTCCGGGCTAACATTGACGTGTTTGCCTGGCAACCGTCACAAATGCCTGAGATCCCCAGGGAAGTGATTGAGCACAATCTGAAGATTTACCCCGACGCTCGGCCTGTACACCAGAAACCTCGGAAGCAATCTGTAGAGCGACAGAACTTCATCCGACAAGAAGTGAAGAAGTTGCTCGAAGCTGGATTCATCCGAGAAGTCTACCATCCAAAATGGCTGGCAAACCCAGTCGTTGTGCCTAAGGCCGGCGGGAAACTTCGGATGTGCATCGACTACACCACACTGAATAAGGCATGTCCAAAAGATCCATTCCCACTACCTAGAATAGACCAGATAGTGGATTCCACCTCTGGGTGTGAGTTGCTGTGTTTTCTAGACGCATATTCAGGATATCATCAAATCCGGATGTCTAGGGAAGATGAAGAACACACTTCATTCATCACAGTGGATGGATTGTATTGTTACACAGCCATGCCTTTTGGTCTCAAGAATGCAGCTTCAACTTTTGTACGAGCAATGTACAAAACTTTCGAAGAACTCATCAGAGACATAGTGGAGGTGTACGTTGATGACATTGTGGTCAAAGTCAAAAACAAGGAGTCCCTCTTGGACACCTTGCAGGCTGTCTTCGACAAGCTGCGGGCCACCCGCACGAAGCTAAACCCAGACAAGTGCGTCTTCGGGGTTAATTCCGGAAAGCTTCTTGGTTTCCTGGTAAGTCACAGGGGTATAGAGGCTAATCCGGCGAAGATAAAAGCCATTGAAGACATGCAGCCACCAACCCGCATCAAAGACGTCCAAAAATTAACTGGATGTCTAGCAGCCCTCAGTCGGTTCATTTCAAGACTGGCGGAAAGGGCACTTCCCTTCTTCAAGTTGCTGAGGAAGTCCGGACCATTCCAATGGTCTGAAGAAGCAGAGAAGGCATTCCAGGAGCTGAAACAGTTCCTCACCACCCTACCAGTCTTGGTAGCTCCGAACCCTGGTGAGCCTTTATTGCTTTATATTTCAGCAGCTGACGAAGTCGTCAGTATGGTTCTGGTTGCGGAGAGACCGGAACTACCCAATACTCAGGAATCCAGATCCCTTCGGGAGGATCCGGGGGTTCCTGAAAGCGGGTCTGGGTCCCAGCTCCTAGACTTGAACCCTCAAGAAGCCACTTCAGAGGACCCGGATCCTTCTGATAGGATCCAGGTCATTCCTGAAGAAGCTCCGGGTTCCTCCACCCAGAACCCGGAGGTCCCCGAAGATAGTCTGGACCCCTCCGACAGGGTCCGGATCAATGGAGAGGAAGCTCCGGACCCCTCCGGGAGGGTCCGGACCATTCAACACCCAGTATACTTCATCAGTGAAGTGTTACATGATGCCAAGACTCGATACCTAGAGGTACATAAGCTGCTCTACGCAGTTCTTATTGCCTCAAGGAAGCTTCGACACTATTTCCAAGCTCACAAAGTCTCGGTGGTGACCTCATATCCACTCCGAGCGGTTCTGCATAATCCCAATTCAACTGGGAATATAGCGAAGTGGGCAGCGGAACTGGCTGAATTCGACCTCGAATTCATTCCAAGACAAGCGATCAAGAGTCAAGCGTTGGCAGATTTCGTGGCAGAATGGACTCCCTCTCCATTAAACCCTGGGGGCCCCAGCGAGCAGAAGAAGGAACCACAAGTTCCGGCCTTCACTAAGCCTCACTGGACCCTTTACTTCGACGGCTCCATGCAGAAGCAGGGAGCCGGAGCTGGAATCCTTCTCCTCGCACCAACCGGGGAGAAGGTAAAATACATGGTGCACCTTGACTTCAAGGCAACCAACAACATGGCGGAGTACGAAGCACTCATATATGGATTGAAAGTGGCACTATCCTATGGTGTCAAGCAGTTGCTGGTCAAAGGAGATTCACAACTTGTCATCAAACAGGTGAAGGGAGAATGCTCCTGCAATAATCTCCAGCTGGCTGCTTATCTCCTTGAAGTCCAGAGGCTTCAGAAGGACTTCGAAGTCCTAGAACTTCACCATGTTCAGCGTGCTCACAACGCTGAAGCTGACGAACTCTCGACCAAGGCGTCAACCGGAGCTCCGGCTCCAGACGGAACCTTTGTCCGGAGGTTGTCAAAACCCACAGTTCAGTCTGCCGAACTGAACGAAGGGGGCGAGATCAGCATCCCGAAGCTGACGGTCCCGATGGCCCTGTTACCATGGCAGCCATCAAGGGTCGTAGGTGCTGCCGGAAGCTCCGAGCAACCCAGCACGCAAGACTCAAATGCTCAAGTCAGTTCCGATGCATGGATCTCGGAGATCCGGAACTACTTGAAAGACAACATCCTTCCTGACGATGATGTATCCGCTGACCGGGTAGTCAGATTGGCTAAAAGATACACGGTGGTAGAAGGGGATCTCTACCGGCGCGGTGCCAACGGCATCCTAATGCGGTGCATCACAAGGGAAGAAGGCTGCGAGCTCCTCGCAGAAATCCATGGAGGTGAGTGTGGGAATCACGCGTCTTCCCGCACGCTGGTCGGAAAAGCCTTTCGGCACGGCTTCTACTGGCCTACAGCGCTCCAGGATGCTACTGAGCTAGTGAAGAAATGCAAAGCATGCCAATTTCATGCAAAGCAAATTCATACACCTGCTCAGCCCTTACAAATGATACCTCCTACGTGGCCTTTCGCCGTGTGGGGGATGGACATCTTGGGACCCTTCCCAAGAGCCGTCGGAGGTTACAAGTTCCTGTATGTCGCCATCGACAAGTTCACCAAGTGGCCGGAAGCTACTCCTGTTGTGACGATCAACAAACAATCTGCAATCAATTTTCTACAATCTATCGTGAGCAGATTCGGAGTCCCAAACAAGATCATCACTGATAATGGGACTCAATTCACAAGCTCCGCATTTCAAGGATATTGCGAAGACCTCGGCATACAAGTTTGCTACGCTTCCGTAGCTCATCCTGCCAGCAATGGGCAAGCCGAGAGAGCAAACGCAGAAATCCTTAAAGGACTAAAAACGCGAACTTATGAGCGTTTGAAAAAGCACGGAGCTAATTGGATCGAAGAGCTTCCGCTCACTCTATGGGCTAACAGGACTTCTCCAAGTCGGGCAACCGGAGAAACACCCTTCTTCCTGGTGTACGGAGCAGAAGCGATCCTTCCTCCGGAGATCACCCTGGGTTCCCTCCGAGTCCGGACCTTCGACGAAGCCGCGCAGGACCAGCTCCGGCGTGAAGACCTAGACCTCCTCGAGGAGGGAAGGTGCCAAGCAGCTGTTCGGAACGCCCGATACCGCCAAGCTTTACGGCGCTATCATCAGCGGCATGTACACAACCGACAGCTCGAGGAAGGCGATCTGGTGCTACGGAGAATACTATCCAGAGAAGGGCAAAACAAACTATCCCCCGGCTGGGAAGGGCCCTTCCGAGTGATCAAAGTATCCCGTCCCGGAAGCGTTCGCTTGGCTGCCGAGGATGGGACACCTCTCCCAAATCCTTGGAACATCGAGCACCTCCGTAAGTTCTACACTTAACTCCACGGAGGTGAGTCTTAAGTAACTTGAAGTGTATGTTATAGAGTCATTGTACAGAGTCGGGTAGTTCCTCCGGGAGAGCAGCCGGACCTTTCCCGAAAGGTTTGAAAAGCTCATGCAACACTTGATACAGTCTCCGGACTAGAAGTGTAGCTAATTACCCTGGGTGAAACGAGAAACCGAACACACTTAGCCTGGTTCCGTACCCTAAGAGTGTACTTGTTTCCCCTGTACCCCGGACCTATAATGAAAGACATCTTCATGTGAAATAGACTCCACGTGCATTCATTTTTGCATAAGGCTCGACATTTTTATTTTTCTCTTTCTTGTCTATAACAGAAACGTGCAATTCTTAAGAAGTTCTAGTTTAACCGGTTTATGTACAATTTGAGTTGAATTGTCAGATTTTTTAGATTTAAATATCGTCTGTGGTCAACTCGCCTGAAAGCCGCCAAGCCATTCTAGGGCCGGAGTGCGCTATCGACTTAGCCTGGTCAAGCACCCTAAGTACGCCACTCTACCTACACCCCGGCAGGCCAAAGTAAGGTGGGTCCATGGACAATTGGATCTAAAAGAAAAGACAATTCATCCAATTATACTAAAAATCGTGTTCAACTTGAAATTTTCTTGAGAACCGTAAGCCGCGACGAAGTTATAGATAAGGAACGAATTTTACTGTTTTTCTTGACTTAAGTGTGCAGGAAAAATAAACCCGATATTGATGGAGAAAAACCGGGGGTAACCAAGCTCCGACTCCCACCGGCGTTAACTTAAAGATGGTGAGAAGATTCTATCATTAGAGTCTGTTGCCAGCCAGGCGTGGCAAGGGTCATTGCCGGAGCTACTAAGCTCCGACACCTTGAAGTATTAACTATCGACACTCAACGTGTTGGTAGAGGCTCCTGCCGGAGCTACTAAGCTCCGACGATGGACAGTGCCGGAGCTTCTAAGCTCCGACGACTTCAAGGGACCTTCACTATCGAAAACTTCGGACCTAAACTATACGAGTTCGAAGCAAATCTGTCTTCAACAAAAATCAACATCCTTTTGGTACATGTCCACAATCAAATTGTGCACATCTACCAGGGGGCCAAGTGAAGACAAAGATGTTGAAGACAAAAAATGAAATTCACGAAAAATTGGGGATTTCATTTCATTTGAAGACCAGAGATTACATCTGGGGACAAAGGATTACAAAATTGAGGAAGAAGAGAAAATACAAATAAAGGCTAAGAAAGATAGTCCTAGACCCTATGGAAGAACTCAGCGACCTTCTGGGCGACCTCCGACACGCTGGCTCGGGTAGCTTCGCCTTCTCCTTCAACGGGGCCTTCAAGCACCGGGTCCAGAGGGAATCGAGGGTTCCAGCTAGTGTAACACGTCAACACATACTCTGTGACGTTTCTAGCCAGGGATTGCCCCTCGACCTCAAGCTGGTCCGCGATGACGTCGCCCACCTTGGAGAGCTTGCCACCCGCAGCGTTTAACGCCTGCAATGCAAGGTCCGGCTCCGGCTCCGGATCATCCGGAAGCACGGGGCTGAAACCCATCGGCGCTAGCGCATCGTCGGCCTTGCTCAGGAACTCCCAAATTTGCAGGGAGTCCGTCTTTCTCAGGCCCTTCATCTCTTCCAAGGACCTCCGGGCCGCCGCCAGCTCCGAGTTCTCGCGGGAGAGGCGCTCAACTTCTTTGGCGTTTTGCTGAATTTTCGCAGCAACCCGCTTTTCGAGTCTTCCGAGCTCCTCCTCCCGGAGGTGGATCTTGTTCCGACGGTCGACCAGGTCTTTCTCCCTAGCCTCTATTTTCTTCTCCCGGGCGATGAGGGCACACTCATACTCGTAGAGTTCCTGCCCTCGCACCCAGGTCTTCTCCTCCTCCTCGAGGCAGCGCTCTTCCAATTTTTTAGCGCGCTCCTCGATACCTTTGTCCGCCAGAGCTGTCTTCTCGGCAAGCTCTTCTTCACGTCGCAAGACGTCATCCCGTAGCTCCAGGAGCTTTTGCTCCTCATCCTCGAGCCGCTTTTCCCTTCCCTCAAGTGCCTCTCGGCGCTTGATGAGTGCGGTACTGATGGCTTCGAGTTGATCGAACCGAGCGTTGGCCGCATCATTGGCAGCCTTAGCTTGGTCATGGTACTCCCGGGATTGGGCGTCGAGGTTGTGAGTCATGCTCTCCCTCTCGTCCAGCATCTCACCCCAGAGCTCCAGGCGGACCTTCTCCCGCTTGATCCATTCCTTGTCCGCAGCGATCCTCGACTGCGCCAGCTTGGTCTCGAATTGGAGTCTATTACGCCACCTCCTAAGGGTTTGGCGCTCCTCTTCAAGAACCTTGCTGTCGTGGAAGAAGGCTAGTTGGACTTGGCGCAGACTGGAGCAAGCGTTGTCGATGGACATCGACAGCGAGATGGGCTCCGGACCTTCTGGGGTCTCCTCCGCTGGTTCCAGCGGGTCTTCATTTACAAAAATTGGGTCCCACTCTGCGAGAGCGGAACCCCGAGCTTCCAAGGCACTAGGGCCCTCCTCCGGGATGGCCTCAGTCGCCACCGAAGAAGGTCCCGCCACCAAATCTTCATTCGCCCCCTCAGGCTGGGGGCCGGCGACTTCGTTCAGGCACTCTGGCTCCGCCACGGGTACCATCGACGTCGTCGCCTCCAATGGCTCCGGCCGGGATGCTTCTTCTGAGGGAAGCTCAAGCTCCCTCGCCTCTTCAACCACCGGCTCTACAGCCGGCGCCTCCACCACCACCGGCTCTGCAGCCGGCGCTCCAATAACTACCGGCCCTGCGACCGGAGCTTGAGAAGTAACCGGCTCAATTGCCGGAACCACTTCAACTTCCGGCTCGCACGCCGGGGCTTCAGCTACCTCCGGCTCGACCGCCGGAGCTCCAGCACTTTCCGGCTCTGAAGCCGGGACCGCTACTTCCTCCGGCTCGACAGCCGGAGCATCTACTTCTGCAGCACCAGGGCCCGGAGCTTCAACCTCCGGAGCGGGTGCCGCTGGCGCATCTTTAATCCCGTGGTCCGGCGCTACCACGGGAACTTCTGGAGACGAGTCGAGGTCCATGACCACGACAGCCGGCGCCGGAGCTGTCGCAGCCTCTGCCTGGGGCAGCACCGGAGCTGGAGCAGAAGCCCTCGTAGCCTCAGACACTGTGGCTGAGGGCGGAGCTTCACTCCCCTTCTTGGGAACGCTGCAGATGAAGAATGAAGAAATTGAGCAAACAGATGCTATAATTAAAAGTTAATTGAGGTAAGCAAGAAAAATTACCTTGGGAGGTTCACGCACCAGCTTGCGCGGAACCTCTTTCCCGGACGTTCCGGGCTGGCCACGGTCGGCGTAGGAGCTCCGGGAGGACTCCCAGGACTTGCCATAGCCGCGGGCGTTTCCCGGGTCGGAGCTCTCCTAGACCGGGAGGAACTCCTAGACCTGGAGGCCCTCATCGCTTCTCGAACCGGAGTCGCCTGTCCGGAGCTAGCACCTCCGGAGAGACCCATCAAGGGAACAGCCGCACTCCGGGAGGATCCCACCGCCGGAACAGTAGCACTCCGAAAAGACCCCACCACGGGGACAGATGCTACAGCGGCGGAGGATCTTCCCTCCTGAGGACGGGGAACTGGCGGGGAAGTAGCAAGCCCGACGGACCTTCCGTCAGCATGTCGCAGCTTTCTCTTCCGGCTCTCCGGCTCCTCCGCCAGCTCCTTGCCCTTGCCGGTGACTTCAGCTCTTGGCTGAGAGACAGGGGCGGAGCCGCCTTCCGACAACCCGGGGATCGCCAACTGGGCGGTCGATCTTCTCTCAACGACGCCAAGGTCGTCAAGCGCGGGCATCTTCCGCCGGAGCTCCCTGCTGAACTCAACTTCCTCGTTCAGGGGGAGGAAAGCCGGTGGCGGAGTCAAGTACTCTCCGTCTACATCGATGCCGTGCTGGAATTTCTTGAGGTGAAACTCCAAGGACTTCCCCACCATGCTGGACTTCAACCCGGTCTTCGTCCATCACGCTGTTGAGGGCCCAGGCGAGCTTCTCCCTCCTCTTCAGCGGTGCCCACCTGTTGGACAGGAAGTTGCAGAACACCGCCTGGGGAGTCAGTCCTCCCTCCACACATTGGCAGATCCTGGACAGGATGGGGTCGAAGAATGCCGCCAGCACCGGAACTTCGCTCCACACCGACGTGTCAATGCCGGGCAGACCGTCTGGCAGCTCCAACCGCTCGTGCTCCTCCACCCGGACAACTACCCAATCTTTCTTCCAGTCATCCCACTTCCCGGAAGGGAACGACCGGAGGTACTTGAACGGGCACTTCTTGCGCTTCACAAAGTAGTAGAAGCCAAGGTACTCGTCACTTCGGCCGGTGGTTTGGACGGTGAAGAAAGTGCGGAAGAGCTCGATGCAGGGAGGGATGCCCACCCACATCTCGCAGAAGTGGACAAAGATGGACACAAGGAGAAGGGAGTGAGGGCCAAGGTGGTATAGCTGCAGACCATAGAAGTCCAGCAGCATCAAAAAGAAGGAAGAAAATGGTGGGATCAGCCCCACCATGGCATACGATGAAAAGTATACCATTTCGCCGGAGTGCTCCTTTTTAAAGGGAAGCTCCCCGCCGGTGCGGATTGAACGGTTGAAGAAGTCCGACGACCACCCCATGAGGGCTCGGACCTTCTTCAGATCGCTCTCCGTCTTCAAACAACTCTCACGCAGACCCAACTCCATCGCAGCACAGCTAGGCGAGAGAAGGGAAGCAAAGCACGAGTTGGGAGTTTGAGCGCAAGAACAGATGGAAAGCGTAAAGAACTCCCGACGGTGCGCTTTCCTTCTTAAGTAAGCCCTCGCAACGCTTGGATGGAAACTGCAGGAGAGTCAAGCATACTATTCAAGAATTCAACCCAGCCGATGACAAGAGGGCCCGGGACCACCCCGACGATCAAGTCGAGGCTCTTACCCAGGCGAACAGTTGTCATCACGAGGCGGGAAACCCAAAGGCGGCGGACTGACAAGGCGCGCGGAACCGATACGGTTTTCGTATCGGGAACCGACGACCTTCAATTGTGAGAGATCCGCACGTCAAAGATCTTATCTGCCGCCTGAGGTGCGCCACGCGTCGGGACTCAACCATAAAGCCCCGCCAAAGGCACCTCCGAAGACTCTTGAAGACCCAGTTCAAGAGTCACAAGTATGGACCCACCCCCGGCGGAACGACTTCATCCCGTTGGCCTTCCCAGGAGGTAGGTCCAGGGGGCCGCTGTCGGTACCCTAAAAACCATACACCCCCTGAGGTTACAAAGATCTCAAGGGAAGGACATCAACTCAAATTGAAGACCCTCGGGGGCCCACTCGCCAGACGTGACCGGACCCGCTTCTCCAACATGGTTAACCTCTAGGTTGCCACGTGTACTGTCAGCCCAGAGCTATTACCCGCAAGGGTGAAGCTCCGGGCCAAGTACTGAAACGGCACCTCCGGAGGTAGCCCCTGACCGAGAGAAGCTCCGGACAAGACACGTGCCAGGTCACCCTGGAGCTTCCCGCTTCTCCCAAGCAAGCTCCGGAGCTGCCACGTGTCCACACGTCGGAGCTAGCTGCTTAAAGCCCCCGGGAGACGTTGTAACGGCTCCGGATCTCCAAAGGACAGCCGCAGACTTCAAGACCCGATTAATTACCATTAATTCCACGTTAATGATAATTAATCGGACAACCTTAACACCTGTAACGGCACTATCGGAGCCGTTACAGGGTTATTAACAACAATTAATCTCGTGTATCAATACTAATAACCGCCAGGGCCACATGTCGGGCCAGGCTGACTTGTAACGGTTGGTCCTTGTACTATAAAAGGACAAACCGACGATACACAAGGAGGGATTTCTTCGAACACTCTGAAGCTCACAAGTTAATACAACACACACACACCCGTGGAGTAGGGTATTACGCTCAGGCGGCCCGAACCACGTAAACCACCGTGTCACTCGTGTCCAAATCGCATTTCACTTTCTTAGATCTCCGCGCGCCCAGACCGAACCACAAACTCCTTCAAACACTTTCATAGTGTCAGGGGATCTGCCGACTCCAACAGTCGACACTTATGAACTCTATTCCTTTCAGCTGAAATGGCCGCTCCTCGCCGTTCCGCTCCCCCCCCCCCCCCACCGATCACGAGTGAGAGGCGGAGCAACTTCGTATCGCCGAAGAACGTGCAAGAGCCGAAGTTGAAGCTGCCGAGAAATATCTCGAGTAGCATGAGAAAGCAAAAGCAACCAAGAAGCAACAAGCTGCTCGGGCTGCCGCATTGGCCTACGACGAGGATGAAGCAATGGCTCGGGCCATTGAGGAGTCACGGAAGGATCTCCGGAAGAAGAAGCGAGAGGAGTGTGAAGCTCACAACTCTCAGGCTGCTGTTGCACAAGTCTCCAAGAGGAAGAGACTTGTGACACTTGGAGAGAAGGACAAGGGCAAGGAACCCGCCCATGAAGACATTGCTGAACGCCGGATGGAGAGAGATCCGAAGAAGGGCAAGGCCCCGGCTCCTGCTGAGCCAAAGAAAAAGAAGCCCTCGGTGAAGGCCTCGGCTGCGAAGGCCAAGGGCATTGCTATCAAGGAGAAGGGGAAAGCCAAACCGATTGGTCCCCTGGAAGTGCACACTCCCGAGAGGAATCCCAACAGGCAGCGTGACATAGCTGCAAATATCTTTCATGGAAAGGAGCCGAGAAAGCAAGAAGGCTCCGGACGGACAAGGTGTACAAGTATGAAAGGAGCACCGCCGACCCTCGGTTTTGGTGCGACTTTCATTGTGATTACTACTGTCTAGTCTACCAAGGCATGAAGAAGCCTGTGATTGAAGCACAGTGGGTAGACTGGGCGTACATGACCAAGAAGCAACACTCTGCATTTGACGCTGTCATTGAAGCTGCTGAGCGCCATGAGCTCAAGGAGATCATGGGGTTCAAATATGACTGGAACGTCGAAGTGATCCTGCAATTTTACTCCACTATCTACTTCACCACCTCAAGTGACAGGAGGATCATATGGATGACACATGGCGAGCAATACTCAGTCACTTATGCAGAGTTTGCCAAGATTCTAGGGCTTGAGGCACATCTGGATCATGAGATCATCATCTCTAACCTCGAGGTCGTGGACCGTGATGAGTTGGCATACATGTACCCCAGTCATGTCCAATATAGTGCTGGACATGCTCGCAACATCAAGCCCTTCTACAGCATCATGAACAGGATCCTCAGAAGGACAATAGCACCAAAAGATGGTGATGCTGGGGTGATTCAAGGAAACTTGAGGCACTTGCTACTTCTTGTTGATGGGGAGGAGAAATTCAACCTCGTCGATTATATCTTCGACGATATCTTCAACATCTCGCATACCCCCAACCGTGCTTGCGGTTATGCTCCCTACATTATGTGCCTCATAGAGAAGGTGTCGGGCTTGTCCTTTGTCAAGGACGTGTCGCATCGCCCGCTTCGTTCTCAGCAGCCTCCAAATGTGTCGGCTCCCCCACGCCGGAAGAACGCAGACCCTCCATCTCGCCCCGTGGCGCCTCCTTCCCCGCCTCCGCCTCAGTCAGTGAGTGCTTTCTTCAAGTGCTTCAAGGCGATCTTCACTTCCTGCTGAAAGCAAGAGATCCGGGCTCAGATGGCACACAAGCGCCAAGAAAAGTATCTTAAGGCAGTGTGCGACAAGCTGGAGGTTCCTATGTATTTGTCGACTGTTGGAGTCGGCAGATCCCCTGACACTATGAAAGTGTTTGAAGGAGTTTGTGGTTCGGTCTGGGCGCGCGGAGATCTAAGAAAGTGAAATGCGATTTGGACACGAGTGACACGGTGGTTTACGTGGTTCGGGCCGCCTGAGCGTAATACCCTACTCCACGGGTGTGTGTGTGTTGTATTAACTTGTGAGCTTCAGAGTGTTCGAAGAAATCCCCCTTGTGTATCGTCGGTTTGTCCTTTTATAGTACAAGGACCAACCGTTACAAGTCAGCCTGGCCCGACATGTGGCCCTGGCGGTTATTAGTATTGATACACGAGATTAATTGTTGTTAATAACCCTGTAACGGCTCCGACAGTGCCGTTACAGGTGTTAAGGTTGTCCGATTAATTATCATTAACGTGGAATTAATGGTAATTAATCGGGTCTTGAAGTCTGCGGCTGTCCTTTGGAGATCCGGAGCCGTTACAACGTCTCCCGGGGGCTTTAAGCAGCTAGCTCTGACGTGTGGACACGTGGCAGCTCCGGAGCTTGCTTGGGAGAAGCGGGAAGCTCCGGGGTGACCTGGCACGTGTCTTGTCCGGAGCTTCTCTCGGTCAGGGGCTACCTCCGGAGGTGCCGTTTCAGTACTTGGCCCGGAGCTTCACCCTTGCGGGTAATAGCTCTGGGCTGACAGTACACGTGGCAACCTAGAGGTTAACCATGTTGGAGAAGCGGGTCCGGTCACGTCTGGCGAGTGGGCCCCCGAGGGTCTTCAATTTGAGTTGATGTCCTTCCCTTGAGATCTTTGTAACCTCAGGGGGTGTATGGTTTTTAGGGTACCGACAGTGGCCCCCTGGACCTACCTCCGGGGAAGGCCAACGGGATGAAGTCGTTCCGCCGGAAGTGGGTCCATACTTGTGACTCTTGAACTGGGTCTTCAAGAGTCTTCGGAGGTGCCTTTGGCGGGGCTTTATGGTTGAGTCCCGACGCGTGGCGCACCTCAGGCGGCAGATAAGATCTTTGACGTGCGGATCTCTCACAATTGAAGGTCGTCGGTTCCCGATACGAAAACCGTATCGGTTCCGCGCGCCTTGCCAGTCCGCCGCCTTTGGGTTTCCCGCCTCGTGATGACAACTGTTCGCCTGGGTAAGAGCCTCGACTTGATCGTCGGGGTGGTCCCGGGCCCTCTTGTCATCGGCTGGGTTGAATTCTTGAATAGTATGCTTGACTCTCCTGCAGTTTCCATCCAAGCGTTGCGAGGGCTTACTTAAGAAGGAAAGCGCACCGTCGGGAGTTCTTTACGCTTTCCATCTGTTCTTGCGCTCAAACTCCCAACTCGTGCTTTGCTTCCCTTCTCTCGCCTAGCTGTGCTGCGATGGAGTTGGGTCTGCGTGAGAGTCGTTTGAAGACGGAGAGCGATCTGAAGAAGGTCCGAACCCTCATGGGGTGGTCATCGGACTTCTTCAACCGCTCAATCCGCGCCGGCGGGGAGCTTCCCTTTAAAAAGGAGCACTCCGGCGAAATGGTGTACTTTTCATCGTACGCCATGGTGGGGCTGATCCCACCGTTTTCTTCTTTCTTCTTGATGCTGCTGGACTTCTATGGTCTGCAGCTATACCACCTTGGCCCTCACTCCCTTCTCCTTGTGTCCATCTTTGTCCACTTCTGCGAGATGTGGGTGGGCATCCCTCCCTGCATCGAGCTCTTCCGCACTTTCTTCACCGTCCAAACCACCGGCCGAAGTGACGAGTACCTTGGCTTCTACTACTTTGTGAAGCGCAAGAAGTGCCCGTTCAAGTACCTCCGGTCGTTCCCTTCCGGGAAGTGGGATGACTGGAAGAAAGATTGGGTAGTCGTCCGGGTGGAGGAGCACGAGCGGTTGGAGCTGCCAGAAGGTCTGCCCGGCATTGACACGTCGGTGTGGAGCGAAGTTCCGGTGCTGGCGGCAGCCTTCGACCCCATCCTGTCCAGGATCCGCCAATGTGTGGAGGGAGGACTGACTCCCCAGGCGGTGTTCTGCAACTTCCTGTCCAACAGGTGGGCACCGCTGAAGAGGAGGGAGAAGCTCGCCTGGGCCCTCAACAGCGTGATGGACGAAGACCGGGTTGAGACCGGGTTGAAGTCCAGCATGGTGGGGAAGTCCTTGGAGTTTCACCTCAAGAAATTCCAGCACGGCATCGATGTAGACGGAGAGTACTTGACTCCGCCACCGGCTTCCCTCCCCCTGAACGAGGAAGTTGAGTTCAGCAGGGAGCTCCGGCGGAAGATGCCCGCGCTTGACGAGCTTGGCGTCGTTGAGAGAAGATCGACCGCCCAGTTGGCGATCCCCGGGTTGTCGGAAGGCGGCTCCGCCCCTGTCTCTCAGCCAAGAGCTGAAGTCACCGGCAAGGGCAAGGAGCTGGCGGAGGAGCCGGAGAGCCGGAAGAGAAAGCTGCGACATGCTGACGGAAGGTCCGCCGGGCTTGCTACTTCCCCGCCAGTTCCCCGTCCTCAGGAGGGAAGATCCTCCGCCGCTGTAGCATCTGTCCCCGTGGTGAGGTCCTTTCGGAGTGCTACTGTTCCGGCGGTGGGATCCTCCCGGAGTGCGGCTGTTCCCTTGATGGGTCTCTCCGGAGGTGCTAGCTCCGGACAGGCGACTCCGGTTCGAGAAGCGATGAGGGCCTCCAGGTCTAGGAGTTCCTCCCGGTCTAGGAGAGCTCCGACCCGGGAAACGCCCGCGGCTATGGCAAGTCCTGGGAGTCCTCCCGGAGCTCCTACGCCGACCGTGGCCAGCCCGGAACGTCCGGGAAAGAGGTTCCGCGCAAGCTGGTGCGTGAACCTCCCAAGGTAATTTTTCTTGCTTACCTCAATTAACTTTTAATTATAGCATCTGTTTGCTCAATTTCTTCATTCTTCATCTGCAGCGTTCCCAAGAAGGGGAGTGAAGCTCCGCCCTCAGCCACAGTGTCTGAGGCTACGAGGGCTTCTGCTCCAGCTCCGGTGCTGCCCCAGGCAGAGGCTGCGACAGCTCCGGCGCCGGCTGTCGTGGTCATGGACCTCGACTCGTCTCCAGAAGTTCCCGTGGTAGCGCCGGACCACGGGATTGAAGATGCGCCAGCGGCACCTGCTCCGGAGGTTGAAACTCCGGGCCCCTGTGCTGCAGAAGTAGATGCTCCGGCTGTCGAGCCGGAGGGAGTAGCGGTCCCGGCTTCAGAGCCGGAAAGTGCTGAAGCCCCGGCGGTTGAGCCGGAGGTAGCTGAAGCCCCGGCGTGCGAGCCGGAAGTTGAAGTGGTTCCGGCAATTGAGCCGGTTACTTCTGAAGCTCCGGTCGCAGGGCCGGTAGTTATTGGAGCGCCGGCTGCAGAGCCGGTGGTGGTGGAGGCGCCGGCTGTAGAGCCGGTGGTTGAAGAGGCGAGGGAGCTTGAGCTTCCCTCAGAAGAAGCGTCCCGGCCGGAGCCATTGGAGGCGACGACGTCGATGGTACCCGTGGCGGAGCCAGAGTGCCTGAACGAAGTCGCCGGCCCCCAGCCTGAGGGGGCGAATGAAGATTTGGTGGCGGGACCTTCTTCGGTGGCGACTGAGGCCATCCCGGAGGAGGGCCCTAGTGCCTTGGAAGCTCAGGGTTCCGCTCTCGCAGAGTGGGACCCAATTTTTGTAAATGAAGACCCGCTGGAACCAGCGGAGGAGACCCCAGAAGGTCCGGAGCCCATCCCGCTGTCGATGTCCATCGACAACGCTTGCTCCAGTCTGCGCCAAGTCCAGCTAGCCTTCTTCCACGACAGCAAGGTTCTTGAAGAGGAGCGCCAAACCCTTAGGAGGTGGCGTAATAGACTCCAATTCGAGACCAAGCTGGCGCAGTCGAGGATCGCTGAGGACAAGGAATGGATCAAGCGGGAGAAGGTCCGCCTGGAGCTCTGGGGTGAGATGCTGGACGAGAGGGAGAGCATGACTCACAACCTCGACGCCCAATCCCGGGAGTACCATGACCAAGCTAAGGCTGCCAATGATGCGGCCAACGCTCGGTTCGATCAACTCGAAGCCATCAGTACCGCACTCATCAAGCGCCGAGAGGCACTTGAGGGAAGGGAAAAGCGGCTCGAGGATGAGGAGCAAAAGCTCCTGGAGCTACGGGATGACGTCTTGCGACGTGAAGAAGAGCTTGCCGAGAAGACAGCTCTGGCGGACAAAGGTATCGAGGAGCGCGCTAAAAAATTGGAAGAGCGCTGCCTCGAGGAGGAGGAGAAGACCTGGGTGCGAGGGCAGGAACTCTACGAGTATGAGTGTGCCCTCATCGCCCGGGAGAAGAAAATAGAGGCTAGGGAGAAAGACCTGGTCGACCGTCGGAACAAGATCCACCTCCGGGAGGAGGAGCTCGGAAGACTCGAAAAGCGGGTTGCTGCGAAAATTCAGCAAAACGCCAAAGAAGTTGAGCGCCTCTCCCGCGAGAACTCGGAGCTGGCGGCGGCCCGGAGGTCCTTGGAAGAGATGAAGGGCCTGAGAAAGACGGACTCCCTGCAAATTTGGGAGTTCCTGAGCAAGGCCGACGATGCGCTAGCGCCGATGGGTTTCAGCCCCGTGCTTCCGGATGATCCGGAGCCGGAGCCGGACCTTGCATTGCAGGCGTTAAACGCTGCGGGTGGCAAGCTCTCCAAGGTGGGCGACGTCATCGCGGACCAGCTTGAGGTCGAGGGGCAATCCCTGGCTAGAAACGTCACAGAGTATGTGTTGACGTGTTACACTAGCCGGAACCCTCGATTCCCTCTGGACCCGGTGCTTGAAGGCCCCGTTGAAGGAGAAGGCGAAGCTACCCGAGCCAGCGTGTCGGAGGTCGCCCAGAAGGTCGCTGAGTTCTTCCATAGGGTCTAGGACTATCTTTCTTAGCCTTAGCCTTTATTTGTATTTTCTCTTCTTCCTCAATTTTGTAATCCTTTGTCCCCAGATGTAATCTCTGGTCTTCAAATGAAATGAAATCCCCAATTTTTCGTGAATTTCATTTTTTGTCTTCAACATCTTTGTCTTCACTTGGCCCCCTGGTAGATGTGCACAATTTGATTGTGGACATGTACCAAAAGGATGTTGATTTTTGTTGAAGACAGATTTGCTTCGAACTCGTATAGTTTAGGTCCGAAGTTTTCGATAGTGAAGGTCCCTTGAAGTCGTCGGAGCTTAGAAGCTCCGGCACTGTCCATCGTCGGAGCTTAGTAGCTCCGGCAGGAGCCTCTACCAACACATTGAGTGTCGATAGTTAATACTTCAAGGTGTCGGAGCTTAGTAGCTCCGGCAATGACCCTTGCCACGCCTGGCTGGCAACAGACTCTAATGATAGAATCTTCTCACCATCTTTAAGTTAACGCCGGTGGGAGTCGGAGCTTGGTTACCCCCGGTTTTTCTCCATCAATATCGGGTTTATTTTTCCTGCACACTTAAGTCAAGAAAAACAGTAAAATTCGTTCCTTATCTATAACTTCGTCGCGGCTTACGGTTCTCAAGAGAATTTCAAGTTGAACACGATTTTTAGTATAATTGGATGAATTGTCTTTTCTTTTAGATCCAATTGTCCATGGACCCACCTTACTTTGGCCTGCCGGGGTGTAGGTAGAGTGGCGTACTTAGGGTGCTTGACCAGGCTAAGTCGATAGCGCACTCCGGCCCTAGAATGGCTTGGCGGCTTTCAGGCGAGTTGACCACAGACGATATTTAAATCTAAAAAATCTGACAATTCAACTCAAATTGTACATAAACCGGTTAAACTAGAACTTCTTAAGAATTGCACGTTTCTGTTATAGACAAGAAAGAGAAAAATAAAAATGTCGAGCCTTATGCAAAAATGAATGCACGTGGAGTCTATTTCACATGAAGATGTCTTTCATTATAGGTCCGGGGTACAGGTGAAACAAGTACACTCTTAGGGTACGGAACCAGGCTTAAGTGTGTTCGGTTTCTCGTTTCACCCAGGGTAATTAGCTACACTTCTAGTCCGGAGACTGTATCAAGTGTTGCATGAGCTTTCCAAACCTTTCGGGAAAGGTCCGGCTGCTCTCCCGGAGGAACTACCCGACTCTGTACAATGACTCTATAACATACACTTCAAGTTACTTAAGACTCACCTCCGTGGAATTAAGTGTAGAACTTACGGAGGTGCTCGATGTTCCAAGGATTTGGGAGAGGTGTCCCATCCTCGGCAGCCAAGCGAACGCTTCCGGGACGGGATACTTTGATCACTCGGAAGGGCCCTTCCCAGCCGGGGGATAGTTTGTTTTGCCCTTCTCTGGATAGTATTCTCCGTAGCACCAGATCGCCTTCCTCGAGCTGTCGATTGTGTACATGCCGCTGATGATAGCGCCGTAAAGCTTGGCGGTATCGGGCATTCCGAACAGCTGCTTGGCACCTTCCCTCCTCGAGGAGGTCTAGGTCTTCACGCCGGAGCTGGTCCTGCGCGGCTTCGTCGAAGGTCCGGACTCGGAGGGAACCCAGGGTGATCTCCGGAGGAAGGATCGCTTCTGCTCCGTACACCAGGAAGAAGGGTGTTTCTCCGGTTGCCCGACTTGGAGAAGTCCTGTTAGCCCATAGAGTGGGCGGAAGCTCTTCGATCCAATTAGCTCCGTGCTTTTTCAAACGCTCATAAGTTCGCGTTTTTAGTCCTTTAAGGATTTCTGCGTTTGCTCTCTCGGCTTGCCCATTGCTGGCAGGATGAGCTACGGAAGCGTAGCAAACTTGTATGCCGAGGTCTTCGCAATATCCTTGAAATGCGGAGCTTGTGAATTGAGTCCCATTATCAGTGATGATCTTGTTTGGGACTCCGAATCTGCTCACGATAGATTGTAGAAAATTGATTGCAGATTGTTTGTTGATCGTCACAACAGGAGTAGCTTTCGGCCACTTGGTGAACTTGTCGATGGCGACATACAGGAACTTGTAACCTCCGACGGCTCTTGGGAAGGGTCCCAAGATGTCCATCCCCCACACGGCGAAAGGCCACGTAGGAGGTATCATTTGTAAGGGCTGAGCAGGTGTATGAATTTGCTTTGCATGAAATTGGCATGCTTTGCATTTCTTCACTAGCTCAGTAGCATCCTGGAGCGCTGTAGGCCAGTAGAAGCCGTGCCGAAAGGCTTTTCCGACCAGCGTGCGGGAAGACGCGTGGTTCCCACACTCACCTCCATGGATTTCTGCGAGGAGCTCGCAGCCTTCTTCCCTTGTGATGCACCGCATTAGGATGCCGTTGGCACCGCGCCGGTAGAGATCCCCTTCTACCACCGTGTATCTTTTAGCCAATCTGACTACCCGGTCAGCGGATACATCATCGTCAGGAAGGATGTTGTCTTTCAAGTAGTTCCGGATCTCCGAGATCCATGCATCGGAACTGACTTGAGCATTTGAGTCTTGCGTGCTGGGTTGCTCGGAGCTTCCGGCAGCACCTACGACCCTTGATGGCTGCCATGGTAACAGGGCCATCGGGACCGTCAGCTTCGGGATGCTGATCTCGCCCCCTTCGTTCAGCTCGGCAGGCTGAACTGTGGGTTTTGACATCCTCCGGACAAAGGTTCCGTCTGGAGCCGGAGCTCCGGTTGACGCCTTGGTCGAGAGTTCGTCAGCTTCAGCGTTGTGAGCACGCTGAACATGGTGAAGGTCTAGGACTTCGAAGTCCTTCTGAAGCCTCTGGACTTCAAGGAGATAAGCAGCCAGCTGGAGATTATTGCAGGAGCATTCACCCTTCACCTGTTTGATGACAAGTTGTGAATCTCCTTTGACCAGCAACTGCTTGACACCATAGGATAGTGCCACCTTTAATCCATATATGAGTGCTTCGTACTCCGCCATGTTGTTGGTTGCCTTGAAGTCAAGGTGCACCATGTATTTTACCTTCTCCCCGGTTGGTGCGAGGAGAAGGATTCCAGCTCCGGCTCCCTGCTTCTGCATGGAGCCGTCGAAGTAAAGGGTCCAGTGAGGCTTAGTGAAGGCCGGAACTTGTGGTTCCTTCTTCTGCTCGCTGGGGCCCCCAGGGTTTAATGGAGAGGGAGTCCATTCAGCCACGAAATCTGCCAACGCTTGACTCTTGATTGCTTGTCTTGGAATGAATTCGAGGTCGAATTCAGCCAGTTCCGCTGCCCACTTCGCTATATTCCCAGTTGAATTGGGATTATGCAGAACCGCTCAAAGTGGATATGAGGTTACCACCGAGACTTTGTGAGCTTGGAAATAGTGTCAAAGCTTCCTTGAGGCAATAAGAACTGCGTAGAGCAGCTTATGTACCTCTAGTATCGAGTCTTGGCATCATGTAACACTTCACTGATGAAGTATACTGGGCGTTGAATGGTCCGGACCCTCCCGGAGGGGTCCGGAGCTTCCTCTCCATTGATCCGGACCCTGTCGGAAGGGTCCAGACTATATTCGGGGACCTCCGGGTTCTGGGTGGAGGAACCCGGAGCTTCTTCAGGAATGACCTGGATCCTATCAGAAGGATTCGGGTCCTCTGAAGTGGCTTCTTGAGGATTCAAGTCTGGGAGCTGGGACCCAGACCCGCTTTCAGGAACCTCCGGATCCTCCCAAAGGGATCTGGATTCCTGAGTATTGGGTAGTTCCGGTCTCTCCGCAACCAGAACCATACTGACGACTTCGTCAGCTGCTGAAATATAAAGCAATAAAGGCTCACCAGGGTTCGGAGCTACCAAGACTGGTAGAGTGGTGAGGAACTGTTTCAGCTCCTGGAATGCCTTTTCTGCCTCTTCAGACCATTGGAATGGTCCGGACTTCCTCAGTAACTTGAAGAAGGGAAGTGCCCTTTCCGCCAGTCTTGAAATGAACCGACTGAGGGCTGCTAGACATCCAGTTAATTTTTGGACGTCTTTGATGCGGGTTGGTGGCTGCATGTCTTCAATGGCTTTTATCTTCGCCGGATTAGCCTCTATACCCCTGTGACTTACCAGGAAACCAAGAAGCTTTCCGGAATTAACCCCGAAGACGCACTTGTCTGGGTTTAGCTTCGTGCGGGTGGCCCGCAGCTTGTCGAAGACAGCCTGCAAGGTGTCCAAGAGGGACTCCTTGTTTTTGACTTTGACCACAATGTCATCAACGTACACCTCCACTATGTCTCTGATGAGTTCTTCGAAAGTTTTGTACATTGCTCGTACAAAAGTTGAAGCTGCATTCTTGAGACCAAAAGGCATGGCTGTGTAACAATACAATCCATCCACTGTGATGAATGAAGTGTGTTCTTCATCTTCCCTAGACATCCGGATTTGATGATATCCTGAATATGCGTCTAGAAAACACAGCAACTCACACCCAGAGGTGGAATCCACTATCTGGTCTATTCTAGGTAGTGGGAATGGATCTTTTGGACATGCCTTATTCAGTGTGGTGTAGTCGATGCACATCCGAAGTTTCCCGCCGGCCTTAGGCACAACGACTGGGTTTGCCAGCCATTTTGGATGGTAGACTTCTCGGATGAATCCGGCTTCGAGCAACTTCTTCACTTCTTGTCGGATGAAGTTCTGTCGCTCTACAGATTGCTTCCGAGGTTTCTGGTGTACAGGCCGAGCGTCGGGGTAAATCTTCAGATTGTGCTCAATCACTTCCCTGGGGATCCCAGGCATTTGTGACGGTTGCCAGGCAAACACGTCAACGTTAGCCCGGAGGAAAGTGATGAGCGCGAGTTCCTATTTGTCGTTCAAGCCACCCGATATGCGGGTAGTTTGAGTGACATCGGAACCAATTTGGACGACTTTGACGGGAATGTCGGTGTCGCCGCTTGGCTGCACACGGGGTGCAGAGGTCGAGCCTCGTTGACGAATGCTCGGAGGTTGTGGAGCTTGCTTCTGTCTGGAATCCTCCTCTTGCGCTGTGGTGAGTGCATGGAGTTCTTCCAGAGCAGTTACTCCGGCAGTGCGATCTCCACGGATCCGGAGAACGCCTACTGGTGTTGGCATCTTCAACACCAGGTATCCATAATGAGCAGCTGCCATGAATTTGTACAAGGCAGGTCTACCTAAAATGGCATTGAATGGTAAGTTGATCTGAGCGACGTCGAAGATCAACTTTTCGGTGCGATACTTCTCCCGGGTCCCGAAGGTAACAGGGAGAGTAATAGCTCCGAGTGGGGTTATGGCCCCCGGACCTACTCCGGAGAAAGGTCGAGAGGGCTGGAGGTCCGAAGGTCGAAGCTGAAGCTTAGTGAAAGCTTCGAAGCTGATGAGATTAAGCCCCGAACCTCCGTCTACCAAGACATGATGGAGCTGGATGTTGTTGATGGTAGGAGATACCATCAAGGGTAGCTGACCAGCTCCGACCATGCTTTGAGGACAGTCCGAAGCATCAAAAGTGATGGGTGTGTCCATCCACTTTCGATGTGGCTCCGGTCTAGCTGTAGGAGCTACAGCAGCCATATCCCGTCGCATAGTCTTAATGACGCGACGAGAAGTGATGTCCCATGATCCACCAAAGATGGTGTTCATGGTTTTTCGACGCTCGTTGTCGGAGACGTCGGAATCATCGTCGACGGAGGTGTAGACGGCTTTCAAGACCTTTTTGGGGTCTTGAAACCCTAACTCCTCTTCAGCCGGAGCTTCATCGACCTTTTATTTTTCCTCCCTCTGACGGAAGGGAGACCCTTCCCGGCGCTTGTGGTAACGCTCAGCAAGGTTTTGGACCTCCCGGCAGTCCTCCAGTCTGTGGCTGCCCGTTTTGTGAATGGGGCACCACATCTTGGATTTGCCACCGTCTTCGGAAGACGGTCGAGGTCGCTTCTCGGGGCGTGGCCCCCGGCCACCAGGAGTTGCAGTGGCTGCAACGTTGGATGTGCCGACCGACGGCTTCTTCTTGCCGTTGGTCTTCTTTTTCTTCTTGCCACTCCCGGAGGTAGCGGCTTCTTCTTTGGAGGATTTTTTATGATCCTCCAAGGCTGGTTTGGAGTGCATTTCACGGCCCTCCGCAGCTCTGGCACATTTGTCAGCCAGGCTGAAGAGCTCCGTGACACTGGTGATCTCTTTGATCGCCAGTTTCTCCAACATCTTCTTGTCTCGTACACCCTGTCTGAATGCTACAATGACAGAAGCGCTTGAGATAGAAGGGATTGTGTTACGTACCTGAGAGAATCTCTGGATGAATGACCGCAAAGATTCTCCTCCTTTTTGCACGACTGCAAAAAGGTCCAGTTCGGTGCCCGGACGGGTGTATGAACTCCCGAAATTGGCGGTGAACTGGCGGCATAGCTCCTCCCAACTGTCGATAGAGTTGGGTGGAAGGCTCATAAACCAGGACCTAGCAGTCCCAGTTAAGGCCACTGGAAAGTAATTGGCCATTACAGCCTCATTTCCTCCAGCTGCTAGGATCGCAGTGGAGTATATCTGCAGAAATTCTACGGGATTGACAGTCCCGTCGAATTTTTCCGGCAAGTGTGGCCGGAACTTCTGTGGCCATCTAACCATGCGCAGGTGCATGGCTAGGGCGGAACAGCCTCCTCCTACTCCTTCCAGAGTAGAAAGATCTTGAGCATCTCGTCTTTCTCGAGCTCGCTCGATGTGGACACGGCCATCCTGTTGGCGGTATCGGCGATCAAGCTCCGCCCGGAGGTCGTGTGTCGAAAGCCGAGATGCAGTATGGGCACGTCGTGCCCCAGAGGGCAACGACGTCACTTGCTGTGACGCAGCTCTTCTCCGGTTGTTGGAGACATGTGGACCAAGTCTTCCAGACAACGTTCGTCGCTGCGACGGGGCCCGCCCTGAAGGAGGTGGACCCTGATTGTTGAGGCGTTCGGCTGCTGCTGCGACCAAATGCTCAATATCAGCTCTCCATTGCTCCATGGCACCTTGAGATGCATCCGGAGGTGGTGGTCGCTGAAGGAGAGCACGCGCTGCATGGAGCGCGTGTTCTGGGTTGTCACGACTTGCCGGCGCAGAATGTGACGCCGGTGCACCTTCATGTCGTTCGGCATGTCTTGCCGGAGAAGATGGTGGTGGTGAGAGTGTGACTCCCGCTGGAACTGAGGCTCCTGCCGGTGGTTGCATGTTGGAGGGATTGCCTCCGACAGCCTGAGCAGCAGGTTGCCCGTTGGATGATCCAGCTGCAGAATTCACCATTCTTGAAGATCTCAGGCGCCCCTACCTGGCGCGCCAACTGTCGACTGTTGGAGTCGGCAGATCCCCTGACACTATGAAAGTGTTTGAAGGAGTTTGTGGTTCGGTCTGGGCGCGCGGAGATCTAAGAAAGTGAAATGCGATTTGGACACGAGTGACACGGTGGTTTACGTGGTTCGGGCCGCCTGAGCGTAATACCCTACTCCACGGGTGTGTGTGTGTTGTATTAACTTGTGAGCTTCAGAGTGTTCGAAGAAATCCCCCTTGTGTATCGTCGGTTTGTCCTTTTATAGTACAAGGACCAACCGTTACAAGTCAGCCTGGCCCGACATGTGGCCCTGGCGGTTATTAGTATTGATACACGAGATTAATTGTTGTTAATAACCCTGTAACGGCTCCGACAGTGCCGTTACAGGTGTTAAGGTTGTCCGATTAATTATCATTAACGTGGAATTAATGGTAATTAATCGGGTCTTGAAGTCTGCGGCTGTCCTTTGGAGATCCGGAGCCGTTACAACGTCTCCCGGGGGCTTTAAGCAGCTAGCTCCGACGTGTGGACACGTGGCAGCTCCGGAGCTTGCTTGGGAGAAGCGGGAAGCTCCGGGGGTGACCTGGCACGTGTCTTGTCCGGAGCTTCTCTCGGTCAGGGGCTACCTCCGGAGGTGCCGTTTCAGTACTTGGCCCGGAGCTTCACCCTTGCGGGTAATAGCTCTGGGCTGACAGTACACGTGGCAACCTAGAGGTTAACCATGTTGGAGAAGCGGGTCCGGTCACGTCTGGCGAGTGGGCCCCCGAGGGTCTTCAATTTGAGTTGATGTCCTTCCCTTGAGATCTTTGTAACCTCAGGGGGTGTATGGTTTTTAGGGTACCGACAGTATTCTCCGGAGGTGAGCGACGGGGAGATCACTCCATTCCCCGACTTCACCGCCGACGAGCTCGCCCAGCTCCAAGAGGACAGAAGCTCCTCCCGGGCAGCTCCTTCGGCTCGTGCCTCCGACGATGACGATGAGGATCAAGAGGACCCGGAGGCCACGGAGAGCGACTCCCACGACGACGACCATGACGAGGAAGACGACGACTCGACTTTCGAGGTCGTGTTTCCCTTCTTCTTTTCCCTTTTTGTGTCTTGATGCCAAAGGGGGAGAGATAGTTGGGATAGTTGGGAGTCAGTCGGGAGAGATAGTCAATAGGGAGAGTTGAATGTAGTTTTTATTTTGGATCCGTGGACATGTTGCCTCCTTATTGTAATATCTATGTTATGTTGAATGTTTAAATTTGTGCAAGACTATGTTTTGAATGTTTTGAATGTTCAGTATCAATATGATGCTTTGAATGTCTATCTTTTGATCATATTAATGCTTATTATGTCTTGTCACAAATTATTGAGCACAACACGTAGGCACCCCACCATAACGTGTGCATGTATGAAGGACTTCCTCAATCTCTCTTTTATGATGCATTCATTGAGGGGGAGTCACTCATACACCCGCACGTTATGAAAACCACAAATTTACACTCTTATATGTAAAGACTTAATGTGTTGTCATCAATCACCAAAAAGGGGGAGATTGAAAGTGCATCTAGGATCTCCGTGGGTTTTGGATGATTGATGACGACAATTAAGTGACTAATGAGCTCAATGATCTTAAGCACAGGTGTGGACTAAGTGGAAGCAAAATCCCTCAAAAAGGAAAAAGATGGAAACGGCGATGTCAACTCGAAAAGGAGAAACTAGAGTTTCTAGTGTGTCGAGTTTAGACTAGCCAAATTTGTGTGAGGAGGTGTGTGTAAAGTGCATTGAGATCAAGTTGGGAGCTCAAAGCGGTTTAGAGGTCAAACCTATTGAGAGAAGAGAGTTGGGAATAGTCTGACAGTAGGGTCGGACTAGTCCGTGCAGGTGGCCGGACTAGTCCGCCCCTGGACGGCCAAGTCCGTTTTCGGCCGGACCAGAAGGGTCTCACTGAGATCGGACTAGTCCGTATTAGGACGGACTAGTCCGGGTAGTCGTGAAGTGGGTTTTGGGACTAAGTCCCAAAACCACAGACTTGTCCGTTTTAGTCCGTACCAAGAGGTCCCGACTAAGATCGGACTAGTCCGCCCTGGGGGCCGGACTAGTTCGGGATTGAGAGGAGACGGTGTTTCAGAGACTAAGTCTGGGAAGGTCAGACTAGTCCGCCCATGGGGCCGGACTAGTCTGTGGTCTTCAGACTAGTCCGTTTTCACACGGAACAAAATGTTCTGTGTCAGATCGGACTAGTACGGTAAGGGCCGGACTAGTTCGTTGTTGAAGTGACCGTTTGAATTTGAAGTTTGGCGGGTAGTGTGACGATTGCCGCGCAGTGCGACAGTTGTCAGGGGCGTCAGTAGTCCCCTAGGTCGGACTAGTCCGCCCATGTGCTGAAGTCAGCAGTATGGGCTTGGGACCTCTATAAATAGAGGACCCCTGGGTTCATTTGAACCAACTCTTGAGCAAATTGAAACCCTAGCGCCACCACAGCAACCTTGAGCCTCCAAAAGCCTCCTTCTTGCCTACATTCCCTCTAAAACTAATTCTTGTGTGGATTAGGGTTTAGTAAGGTGAAGAAGAGGAAGAACACCGCTCTTTAGCTCTCGGTTTGATCTCTTGCACTTTGTGAATCTTTGTGATTTGTGGCTTGAGTCAATCTTTATGATTCGTGATTGTATTTGTGGTGGGAGCCTCAGATTGTGAGAAGCCCCAACGAATCTTGTACTCATTTTTTGTGATAGTGGAGAACTAAGTTAGGCCCGTGCGGTGAACTTGGTGAGGGAAGGGTTGTTGAACTCGGTCCTTTGTGGACTCCTCAACGGGGACGTAGATTCCTTGTGTGGGATCGAACCTCAGGATAAAATCCTCATGTGACTTGTGTTCTTAGCTTTCATTCATCACATATTGCTTCTAGGGTTAGCCTTACCGGTTTTGCTCATCACCTTTGCTTCATTGTGATCTTTAGCTTCATACTTGTTATATAACTTATTAAGGCTCACTAAGTTATTCTAACAAACTTTGCATCACAAGAATTGGACTAAAATCTGTTAGAAACCCTTTTTAGTTTTTTCTCTGTAGGTGGACCGGACTAGTCCGCCCCTGGACCGGACTAGTCCGCCCCCTGTGTATTAATCTCGTTTTATTAAGTCATTTCAGGTCGATTAGCCTATTCACCCCCTCTAGGCAACTTTCAAACACCCCATTGATGACTCACCCACCTTCTTCTCCATCCTCCTCTCAGGCGAAGGCGCTAACCTCCTGCTGATCTCAAATGCAGCAAGATATGTGTCCCTTTTGACAAGTCTCTGTCCTTTTTATGCATATGACCTTTCGGGTAACACTTGATCTCCGACTCGAGCCTCTTTGCCCTGCCTTGGCCATTTTCGCCACCAGCATTTGTTGTCTTAATATTTGCCTCTGCATACTATTCAATCTCTCAAGCCGCTGTGAAATCCCCCAGATTACCGCACATCTTCTCCACTTCATTCTGCAACATCGTCGCCATTCCACCATGCCTCCTCTGCGCTTCACCACCCCAAGGATCAAATATTGCCTAGTTGCAAATCTCCGAGGAAGCACTCTGGAAAATCCACCGCTTCAACCCTACCAACACGAATATCACAACCAGCACCCCCAATCCCCCTTGCTTCTCCAAATGTGCCAAACCCTAACCACGGATGCTGCTCCCAGAAATCCAGTCATCGATTCCACCGCGAATTCACTGCTAGGGTTAGGGTTCTCACCTTCTCCTACAAATTGTGTTGAACTCTCGCCGTACAGTACAGCTTCACCACCGCTGAACAGCAACCAGCTCCCGCCGCGGTAGAACCCGCCCCAGATTGACGCCGAGCGCAAACTTCCTCTTCTCCGCCGCGCGCCGCTGACTCGCCCCGTGGCCGCTGGCTCGCCGGACCGGGGCGTGAGCACGCGACAAGCCGCCGAAGGCGAGGCGATGGAGTCGCCGGAGCAACGAAGGAGACGATAAACATCGGCAAGTTCTATTTCTGTTCGATCATGGTCTCACCAGTCCACATGTCGAGTGTTGAACCGATTACAACAGGCTATGCCCGCACCCTCGGCCCACCGGCCCATACACACAAATAGGAAAGAACAACACATACATTCGTCCTCAGTACTAGGAGCGTGCGTGACACCAGACCAGGTCCTCGAGTGAAACGAATACTAGTTTATGGTTTATCATCAGTTCAGACGTTTCCATCAGACGCTTTAATTAATTAGAAATGTGTGACGCCGTACGTCGTGCGATCATCACACGGATTGCTACGTCCTCGTCGTCGTCGTAATTTATCCTTCCTTCTGCCGCCGTTCTGCCAAAGGACGTGACGTAGCCCACCGTACCGGCTCTCCCTGGAACGCTGGGTTCATTGGCTTGGCGGCAAGCGTTTGTGCTGACTGAATCCATTGTCCTCTCTTTCAGAGCGTTGCTGTGCCTAAATGACGAAAGGTTAGGTCCCGTTTTGGTCCTAAACAAAAATATTGTCCGCTTTTGGAACGTTCAAATGAACTGTGTGTGCGTGTGCGATCATGCAAAGTCTAACCAAACCTACATTGAATTTGTGTTCGGTACGATTGCGTGGATCATGATGTAGCCTGCCCTGATGCCCACAACAACTGCACAGAAAGATACAGTTCAACTCCCACAGGAATATCGAGAGAGAGAGAGAGAGAGAGAGAGGCACTGCTGTCTGCGGATTGCGTTCCAAATTAAAGTGCACTGGATCTCCACTGACGAATCGCCAAATTATTACTCATCTCATCCTCATCGGAATGTCTCGAATGGGACCGGCCGGTCGATCGTCAAGCCAAGCTTATTGACCGTTTGGCCTCGGTCGTCTCCACCACCGAGCTGATCTCTGCTGATCGCTGATGAATGAACGCTGCTGCTCTCTGTCTCTGCCTCACCAGATCAGCTTGACAATGCGAATGTATCCTGAGTGTGGCACAGTTGTAGGGGCAACGAAAAGCTTCGTCAGAAACGGACGGACGGCATGCTAAATTGCTAATGCTGTTCGTTAGCAGACAGTGTCAAGTGGCAGCCATTGAAAACCTACTTCCAGAGTGACCACTCATGACTTCCAGTAGCAGCCATGATCCTACTGTACTAGAAGGGTGTACTGAATGTATATAGGAGTACACTGGAGTAGTACACGAAATACAGATCTGTATTTTACATGCATTTCAGTTCGGAGTACGAGAGCTGCAGTAGAGATTGTCATGGACAACATTCATAAGCTGTTCATATGTTAGTACACCTACACCATGCATTTCCAGATAACTGGAATCCCAGTCCCAGATACAGCGAGCATTAATTTTCTTGTGCAGATATTATTTCTCCATAAATCAGGTAAAAATATGTACAGGAATGATTTTGGCCGCCACGCCCACTCACAGGTAATTAACGGAGGGAAAAGAAAGACGAAGCTACGGTTCTGCGGCTCTCTCTCTCTATGCAAGCTATGTTACACACGTGGAAGAAGGACACGCACGTCTGTGGTACTAGTTCACTTGCCGGCGGCGGCGATGGAGCTGTACGACGGACTCCGCCTGACCTCCTCCGGCGGGATGAAGGCGTCGGGCCCCAGCCCCGGCACGCTGAACGCCACGTCGTCGATGGTCCACGACTCCTCCATGCGCGTCGTCACCACGCGCGCGCCCACGCCGAACCGGGCCAGGTGCGCCGTCGACGTCCCGGCGTGCGCGACCACGGCGCCGCCGTCCACGGTGCGGTAGTCCGACACGGTCGACGCGATGGTGGTCTCCCAGTACATGGCCGGCGCGCCGCCGGGGGACGGCTGGATCCGGGTCAGCTGCGAGTCCTCCAGCCGCGCCAGGAGCCCGCTGCGCTGGCTGAAGAACCCCGTCAGGCCGTGCCGGATCACCTCCGCCGTGCCGTCGCTCCAGCTTGACAGCGCCGAGGGTCCCACGTCCAGGCGCAGCACGAAGCAGTCCTCGCCGTCGACCTGCTTCTCGCCGGCGTGCTCGGCCGTCGAGAAGATGGACGCGATCATCAAAGGGTCAAGGCCCTGCATGCATGCAAGAAATCAGTCCATTTCCATAAAAACCCTTCCCCATGCCAAAACAAAATGTGGGTGAAAAACATTGGGTATTCTCCTTGCCAAGTTGTTGGATGAAACAATAAACTTGATTTAGTCAACCCCCACCACGCACACTAACATACACACTCACGTATGTTGCTTAGCAAGAACCTAACATAAAAGGGATTCCATTTGCCAAGTTTCTTAGGATTAGCCTATATATATTAAAGGGCCATGCACAATCTAATAAGTTAACGATGAACTCAAACCCGGTGACAAACATTCAGACATCTCACAGCAGGCACTATTATAAAAAGGGCGGAACACAGATACAAATATTCTAGTCCCATGTGATGGATGCAAAATTGCAAATGGCAAGGGGTAGGCTGATCTCACACTACCTAATGCCCTCTCCCCAGGTCAAACAAAGCCAGTTTGGACATCAGACCTGAGGCACCATCCTGCATAATAACTCAAAGGGCAGGCTGGGCAGCCTGAAGCAATCATGACATCAACAGTGTGGCATGCAGCAGAAGCAGACTACTGGCCCCGGATCCCAAGATAACAACCGCGCAGTTGCCAGATCCAAGTGCTTTTTATCAAGAGATTCTTCATGGCATCGAGCTGTTCATATTGTTTATTGATCTTCACCTTTTTTCCCTTTTTACTCATGTATTCGCAAAGCGAAAGGGCGTGCAGGACAGCAGGATGAGATGAAGAAGCAGGGAACGCAGGAGCGAGCACAATAGCGTGTGGGGTCCACCTGTCATGGGGCGGCTTAGCTAGCAGTAACGCTGTGCATGCGAGGCATGCATGGTCATGGACAAAGCGACGAGGAAAAGCGACCGAAAAATAAAGAAAAGAGTATCGGCGATGATGCCAGCGGCGCCAGTGGAGGACGAGTGCCAACCTGGAGTGCGCGGCGGAGAGGGCGCGAGCCGCCGCGCGCGGCGTGTGCGCCGAGCCAGGGCGTGCGGCGCCAGGCGACGCGGCCGTCGCTGCCTGCGGCGACGTGCTGCCCGCCGGCCACGGACATCTCGACGAGCCACATGCTCGGGGCCAGCTGCCAGAGCACGAATCGCCCGTCGTGCCCCCTCCCGCCACCGCCACCGGCGGTTGGATCCTGCAGCGTCGCCAGCCGCACCCGTCCCGACGCGTACATGCTCTTCACGGCGCCGCCGTCCTCGATCATCCTCCCGCACCCCGTGGTCGCCCTGAACTGCTCGATGATGTACTGCGCCGACGATGCCACCTGCACGGACGGACAGACCGGCGCGCGCGGCCAACCACATCACCCTCTAAGCAAAATTAAGCAAACGCGGCGTGCAGTGTGTGCCGCTGTGTAACGGTCGACGCGTGCACGGGATGGCGGCGAGTACTCACGTTGCGGGGGAGGCGAGGGAGGATGGGGACGGGGGAGAGCGGGCAGGCGAGCACGGAAAGGAGGACGCGGAGGTCGGCGGCGGGCCGGGAGTCGTTCCCCGCGGCGAGTACTCCCGATAGGAGGCGCGCCCATCGGTGCAGCGCTGCATGGACGCCTGACCGCCGGCGCGCGGCCTCGTCCTCCCCGCCTCCGGGCTCCTCAGCCAGCGGCTCCAGCGCCGCCCGTGATCTCATCTCTCGCTCCTGTCTTCCCGCCACACAAAACCTTCTCTCTCTCTCTCTCTCTCGGAGGCTGCGTAGCTTACTACTAGCTTCTGTGTCGGGCTGCGGGCGAGGAGTTTGTTGCTTGCTTCTCGTTATAAGGGGGCAGTGGCAACCACACACGTTCCCGAACGATATTTTTTTCACTGCCAGTGGGACAGAGCTGGTGGGTCCGTTTGTCAGTGACGACGTCTGGTATGAGCGCGCGTGTGGAGTGCGTGGGAAGGGAGCGGAGGGGGGAGCTTCCGTTCAAGGGAGGCATTGAGGCGAGAAGGAAACGGTAGTGGGTTTGGGGAGCGGTCAAAATCTGACTCGCTCTGCTGGGCCTGGGTGGCGTTGTTGGTGACATCCGTGTCCATCGTGCAGCTGAGCTGAACAAACCAAGAGCGCCTCTGCTTCCCAGCCAAGTGAGGTCGCTTCTTCAACGCCAGGTTGCCCAGCTCTCTGCTCTCGGTGGTTTCACCATTCAACCATCCCCGGCACAAGGAATTGGATTGTTTTCTTCTGATATTCCTAGCACGCAAACGCCATCATGACCAGATTCAGAATGGAATTGTAGTTATTTCCACAGATCCTGTTGTCGGATCAGAATGTTTATAGTCAATTAGCCTGCAACGCTTATCCACCAAGGATGGATGACAACGATGTCGTCAGCTACTTGCATTACGGAGTACGAAGCAAGTTCAACGTAGTGGAACTGGAATATCAGCTTCGACGTTACTATCAGAATGATAGCACGGTCGCTGCTCTCGGTGCTCTGCTTCGCCTGATCAAAGTGATTTAACTATCTGTAGTACTTTATATTGCACACACCCTGATCTGAATGCAGAACAACTAGCAGCATTGACAAGACATTGAAAACAATCCATGCGTAGATCCAGCTAACATACCAAGCATAACTATGCCTCAGTACGTCAAGTGCCGTTGCAAGTTATACAGGTCACCAAAACAAACTGAAATAGCATCACCGTGCTTAACAATCATATATTGCCGAGTGGCTCTAAAGGGTCAAACCGAGTCAACAAACATAATACAAATTTCACGACATTCAAGTAACGAGAACCACCATGACCGCCACCTGCTTCTGCTGCTTCAGCGCAGCCTCCTGGCCTCTCTCTCCGACTCGAGCAGGGTGAGGATGTCTCCCTCACGGACAGGGCCCTTGACGTTCCTCATGATGAGGCGGTTCTGGTCATCCAAGAATTTCACTCTGACTTGGGTGACCTGACCCCTGGAGCCAGTACGGCCCATCACCTTCACCACAACAGCCAGCTTCACCTGGGTGTCCATGCTACATTGAGGAATGGCATATTAGATTATCTAAGATGAGCTAGATTGATTCAAATATGCAGTTAAGCAGCAAGAAACTGATGGTTCCGTTACGCATACATATGGAACACAAAATAGACAAGAGTTTGAAGTAT
The DNA here is from genome assembly GCA_036927565.1 of Tuctoria greenei. Classification (NCBI taxonomy): domain Eukaryota; kingdom Viridiplantae; phylum Streptophyta; class Magnoliopsida; order Poales; family Poaceae; genus Tuctoria; species Tuctoria greenei. The sequence goes on along the minus strand of JAYESD010000005.1, from coordinate 199,841,072 downwards.
CGGCACACTGCAAGATTTCATCATTAAAGGCTGATTATATTCACAAGTTTTGGAAATAATCTAGCAGCACCTAAGGTGTGCTTGTTCCTACACCACTACAAACAAAGTTTCAAGTTTTTATACAATGCAAGATGCTGGCTACATGAGAAAGAACAAACACCGACTAATGGTACCTGCACCATACCACATACAATACATCAATGTTTTTGATTCGCTAGCGAACTTGCCACGATTAGCATATGACGAGCAATGAAGAGGGATGGGGGTGTCCTCCATGTTCATCAAGCTGTTTCCATCAATTAAGTTACATGCCAATTTTATCCACCTTTCACGCCTGATCCAAATGTTGTTTCCCTACCTACTCTAGAAGTAAACATGGTCGCAGCTATAACTGAATAAATCATACACTTTTTACAGGTAAATGCTAAGGATTGCATTAACTAAGCATGCGTTTGACATGCAGCGATCATGGTAAATTCATACTTATCCAACCATGGATCAGAAATCTAGCTCACAAACAAGCGCACAATTCTAGAACCAGAACAGTCGGGACAAACGAGAGGATTCAGACCTAGAGGTGACAAAGCAGATTAACAACGCAGAACATCTAGAGCTATGAATGACTGATCCACCGTACAGGAATCAAAGCGTCTCACTAGGTAAGGGAAGGGAATCAATACACACCTTTCGTTCTGGTGCGGACGGAGGCCGACGAGCTCACGGAGCGAGAGACAGCGGCGGCGGCGGCGCGAAGAGAGCACTGGAATTGAAAAACCCTAGGCTTGCGCTGGCCTTTTATATAGTAGGGCGAGGGCGGGTGAGGAGCGTGGACTGAACTGGGCTAGGCCGCTTGCGTGGGCTTTCGTCGAAACCCACACGTTCGTAAGTGTACCCGTAATGGGCCCAAAAGGACCCTGATATAAAAAAAGTTTTTTAAGCACTAAAAAGCAAAAAAAAAAAAAAACGCTGAGACACAACGGCCGCTAAAAAAGTGATCAAGCAGCCTCACGCTGATCGTGCAAAATGAGTAAATGACTAAGTCGCTGGCATGATCACCTGGACCATGCCAAGGAGTAACTAAACCGAACAAATCGCATATTCGGAACACAGAAACATTAGTATTGGTAAACATTAGCACCAGTGATACGGAGAGCGAAACAAGAGCCATCTAGCTTGCAATACCATTCAATTCTACCATGATCACTCTTACATGACTCGAACAGTTCAACGACACCAACGAATTGTCTGCCACGAACTACAGCATAATTAACACATCATGACACTCTTCGGGGCAGTTGACACTTGACAGAGATGTCTAGAATTGGATGATCGGGGACAGCTCCGGGACGAGGAGGAGGAGGTAGCCGGCAAACAGTGCCGTTAGTGCAGCACAAGCAGTCGCCGCCGAGGAGATTCCGCCACCGTTGGTCGCCCCCTTCGCTGCCAAGAGAAACAGTTGGTTTCAGAGTTTTCAGGAGATCACAACCAGGTCAGACGTATTTTCCTGCTCCAAAAAAGCTTCCACTCGAAAAGCGTGATGATGACAGACATGCGTGTTCTTTCGGTGGAATCATTTGCCGAAAATTCTCAAGTTCACATGATGAAACTGCTACTTTTTCTACTTCTCATTGAGTAGTCCTATTTTAAGTGACTATGCGGCCAGCACTGAAATTCTCAAGTCACGTGAAGGTACATACAAGAACGGAAGCGGAGAAGGGAGGACATGCTCACCTGGAGCTGCAGTGGCGCCCTTGTCACCTCCAGGGCTGAAGACGGCAGCGTCTTTAGAGCCTGGAGGGATATGCAGGAGCTCTGCAACACAAAGCCTACACTTTTAGTTTTTTACAGCCGTGCACCGAATCAGTTACTTAGATGACTAGAATTTGGAAGCTAGAACAGAGAAAAAGAGAGTATCCCAGGGAGTGCACCAATCCAGCTGCATTTCTATAAGCAGGTCACGGACCATGGAACAGCCAGCCCGGCATGCATTTCCATAAGCAGGCCGGTCAAGCATGATGTGATGCTGGTAACTAGCACTGACGAAAGCACGAGTCTTGTTGTTGCCAGCGCGGGAGATGAGATGAGGGAAAGAGCTGGAGTATGCATGTAGTACGTACGAGCGCACTGGGAAGCGCTGACGTTGGTGGCGCCGCAGGCGGAGGGGAGGGCGAGCGCGAGGGTGGTGTTGATCTTGAAGCCCAAGCTGGGGTCGTCCTTGTCCTTGACCAGCAAGCACAGGCACTTGGGGCTCTTCCCCAGCACCTGCCGGAGGCCGCCGCAGCAGTCCGGCGCCGGCGCGCGCGCCTGCCCCTGCACGTACGGCAGGCACGGCGCCAGCCCCACCAGCTGCTCCGCGCACTCGGTCCGGTCCGCGCTCATGTCGCCGCCGGCCACCGACGCCGCCACCGCCACCGCCATCACCGCCGGCCACAGCATCGCCATCGTGCGTCTGTGCTCCTTCCTTCTCTCTGGGCTCTGGCTGTGTTCAAGTGAGCTGGGGACAGAAAAGAGAGTCGGTGAGCGGGAGTTATTATAACGGCAGCGGAGGCAGATCAGTGGCGATGGCGAGGGCTGCGAACTCCGAACGTGACGTGCCCGGGTTTGCCTAGTGGCAGGCAGGTTTGCCAAGTGGCACACTGTCTTGTTTGCCCAGTACTGTTCAAGCTGTGGAGAGACGTTCGTCTTTTCATGGAGATGAACTCCGTCAAAGGCCGCCGCCGCCGCAGCAGCAGCAACCCTTGGACAGTAACGTTATGCATGCGATGCGAGGAAGCTGTCAGATCAGCGTTGATCGGTAACGTCGTTACAGTAACGTACGTGTGCGTTCAGTTCTGTTCAACGAACATGAATGAGACAGACATTCATCAGAACCATGCCAGGAGGAGTGCTGTATTTGGACATTTTTTCGGGCGATGCCAAAAACGCTGCTGGTGGAGTGGCAGTGGACCATGGTGGAAAGAGTCGAAGAGCCATTCATGGCGCAATTGATCGGTGCAGCGCTCCAGTTCTGGTGTTGACCAGGATGGCTGAATGGATCCAATAACTTAAAGCATTCATGCTCTCTGGACTGTCACGACACTCGTGCATGCCCCGTCTGGAGCCTCGACCCTCCTCCTCCACCTCGTGGCACGTGGACTGGATAACCATCAAGGACTGGCAGCACGAAGAAGGGTTATTATTACCAATTGCTTTCCATCCGTTGTTTCATACACGGACAGATTCTATGACCCAGAAAACCTGCTTCAGTGATGCATCACGCACCAGAAGCTGCCGAGATAAAAGGCAGCAGTGGTAACTGATAGCAAGACTGAAGAAATTCTGCCAAATAGAGAAACAGTAAAAACGGTACTCCCTCTGTCCCCATGAACTTGTCGCTTTGTAGTTCATTTTTGAACTACAAAGCGACAAGTTCATGAGGATGGAGGGAGTACTAGATTACCAATATGTAATAGATGCAAAGTAAGGACCGGGCCGACGCCCGATGGCCAGCGCGGTAAGTTCCGCCCGCGCTCACCCGTAGCCCCGCTCAACGAGCATGTCTATCTCTTCTTCTTAATTAATCTGTTCCTCTCTATAGTGTCCGGACAGTGTCTTCAAAAAAAAATTGCAAAGGAAGTTCTTGTAGGTTAACAATGATATCATCATGTCACTTACTTACGTACTAGTGTCTCCATCCCTAAATACTTATCACCTTTTAATTCAAAAATGAACTAGAAAATGATAAGTATTTTGAAATGTAAGGAGTATTAGTAAGCAACTGAAGTTGAAAGGTGGTGCTCATCTCGCACAATAAACTAGGATCCAAACATCACAAAAGTTGATTTCTACTCAAAAGCTTGATAATTAACTATCAAAATGTTGGTTTCTAGATATTTTTTTAAAAAATAAAGATCCAAACAACACCATCTAGTTTATTCTAGAAACCTGTTTTCAGAAACCAGAAAACTGATCCAAAAAAGGACCATAGTATATTAGCAAGTTGGATTGCACAGTGACATACTCCATCCCGGATAAGTTTATTTCTAGAATTAGTTGTGTTTCCTGTTGCCTTTGACCATAATTTATATAAATTCAATCAACTTTAATAATATAAAAACGCATATTACGAAATTGTTTTCAAGATAAATCTAAGAATACAGATCTCAAGTTCATAAAGTTGATCAAGTTTATATAAAACATTTATCAAAAGCAAGAGGAAAACACAGTCGACCAATCCTTGAAACGGACTTATTTTGGGACGGGATGAGTAGATGTCACAAAAACAAGACAACAAGCAAAGCATCCAAAACAACTGTAGCTTCATTTAATCAAACAGGTTCCACCCAAAATTCTTGTGCGGCACCCTGGTAATCGACGTCCTAAATAACAACCCATCCAACACTTCCGTCTAAGACTCTTCAGAAAACTACCTTCTGAACATAGAACTGACCCAATTTACATGGCACGAGAGAATACACAATTGATGGGATCATTCCCGGACTCCCAGTTGGTAAAAGGTAAATTCATGGTAAGACGGAAAATTGTGGACCAACTCGTACTTCCCAGTTGGACTGTGAGGGCTGAGAACGGGCAACTAAAAACCTACAATGCCATCCAAAACTGTTAAATTATTTTCTTTTGCAAAGGTGTAGAAAGTCGCCTTCCAACTGCGGTCACTAAAAACATCATGGCAGAAATGTCAGGAGCAACATGACAAGCCTTTTCCCCTTGGGCTTCTCCATCTTTCCTTCCAAAGTTCCTACGAGGGGATGTTCTCTTGTGGTTGTTGAGAATCTCCCCTACAGCTCCACCTGGTGAACAAATGAATAGAGTATTAAATTGATAGATGCTTGGAATTACAACAGACCAAATAATGAAAACAAAACTTCAAATTTTACTACTAATGGTTGGGCAACATGAGCACACCGATCGTTAAATTATAGACTTAAGACTAAAAGAAGCACATGAGACAAGAATATCATGCAGGGGGTGATATGTACGCATATAAATAATAGTACAGGTTTCAAACAATTCTTGCATTGGACTGATTTATGCACTCATTGTACCACTTGCTAGAAAGTTGGGGGTGAACCTTCCCATTATGTTTAAATAGAAAATTTAACCAAGAAAAATCAATGGGCTATCTGTATCAGCAACAGTAATTTATGTCCTTACCTAAAGTATTATCGTCTATTTCTAGGTATGCATCGAAATTCTGCTAGGAGTGCTATATGGTCCGATGACCATTCAGGTGACGGCAGAGCTGTGTCTTTTCTCAAGCTCTCTTCATCCAAAAGCTCCAGTAATGACTCCACAGCTAATGAATCCGCTGAAAAAGTAGAGTACATTGTCAAAGGTAAATAGCTGCTTATTACAGATCAACAAAAAGAGCCAAAGTTAAAAACATGACATAGCGAGCTCTCAAATAGTTTAAGGATCCAAGCAGTAACCTGTGTAAAATATGTAGTCGATGGTACCAGTAAAATCCCTTGTGCAATTTGTGAACAACGGTTCATTTTTGGCAGGGTCCATCCTTCCTCGCTGGTGATCTAAATCATAACCAGCACCATCAATCCTCGCATATGATGAGTATGCACTGACCTATAAACCAGTAAAACTTTTGTTCAGAGCAGCAACTGTGTAGGAAAACCAGTTGGAAAGAGTCATGGTAACATAATCGTACCAGAGGAAGCTTGTGTGTCAACTTGCTCGGCGGGAGCAAAATTCCAAGCGGGTCAACCGCAAGATCTGGATGCGATAGATCAACTTTGCCAGTTGCAAGAAGACCATGTGAAGTGCTACATGAGGAACACGAGTGTTTACCATTTAGAAGAAATTTCACATAAAGGTAATGACCATGACAAAACAAATAAAAATAAGTACCACATATAAAACTAACCTTCCAGGGGTTGAATTGAAATCTCCACAAACCAACATTGGTATGTCAGCACTGAAAGCAATTTTCTCCAAACCTTTTAGGAGTGTGTGAACCTACAAGAAATTATGTGCCATGAGATTCCTCACTCCTCAGGCCATCAAAAATTGAAATGCTACAAATTGTAGGTAACAAGAATAAGAATACAATTTAAACCTGCCACAGCTTCACATCTTTGAGGTCATGATGAATATTTATATGTGTATTCGCCTGCATAAACGAGGCACCAATTCAAGAAACCACAAGGCCACATAAAAGTAGATGCAATCAAATAGAATAAAAATTGAACATTATTATACGCAAAAGTATTAAGTTTTGAAGCATAAAAAAATGATATTATATTCTTATCAAAAGTACTTATGTACAGTGTTTTGAATTAGCGCCTGGACGCCTAGGCGCCCGCCTAGACGACTAGGCGCCTAGTCGAGCACCAGGCGAGCGAGTGTTTCAGCAGCGAGGGAAGATTTCAGCTATGGCGAGAGCAACATGACAGGAAAGGAAGCGCCTGGGAGGGGGCGGGGGTGGGCAGATGGGCAGAGGAGACCGACGTACGAGCGAAGATGGGAACGGTGAAGAGGCGGAGGCGAGACTGGCGGCGCAGAACAGAGAGGAGGCGGAGGCGGAGGGGAGCAAGAAGAAACCTGGTTCAACGGAAGGATGGGGAAATAATAAAGGCCCAGCTGGCCCAATAGAGTTACAACCATCTATTTCTAATCTAACAGTGTCCATACCCATTCCTCACCTAACCCTAATATCAACTGCACCAGATTGCCCGACTGCCTCCGGACCCCAGTCCACCCCCGACGTTTTCTTCCTCAAGTGGCGGTGCTCTCTGCAGGAACTTCGTCCTCTGCTCCGGCCGTCGGCTCCTCCTCCGGTCACACCTACTGCTCCCCTGCTCCTCCGCTCGCGCCTGCTCCTCGCCCTGCCCGCTGCTCCCTCCGCTGTTGTCCTAGGCGCCGACCACCGTCATTCTAGGCGGCGCCAGGCGAGTCGACCGGCCATGGCGTCCAGGCCGGAGCGTCTGGACGCCTAGTCGGCGAGGCGACGCCTTAAAAACACTGCTTATGTAATATAGTAACTTTTGATAGCATGTCCATAACAATTAATTATCAAATAAGAGTAATATCAATATCATCAATGACAAGTAATTTGGACCAGAGGTCTTACAATAGTACAAGAGATGTAAGCATTAAAAAAACCAATGCATATCAATAAAAAGCTCGAAGAAGCAAGTAAAAGGGAGATGACAAAATATAATCGGGTGTTATCTTTTTTCCTACACCTAAACTGGACATTTTCTCCAATCTGTCAATGACAGCTTGGACTTTAGTGCTTTATCAGCTTCTATATAAGGACCTCGTTTTGCTTGCCACTTTCATCGGGTCAAATATTGCTGGCTACCTTCTAGAGTTAAGAGCATTTAGGACATCATTGCTTGCTAGTCTAGAATTTAGTAATTTAGTGGTCTAAATATTATCATACTCCCATGTCTAGCAGGATCAGTTCAATTGTTCTACATCAACACCCTAGCTCTAGCAGCAACGTGCCTCTTGTCTACGTTAAAAAAAAATTCCAATTCCAATGGCGGTTTATTATAAAGATGACAACCAGGCAATGGACAATGACAACCAACGTAATAGAAGCCCCCGAAGAGGTGAAGCACCCTTTTAATGCCTCATGCACACAAGTGTTTAAGTGAGAAGTAGCATGTATCCATGAAGAGGGGAGCATGTTTTTCCTTGATGACAAAAGGAAAACTTCCGCGCTAGTTATTAATTATTAAAGCAGTCAACTACTCACCACACAACAGAAAACTTGCATCAAAACATCCGGTGAGTCATTGTGAACCCTAATATGTGCACCACAAGTTAAATCTGCTAACCCTAACATTTTTCAGTAATTAAAACCTAAAAGCTTGCACTAAATGACAAACTTCATCTAGAATCATGATTTCCAGGAACAGCTAACTAGAAAGATGGAAGTGATTTGACAGTTTCTAAAGCAAACACATAAGTGATATTAGTGATGCCAACTGCAACAGTAAGGACACACTTATCTTACCACACATAGAAGCTGTCTTTTACCAGGATTTTCAGTCCTATGGTTACTGAATTTGAATTCTAAAACTGCAATCAATGCAATATTATCCTGCATAGCAGACAAGTGGTTAGCATAATGATACAAGGAAATGAATATAGCACATAAGGCATATTTATCGTTTCAAAATTGGTTTTGTACCTTAATCAATCGATTTAGAGCAAATTTCTTATGAGCAGCAGGGATAATCGCGTCAGTTAAAGACTGTGCAGCCTTATTAAACTCAACCTGTGTTGAACAAAGTCAGAAAGTACTAGATGGCTAATAGTAGGATTTATGACTACATGAAATTTGAAATTAAGGTGCTCACCTCATATTTTTTGACATGCGAAAATCTGTCTTTTCTAAAAAATGTAGCACAGCCATCAATTGCTTGAGAACTTCCAGTGTACACCTGCTACAGCAATAATTACAGAATTAGGTAGTAGGTACTATATCGTACCATGGATTTAATACAAGCAATAAAGATCCAGGCAAACCTCTGTTGTCCTTTTCTTATAAAGAGCTTGATATCCATGTCTGTCAAGCTCTGGCGCAAAAAACTCTTCAAAATGATTATTTTGTACCTGGAAGTAATAACATTTAGATCACCTTCAGAAACAGAGGTATGCCATGGAAATTTTCAGTTAATCATCATAAGAATGCCCTCTTTTATCTTAGAAAAGTAGTACATGTGATATAAGTATTTTATGACATGAACCTTATTGCAGTAATGTTTAAACAGAAACAACACAAGGAACAGGGAGGGGCAGTGTCATGAAGAAATGAAGCAATTTAGAAAAGTAGGTTCTTTTATCATAAATGACTGACAAAAAGCATCATACAAAAACAGTCTTCTAAAATCATCAAGACAAGTGTTTCAGAGCCTTCATTTTATAATATGAAAACAAATAACAGCATATGATACCTCCTGAAGGCAGATAATATCAGCATGGTAACCAATAATTTCACGCAGCAAATTCTGTCTTCTGTAAGCCCATGAAAGCGCCCAAGGTGGACAATAACTGTATGTGTCACTTGTCGCATATGCATCTGCGAGAATATTGTAAGACAGCACAGTGAATGACCCAAATGAAGAAATTCGTGTATCCAAATCAATTTGCCCCATTGCATCAGCTGCATTCACAGGGATCAAGCGACGTGGAGTTGGGGTTGGTGCTGGAATAACACGAGATGTCATGACTGAAGTAGGAGCTCTCACAGTCTCCCTTGTTTCCGCATCCACGACTATACATTCGAATCTTAGTACATGCCCAATATCATCAGCAGTTGCTGTATATGTCCTCGAGCATCCTACTTCAAACCAAGTTTCACCAGAATTATTTTCAGTGCCTGTTGGATAGACAGGTGTTGGCCCATTATTGAGAACTGAGCTCTGTACAAGATTTGATGCTGAACCAGAAAGCGTAGCACTCAACATCCCTGAGCCACCACTACCAAATCTGATTATTTCCTCCTCTTCAGCTCCATTTTCATTTAAAGCACTGATAGCGCGTTCATGCAAAACCATGTGGTGTTGCCAAGCATCAGAGAAGCACTTAGCAGAACAATGGTAGCTCTTAGCAACAGGTATTTTTGACTTTAGACACCCCAAGCACTGAAGTGTTGCTTGTTCAGTTGGATGCACACTGCAGATTGCAGTTCCGCGGTCACTTTGTATGCGGTACCTTCAAGGAAGGGAAATCAATATTCATATTTTGTAGATTAAGTGTCTAGAAAGGTTCAAACTGTGTTAACAGAAGACGATAGTTATCAGCACCAAGGATTATGATTATTGCAAGTTGCAGCATAAATATAAAGACTTCTTAAGGACACTTTAGGAAGTTGATTCATAAAGACATTTAAGCAGGTAAATATGTTTCTCAACAATGATTACAAATGTATAGAAAGTTTGCTGACCCTAAAAAGGTTTCCACGGCACCGCGGCAAACCTAGGCCACTCACCAGATCAGAAGTCAGCCAGCCCATTTTCTGTTTCCTATTTTATATTCGAGGCTTACTATTTACTATTTCCTGTGGCGACAGTTCCTATTTACTATTCCAGGGTTACTATTTCCTATGGTGATGGTTCTTATTTCCTATTTCAGGCTTCCTGTTTACTATTTCCTATTTCCTGTGGGGATGGTTCCTATTTCCTAAACTCGTCACCCGCTCCGGTGCCCCACGCTGCTGGCCACCTCCTCTCCTCGCCGCTCCCTCTCTCCCTTCCCCTGCGCTGCCGCTGCCAGCGGCCTGAGTGCTTTCTTCCCTCTAGTAGACAGGTCTGGCACCCCTAGCGGCTGCCTGGGCAGGATGCCTAGGCACCATGGCGATGCCTGGCTGTCCCAGGCGGCCTCCACGGTCTTTCCGGGTGAGTCGACCAGCCCAGGCGTCTAGACTGTAGTGCCTGGATGCCTAGGCGGCGACTAGGTAACGCCATGAACACAATGCCCTTAGCCACCATAAAGGAAAATGCAGCAACTGTAAACTGGTGTTTAAGCATCCACCAACATATACACCCAACTCTAACGGTCATATAGTTACACTTAAGAGCAGTTAATACAGGAGAGCGGCTATACCATTTTCTTAACTTAACAACTAACATACATTACTGCAAATGATTATACCAGTGATGATCCAACACGATTTCCGGCTCACTAGTTGTGAATGATCTTGATGAAATTATATTAATCTAACAAGAACCCTATCGAATATTTGAAATAATGGTGCATCTAGCATGAAGCAAAAAATATGAGCATAAAGCTAGGTATATGCAGTATCATACGAAACTAAAGAAAAAAACTACTTGAATAGTGTAAAGCTTGAAATAGCATACTACTTATCATGAATATCTAATGGAATGTGAAAATGGTCTAAGTAGATAATGCTCGAACAACACGAATCAAATAGAGAAGTGGTGAAACCATTAAGAAGAAACAACTTGCATTTAACTAGCAGCTCAGATGAATAAAACTGTGCTTGATTGACTACAAGTTGTAACTAAAACCGAAGAGACAGAGGTTCGAGGTGAACTGCTTACCACTTGTAGCACATGAAGTACCCATCCACTGGCGCGGCCTCGGACACGTCGTCGGTGAGGATGCCACCGTCGGGGCGCCGCAGGAGCACGTACGGCGTGATCTCACAGCCCACGATGGGGATCTCCGACGGGAGGTGCACCCGCAGCACGGTCAGCATCCTACCCCCGGGGGCGGACTTCACCTGGGTCATGGGGGCTCAGCTGACAACCCCGAAATTCTCGACGAATCTACTCTGCCGGGTACGACGCGAGGAAATGACGATCCTGCGAGTCTGAGAAGAAGAAGAACCCTAGCGACGGGTTGGATCGAGTCAGCGGGAAACACCACACAGCACGCGAATCAAAGGCTTGTTGAATCTGAACGGAGGAAAAAAAATAAGAAATGTTTTGGCTTGACTGAGAACGCAGCCAAATTCTCGCACGGAGGAACCCGTAAGAACGGGGAAAGGGTTACTCACCAACGCAGAGGGGGCGAGGGGCAGTCGTCGGGCGGCAGATCTCCGCCTCAGCTAGACCGAGAGAAGAACAGCGGGAGGAGGAACCCGCGACCGCGAGACTGAGGATTAGAGGGGGGCGGCGGCGGCCGGGCTTTTATCGTGTTAAAGCCCCTGCTGAGTCCATTTGGAACTTGGTTGGGAGCAGCGGGACGCCTGGACGGAGTCCCGGTTCACACAATCACCAGTCAAGTCGATAAATGAATACACATAGATTTATAAAGTTGGCGACAACTAAAATGCAATATGAGTTATGGCCTAATTGTGCAGTCAATAATTCTTATTTATTATAATTTGTATCCTAAGATTATTACATTTTTTACTCACACAATCACTCCACCTAATGCAGTCAGATGAAGAAAGTTAAGTAAAAAAATACAACAATCGTAGATTGTAGATCTAATAAATCAAAATGATTGATTGCACGATTGCACTATAACATAGATTGCACTCTAATCGTTGCCTACATAAATTTGTATGTTATCGTAAAAGTATGTCCGTGTAAATATAGTCATATAACTAATAGAAGTTAAATATAAATTAATATAATATAAAGTTATACACAGATTTATAAGTTATCGTAAAAATGGTATAACATGGGAATACAATTGTACTCGTTTGAGAGAATCAATAATAGTTCAATTACTAGCATGCGATGAGTGGAGATATCCCACCTATAGTGGCATGCATCCTTCGTGGAGAAGGCTAGTCGTAGGAATTAATCAGATCATTACAACTGAATATAAATGTAGGCACTTGCAGAAATTCCATGGACCGATATTCTGCTTGCATGTTGTTTATTCTCTTACATTTTCTGTAGTTGTGCATCAGATTTGACACCACGAGTTTCTTTAGAGTACGCCCAAGTTCGACAGCAATGGGTTCCTCGATAGAGTACCTGTTTAATATTATTAAACTCAATCTGTATTCGCTTCCACGGAAAACCTAAATTTAATACGAAATTCGCTTTTACGGAAATCATACTCACGACTTAACCACTAGACCAAGCATTCTTTCACATAATACTATAAAATACTACCACATGCAATGATTCTAATCATGCTAATCTAAAGATCATATTTCTATGTATAAATAAGAAAATAATCCTCCGCAACACCAACTCCATCAAAGAAGACCTACTTACGCCCGAATTATGTCACTTTACCAAAGGCTTGCAATTTATAGGGCACCCAGAGAAGACCTTACTATAAAAGATCTAGAATTTGTCATGACATAGCAAAAGAGTTTTTGTAGCTACATGTGTTCTGTATTTTTTATTTATTTTCCAATCGCTATTTTATGTAATTTTTAGGTTTGTATTATACATGGTAAAGTTTTTTTTAGAGGAAGTTACGTGATGATTTTATTCAACAAAACACGTAACTACATCACACATTAAAATGGTCTTACAAAGTCAGAAGGATCATCCCTCCATTCAAGAAACTCATTTTGAAATACATGTATAATTTGCTAATTTGTATGTCACTTCATTTGTTTTCCTTGAGCTGTGCTGAAAACTTATAATCGCAATCGAGCTGATCTTTAAAAAACAACCAACTAGAATTGCCTTATACATGTTCCAATAAATAAATTATCTCATTACAAGTTTGAATCGTTTCCATACAATCGGATTCAACAACAATTGAAGAGCAATCGGTTAGCTCCAAACCTTTTAGACCCCGTTTGGATTGAAAGATTGTAAAATAGAGGAATAGGAAAAATCGTACGAATGAACAAAACATAGGAATTGAAAGGTTGTGTAGACCGCAGGAACCAAAAAATACAGGAACGATGAATTAGATGTGTTTAAAATGCGGGAATATAAAATACAAAAAAATAATACTTTTAATTATAAAATTAATAGTCATATTATCATTATTTAGGACACTTAAAGCAATTTAATAATATTTTAATTCTTTAATTTTCAATGCCTATAAAATGTGCTTAATCAATGTATTAGTGAGAAATGGTGTGCTTAATTAAAGCAATGTATTTTCTCACTTCATATTGTCTGCAGCAATGGTATGCATTGTAGAGTACTAAAATGGATCGAGAAATGAGAAAGGTGGTGAGATTAGTGCCAAGTCCCAAAAAAATGGAGGTTTCTTGCGAGATCTAAGTCTTATTCAAACTGGTTAGATCAAAATGTCAGCGGCGGCTCAAACCATGACACGAGGAAGACAACTGGTGAATGAAGCTTTCTTTTGTTTTAATTGGATGGTTTATTTCCGGTGTTTTGCATGTCCTAGCTAGTATTCCTTTCCTTCGGAAAGGATGCAGTGATTCCCTTGTTCCAAACGCAACTACACCGTTCCTTTCCTGAGGTATGCAGCATCAATATCCATGTTGTATGTACGCATAGGATTCAGCCACATTGCACATGGTAAAGTTCGAAATGTGTACTGGTGGGAAAAGGGAAAAGAAGAAACATATAGATCGTACTTGTCTGACATAAGAACCAGTTATGTTGGCCCGTTAGGCCTATCTATATATTTGGGCTTGAGAAGGATCCAACTGCCCAATGGAATTCCGAAGTCATGCCCAGGCCATGGAGCCTAGTACTGAATAACAGCCCAATGGACCCTCTAAAAAAAAAGACAAAGAATAACAGCCCAATGTACTTCACCGATTCCGCTCAGCATCACGTCTCCGCGTTTTCACGGTCACGGGGTGCCGTCTGCCGTGCTGTCTGTGCCGGCCCCGCCGCCGCTTTCAGCACTGCCCCGCCGCGCCACAAATGCGACAGCCGACCCCCGACCGCTCCCCCTCGCTGTCCACGGCGGCGCCACCTCCCTCTGCTGCCGGCGCACGGTGGCGCCGCCGTGACCCCGCCGGGCTGCCTGCCTGCCTGACCGAGGCGTCGGATACGGTTCCGTAGACGTACGGCCTCCGGGTTTTCGCGAGCCGGCAGCTGTCGGCGAGTGCGTACACGTACGTAGCAGTCGCAAAGATACATCTACTGCATGCCCGGCCGGTCGTACGGTGCGTACGAGTCGACCGTAAGGAGGAGAGTCCTGAACGTTGCAACATGTGTTTCCCTCACGACGTCCGTCCGTCCGTCCGTCGTCGGCGATCACCAGGCGAGACGACTAGTCGGGCACAGCACATGCCATCATCAACGCGACGGAGAGGGATGCACAACCTCTCCAATCAAAGCATTTTCTGTACTCTATATAATAGTATAACGCATAGCTTCTCAAAACTTAGTTCTATATTTCTTGGTCTCTGTCCCAGCAAATCTGCTAGTTGTTTCAGGTTCATGAGGCCAGCAGTGGCGCGTCTTATTTCCGATAACCTCGTGTACTGGCCCCAACACCGACTCTGCGAGAGAATATTGAGAACGAGACGCCGGACGTGTAATCATCGTGCAGGTCCCCGTCAGCGTTATCCCGTACGCCTTGACAGGCCGGAGTAACTGTTGGAGAAGGACGGGACGGCGGCTCATATGATACGGCTAGATGCCCTCGTGTCACGCACAAGAATAAACGTCCACAAAACGCTCGAGACCGTCTGCATTGATATTGCTAAGAAGATTGTTGGATAGCGTAAATTTAGAGTAAATACTGTAAAAGTAAAAAGAGAATAGTGTATAAAACAACGAGTACGGATAATCTGACTCTTATAGACATCCAATTTCGTACCATTGATTCTTGATTAATTTTTTTTTGTGAAGTGGAACTTTGAAACATTATGATGTATACAATGTAATATCAATTATGATGTATGTCGGTACCCCGCAGACCGGGTAATACCCCGCGCACAAGGAGAAAACAGCTAAGGACTCGGACTCTACTTGAGAGGACGAATCCGAGGTTGCCACGTCGTGGAGGGAAGGACCAGATCCTTCCTCTCCGCCGGGGTAAGCTCCCGGGCTGCCGCGTGGCCGGAAGAACTGGACCCTCGCCTCCCCGCTGAGGCGGGCTTCGGGGCTGCCACGTGGCCAATCGGAACCTCGGGGCCAGGCCCACTTCCTCGCAGGGAAAGGCACCGGAACTACCACGTGGCCCGCAGGGCTGAGCCTCCACCCCTCCACAGGGGTGGGCTCCGGATGCGCCAAGTGGCTTGTACCATCAAGTGCTCGACTCCCCACAGAGGCAGGCTCCGGTGCAACCACGTGGCGGACGGCCAACTCAATGTGGTAGGAGACCGCGGTAAAGGAATGCGTGTGCTGCTCGGCCAGGCAATAAAGTACGCGCGCCTTCCCTAGGCGAAGCGAAGTCGCACATGCGTAAGTCAAGGCTCCAGTGTCCTGTCTTGTCCAAGTAGCCGGTACAGACCCGCGCCGCAAGACGGACGAATGAGTCGCAAGGACAAGACGGGCGGGACGTGCACCGCCATCATCACCAACTATGTGTAGCCCTGGCGCACGACGCGGCGGGACGGCACATTGACGCCCCTGACAAAGGGAAGTAGATAACATTTAATCCTAGATCTTGTATATGATTTGGCTCTCCCCGGGACCACCTGTCGGGCCCCAGGGCCCACCTTGTGACTGCAGAGTCCTTGAACTATAAAAGGACTCGGCAGATGACCTTGGGAGAGGATCGAAAAATCGAACTAGGACTCATACACGCTCTAGCAAGGCAATACACAAACACTCCCGTGGAAGTAGGGTGTTACGCTCCGGCGGCCCGAACCACGTAAAACCCTCTGTGTTCACCATCCTGCTGCGCTCAATCTCCTGGGACTAGCCCTCGTGAATCCAAAGAACCTCCGTGGGCTGCTCTCTAAGCAGGTCTGGGGGAAGTGTCGTTTAAGACCTTCGACATTTGGCACGCCAGGAAGGGGGATCTTTCCCTGAGAAGATTTCCACCAGCAGCAATGGTGAACGACCATTCCAACACCGGTACATCCAGGCCGCAGTCACGGCGACAGGCAGCAGCTGAGGACCAGGCATCTTCTCGCTCTAGAGCGGGATCCCGTAGTAGAGCAGCGAGGCCGGGACCTTCACGTCGCCCCGCCATCACCTCGCCAGCTGCAGGTCGGCACGCCACACCATGGCGTACTCCAGCTGTGACGGCAGCTACAGCGCCGCCGGCAGCAAGCCTGGAGAGTGCGCTCGCAGTAGCGTGCGCTACTCCACAATCCACCTGCTGGAGATGCTCCCTGGGGAGCAGCTCAGCAGTGGATCAACAACGTCGACCACCTCGTCACCGCTGCACTCAACGGACCTCCACCGAGGGAGACACATGCCCAGCCGATGCATGTGTTGTTGTCATGGACTCCAACCATCGACCGATGGACAACGGACTCGCGATCGACCAGGATCTCGGCAACAGACTTGAGAACCGGGTTGCAGCGCCGCAGGTCGGGAGAAGACTGCCGGGTTACCATCGAGCGACAGAGGGAACGGCAGCGCAACCTTGAGGCGGACTACAGTGCGTCGGGCCCTGTTCCCCAGGCTCACGTCGTGCCACTGCCGAACCCGGCGTATGTTACACCACCTCCATATCAGGCGTACGTCGCGCCTCCACCTCCACAGGCATACACTGGACCGCCCCAGCATCAGGTGTATGCAGGCCCACCTGCTCACCCGGGGTATGCAATGCCACCACCAGCACCAGTCAGCCCCACCCAAGGGTGTGCGACTCTGGCACCTCGCCTCCATTTCGTGGTCTGGCCACGGAAGTTTTGGCCACACCTGCCGGAGAAGTATGACGGGAGTGTCAACCCGAGTGAGTTCCTGCAGATCTACTCCACCACGATACTAGCTGCAGGAGGCGACGAGGCCGTCATGGCCAACTACTTCCCCATTGTCATGACCAGCCCAGCCCGGTCATGGCTCATGAACCTTCCCCAGGGGTCCATAACCTCCTGGGATGAACTGTGTCGATAGTTCGTGGCGAACTTCGACAGTTCCTACAAGCACCCCGACGCAGAGCTTGACCTCCACGCCGTCAGACAGCGCGCTGGAGAGTCGCTACGATCATTCATCTAGTGGTTCTCTCAGGTACGAAACACAATACCTCATATCGCTAGCGCATCAGTTATTGTTGCATTCATGCAGGGTGTGAGGGACAAGAAAATGCTTGAGAAGCTAGCCACACATGAAGTGTGTGATGTCTCCGAGCTGTTCGTCCTGGCAGACAGATGTGCCAGGGCAGCTGAGGGACGCAACTGGCACTCCCAACCTTCCTCAGAGGCAAGGGAAGCCACGCCGACTGAAGAAGGAGCCTCTGCAAAGAGCAGCGACAAGAATAAGAAGAACGGCAATGGTAGGAACAAGCCAAAGCCTGGAGCCCATGCAGTGGCAACCGCGGCTCCCGGCGGAGCACGACCGCCGCACCGAGACAAGCGCCCTCGGCAGTCGCCTGAACCCGAGGAGCCTGACTTCAAGTGCCCGGTGCACCGCACAAATAGCCAGAGCGCTGGCGAGTGCCGGGAAGTGAAGAAGTTCACGGAGCGCTTCCGTGAACAAAAGCAGAAGCAGCAGCGCCAGGAGGGCGCACCTTCCCGCCAGAGGGAGGGCAAATAGAAGGTCGATCCCAAAAGGGAGGATGACAGCGAGATGGGGTTCCAGGAACCCCAGAGGGCGGTGACGGTCGTCTTCGAGGGTGGCGACTCCGACTCCAGCGGCGATAAGGAGCGCCACAAGACTCTCCACGTCATCTATGGGGGAGCCACAGATCCCACGTCCCGGAATGCAGTGAAGACTCTGCGACGGGCAGTGTCCGCGGTGGCCCCCGCTCCGAGCCTGGCTCCCCATCACAAGTGGATGAGCACGGCAATCAGCTTCGACGCCTTTGACTGCCCGAAGAACATAGCAGGGGCAAGCGTACTCCCGCTGTTGGTGTCCCCGACCATCGCCGACGTGAAGGTCTTTCACGTGTTGATTGATGGTGGGGCATGCCTCAACCTCATCTCCATGGCAGCCTTCCGAAAACTACAACTGCCGATGTCCCGGCTCACACCTTCGAGCCCGTTCTCAGGTGTCGGACCGGGGCAGATTCTCCCGTACGGTAACATTCACCTCCCGGTGACCTTTGGGACCCCGGAGAATTACCGTACGGAGAGCGTTTTGTTCGACGTGACAGACGTCGACCTCCCCTTCAACGCAATCATCGGGAGGCCGGCGCTCTACAGGTTCATGGCCGTAGCCCACTACGGCTACCTCGTTCTAAAGATGTTGACGCCTTCTGGTGTCCTCTGGATCAGAGGGGACCGCTCAGCAGTAGTATCCGCCTTGGAGCAGCTCCAGGCTCTCACAGCTGGGAGGGCTCCGCCTTCAAGGGGCGCGAAGGAGAGTCAACCAGAACAGGATCTGACGCAGCAGGACTCCACTTCTGCACCCCGTGTGCAACCAGCCGACGACGACATCCCAGTAAAGGTCACCAGGATTGGTTTTGAGGCTGCCCAGACAACCCGTATCGCGGGGAACCTAGACAGCAAATAGGAACTCGCGCTCGTCACCTTCCTCCGGGACAATGTCGATGTGTTTGCATGGCAACCATCACAAATGCCCGGGATCCCTAGGGAGGTGATTGAGCACCATCTCAAGATATACCTTGACGCCCGACCGGTGCAACAGAAGCCCATGAAACAGTCTATCGAGAGGCAGAACTTCATCCGTGAAGAAATCAAGAAGCTGCTCGATGTTGGTTTCATCCGGGAGGTCCACCACCCACGGTGGTTGGCCAACCCTATTGTCGTCCCCAAGGCTGGCGGGAAGCTCCGAATGTGCATCGACTACACCAACCTCAATAAGGCATGTCCAAAGGATCCATTCCCTCTTCCTAGGATAGATCAAATAGTAGACTCAACATCAGGCTGTGATCTTTTGTGTTTCCTAGATGCGTATTCTGGTTTTCACCAAATACCAATGTCTAGGGAAGATGAGGAACACACTGCTTTCATAACAGTAGATGGCCTGTATTATTATGTCTCCATGCCTTATGGACTCAAGAATGCTCTCCCCACCTTTGTGCGTGCAATGCATAAGACATTTGGGGACCTCATTCGAGACCAGGTAGAGGTGTATGTTGACGACATCGTGGTAAAAATTAGAGCCCTCACATCCTTATTAAACAACCTGACCCAAGTATTCAACAAGCTGCACACGACGTGCACAATGTTGAACCCCGACAAGTGCGTCTTTGGGGTTTCTACAGGGAAGCTCCTTGGTTTATTGGTCTCACACCGAGGAATTGAAGCTAACCCAGAGAAGATCAAGGCAATAGAGCTGATGCGGCCACCGGCCCGTATCAAGGATGTGCAGAAGCTTGTAGGGTGTTTGGCGGCCCTCAGCCGGTTCATCTCAAGATTGGCTGAGCGAGCCCTGCCCTTCTTCAAGATTCTGCGGAAGTCGGGTCCATTTGAGTGGACCGAGGAAGCGGAAGCGGCATTCTAGGAGCTCAAGAAGCATCTGACGACACTACCCATTATGGTGGCGGCAGAACCCGGAGAACCGCTCCTGCTATACATCACCGCAACAACGGAGGTGGTCAACATGGTCTTGGTTGCAGAGCGGTCGGAGCTGCTGCCGCAACAAGCACCAGAAGGAGCCTCAGAGGGGAAGGCTGAGCCTCAGGGGCTGGACCGAGAAGAGAACCTCCCTGCTGTGTGCTCCGGCAACCAAGTGCCCTCCGGGTCCCAGCCCCCAGAGGTCCGACTAGACCCTGGGAGCCACATTCCCCAGGATATAGACGCATTGCAAGGAGCCCCGGACCTCCCAGGGAGGGTTCGGACCTCCCAACGGCCAGTCTACCACATCAGCGAGGTCCTCCATGAAGCAAAAACAAGATACTTGGAGGTACACAAACTGCTGTATGCAGTACTCATAGCGCCGAGGAAGCTCCGACATTACTTCCAGGCTCACCGGGTTTCAGTGGTGACCTCTTTCCCACTAAAAATCGTGCTCCACAGCCCCAACTCGACTGGCAACATTTCCAAGTGGGCAGCGGAGCTGGCGGAGTTCGAGCTGGAGTTCCTACCTCGACATGCAGTCATGAGCCAAGCACTGGTGGACTTTCTGGCACAATGGACTCCATCGCCAAGCAACCCAGGGGACCCGGACAACGGAGAAACGGTGCCCAAGGCTCCAGTTTTCACCGAACCTCTCTGGACGCTCTACTTCGATGGCTCCTCGCGGAAGCAGGGGGCCGGAGCCGGGGTCCTGCTCCTCACCCCGACTGGGGAGCAGTTCAGGTACATGGTGCGCCTCGACTTCAAGGCGACTAACAACATGGCAGAATACGAAGCCCTCATCTTCGGGCTAAAGACTGCCCTGACTCTCAATGTCCGTCAGCTTCTGGCTAAAGGTGATTCCCAGCTGATCATCAAGCAAGCCAAAGGGGAGTGTAGCTGCAACGACCCACAGCTAGCAGCATACTTGCTGCACGCCCGGAAGCTCAAAAAGGACTTTGAAGTCTTGGACGTGTGCCATGTACCTCGAGCTGACAACTCAGTTGCAGACGACCTGTCAATGAAGGCCTCCACAGGGGCCCCAGTGCCTGAAGGAGTCTTTGCAAGGACGTTACCGCGACCAACCGCCTGAGCAGCCGAACCGGGCGAAGGGGGCAAGCCCAACACCTCGAAGCTGGCAGTTCCGGCTGCCCTGCTACCATGGAGCCCGCCAAGGATCATATGCGCCACCGGGAGCTCCGAGCTACCGGGCGCCCAAGATCCAGAGGCTCAAGTAAGTCCCGATGCATGGATCTCGGAGGTCCGGGACTACTTGAAAGACAACATCCTTCCCGAAGAACATGCCCTGGCAGAAAGGATAGTCCGCATGGCTAAGAGGTACACGCTGGTGGAAGGGGATCTCTACCGGCATGGAGCCAACGACATCCTATTGTGTTGCATTACCCGGGAGGAGGGTTGTGACTTGCTCGCAAAGATCCATGGAGGCGAGTGCGGGAACCACGCGTCATCCCGCACGCTGGTCAGAAAAGCCTTTCGGCACGGCTTTTACTGGCCGGCAGCACTCCAGGATGCCGCCGAGATGGTCAGGAGATGCAAGGCGTGCCAGTTCCATGCCAAGCGGATCCACACACCAGCTCAGGTGCTACAGATGATCCCACCCTCATGGCCATTTGCTGTATGGGGTTTGGATATCCTGGGACCCTTTCCCAGAGCCATCGGAGGATTCCGGCACCTCTACGTCGCTGTAGACAAGTTCACCAAGTGGTCGGAAGCTGCCCCAGTCGTCACCATCAACAAGCAGTCAGCAGTCAAATTCATCAAGTCGATCGTCTGTCGGTTCGGGGTCCCGAACAGTATCATCACTGATAACGGGACCTAGTTCACAAGTGCGGCGTTCTAGGAATACTGCGAGGACCTTGGGATCCAAGTCTGCTATGCATCTGTCGCTCATCCAGAGAGCAATGGACAGGTCGAGAGGGCCAATGCAGAGATCCTCAAGGGCCTCAAGACTCGTACATTCTCACGCCTTGAGAAGCATGGTGCAAACTGGGTAGACGAGCTTTCGTGTGCACTGTGGGCTAGCCGGACATCAACCAGCTGGGCCCCCCCAAAAAAAAATTACCAGGGCTCCCCCGTGTCCAGGTGTACGACGAAGTCATGCAGGACCAGCTCCGACGTGAAGACGTGGACCTCGTCGATAAGGGACGAGTGAGAGCGTCTCTCCGAAATGCACGGTACAGGCAGACGCTCTGGCGCTACCACCAGAGGACCGTGCGGAGTAGGGAGCTAAAGGTAGGTGACCTGGTGTTGCATCGCATACTCTCCCGGGAAGGGGATAACAAACTCTCCCCCAGATGGGAGGGCCCCTTCCGGGTTACGGAGGTATGCCGCCCTGCGTGCGTCCACCTAGCTACGGAGGATGGAGAGCGACTGCCCAACCCCTGGAACATCGAGCACCTCCGTAAGTTCTACCCCTAGACCAGCGTCATGACAGTTCTCTTTCATTGTAAAAGGTACATGGTGCCTAGGAACGGTACTTAGGGTAACTGTCGGCGGTTAGAACTGGTAGATCTCCCTACACTACTAAAGTGATAGGGGAGTTTGATGTTCGGTGTGGGCGTGCGGAGATTCAAGAAGGTGAATAGGAGTTTGACACAGGAGACACAAAATTTATGTGGTTCGGGCCGCCTGAGCATAATACCCTACTCCACGGGTGTGTTGGTGTTGTATTAGCAGTAAGAGCTTGTCACGAGTGTATGGGGTGCCTATGATCGCCTGTCCACCCTCCCGCGTGTATCGTCGGCCTGTCCTTTTATAGTACAAGGACAGGCTGTTACAAGTTAGCCTGGCCCGACATGTGGCCTCGGCGGTTACTAGTATTGATACACGCTTAATTGCTCTTAATGATCCTGGAACGGGCTTTGACAACACCGTTACTGGTGTTAAGATCGTCCGTTTAAGTGTCATTAATATAGCATTAATGACACTTAATCGGGTCTTGAAGTCCTTGGCTCTCCTTTGAAGATCCGGAGCCGTTACAAGGTCTTCCGGAGGTTAGAAGCTGAAGGTCCGACGATTGAACACGTGGCAGCTCCAGAGCTTGCTGTGGGAAGCAGGTAGCTCCGGGGCTACCCGACACGTGTCATATCCGGAGCTTCTCTCGGCCTGGGGTTAAGTCCAGAGGTGCCATTTCGGTACGCGGCCCGGAGCTTCCCCCTTGTGGGCGGTAGCTCCGGTTTGGTTGTACACGTGGCGACCCATGGATTAACCATGTTGGAGAAGCGGGTCCGGTTATGTCTGACATGTGGGCCTACGAGGGTCTTCAAACCAAGTAGATGACTTTCCTTTGAGATATTTGTAACCTAAAGGGGTGTACGGTTTCTAGGGTACCGACAGTGGCCCCCTGGACCTACCTCTGAGGAAGATCACTGGGGTGAAGTCATTCCGTCGGAGGTGGGTCCATCCTCGCGACTCTTGAACTGAGTCTTCAAGGGTTTCAAAGGTGCCGTTGGCAGGGATTTGTAGTTAGATCCCGCCGCGTGGCGCACCTCATGCGGCAGATGAGATCTTTGATGTGCGGATCTCACGCAATTGAAGGTCGCCGGTTCCCGATACGAAAATCGTATCAGTTCCGCGCGCCCTGTCAGGCCGCCGCCTTTGGGTTTCCCGCCTCGTGATGACAACCGTTCGCCTGGGTAAGAACCTCGACTGGATCGTCGGGGTGGTCCCGGGCCCTCTTGTCATCGGCTGGGTTATATTCTTGAGTGGTATCTTCGACTTCCCTGCGGTTTACATCCAAGCGTTGCGAGGGCTTACTTAAGAAGGAAAACGCGCTCCGTTGGGAGTTCTTTACGCCTCTCATCTGATCTTGCGCTCAAACTCCCAACTCGTGCTTCGCTCCTCTTCTCTTGCCTAGCTGTGCCGCGATGGAGTTGGGTCTACGCGAGAGTCGCTTGAAGACCGACGGTGATTTGAAGAAGGTCCGGGCCCTCATGGGGTGGTCCTCGGACTTCTTCAACCGCTTAGTCCGTGCCGGCGGAGAGCTCCCCTTCGAGAAGGAGCGCGCCGGCAAAATGGTGTACTTTTCTTCGTACGCCATGGTGGGGTTGATCCCGCCTTTCTCTTCCTTTTTCTTGATGCTGCTAGACTTCTATGGTCTACAGCTATACCACCTTGGCCCTCAATCCATTCTCCTCGTATCTATCTTTGTCCACTTCTGTGAGATGTGGGTGGGCATCCCCCCTGCATCGAACTCTTCCGGACCTTCTTCACCGTCCACACCACCGGCCGGAGCAATGAGTACCTTGGCTTCTACTACTTCGTGAAGCGCAAGAAGTGCCCATTCAAGTACCTCTGGTCGTTTCCTTCTGGGAAGTGGGATGACTGGAAGAAAGACTGGATAGTCATCAGGGTGGAGGAGCATGAGAGGTTGGAGCTGCCCGACGGTTTGCCCGACATCGACACGACGATCTGGAGTGAAGCTCCGGTGCTGGCGGAAGCTTTCGACCCCGCCTTGACCAGGATCCGCCAATGCGTGTGTCGACTGTTGGAGTCGGCAGATCTCCTGACACTATGAAAGTGTTGGAGGAGTTTGTAGTTCGGTGTGGGCGCGCGGAGACCCAAGAAGGTGAATCACGATTGGACTCGAGTGACACAGTGGTTTACGTGGTTCGGGCCGCCTGAGCGTAATACCCTACTCCACGGGTGTGTGTGTGTTGTATTAACTTGTGAGCTTGAGTGTGTTCCAGAGTTCTCTCTTTCGTGTATCGTCGGTTTGTCCTTTTATAGTACAAGGACAAACCGTTACAAGTCAGCCTGGCCCGACATGTGGCCCTGGCGGTTACTAGTATTGATACACGAGATTAATTGTTGTTAATAACCCTGTAACGGCTCCGACAGTGCCGTTACAGGTGTTAAGATCGTCCGATTAAGTATCATTAACGTGGAATTAATGATAATTAATCGGGTCTTGAAGTCCGCGGCTGTCCTTTGAAGATCCGGAGCCGTTACAATGTCTCTCGGAGGTTTGAAGCGGCCAGCTCCGACGTATGGACACGTGGCAGCTCCGGAGCTTGCTTGTGGGAAGCGGGAAGCTCCGGGGTGGCCTGGCACGTGTCAGGTCCGGAGCTTCTCTCGGTCAGGGGTTAAGTCCGGAGGTGCCGTTTCAGTACCTAGCCCGGAGCTTCACCCTTGCGGGTAATAGCTCCGGTCTGACAGTACACGTGGCAACCTAGGGGTTAACCATGTTGGAGAAGCAGGTCCGGTTATGTCTGACAAGTGGGCCCCCGAGGGTCTTCAATTTGAGTAGATGTCCTTCCCTTGAGATCTTTGTAACCTCAGGGGGTGTATGGTTTTTAGGGTACCGACAGTGGCCCCCTGGACCTACCTCCGGGGAAGACCAACGGGGTGAAGTCATTCCGCCGGAGGTGGGTCCACACTTGCGACTCTTGAACTGGGTCTTCAAGGGTCTTCGGAGGTGCCTTCGGCGGGGCTTTACGGTTAAATCCCGACGCGTGGCGCACCTCAGGCGGCAGATAAGATCTTTGACGTGCGGATCTCTCGCAATTGAAGGTCGCCGGTTCCCGATACGAAAACCGTATCGGTTCCGCGCGCCTTGTCAGGTCGCCGCCTTTGGGTTTCCCGCCTCGTGATGACAACCGTTCGCCTGGGTAAGAACCTCGACTTGATCGTCAGGGTGGTCCCGGGCCCTCTTGTCATCGGCAGGGTTGAATTCTTGAGTAGTATCCTTGACTCTCCTGCAGTTTCCATCCAAGCGTTGCGAGGGCTTACTTAAGAAGGAAAGCGCACCGTCGGGAGTTCTTTACGCTTCCCATCTGTTCTTGCGCTCAAAACTCCCGACTTGTACCTTGCTCCTCTTCTCTTGCCTAACTGTGCTGCGATGGAGTTGGGTCTGCGTGAGAGTCGTTTGAAGACGGAAAGCGATCTGAAGAAGGTCCGAGCCCTCATGGGGTGGTCGTCGGACTTCTTCAACCGTTCGGTCCGCGCCGGCGGAGAGCTTCCCTTTAAAAAGGAGTACTCCGACGAGATGGTGTATTTTTCCTCGTACGCCATGGTGGGGCTGATCCCACCGTTTTCTTCTTTCTTCTTGATGCTGCTGGACTTCTATGGTCTGCAGCTATACCACCTTGGCCCTCACTCCATTCTCCTTGTGTCCATCTTTGTCCACTTCCGCGAGATGTGGGTGGGCATCCCTCCCTGCATCGAGCTCTTCCGAACCTTCTTCATCGTCCAAACCACCGGCCGAAGCGACGAGTACCTTGGCTTCTACTACTTTGTGAAGCACAAGAAGTGCCCGTTCAAGTACCTCCGGTCATTCCCTTCCGGGAAGTGGGATGACTGGAAGAAAGATTGGGTAGTCGTCCGGGTGGAGGAGCATGAGCGGTTGGAGTTGCCAGACGGTCTGCCCGGCATTGACACGTCGGTGTGGAGCGAAGTTCCGGTGCTGGCGGCAGCTTTCGACCCCGTCCTGACCAGGATCCGCCAATGTGTGGAGGGAGGATTGACTCCCCAGGCGGTGTTCTGCAACTTCTTGTCCAACAGGTGGGCGCCGCTGAAGAGGAGGGAGAAGCTCGCCTGGGCCCTCAACAGCGTGATGGACGAGGACCGGGTTGAGACCGGGTTGAAGTCCAGCATGGTGGGGAATACCTTGGAGTTTCACCTCAAGAAATTCTAGCACGGCATCGATGTTGACAGAGATTACTTGACTCCGCCGCCGGCTTTCCTTCCTCTGAATGTGTAAGTTGAGTTCAGCAGGGAGCTCCGGCGGAAGATGCCCGCGCTTGACGACCTTGGCGTCGTCGAGAGAAGGTCAACTGCCCGGCTGGCAATCCCCGGGTTGTCCGAAGGCGGCTCCGCCCCTGTCTCTCAGCCAAGAGCTGAGGTCGTCGGCAAGGGCAAGGAGCTGGCGGAGGAGCCGGAGAGCCGGAAGAGAAAGCTGCGACATGCTGACGGAAGGTCCGTCGGGCTTGCTACCTCCCCCCCAGTTCCCCGTCCTCAGGAAGGAAGATCCTCCGCCGCCGTAGCGGCTGTCCCCGTGGTGGGGTCTTTCCGGAGCGCTACTGTTCCGGTGGTGGGATCCTCCCGGAGTGCGACTGTTCCCGTGGTGGATCCCTCCGGAGGTGCCAGCTCCGGGCACGCGACCCCGGCACCAGAAGCGGTGAGGGCCTCCAGGTCCAGGAGTTCCTCTCGATCAAGGAGAGCTCCGACCCGGGAAACGCCCACGGCCACGGCAAGTCCTGGGAGTCCTCCCGGAGCTCCTACAGCGACCGTGACCAGCCCGGAACGTCCGGGAAAGAGGTTCTGCGCAAGCTGGTGCGTGAGCCTCCCAAGGTAATTTTTCTTGCTTACCTCGATTAACTTTTAATTATAGCATCTGTTTGCTCAATTTCTTCGTTCTTTATCTGCAGCGTTCCCAAGAAGGGGAGTGAAGATCCGCCCTCAGCCACAATGTCTGAGGCTGCGGGGGCTTCTGCTCCAGCTCCGGTGCCGCCCCAAGCGGAGGCTGCGACAGCTCCGGCGCCGGCTGTCCTGGTCATGGACCTCGACTCGTCTCCAGAAGTTCCCGTGGTAGCGCCGGACCACGGGATTGAAGATGCGCCAGCGGCACCCGTTCCGGAGGTTGAAGCTCCGGGTCCTGGTGCTGTAGAAGTAGAAGCTCCGGCTGTTGAGTCGGAGGAAGTAGCGGTCCCGGCTTCGGAGCCGGAAAGTGCTGAAGCCCCGACGGTTGAGCCGGAGGTAGCTGAAGCCCCGGCATGCGAGCCGGAAGTTGAAGTAGTTCCGGTAGTTGAGCCGGTTACTTCCGAAACTCCGGTCGCAGAGCCGGTAATTATTGGAGCGCCGGCTGCAGAGCCGGTGATTGTTGGAGCGCCGGCCGCAGAGCCGGTGATTGTTGGAGCGCCGGCCGCAGAGCCGGTGGTTGAAGAGGCGAGGGAGCTTGAGCCTCCCTCAGAAGAAGTGTCCCGGCCGGAGCCAATGGAGGCGACGACGTCGATGGTACCCGTGGCGGAGCCAGAGTGCCTGAACGAAGTCGCCGGCCCCCAGCCTGAGGGGGCAAATGAAGACTTGGTGGCGGGACCTTCTTCGGTGGCGACTGAGGCCATCCCGGATGAGTGCCCTAGTGCTTTGGAAGCTCGGGGTTCCACTCTCGTAGAGTGGGACCCAATTTTTGTAAATGAAGACCCGCTGGAACCAGCGGAGGAGATCCCAGAAGGTCCGGAGCCCATCTCGCTGTCGATGTCCATCGACAACGCCTGCTCCAGTCTACGTCAAGTCCAACTAGCCTTCTTCCACGACAGCAAGGCTCTTGAAGAGGAGCGCCAAACCCTTAGGCGGTGGCGTAATCGACTCCAATTCGAGACCAAGCTGGCGCAATCGAGGCTTGCGGATGACAAGGAATGGATTAGGCGGGAGAAGATCCGCCTGGAGCTCTGGGGTGAGCTGCTGGACGAGAGGGAGAGCATGACTCACGCCCTCGACGCTCAATCCCGGGAGTTCCATGACCAAGCTAAGGCTGCTAACGACGTGGCCAACGCTCGGTTCGATCAACTCGAGGCCATCAGCACCGCACTCATCAAGCGCCGAGAGGCACTTGAAGGAAGGGAAAGGTGGCTCGAGGATGAGGAGCAAAAACTCCTGGAGCTACGGGATGACGTCTTGCGACGGGAGGAAGAGCTCGCCGAGAAAACAGCTCTGGCGGACAAGGGCCTCGAGGAGCGCACTAAAAAATTGGAAGAGCGCTGCCTCGAGGAGGAGGAGAAGACCTGGGTGCGGGGGCAGGAACTCTACGAGTACGAGTGTGCCCTTATCGCTCGGGAGAAGAAAGCGGAGGCTAGGGAGAAGGACCTGGTTGACCGCCGGAACAAGATCCACCTCCGGGAGGAGGAGCTCGGAAGACTTGAGAAGCGGGTTGCTGCGAAAATCCAGCAGAACGCCAAAGAAGTTGAGCGCCTCTCCCGCGAGAATTCGGAGTTGACGGCGGCCCGGAGATCCCTGGAAGAGGTGAAGAACCTGAGGAAGGCGGACTCCCTGCAAATTTGGGAGTTCCTGAGCAAGGCCGACGATGCGCTGGCGCCGATGGGTTTCAGCCCCGTGCTCCCGGATGATCCGGAGCCGGAGCCGGACCTTGCGTTGCAAGCGTTGAGCGCCGCGGGCAGCAAGCTCTCCAAGGTGGGCGACGTCATCGCGGACCAGCTGGAGGTTGAGGGGCAATCCCTGGCTAGGAACGTCACATAGTATGTGTTGACGTGCTACACTAGCCGGAACCCTCGATCCCCTCTGGACCCGGTGCTTGAAGGCCCCGTCGAAGGAGAAGGCGAAGCTACCCGAGCCAGCGTGTCGGAGGTCGCCCAGAAGGTCGCCGAGTTCTTCCATAGGGTCTAGGACTGTCTCTCTTAGCCTTTACTTGTATCTTCTCTTCTTCCTCAATTTTGTAATCCCTTGTCTCCAGATGTAATCTCCGGTCTTCAAATGAAATGAAATCCTCACTTTTTTGCGAATTTCATTTTTTTGTCTTCAACATCTTTATCTTCACTTGGCCCCCTGGTAGATGTGCGCAATTTGATTGTGGACATGTACCAAAAGGATGTTGAGTTTTGTTGAAGACAAATTTGCTTCGAACTCGTATAATTTAGGTCCGAAGTTTTCGATAGTGAAGGTCCCTTGAAGTCGTCGGAGCTTAGAAGCTCCGGCATTGTCCATCGCCGGAGCTTAGTAGCTCCGGCAATAGCCTCTACCAACACGTTGAGCGTTGATAGTTAATACTCCAAGGTGTCGGAGCTTAGTAGCTCCGGCAATGACCCTTGCCACGCCTGGTTTGTTGGCAACAGACTCTAGTGATAGGGTCTTCTCACCATCTTTAAATCAACGCCGACGGTTGACGCCCTGGTGGGAGTCGGAGCTTGGTTAGCTCCGGTTTTTCTCCCTCAACTTTGGGTTCATTTTTCCTGCACACTTAAGCCAAGAAAAATAGTAAAATTCGTTCCTTATCTATAACTTCGTCGCGGCTTACGGTTCTCAAGAGAATTTTAAGTTGAACACAATTTTTAGTACGACTGGATGAATTGTCTTTTCTTTTAGATCCAATTGTCCATGGACCCACCTTACTTTGGCCTGCCGGGATGTAGGTAGAGTGGCGTACTTAGGGTGCTTGACCAGGCTAAGTCGATAGCGCACTCAGGCCCTAGAATGGCTTGGCGGCTTTCAGGCAAGTTGGCCACAGACGATATTTAAATCTAAAAAATCCGACAATTCAACTCAAATCGTACGTAAACCGGTCAAACTAGAACTTCTTAAGAATTGCACGTTTCTGTTATAGACAAGAAAGAGAAAAATAAAAATGTCGAGCCTTATGCAAAAATGAATGCACGTGGAGTCTATTTCACATGAAGATGTCTTTCATTATAGGTCCGGGGTACAGGGGAAACAAGTACACTCTTAGGGTACGGAACCAGGCTAAGTGTGTTTGGTTTTTCGTTTGACCCAGGGTAGTTAGCCACACTTCTAGTCCGGAGACTGTATCAAGTGTTGCATGAGCTTTTCAAACCTTTCGGGAAAGGTCCGGCTGCTCTCCCGGAGGAACTACCCGACTCTGTACAATGACTCTATAACATACATTTCAAGTTACTTAAGACTCACCTCCGTAGAATTAAGTGTAGAACTTACGGAGGTGCTCGATGTTCCAAGGATTTGGGAGAGGTGTCCCATCCTCGGTAGCCAAGCGAACGCTTCCGGGACGGGATACTTTGATCACTCGGAAGGGCCCTTCCCAGCCGGGGGAAAGTTTGTTTTGCCCTTCTCTGGATAATATTCTCCGTAGCACCAGATCGCCTTCCTCGAGTTGTCGGTTGTGTACATGCCGCTGGTGATAGCGCCGTAGAGCTTGGCGGTATCGGGCATTCCGAACAGCTGCTTGGCACCTTCCCTCCTCAAGGAGGTCTAGGTCTTCGCACCGGAGCTGGTCCTGCGCGGCTTCGTCGAAGGTCCGGACCCGGAGGGAACCCAAGGTGATTTCCGGAGGAAGGATCGCTTCTGCTCCGTACACCAGGAAGAAGGGTGTTTCTCTGGTTGCCCGACTTGGAGAAGTCCTGTTGGCCCATAGAGTGGGCGAAAGCTCTTCGATCCAATTGGCTCCGTGCTTTTTCAAACGCTCATAAGTGCGTGTTTTGAGTCCTTTAAGGATCTCTGCGTTTGCTCTCTCGGCTTTTCCATTGCTGGCAGGATGAGCTACGGAAGCGTAGCAAACTTGTATGCCGAGGTCTTCGCAATATCCTTGAAATGCGGAGCTGGTGAATTGAGTCCCATTATCAGTGATGATCTTATTTGGGACTCCGAATCTGCTCACGATAGATTGCAGAAAATTGATTGCAGATTGTTTGTTGATCGTCACAACAGGAGTAGCTTCCGGTCACTTGGTGAACTTGTCGATGGCGACGTACAGGAACTTGTAACCTCCGACGGCTCTTGGGAAGGGTCCCAAGATGTCCATCCCCCACACAGCGAAAGGCCATGTAGGAGGTATCATTTGTAAGGACTGAGCAGGTGTATGAATTTGCTTTGCATGAAATTGGCATGCTTTGCATTTTTTCACTAGCTCAGTGGCATCCTGGAGCGCTGTAGGCCAGTAGAAGCCGTGCCGAAAGGCTTTTCCGACCAGCGTGCGGGAAGATGCGTGGTTCCCACACTCACCTCCATGGATTTCTGCGAGGAGCTCACAGCCTTCTTCCCTTGTGATGCACCGCATTAGGATGCCGTTGGCACCGCGCCGGTAGAGATCCCCTTCTACCAACATGTATCTTTTAGCCAATCTGACTACCCGGTCAGCGGATACATCATCGTCAGGAAGGATGTTGTCTTTCAAGTAGTTCCGGATCTCCGAGATCCATGCATCGGAACTGACTTGAGCATTTGAGTCTTGCGTGCTGGGTTGCTCGGAGCTTCCGGCAGCACCTACGACCCTTGATGGCTGCCATGGTAACAGGGCCATCGGGACCGTCAGCTTCGGTATGCTGATCTCGCCCCCTTCGTTCAGTTCGGCAGGCTGAACTGTGGGTTTTGACAACCTCCGGACAAAGGTTCCGTCAGGAGCCGGAGCTCCGGTTGACGCCTTGGTCGAGAGTTCGTCAGCTTCAGCGTTGTGAGCATGCTGAACATGGTGAAGGTCTAGGACTTCGAAGTCCTTCTGAAGCCTCTGGACTTCAAGGAGGTAAGCAGCCAGCTGGAGATTATTGCAGGAGCATTCACCCTTCACCTGCTTGATGACGAGTTGTGAATCTCCTTTGACCAGCAATTGCTTGACACCATATGAAAGTGCCACCTTTAATCCATAGATGAGTGCTTCGTACTCCGCCATGTTGTTGGTTGCCTTGAAGTCAAGGTGTACCATGTATTTCACCTTCTCCCCGGTTGGTGCGAGGAGAAGGATTCCAGCTCCGGCTCCCTGCTTCTGCATGGAGCCGTCGAAGTAAAGGGTCCAGTGAGGCTTAGTGAAGGCTGGAACTTGAGGTTCCGTCTTCTGCTCGCTGGGGCCCCCAGGGTTTAATGGAGAGGGAGTCCATTCTGCCACGAAATCTGCCAACGCTTGACTCTTGATTGCTTGTCTTGGAATGAATTCAAGGTCGAATTCAGCCAATTCCGCTGCCCACTTTGCAATATTCCCAGTTGAATTGGGATTATGCAGGATCGCTCGAAGTGGATATGAGGTCACCACCGAGACTTTGTGAGCTTGGAAATAGTGTTGAAGCTTCCTTGAGGCAATAAGAACTGCATAGAGCAGTTTATGCACCTCTAGGTATCGAGTCTTGGCATCATGTAACACTTCACTGATGAAGTATACCGGGCGTTGAATGGTCCGGAGCCTCCCGGAGGGGTCCGGAGCTTCCTCTTCATTGATCCAGACCCTCTCGGAGGGGTCCAGACTCTCTTCGGGGACCTCCGGGTTCTGGGTGGAGGAACCCGGAGCTTCTTCAGGAATGACCTGGATCTTCTCGGAGGGATCCATGTCCTCTGAAGTGGCTTCTTGTGGGTTCAAGTCTGGGAGCTGGGACCCAGACCCGCTTTCATGAACCTCCGGACCCTCCCGAAGGGGTCTGGATTCCTGAGTATTGGGTAGTTCCGGTCTCTCCGCAACCAGAACCATACTGACGACTTCGTCAGCAGCTGAAATGTAAAGCAATAAAGGCTCACCAGGGTTCGGAGCTACCAAGACTGGTAGGGTGGTGAGGAACTGTTTCAGCTCCTGGAATGCCTTCTCTGCTTCTTCAGACCATTGGAATGGTCCGGACTTCCTCAGTAACTTGAAGAAGGGAAGTGCCCTTTCCGCCAGTCTTGAAATGAACCGGCTGAGGGCTGCTAGACATCCAGTTAATTTTTGGACGTCTTTGATGCGGGTTGGTGGCCGCATGTCTTCAATGGCTTTTATCTTCGTCGGATTGGCCTCTATGCCCCGGTGACTTACCAGGAAACCAAGAAGCTTTCCGGAACTAACCCCGAATACGCACTTGTCTGCAAGGTGTCCAAGAGGGACTCCTTGTTCTTGACTTTGACCATGATGTCATCGACGTACACTTCCACTATGTCTCTGATGAGTTCTTCGAAAGTTTTGTACATAGCTCGTACAAAAGTTGAAGCTGCATTCTTGAGACCAAAAGGCATGGCTGTGTAACAATACAATCCATCTACTGTGATGAATGAAGTATGTTCTTCATCTTCCCTAGACATCCTGATTTGATGATATCCAGAATATGCGTCTAGAAAACACAGTAACTCACACCCGGAGGTGGAATCCACTATCTGATCTATTCTAGGTAGTGGGAATGGATCTTTTGGACATGCCTTATTCAGTGTGGTGTAGTCGATGCACATCTGAAGTTTCCCGCCGGCCTTAGGCACAACGACTGGGTTTGCCAGCCATTTTGGATGGTAAACTTCTCGGATGAATCCGACTTCGAGCAACTTCTTCACTTCTTGTCGGATGAAGTTCTGTCGCTCCACAGATTGCTTCCGAGGTTTCTGATGCACAGGCCGAGCGTCGGGGTAAATCTTCAGATTGTGCTCAATCACTTCCCTGGGGATCCCAGGCATTTGTGACGGTTGCCAAGCAAACACGTCAATGTTAGCCCGGAGGAAAGTGATGAGCGCGAGTTCCTATTTGTCGTTCAAACCTCCTGATATACGGGTGGTTTGAGCGGCATCGGAACCAATTTGGACGACTTTGACGGGAATGTCGGTGTCGCCGCTTGGCTGCACACGGGATGCAGAGGTCGAACCTCGTTGCCGAATGCTCGGAGGTTGTGGAGCTTGCTTCTGTCTGGAGTCCTCCTCCTGCGCTGTGGTGAGTGCGTGGAGTTCCTCCAGAGCAGTTACTCCGGCAGTGCGATCTCCGCGGATCCGGAGAACGCCTATTGGTGTTGGCATTTTCAACACCAGGTATCCATAATGAGCAGCTGCCATGAATTTGTACAGGGCAGGTCTACCCAAGATGGCGTTGAATGGTAAGTTGATCTGAGCGACGTCGAAGACCAACTTCTCGGTGCGATACTTCTCCCGGGTCCCGAAGGTAACGGGGAGAGTAATAGCTCCGAGTGGAGTAATGACCCCCGGACCTACTCCGGAGAAAGGTCGAGAGGGCTGGAGGTCCGAAGGTCGGAGCTGAAGCTTAGTGAAAGCTTCGAAGCTGATGAGGTTAAGCCCCGAACCTCCGTCTACCAGGACATGATGGAGCTGGATGTTGTTGATGGTGGGAGATACCATCAAGGGTAATTGGCCAGCTCCGACCATGCTTTGAGGACAGTCCGAAGCATCAAAAGTGATGGGTGTGTCCATCCACTTTCGATGTGGCTCCGGTCTAGCTGTAGGAGCTACAGCAGCCATATCTCGTCGCATAGTCTTGATGACACGACGAGAAGTGATGTCCCATGATCCACCAAAGATGGTGTTCATGGTTTTCCGACGCTCGTTGTCGGAGACGTCGGAGTCATCGTTGACGGAGGTGTAGACGGCTTTCAGGACCTTTTTGGGGTCCTGAAACCCCAACTCCTCTTCAGCCGGAGCTTCGTCAACCTTCTGTTTCCCCTCCCTCTGTCGGAAAGGAGACCCTTCCCGGCGCTTGCTGTAGCGCTCGGCAAGGTTTTGGACCTCCCGACAGTCCTCCAGTCTGTGGCTGCCCGTTTTGTGAATGGGGCACCACATCTTGGATTTGCCGCCGTCTTCAGAAGACGGTCGAGGTCGCTTCTCGGGGCGTGGCCCCCGGCCACCAGGAGTTGCAGTGGCTGCAACGTTGGATGTGTCGGCCGACGGCTTCTTCTTGCCCTTTTTCTTCTTGCCACTCCCGGAGGTAGCAGCTTCTTCTTTGGAGGATTTTTTATGATCCTCCAAGGCTGGTTTGGAGTGCATTTCACGGCCCTCCGCAGCTCTGGCACATTTGTCTGCCAAGCTGAAGAGCTTCGTGACGCTGGTGATCTCTTTGATCGCCAGCTTCTCCAACATCTTCTTGTCTCGTACACCCTGTCTGAATGCCACAATGACAGAAGCGCTTGAGATAGAAGGGATTGTGTTACGTACCTGAGAGAATCTCTGGATGAAGGACCGCAAAGATTCTCCTCCTTTTTGCACGACTGCAAAAAGGTCTAGTTCAGTGCCCGGTCGGGTGTATGAACTCCCGAAATTGGCAGTGAACTGACGGCACAACTCCTCCCAACTGTCGATAGAGTTGGGTGGAAGGCTCATAAACCAGGACCTGGCGGTCCCAGTTAAGGCCACTGGAAAGTAATTGGCCATTACGGCCTCGTTTCCTCCAGCTGCTAGGATCGCAGTGGAGTATTCTGCAGAAATTCTACGGGATTGACAGTCCCTTCGAATTTTTCCGGCAAGTGTGGCCGGAACTTCTGTGGCCATCTAACCATGCGCAGGTGCATGGCTAGGGCGGAACAGCCTCCTCCTACTCCTTCCAGAGTAGAAAGGTCTTGAGCATCTCGTCTTTCTCGAGCTCGCTCGATGTGGACACGGCCATCCTGTTGGCGGTATCGGCGATCAAGCTCCGCCCGGAGGTCATGTGTCGAAAGCCGAGATGCGGTATGGGTGCGTCGTGCCCCAGAGGGCAACGACGTCACTTGCTGTGACGCAGCTCGTCTTCGGTTGTTGGAGACATGCGGACCAAGTCTTCCAGACAACGTCCGTCGCTGCGACGGGGCCCGCCCTGAAGGAGGTGGACCCTGGTTGTTGAGGCGTTCGGCCGCTGCTGCGACCAAATGTTCAACATCAGCCCTCCATTGCTCCATGGCACCTTGAGATGCATCCGGAGGTGGTGGTCGCTGGAGAAGAGCACGCGCTGCATGGAGCGCATGTTCTGGGTTGTCACGACTTGCCGGCGCAGAATGTGACGCCGGTGCACCATCATGTTGTCCGGCATGTCTTGCCGGAGAAGATGGTGGTGGTGGGAGTGTGACTCCTGCTGGTGCTGAGGCTCCTGCCGGTGGTTGCATGTTGGAGGGATTGCCTCCGACAGCCTGAGCAGCAGGTTGCCCGTTGGATGATCCAGCCGCAGAATTCACCATTCTTGAAGATCTCAGGCGCCCCTACCTGGCGCGCCAACTGTCGACTGTTGGAGTCGGCAGATCTCCTGACACTATGAAAGTGTTGGAGGAGTTTGTAGTTCGGTGTGGGTGCGCGGAGACCCAAGAAGGTGAATCACGATTGGACTCGAGTGACACAGTGGTTTACGTGGTTCGGGCCGCCTGAGCGTAATACCCTACTCCACGGGTGTGTGTGTGTTGTATTAACTTGTGAGCTTGAGTGTGTTCCAGAGTTCTCTCTTTCGTGTATCGTCGGTTTGTCCTTTTATAGTACAAGGACAAACCGTTACAAGTCAGCCTGGCCCGACATGTGGCCCTGGCGGTTACTAGTATTGATACACGAGATTAATTGTTGTTAATAACCCTGTAACGGCTCCGACAGTGCCGTTACAGGTGTTAAGATCGTCCGATTAAGTATCATTAATGTGGAATTAATGATAATTAATCGGGTCTTGAAGTCCGCGGCTGTCCTTTGAAGATCCGGAGCCGTTACAATGTCTCTCGGAGGTTTGAAGCGGCCAGCTCCGACGTATGGACACGTGGCAGCTCCGGAGCTTGCTTGTGGGAAGCGGGAAGCTCCGGGGTGGCCTGGCACGTGTTAGGTCCGGAGCTTCTCTCGGTCAGGGGTTAAGTCCGGAGGTGCCGTTTCAGTACCTAGCCCGGAGCTTCACCCTTGCGGGTAATAGCTCCGGTCTGACAGTACACGTGGCAACTTAGGGGTTAACCATGTTGGAGAAGCAGGTCCGGTTATGTCTGACAAGTGGGCCCCCGAGGGTCTTCAATTTGAGTAGATGTCCTTCCCTTGAGATCTTTGTAACCTCAGGGGGTGTATGGTTTTTAGGGTACCGACAGCGTGGAGGGAGGATTGACTCCTCAGGCGGTATTTTGCAATTTCCTGGTCAACAGGTGGGCGCCGCTGAAGAAGAGGGAGAAGCTCGCTTGGGCCCTCAACAGCGTGATGGACGAGGACCGGGTTGAGACCGGGTTGAAGTACAACATGGTGGGGAGAGCCTTGGAGTTCCACCTCAAGAAATTCCAGCACGGCATCGACGTCGACGGGATGACTTGACTCCCCCGTCGGCCTTTCTCCCTCTGAACATGGAAGTAGAGTTCAGCAGGGAGCTTCGGCGAAAGATGCCCGTACTTGACGACCTTGGTGTTGTCGAGAGAAGGTCGGTCACCCGGGTGGCGATCCCCGGAATGCCCGAAGATGGCTCCGTCCCTGCCCCACAGCCGAGGGTCGAGGTCGTCGGCAAGGGCAAGGAGCTGGCGGATGAGCCAGAGAGCCGGAAGAGGAAGCTGCAACATGCCGACGGAAGATCCGTCAGGCCCGCTACTTCCGCCTCGGTCCCTTCTCCCCGGAGGGGAAGGTCTTCTACCACCGTGGCGACTGTCCCCGTAGTGGGGTCCTTCCGGAACGATACCGTTCCTACAGTGGGGTCCTTCCGGAGCGCGTATGTTCCCGTGGTGGGATCCTCCTGGGGTGCTAGCTCCGGGCGCACGACTTCGGCACCTGGGACGGTGGGAGCCTCCACGTCCGGGGGTTCTTCCCGATCAAGGAGAGCCTCGACCTGGGAAACGCCCATGGCTGCGACAAGTTCCGAGGGGCCTTCTGGAGCTTCTACACCGACCGTGGCTAGCCCGGAATGTCCAGGAAAAAGGTTCCGCGCAAGCTAGTGCGGAAGCCTTCCAAGGTAATTTTTAATCTTTACCTTGGTTAACTATTTAATGGTAGCAATTGTTTGTTAATTTTCTTCGTTCATCATCTGCAGTGTCCCCAAGAAGGGGAGTGAGGTTCCACCCTCAGCCACAGTGTCTGAGGCCGTGGGAGCTTCTGCTCCTGTCCCGGTGCCGCCCTAGGTGGTGGCTGAGGCTGCGACAGCTCCGGCGCCGGCTGTCGTGGTCATGGACCTCGACTCGTCCCCAGAAGTTCCCGTGGTAGCGCCGGACCACGGGAGTGAAGACGCGTCAGCGGCACCTGTCTCGGAGGTTGAAGCTCCGGGTCCTGGTGCTGCGATGATGGAAGCTCCGGCTGTTGAGCCGGAGGAAGTAGTAGTCCCGGCCTCGGAGCCGGAAAGTGTCGAAGCCCCAACGGTTGAGCCGGAGGTGACTGAAGCCCCGACATGCGAGCCGGAGGTCGAGGTAGTTCCGGCAGTTGAGCCGGTTACCTCCGAAGCATCGGCCGCTGAGCCAGTTATTGTTGGAGCTCCGGTCTCTAGACCGGTCGAAGTTGAAGATCCTCCGGCTCTTGAGCCGGTGGTTGAAGAGGCGAGGGAGCTCGAGCCTCCCTCGGAAGAGGTGTCCCAACCGGAGCCAGTAGAAGCTCCTGCTCCGGAAGCGACGACGTCGGAGGTACCTGCGGCAGAGCCGGAGTGCCTGTAAGTGCATCTAGGTCCCTTGTGGGTTTTGGTGGATTGATGATGAACCATTAAAGTGCTAATGAACTTGGTTGAGCATGAGCGCAGATCCGGAGTACGAAATGGAGCTTTGAAGAAAGACGGCAAAAGGAGAAAAGTTGTGGCGAAGAAGAATAGAAATAGGATTTTCTATTTTCTCCTTGAGTCGTAGGAAAAATCGTACTATTAAGAGGGACACGACGCGTAGACACTTAGTGAGTAATTCGGGTGCTCAACCCCTTAGTAGAAGATTTTAGTAGGGCCTTTGTGGCTTGGGCGGACTTGTCTGAATTGTAATGTCAGACATGTCCGAATTTCCCCTGTTGGAATTCAGACATGTCCGAATCTGTAAGTCAGACTTGTCCGAATTGGCACTGGAAAGGTTCCAGTGAGAGTTCCAGTGAAGTTTCGGACTTGTCCGAACCTGGGGGTCGGACATGTCCGAGATGGATCTGTTCCCATGGACTAAGGAAAATTTTCTAAGTCCCAGAGAGTCAGACTTGTCCGAGGTCTATCTGCAGAATTTCAGACATGTCCGAGATTGTATGTCAAACATGTCTGAAGTGGTTTTGGTCAGACAAGTCTGAAGTGAAAGACCTGACCTTTGAGGTCAGAAATGTCCGACATTGTGTCAGACATGTCCGACGCGGGATGTGTC
Source organism: Tuctoria greenei (assembly GCA_036927565.1). Taxonomy (NCBI): domain Eukaryota; kingdom Viridiplantae; phylum Streptophyta; class Magnoliopsida; order Poales; family Poaceae; genus Tuctoria; species Tuctoria greenei. The sequence goes on along the minus strand of JAYESD010000005.1, from coordinate 199,801,544 downwards.
AAACGGCTCTAATGACTTTTTGGAGTATAAATAGGTGGTGGTTTCGACCCACCAACCATGCCTAACACCCCTAAACAGTTCTGAATGCCCATTTGAACTCAAGAACCTCTCTCCACTTGTTCTTCACCTCTAGAGCCCAAATTCAAATTTTTGGGAGAGTGAAGAGTGCTTTGTGAGGATTGGGAGAAACAGTTTGTTGAGGGGTTGAGCAACGTGTGATTCGCTAAGTTTCTTCGTGATTGCGTGTTTGTTGCTCTTGGGGTTCTCCCCTAGACGGTTAGGCGTCGCCCCGCGATTTCTTTGTGATCTCTTGTAATCGGGGAGTTTGTAACAATCTTTGTGATAGTGGAAGATCGGGAGTTGGCCCTTGGGGCAACTCGTGAGGGGAAGGCTAGAGAAGGCCTGGTCCCTTGTGGACTCCTCAACGGGGACGTAGGATCCTTTGTGGTTCCGAACCTCGGGATAAAATCATTTGTCTCTTGTTGTTCTTTCGTTCTCACAAGTTTTGATTCTAGTGTTTTTCCGCGTGCTATCTCTCCCTCAGCTTTCTTTCTACTCCATACTTTGTGTAGAACTGCTAGGGATCGATATCTCTCACTAGATCGCTTAAAAATTGGATTTTTGGTCTGATCGTGCAGGTAAGCTCGGACTTATCTGACCCAGGTCAGACTTGTCTGACTTAGGTCAGACAAGTCCGACTAGAAGTCAGACAAGTCCGACTTCTCTGTTTTCAGAACTCTGATTTAAGTTTAAATTATCGATTATCGCCTATTCACCCCCCCTCTAGGCCCCCTTTCAGTGCCCGAGCAAAGTTGATGGCCCCCTGCCCGAGGAGGTGAACGAAGACTTGGCGGCGGGGCTTTCTTCGATGGCGACTGAGGCCATCCCGGAGGACGGCCCTAGTGCCTTGGAAGCTCAGGGGTCCACTCTCGTGGAGTGGGACCCAATTTTTGTATCAGAAAACCCGCTGGAACCAGCGGAGGAGACCCCAGCAGGTCCGGAGCCCATCCCGCTGTCGATGTCTATCGACAACGCCTATTCCAGTCTGCGTCAAGTCCAATTGGCCTTCTTCCACGACAGCAAGGCTCTTGAAGAGGAGCGCCAAACCCTTAGGCGGTGGCGTAATCGGCTCTACTTCGAGACCAAGCTGGCGCAGTCGAGGCTAGCGGATGACAAGGAGTGGATCAAGCGGGAGAAGATCCGCCTGGAGTACTGGGGCAAGCTGCTGGATGACAGGGAGAGTATGACTAAGGCCCTCGACGCTCAATCCCAGGAGATTTACAATCAGGCCAAAGCAGCCAACAGTGCGGTCGAGGAACGCCATGAAAGGCTGGAGGTCATTAACACTGCACTCATCAAGCGCCGAGAGGCACTTGAAGAGAGGGAGAAACGGCTCGAGAATGAAGAGCAGAAACTTTTTGAGCTGCGGGATGATGTCCTGAGGAGGGAAGAGGAGCTCGCCGAGAAAGTAGCTCTGGCTGACAAGGGCCTCGAGGAGCGCACCAAGAAATTGGAAGAGTGCTGCCAAGAGGAAGAGGAGAAGACCTGGGTGCGAGGGCAGGAACTCTATGAATACGAGTGTGCCCTTGTTGCCCGGGAGAAAAAAGTGCAGGCTAGGGAGAAGGACCTGGTCGATCGCCGGAACAAGATCCACCTCCGGGAGGAGGAGCTCGGAAGACTTGAGAGGCAGGTTGCTGAAAAGATTCAGCAAAACGCCAAAGAAGTTGAGCGCCTCGCCCGCGAGAATTCCGAACTGACGGCGGCCAAGAGATCCCTGGAAGAGATGAAGAGCTTAAGGACTGCGGACTCCCTACAGATTTGGGAGTTCCTGGGCAAGGCCAACGACGCGCTGACGCCGATGGGTTTCAGCCCCGTGCGCCCGGATGATCCGGAGCCGGAGCCGGACCTTGCGCTGCAGGCATTGAGCACAGCAAGTAGCAAGCTCTCCAAGGTGGGCGATGTCATCGCGGACCAACTGGAGGTTGAAGGGCAATCCCTGGCGAAGAACGTCGCAGAATATGTGCTGACGTGCTACACCAGCCGGAACTCCCAATTTCCTCTGGACCCGGTGCTTGAAGGCCCCGTCGAAGGAGAAGGCGAAGCTACCCAAGCCAGCGTATCGGAGGTCGCCCAGAAGGTCGCCGAATTCTTCCATAGGGTCTAGGACCTTCTCAGTAGTTCTCACTTGTATTTTCTCTTCTTCTTCCTCAATTTTGTAATCCCTTGTCTTCAGATGTAATCTCCTGTCTCCATATAAATGAAATCCCCAAATTTTTGCGAATTTCACTTTTTGTCTTCAACACTTTTATCTTCACTTGGCCCCCTGGTAGATGTACACAATTTGATTGTGAACATATACCAAAAGGATATTGTGTTTTGTTGAAGACTCATTTGCTCCGAACTTGTAGAATTTAGGTCCGAAGTCTTTGACAGCGAAGGTCCCCTGAGGTTGTCAGAGCTTAGAAGCTCCGGCATTGTCCATCGCTGGAACTTGATAGCTCCGTCAATAGCCTCTATCAACACGTAGAGTATCGATAGTTAGTCCTCCGTGGTGTCAGAGCTGAGTAGCTCCGGCAGCGGCCTTTGCCAACACTTAGGTTGTTGGCAGCAGACCCCATTTATGGGGTCTTCTCACCCTCTTTTATTTAGCGTCAATGGCTGGCCCCCTTAGGGGAGTCGGAGCTGAGTTAGCTCCGGCTTTTCTCCATTAACGTAGACTTTATTTTTCCTGCACACTTAAGCCAAGAAAAATAGTAAAATTCATTCCTTGTCTATAATTTTGTCGCGTCTTACGATTCTCAAGAAGACTTTAAGTTGAACGCGATTTTAAATACAACCGGATGCGTTGTCTTTTCTTCTAGGTTCAACTGTCCATGGACCCGCCTTACTTCGGCCTGCCGAGGTGTAGGTAGAGTGGCGTACTTAGGGTGCTTGACCAGGCTAAGTCGATAGCACACTCCAGCCCTAGATTGGCTTGGCGGCTTTCAGGCGAGTTGGCCATGAACGATATTTGAACCAAAAGAACTGACAATACAACTCGAATCGTATATAAACCGGTCGAACTAAAATTTCTTAAGAATTGCACGTCTTTGTTATAGACAAGAAAGAGAAAAATAAAAATGTTGAGCCTGTACAAAATAAATGCACGTGGAGTCTATTTCACATGAAGATGTCTTTCATTATAGGTCCGGGGTACAGGGGAAACAAGTACACTCTTAGGGTACGGAACCAGGCTAAGTGTGTTTCATTTCTCGTTTGACCCAGGGTAGTTAGCCGCACTTTTAGTCCTGAGACTATGACAAGTGTTGCATGAGCTTTGCGGACCTTTCGGGAAAGGTCTGGCTGCTCTCCCGGAGGAACTACCCGACTCTGTACAATGACTCTATAACATACACCCCAAGTTACTCAAGACTCACCTCCGTGGTATTAAGTGTAGAACTTACGGAGGTGCTCGATGTTTCAAGGATTTGGGAGAGGTGTTCCATCCTTGTAGCCAAGCGAACGCTTCCGAGACGGGATACTTTGATCACTCGGAAGGGCCCCTCCCAGCCAGGGGAGAGTTTGTTTAACCCTTCTCTGGATAGTATTCTCAGTAGCACCAGATTACCTTCCTCGAGCTGTCGGTTGTATACATGCCGCTGGTGATAACGCCGTAGAGCTTGACGATATCGGGCATTCCGAACAGCTGCTTGGCACCTTCCCTCCTCAAGGAGGTCTAGGTCTTCACGCCGGAGCTGGTCCTGCGCGGCTTCGTCGAAGGTCCGGACCCGGAGTGAACCCAAGGTGATTTCCGGAGGAAGGATTGCTTCAGCTCCGTACACCAGAAAGAAGGGTGTCTCTCCAGTTGATCGGTTTTGAGATGTCCTGTTGGCCCATAAGGTGGGCGGAAGCTCTTCTATCCAGTTGGCTCCATGTTTTTTCAGGCGCTCATAGGTGCGCGTTTTGAGTCCCTTAAGGATTTCTGCATTTGCTCTCTTGGCTTGGCCATTGCTGGCGGGGTGAGCTACGGAGGCGTAGCAAACTTGTATGCCGAGGTCTTCGCAATATCCTTGGAATGCGGAGCTTGTGAATTGAGTCCCATTATCAGTGATGATTTTGTTTGGGACTCCAAATCTGCTTACAATGGATTGTAGAAAGTTGATAGCAGATTGCTTGTTGATTGTCACAACTGGAGTTGCTTCCGGCCACTTGGTGAACTTGTCAATGGCGACATACAGGAACTTGTAACCTCCGACGGCTCTTGGGAAGGGTCCCAAGATGTCCATCCCCCACACAGCGAAAGGCCATGTAGGAGGTATCATTTGTAAGGGCTGAGCTGGTGTATGAATTTGCTTTGCATGAAATTGGCATGCTTCACATTTCTTCACCAGCTCAGTGGCATCCTGGAGCGTTGTAGGCCAGTAGAAGCCATGCTGAAAGGCTTTTCCGACCAACGTGCGGGAAGATGCGTGGTTCCCACACTCCCCTCCATGGATTTCTGCGAGAAGTTCGCAGCCTTCTTCCCTTGTGATGCACCGCATTAGGATGTTGTTGGCACCGCGCCGGTAGAGATCCCCTTCTACCAGCGTGTATCTTTTAGCCAATCTGACTACCCGGTCAGCGGATACATCATCGTCAGGAAGGATGTTGTCTTTCAAGTAGCTCCGGATCTCCGAGATCCATGCATCGGAGCTAGCTTGAGCTTTTGAGTCTTGCGTGCTGGGTTGCTCGGAGCTCCCGACAGCACCTACGACCCTTGATGGCTGCCATGGTAACAGGGCCATCGGGACCGTCAGCTTCGGGATGCTGATCTCGCCCCCTTCGCTCAGTTCGACAGGCTGAGCTGTTGGCTTTGACAACCTCCGGACAAAGATTCCGTCAGGAGCCGGAGCTCCGGTTGATGCTTTGGTTGAGAGTTCGTCAGCTTCAGCGTTATGGGCACGCTGAACATGGTGGAGATCTAGGACTTCAAAGTCCTTCTGAAGCCTATGGACTTCAAGGAGGTAAGCAGATAGTTGGAGATTATTGCTGGAGCATTCACCCTTCACCTGCTTGATGATGAGCTGTGAATCTCCTTTGACCAGCAGTTGCTTGACACCATATGACAGTGCCACCTTTAGTCCGTAAATGAGTGCTTCATACTCCGCCATGTTGTTGGTTACCTTGAAGTCAAGGTGTACCATGTATTTTACCTTCTCCCCAGTCGGTGCAAGGAGAAGGATTCCAGCTTTGGCCCCCTGCTTCTGCATGGAGCCGTCGAAGTAGAGGGTCCAGTGAGGCTCGGTGAAGGTTGGAGCTTGATGCTCCGTCTTCTGCTCACTGGGGCCCCCAGGATTTGATGGAGAGGGAGTCCATTCTGCCACAAAATCTGCCAACGCTTGACTCTTGACTGCTTGTCTTGAAATAAATTCAAGATCAAATTCAGCCAATTCCGCTGCCCACTTTGCAATATTCCCAGTTGAATTGGGATTATGCAAGATTGCTCGAAGTGTGTAGGAGGTCACCACCGAGACTTTGTGAGCTTGGAAGTAATGCTGAAGCTTCCTGGAGGCAATAAGAACTGCATAGAGCAGCTTATGCACCTCTAGGTATCGAGTCTTGGCATCATGTAATACTTCACTAATGAAGTACACCGGGCGTTGAATGGTCCGGATCCTCCCGGAGGGGTCCGAAGCTTCCTCTTCATTGATCCGGATCCTCCCGGAGGGGTCCGGATTCTCTTCGTGGACCTCTGGGTTCTGGCTGGAGGAACCCGGAGCTTCTTCAGAAATGACCTAGACCCTCCTGGAAGGGTCTAGGTCTCCTGAAGTGACTTCTTGTGGGTTCGAATCTGGGAGCTGGGACCCAGACTCGCTTTCAGGAGTCTCCGGACCTTCCCGAAGGGGTCTGGATTCCTGAGTATGGGGTAGTTCTGGTCTCTCCGCAACCAGAACCATACTGACGACTTTGTCAGTAGCTGAAATATAAAGCAATAAAGGCTCACCAGGGTTCGGAGCTACCAGAATTGGTAGGGTGGTGAGGAACTGTTTCAGCTCCTGGAATGCCTTCTCTGCTTCTTCGGACCATTGGAATGGTCCGGACTTCCTCAATAACTTAAAGAAGGGGAGTGCCCGCTCCGCCAGTCTTGATATGAACCGGCTGAGGGCTGCTAGACATCCAGTTAACTTTTGGACGTCTTTGATGCGGGTTGGTGGACGCATGTCTTCAATGGCTTTTATCTTCGCCGGATTAGCTTCTATGCCCCGGTGACTTACCAGGAAACCAAGAAGTTTTCCGGAGCTAACCCCAAACACGCACTTGTCCGGGTTTAGCTTTGTGCGGGTGGCCCGCAGCTTGTCAAAGACAGCCTGCAAGGTGTCTAGGAGTGACTCCTTGTTCCTGACCTTGACCACGATGTCATCGACGTACACTTCCACTATGTCTCTGATGAGTTCTTCAAAAGTTTTGTACATAGCTCGTACAAAAGTTGAAGCTGCATTCTTGAGACCAAAGGGTATGGATGTGTAACAGTACAATCCATCTACTGTGATGAATGAAGTATGCTCTTCATCCTCCCTAGACATCCTGATTTGGTGATATCCGGAATATGCGTCTAGGAAACACAGTAATTCACACCCGGAGGTGGAATCCACTATCTGATCTATTCTAGGTAGTGGGAATGGATCTTTTGGACATGCCTTATTTAATGTGGTGTAGTCGATGCACATCTGAAGCTTCCTGCCAGCCTTGGGCACAACGACTGGGTTCGCCAGCCATTTTGGATGGAAGACTTCTCGGATGAATCCGGCTTCGAGTAGCTTCTTCACTTCTTGTCGGATGAAGTTCTGCCGCTCTACGGATTGCTTCCGAGGCTTCTGATGCACAGGCCGGGCATCGGGGTAGATCTTCAGATTGTGCTCAATCACTTTCCTGGGGATCCCCGACATTTGTGACGGTTGCCAAGGAAACACTTCAACGTTAGCCCGGAGGAAAGTGATGAGCACGAGTTCCTATTTGTCGTTCAATCCTCCCAATATTCGGGTGGTCTGAGCGACATCAGAACCAATTTGGACGACTTTGACGGGAATGTCGGTATCGCTGCTTGGCTGCACACGGGGTGCAGAGGTTGAGCCTCGTTGACGAATGCTCGGGGGTTTTGGAGCTTGCTCCTGCCTGGAGTCCTCCTCTTGCGCCGTGGTGAGTGCATGGAGTTCTTCCAGAGCAGTTACTCCGGCGGTGCGATCTCTGCGGATCCGGAGAACGCCTACTGGTGTTGGAATCTTCAACACCAGGTATCCATAATGAGCAGCTGCCATGAATTTGTACAGGGCAGGTCTACCCAAGATGGCGTTGAATGGTAAGTTGATCTGAGCGACGTTGAAGACCAACTTCTCGGTGCGATACTTCTCCCGGGTCCCGAAGGTAACGGGGAGAGTAATAGCTCCGAGTGGGGTAATGGCTCCCGGACCTACTCCGAAGAAAGGTCGAGGGGGCTGGAGATCCGAAGGTCGGAGTTGAAGCTTAGTGAAAGCTTCGAAGCTGATGAGGTTAAGCCCCGAACCTCCGTCTACCATGACATGGTGGAGCTGGATGTTATTGATGGTAGGAGATACTATCAAAGGTAGCTGACCTGCTCCAACCATGCTCCGCGGGCAATCAGAAGCATCAAAAGTGATGGAAGTGTCCATCCACTTTCGATGAGGTTCTGGCCTGACTGTAGGGGCTACAGCGGCCATATCCCGCCGCATAGTCTTGATGACGCGACGAGAGGTGATATCCCATGACCCACCGAAAATGGTGTTCATGGTCTTCCGACGCTCGTTGTCAGAGACGTCAGAATCATCATCGACGGAGGTGTAAACGGCCTTCAGGACCTTTTTGGGATCCTGAAACCCTAACTCCTCTTCAGCCAGAGCTTCGTCGACCTTTTGCTTTCCTTCCCTCTGTCGGAAAGGAGATCCTTCCCGGCGCTTGTTGTAGCGCTCGACAAGGTTTTGGACCTCCCGGCAGTCTTCCAAACTGTGGCTGCCTGTTTTATGAATGGAACACCACACTTTGGGTTTGCCACCATCTTCAGAAGACGGTCGAGGTCGCTTCTCGGAGCGTGGCCCCCGGCCACCCGGAGTTGCAGCAGCTGCAACGTTGGATGTGCCGGTCGACGGCTTTTTCTTGCCGTTGGTCTTCTTTTTCTTCTTGCCACCCCCGAAGATAGCGACTTCTTCTTTGGAGGACTTCTTGTGATCCTCTGAGGCTGGTTTGGAGTGCATCTCACGACCCTCCGCAGCTCTGGCACATTTGTCTGCCAGGCTGAAGAGTTCTGTGACGCTGGTGATCTCCTTGATCGCCAGCTTCTCCAACATCTTCTTGTCCCGTACACCCTGTCTGAATGCCACAATGATAGAGGCGCTAGAGATAGAAGGGATAGTGTTTTGTACCTGAGAGAACCTTTGGATGAATGATCGCAAGGATTCTCCCCCTTTTTGCACGACCGCAAAAAGGTCCAGTTCAGTGCCTGGTCGGGTGTATGAACTCCCGAAGTTAGCAGTGAACTGACGGCAGAGCTCCTCCCAACTGTTGATAGAGTTGGGTGGAAGCCTCATAAACCAGGACCTGGCGGTCCCAATTAAGGCCACTGGAAAATAATTGGCCATCATGGCCTCGTTTCCTCCAGCTGCCAAGATTGCAGTGGAGTATATTCTGAAGAAATTCGGCGGGGTTGACAGTCCCGTCGAATTTTTCCAGCAGGTGAGGCTGGAACTTCTGTGGCCATCTAACCATGCGCAAGTGCATGGCTAGGGCTGAACAGCCTCCTCCTACTCCTTCAAGAGTAGAAAGGTCCTGAGCTTCCCGTCTTTCACGGGCACGCTCAATATGGACCCGGCCATCCTGCTGGCGGTATCGGCGATCAAGCTCCGCCCGGAGGTCGTGAGTTGAAAGCCTGGATACCGTGTGAGTGCGTCGAGCCCCGGAGGGCAATGACATCACTTGTTGTGATGCAGCACGTCTCCTACTATTGGAGATGTGCGGAACAAGTCTTCCAGACAAAGTCCGCCGCTGCGACGAGGCTCGTCCCGAAGGAGGAGGACCCTGGTTGTTGAGGCGTTCAGCTGCTGCTGAAACCAAATGCTCCACATTGGCCCTCCACTGCTCCAGTGCATCCCGAGATGCATCTGGAGGTGGTGGACGTTGGAGAAGAGCACGCGCTGCATGGAGCGCGTGTTCTGGGTTGTCATGATTTGCCGACGCAATAAGCGATGCCGACGCACCATCACGTTGCCCAGCACGATTTGCTGGAGGAGACGGTGGTGGTGGGAGTGCGACTCCTACTGGTGTTGAGGCTCCTGCTGGTGGCTGCCTGTTGGAGGGATTGCCCCCAACAGCCTGAACAGCAGGTTGACCATTGGATGATCCAGCAGCTGAGTTCACCATTCTCGAAATCTCAGGCGCCCCTACCTGGCGCGCCAACTGTCGGCGGTTAGAACCGGCAGATCTCCCTACACTACTAAAGTGATAGGGGAGTTTGATGTTCGGTGTGGGCGCGGGGAGATTCAAGAAGGTGAATAGGAGTTTGACACAGGAGACGCAAGAATTTACATGGTTCGGGCCGCCTGAGAGTAATACCCTACTCCACGGGTGTGTTGGTGTTGTATTAGCAGTAAGAGCTTGTCACGAGTGTATGGGGTGCCTATGATCGCTTGTCCACCCTCCCGCGTGTATCGTCGGCCTGTCCTTTTATAGTACAAGGACAGGCTGTTACAAGTTAGCCTGGCCCGACATGTGGCCCCGACGGTTACTAGTATTGATACACGCTTAATTGCTCTTAATGATCCTGGAACGGGCTTTGACAGCACCGTTACTGGTGTTAAGATCGTCCGTTTAAGTGTCGTTAATATGGCATTAATGACACTTAATCGGGTCTTGAAGTCCTTGGCTCTCCTTTGAAGATCCGGAGCCGTTACAAGGTCTTCCGGAGGTTAGAAGCTGAAGGTCCGACGATTGAACATGTGGCAGCTCCGGAGCTTGCTGTGGGAAGCAGGTAGCTCCGGGGCTACCCGACACGTGTCATATCCGGAGCTTCTCTCGGTCTGGGGTTAAGTCCGGAGGTGCCATTTCGGTACGCGGCCCGGAGCTTCCCCCTTGTGGGCGGTAGCTCCGGTTTGGTTGTACACGTGGCGACCCAGGGATTAACCATGTTGGAGAAGCGGGTCCGGTTATGTCTGACATGTGGGCCTCCGAGGGTCTTCAAACCAAGTAGATGACTTTCCTTTGATATCTTTGTAACCTCAAGGGGTGTACGGTTTCTAGGGTACCGACAGTAACTAAGGCTACAGGGACGAGGCTCTGAGTGCACATCTCGCTTAGCCTGGTCCAGAACCCTAAGTAGGTGCACTCGACTTCCTTTGTCGCCCGAGCCGGGTCGTTCCCCTTGTAAAGCCTGTCCCACCTTGTGCGAGAACGCAATGAAAAGAATGTTGTCCTGTCCTGTATAGGTTTTCTCATTCAAAAAATTATCTTTAATTTTTTTTATGATATTGTTGTACGTTCGCTGTAGCTCGTGATCTATCGTGGGCGCTGCCATTTTTTCCTGCTCTAGCAATAGTGGGAGCCTTGCTGTCTGGTTGCAGGTGGGGTCGCTTGAGGTACCTGCAATGTGCCTGGGGCCTCGGATGTTCTCATACTCGGGGGTCTGTGTCTCCAGATGGTCTCCCCCGGGAAAAGCTTACGCCGAGCGGGAGGTCCAGGGGCACAACCTGCTTAGCCTGGTCCTGCACCCTAAGCTTGTGCGCCCTGCCTCCCCAGCGCTGCAGCTGAGTACTGGGGGCCAAATGGACCACCCTTAAGTAGTATGGATAGCGAGCCCTAAGTGCAGACGCACTGAATTACCCAAGCCCCACGAGCCAGCCCAAGATCGTAAGTCAAGCGACACTAAAAAGGAGCAGGGAAGCAATGACCAGCGGACATAATTACTTCTCCTATTTTTTTATCTATATGTAGGTCTTCAAGGAGTTATCCCGGCGATAACCGTCAGAGTACTCACGAGGATGGTGGGCACCGCCGGACCGAAGCTCCGGTGGCACCCCCAGGGGGCTCGCCACCGACGTTTCACCAAAGATGGTGGTCACCGTCGGACCGAAGCTCCGGTGGCACCCCCAGGGGGCCCACCGTCGATGTCCCTGCATACTCAGTTACAGCAATGCTACCTATGCATACTAAGCTCCCCTGCAACCGTCCGCCCTAACTTATAGGTATCTGACAGGTGTGCCCATAACAATTGGCCACACCTGCCAGGGGGCGCACACTCTGGGGGACGGCAGGTCCTGGAAGCTAAGGAACAACAAGCAACTAGAAGATGTTGCTGGAAATAAAAGCATGCTGAGTATGAGAGGCACCACAAGTAGATTTTTTGTTCCAAAATAAAAAGTTTGCCACCACAAGCAACCACAGACAAAAGCTGAAAGAAACACAAAACATAAACAGCGCACGGGGAGCTCTTAGCCGCTCCGCTGGAACCATGAGGTGATGAGCGCCACCGCATCCGAGACTTCAGACTTGGCGGCCTCTTCCCTCTCGACGATGGGCCCCTCGATGACTGGTTGCAGAGGGACGTCGGGGGTACCAGCTCCGGTAGTAGGACAGGATATGCGTTGCCACCTCCTTCACCAGCATCCTCCTTTCTGCCTCCAGCTGGTTGTCGATGATGGCCCCTAGCAAACGCATCCTCGAGCTGGTGGAGTCAAGTGCCGGGAACACCTGGCCCACCTCCTGCGCTGGTTCCCCCACGCGCAGCGGGCTGAAGTCGAGCGGCACCAGAGCCGAGTCGGCACCGCCAAGGAACTCCCAGACCTTCTGGGCCTCAGCAGAGCGCGACGCCCGGAGCTCCTGCACCTCCTGCTGGGCCGCTGCCAGCGCTCAGCGGCGCGAACCCTTGCCCCTTCCTACTGAAGGACGAGCCAGCAGGAGGTCGCCTCCAACTCAGCCTGCTTCATCGACAACTCTTGCTCCCGTTCGACAAGAGCAGCTTCCCAGCGAGATAGCAGCTGCTGGAGCTCCTCGCAGGACTAGAGGCGGGAGCTGGCCTCAGTGTGGATAGCCGTGGCATCCGCCTTCAGCTTCTGGGTGACAGCGTCCAGTTGAGCGATGAGCTCGCGCTCCTGCTCGAGGATCTTCATCTCCTCCCGAACAACCGCCTCCCGCTGAGCCGCTCGGCTCTTCGCCAGCCGGGTCCGGGCCTCCAGGGTTCTCGCCCATTCCCGGAGCCGGTCATCCTCATCTTCAAGCCGCCCTTTCTCCCGGGCGAGGGCCGCCTGAGCCTGCCGGAAGCCAGAGTAGGCCACGGCCATGGCCTCAGACAGGGGGAGGGGCTCCACCATAGCAGCGGGTCCCTGCCTCCCCACTTCTTCAATATCATCCTCCATTTGGAGGACCACTGGGGAATACGGGGACCAGAGCTCCCCCAACCGGAGAAGGCGGGGGGGGGGGGGGGGGGGGGGGGGGTCACCGCCAGAAGCAGGTGTGTCGCCCCCAAGGGCCCCCTCCCTGGCGGCGGCACCCGGGGCGGCGACGCCAGTCGACGTAGCGGTGTTGGACGGCGCGGCGGCATCGGCCGGCACGGAGTAGCCGGTGGATGCGGAGTCGTTGGCGGGTGCGGCAACAGTCGCCGGCGTGTGCGGCTGGGCTTCAGCAGCCGCTGTGGGGGTCTTGGGCACAGAGGGAACGCTGGGGTCCCGTCGGCGTTGAGGATCCCCCCCTCTTGCGCGTCGAGGACTCGGGCGATAGAGTGGCGCCATTAGCGCCCTTTGTCGACGAATGCGGCAGGGCTCCGGCGTCCTGATGAGGAGCGGAGGGGGCCGGCGGCGGTGACCGGGCACGCTTCTTGGGGGTCAGGTTCGACACCAGAACCGTTGCTTTTCCTTTCCCCTTGTCAACAGAGGAGTCGTCGCCTCCCCTTTGACGGTGCTGGGGCCCACCCGAGGTGTCGTCGCTTGAATGATCTTCGTCGCTTGAGGGAGTCTCGCCTCCCTCAGCGTCGTCGACGATGTTGACCCCCCGGAACGGGTCCCCGATCTGGCGCTACTGAAAGGCGGCCTAGAGGGGGGGTGAATAGGCGATAATCGATAATTTAAACTTAAATCAGAGTTCTGAAAACAGAGAAGTCGGACTTGTCTGACTTCTAGTCGGACTTTTCTGACCTAAGTCGGACAAGTCTGACCTGGGTCGGATAAGTCCGAGCTTACCTGCACGATCAGACCAAAAATCCAATTTTTAAGCGATCTAGTGAGAGATATCGATCCCTAGCAGTTCTACACGAAGTATGGAGTAGAAAGAAAGCTGAGAGAGAGATAGCACGCGGAAAAACACTAGAATCAAAACTTGAGAGAACGAAAGAACAACAAGAGACAAACGATTTTATCCCGAGGTTCGGAACCACAAAGGATCCTACGTCCCCGTTGAGGAGTCCACAAGGGACCAGGCCTTCTCTAGCCTTCCCCTCACGAGTTGCCCCAAGGGCCAACTCCCGATCTTCCACTATCACAAAGATTGTTACAAACTCCTCGATTACAAGAGATCACAAATAAATCGCGGGGCGACGCCTAACCCTCTAGGGGAGAACCCCAAGAGCAACAAACACGCAATCACGAAGAAACTTAGCGAATCACACGTTGCTCAACCCCTCAACAAAATGTTTCTCCCAATCCTCACAAAGCACTCTTCACTCTCCCAAAAATTCGAATTTGGGCTCTAGAGGTGAAGAACAAGTGGAGAGAGGTTCTTTAGTTCAAATGGGCGTTCAGAACTGTTTAGGGGTGTTAGGCATGGTTGGTGGGTCGAAACCACCACCTATTTATACTCCAAAAAGTCATTAGAGCCGTTTGACACATCCCGCGTCGGACATGTCTGACACAATGTCGGACATGTCTGACCTCAAAGGTCAGGCCTTTCACTTCAGACTTGTCTGACCAAAACCACTTCAGACATGTCTGACATACAATCTCGGACATGTCTGAAATTCTGCAGATAGACCTCGGACAAGTCTGACTCTCTGGGACTTAGAAAATTTTCCTTAGTCCCTGGGAACAGATCCATCTCAGACATGTCCGACCCCTAGGTTCGGACAAGTCCGAAACTTCACTGGAACTCTCACTGGAACCTTTCCAGTGCCAATTCGGACAACTCTGTCAGTACCCTAATAACCGCACACCCCTTGAAGTTACAAAGATTTGAAAGGAAAGCCATCTACTTGGTTTGAAGACCCTCGGAGGCCCACTTGTCAGACATGACCGGACCCGCTTCTCCAACATGGTTAATCCCTGGGTCGCCACATGTACGACTAACCCGGAGCTACCGCCCACAAGGGGGAAGCTCCGGGCCACGTACCGAAATGGCACCTCCAGACTTAACCCCAGACCGAGAGAAGCTCCGGACCTGACACGTGTCTAATAGCCCCGGAGCTACCTGCTTCCCACAGCAAGCTCCGGAGCTGCCACGTGTCAAATCGTCGGACCTGCCAGCCTCTAACCTCCGGAAGACCTTGTAACAGCTCCGGATCTTCAAAGGAGAGCCAAGGACTTCAAGACCCGATTAAATGTCATTAATGCCATATTAATGACACTTAAACGGACGATCTTAACACCAGTAACGGCACCGTCGGAGCCCGTTATAGGATCATTAACAACAATTAATCGTGTATCAATACTAGTAACCGCCGGGGCCACATGTCGGGCCAGGCTAGCTTGTAACGGCCTGTCCTTGTACTATAAAAGGACAGGCCGACGATACACTCGGGGACGTTCACAGACGTTGACAAGCGATCATACGTGACAAGCTAATACAACACCAACACACCCGTGGAGTAGGGTATTACGCTCAGGCGGCCCGAACCACGTAAATCCTTGTGTCTCCTGTGTTAAACTGCCATTCACCTTCTTGAATCTCCGCGCGCCCACACCGAACCACAAACTCCTTCAACACTTTAGCAGTGTCAGGAGATCTGCCGACTCCAACAGTCGACAAAGTCTGACTTACAGATTCGGACATGTCCGAATTCCAACAGGGGGAATTCGGACATGTCTCCTTGAGCAGTGTCAGGAGATCTGCCGACTCCAACAGTCGATAGTTGGCGCGCCAGGTAGGGGCGCCTGAGATTTTTGAGAATGGTGAACTCCGCGGCTGGATCATCCAACGGCCAACCTGCTGCTCAAGTTGTTGGGGGCAATCCCTCCAACAGGCAGCTACCAGCAGGAGCCTCAGCGCCAGCAGGAGTCACACTCCCACCACCACCATCTTCCCCAGCAAATCGTGTTGGGCAACGTGATGGTGCGCCGGCATCACTTACTGCGTCGGCAAGTCATGACAACCCGGAACACGCGCTCCATGCTGCGCGTGCTCTTCTCCAACGTCCACCACCTCCGGATGCAACTCGAGATGCAGTGGAGCAGTGAAGGGCCGATGTGGAGCATTTGGTCGCAGCAGCGGCCGAACGCCTCAACAACCAGGGTCCTCCTCCTTCAGGACGGGCCCCGTTGCAGTGGCGGACTTTGTCAGGTAGACTTGGTCCGCACGTCTCCAACAACAGGAGACGATCTGCGTCACAACAGGTGACATCATTGCCCTCTGGGGCACGACGCACCCATACGGTATCCAGGCTTTCGACTCATGACCTCCGGGCGGAGCTTGATCGCCGATACCGCCAGCAGGATGGTCGTGTCCATATTGAGCGTGCTCGTGAAAGACGGGAAGCTCAGGACCTCTCTACTCTGGAAGGGGTAGGAGGAGGTTGTTCAGCCCTAGCCATGCACCTGCGCATGGTTAGATGGCCACAGAAGTTCCGGCCACACCTGCCGGAAAAATTCGACGGGACTGTCAACCCCGCCGAATTCCTTCAGATATACTCCACTGCAATCTTGGCAGCTGGAGGAAACGAGGCTGTGATGGCCAATTACTTTCCAGTGGCCTTAACTGGGACCGCCAGGTCCTGGTTTATGAGCCTTCCACCCAACTCTATCAACAGTTGGAAGGAGTTGTGCCGTCAGTTCACTGCCAATTTCGGGAGTTCATACACCCGACCAGGCACTGAACTGGACCTTTTTGCGGTCGTGCAAAAAGGGGGAGAATCTTTGCAGTCCTTCATCCAGAGGTTCTCTCAGGTACGCAACACTATCCCTTCTATCTCAAGCGCTTCTGTCATTGTGGCATTCAGACAGGGCGTACGAGACAAGAAGATGTTGGAGAAGCTGGCGATCAAGGAGATCACCAGCGTCACGGAACTCTTCAGCCTGGCAGACAAATGTGCCAGAGCTGCGGAGGGCCGTGAGATGCACTCCAAACCAGCCTCGGAGGATCACAAGAAATCCTCCAAAGAAGAAGTCGATACCTCCGGGGGTGGCAAGAAGAAAAAGAAGACCAACAGCAAGAAGAAGCCGTCGGCCGGCACATCCAACGTTGCAGCTGCTGCAACTCCGGGTGGCCGGGGGCCACGCCCCGAGAAGCGACCTCGACCGTCTTCTGAAGACGGTGGCAAACCCAAAGTGTGGTGTCCCATTCACAAAACGGGCAGCCACGGTTTGGAAGACTGCCGAGAGGTCCAAAACCTTGCCGAGCGCTACAGCAAGCGCCGGGAAGGATCTCCTTTCCGACAGAGGGAAGGAAAACAGAAGGTCGACGAAGCTCCGGCTGAAGAGGAGTTAGGGTTTCAGGATCCCAAAAAGGTCCTGAAAGCCGTCTACACCTCCGTCGACGACGATTCCGACGTCCCCGACAACGAGCGTCGGAAAACCATGAACACTATTTTTGGTGGATCATGGGACATCACATCCCGCCGCGTCATCAAGACTATGCGTCGAGATATGGCCGCTGTAGCTCCTACAGCTAGACCGGAGCCACATCGAAAGTGGATGGACACAGCCATCACTTTTGATGCTTCGGACTGTCCTTGAAGCATGGTCAGAGCTGGACAGTTACCTTTGATGGTATCTCCCACCATCAATAACATCCAGCTCCATCATGTTATGGTGGACGGAGGTTCGGGGCTTAACCTCATCAGCTTTGAAGCTTTCACTAAGCTTCAACTCCGACCTTCGGATCTTCAGCCCTCTCGACCTTTCTCTGGAGTAGGTCCGGGGGCCATTACCCCACTTGGAGCTATAACTCTCCCCGTTACCTTCGGGACCCGGGAGAAGTATCGCACAGAGAAGTTGGTCTTCGACGTCGCTCAGATCAACTTACCATTCAACGCCATCTTGGGTAGACCTGCCCTGTACAAATTCATGGCAGCTGCTCATTATGGGTACTTGGTGTTGAAGATGCCAACACCAGTAGGCGTTCTCCGGATCCGCGGAGATCGCACCGCCGGAGTAACCGCTCTGGAGGAGCTCCATGCACTCACCACAGCGCAAGAGGAGGACTTCAGACAGGAGCAAGCTCCGAAACCCCTGAGCATTCGTCAACGAGGCTCGACCTCTGCACCCCGTGTGTAGCCAAGCGGCGACACCGACATTCCCATCAAAGTCGTCCAAATTGGTTCCTATGCCGCTCAAACCACCCGTATATCGGGAGGGTTGAACGACAAATAGGAACTCGCGCTCATCACTTTTCTCCGGGCTAATGTTGACGTGTTTGCTTGGCAACCGTCACAAATGCCTGGGATCCCCAGGGAAGTGATTGAGCACAATCTGAAGATTTACCCCGATGCTCGACCTGTGCATCAGAAGCCTCGGAAGCAATCCGTAGAGCGGCAGAACTTCATCCGACAAGAAGTGAAGAAGTTGCTCGAAGCCGGATTCATCCGAGAAGTCTTCCATCCAAAATGGCAGGCAAACCCAGTCGTTGTGCCCAAGGCCGGCGGGAAGCTTCGGATGTGCATCGACTACACCACACTGAATAAGGCATGCCCAAAAGATCCATTCCCACTACCTAGAATAGATCAGATAGTGGATTCCACTTCCGGGTGTGAATTACTGTGTTTCCTAGACGCATATTCTGGGTATCATCAAATCAGGATGTCTAGGGAGGATGAAGAGCATACTTCATTCATCACAGTAGATGGATTGTACTGTTACACAGCCATGCCATTTGGTCTCAAGAATGCAGCTTCAACTTTTGTACGAGCTATGTACAAAACTTTTGAAGAACTCATCAGAGACATAGTGGAAGTGTACGTCGATGACATCGTGGTCAAGATCAAGAACAAGGAGTCCCTCTTAGACACCTTGCAGGCTGTCTTCGACAAGCTGCGGGCCACCCGCACAAAGCTAAACCCGGACAAGTGCGTGTTTGGGGTTAGCTTCGGAAAACTTCTTGGTTTCCTGGTAAGCCACCAGGGCATAGAGGCTAATCCGGCGTAGATAAAAGCCATTGAAGACATGCGACCACCAACCCGCATCAAAGACATCCAAAAGTTAACTGTATGTCTAGCAGCCCTCAGCCGGTTCATATCAAGACTGGCGGAATGGGCACTTCCCTTCTTCAAGTTATTAAGGAAGTTCGGACCATTCCAATGGTCCGAAGAAGCAGAGAAGGCATTCCAGGAGCTGAAACAGTTCCTCACCACCCTACCAATTCTGGTAGCTCCAAACCCTGGTGAGCCTTTGTTGCTTTACATTTTAGCTACTGACGAAGTCGTCAGTATGGTTCTGGTTGCGGAGAGACCGGAACTACCTCATACTCAGGAATCCAAACCCCTTCGGGAGGGTCCGGAGGTTCCTGAAAGTGAGTCTGGGTCCCAGCTCCCAGACTCAAACCCACAAGGAGTCACTTCAGAAGACCCGGACCCCTCTGGGAGGGTCCAGGTCATTTCTGAAGAAGCTCCGGGTTCCTCCAGCCAGAACCCGGAGGTCCCCGAAGAGAATCTGGACCCCTCCGAGACGGTCCGGATCAATGAAGAGGAAGCTCCGGACCCCTCCGGGAGGGTCCGGACCATTCAACGCCCAATATACTTCATCAGTGAAGTATTACATGATGCCAAGACTCGATACCTAGAGGTGCATAAGCTGCTTTATGCAGTTCTTATTGCCTCCAGGAAGCTTCGACACTACTTTCAAGCTCACAAAGTCTCGGTGGTGACCTCCTATCCACTTCGAGCAATCTTGCATAATCCCAATTCAACTGGGAATATTGCAAAGTGGGCAGCGGAATTGGCTGAATTCGATCTTGAATTTATTTCAAGACAAGCTGTCAAGAGTCAAGCATTGGCAAATTTTGTGGCGGAATGGACTCCCTCTCCATCAAATCCTGGGGGCCCCAACGAGCAGAAGACGGAGCATCAAGCTCCAACCTTCACCGAGCCTCACTGGACCCTCTACTTTGATGGTTCCATGCAGAAGCAGGGGGCCGGATCTAGAATCCTTCTCCTTGCACCGACTGGGGAGAAGGTGAAATACATGGTACACCTTGACTTCAAGGCAACCAACAACATGGCGGAGTATGAAGCACTCATCTACGGACTAAAGGTGGCACTGTCATACGGTGTCAAGCAACTGCTGGTCAAAGGAGATTCACATCTCATCATCAAGCAGGTGAAGGGTGAATGCTCCTGCAATAATCTCCAGCTAGCTGCTTACCTCCTTGAAGTTCAGAGGCTTCAGAAGGACTTTGAAGTCCTAGACCTTCACCATGTTCAGCGTGCCCATAACGCTGAAGCCGACGAACTCTCGACGAAAGCATCAACAGGAGCTCCGGCTCCTGACGGAACTTTTGTCCGGAGATTGTCGAAACCCACAATTCAGCCTGCCGAACTAAACGAAGGGGGCGAGATCAGCATCCCGAAACTGACGGTCCCGATGGCCCTGTTACCATGGCAGCCATCAAGGGTCGTAGGTGCTGCCGGAAGCTCCGAGCAACCCAGCACGCAAGACTCAAATGCTCAAGTCAGTTCCGATGCATGGATCTCGGAGATCCGGAACTACTTGAAAGACAACATCCTTCCTGATGATGATGTATCCGCTGACCGGTTAGTCAGATTGGCTAAAAGATACACGCTGGTAGAAGGGGATCTCTACCGGCGCGGTGCCAACGGCATCCTAATACGGTGCATCACAAGGGAAGAAGGCTGCGAGCTCCTCGCAGAAATCCATGGAGGCGAGTGTGGGAACCACGCGTCTTCCCGCACGCTGGTTGGTAAAGCCTTTCGGCGTGGTTTCTACTGGCCTACAGCGCTCCTGGATGCCACTGAGCTGGTGAAGAAATGCGAAGCATGCCAATTTCATGCAAAGCAAATTCATACACCGGCTCAGCCCTTACAAATGATACCTCCTACATGGCCCTTCGCTGTGTGGGGGATGGACATCTTGGGACCCTTCCCAAGAGCCGTCGGAGGTTACAAGTTCTGTACGTCGCCATCGACAAGTTCACCAAGTGGTCGGAAGCAACTCCAGTTGTGACGATCAACAAGCAATCTGCTATCAACTTTCTGCAATCCATTGTAAGCAGATTTGGAGTCCCAAACAAGATCATCACCGATAATGGGACTCAATTCACAAGCTCCGCATTCCAAGGATATTGCGAAGACCTCGGCATACAAGTTTGCTACGCCTTCGTAGCTCATCCAGCCAGCAATGGCCAAGCCGAGAGAGCAAATGCAGAAATCCTTAAAGGACTCAAAACGCGCACCTATGAGCGCTTGAAGAAACATGGAGCCAACTGGATCGAAGAGCTTCCGCCCACTCTATGGGCCAACATGACTTCTCCAAACCGGTCAACCGGAGAAACACCCTTCTTTCTAGTGTACAGAGCTGAAGCAATCCTTCCTCCGGAATTCACCTTGGGTTCGCTCCGGGTCCGGACCTTCAATGAAGCCGCGCAGGACCAGCTCCGGCGTGAAGACCTAGACCTCCTCGAGGAGGGAAGGTGCCAAGCAGCTGTTCGGAATGCCCGATATCGCCAAGCTCTACGGCGTTATCACCAACGGCATGTACACAACCGACAGCTCGAGGAAGGTGATCTGGTGCTACGGAGAATACTATCCAGAGAAGGGTTAAACAAACTCTCCCCCAGCTGGGAGGGGCCCTTCCGAGTGATCAAAGTATCCCGTCCCGGAAGCGTTCGCTTGGCTACCGAGGATGGGACACCTCTCCCAAATCCTTGGAACATCGAGCACCTCCGTAAGTTCTACACTTAATACCACGGAGGTGAGTCTTGAGTAACTTGGGGTGTATGTTATAGAGTCATTGTACAGAGTCGGGTAGTTCCTCCGGGAGAGCAGCCGGACTTTTCCCGAAAGGTCCGCAAAGCTCATGCAACACTTATCACAGTCTCAGGACTAAAAGTGTGGCTAACTACCCTGGGTCAAACGACAAATGAAACACACTTAGCCTGGTTCCGTACCCTAAGAGTGTACTTGTTTCCCCGTACCCCGGGCCTATAATGAAAGACATCCTCATGTGAAATAGACTCCACGTGCATTTATTTTGTACAGGCTCGACAGTTTTATTTTTCTCTTTCTTGTCTATAATAGAGACGTGCAATTCTTAAGAAATTTTAGTTCGACCGGTTTATACACAATTCGAGTTGCAATGTCAGTTCTTTTGGATTTAAATATCGTTTATGGCCAACTCGCCTGAAAGCCGCCAAGCCAATCTAGGGCCGGAGTTGGCTATCGACTTAGCCTGGTCAAGCACCCTAAGTACTCCACTCTACCTACACCCCGGCAGGCCGAAGTGAGGCGGGTCCATGGACAATTGGATCTAAGAGAAAAGACAACGCATCTGGTTGTATTTAAAATCGCGTTCAACTTAAAATTTTCTTGAGAATCGTAAGCCGCGACGAAATTATAGACAAGGAACGAATTTTACTATTTTTCTTGACTTAAGTGTGCAGGAAAAATAAAGTCTACGTTGATGGAGAAAAGCTGGAGCTAACCTAGTTTTCAGAAAAAATAGATGAGATTTTCGAAGAACACACAACATTTTGAAGTTGAAAACTAGTAGCAATCAGATATGCACGACTCAAGCAATGTTTCGAGAATCCAAGATATTTAGCTCACTCCTGAGGTCACAAAAGCGTCTCTCATCAAGGGGTTTGGTGAAGATATCCGCCAATTGCTTCTTACTTCTAACATGAGAGATAACGATATCTCCCTTGATAGAGTGGTCTCGTAGGAAATGGTGACGGATGTCTATGTGTTTGGTTCTAGAATGCTCTACGGGGTTGTGAGCAATCTTGATGGCACTCTCATTGTCACATAGGAGAGGAATATGGTTCAGATTGTAACCATAATCCCTAAGAGTTTGTCGCATCCAAAGAAGCTGCGCACAGCAACTTCCGGCTGCAACGTACTCCGCTTCGGCTGTGGAAAGGGTAATGGAGTTTTGTTTCTTGGAAGACCACGCAACCAAGGACCTACCAAGAAATTGGCATGTCCCGGATGTGCTCTTCCTATCTACCCTACAGCCCGCATAATCCGCATCGGAATAACCGACGAGATCAAACTTGGATCCTTTAGGGTACCAAAGACCTAGATTAGGAGTGTGAACTAAATACCTAAGGATCCTCTTAACCGTTGTCAAGTGACACTCTTTTGGAGTGGCTTGGAATCGAGCACACATGCACACACTAAGCATAATGTCGGGTCTAGAAGCACAAAGATAAAGTAAAGAGCCAATCATAGAACGGTATACCTTTTGGTCCACGCTTGCTCCTTCTTCGTTTAGTCCTAGATGCTCGTTTGTTCCCATAGGTGTCTTGATGGGATTCGCCTTCTCCATGCCAAACTTCTTGAGAATATCATGAGTGTACTTGGTTTGGCATATGAAGGTCCCTTCCTTGAGTTGCTTTACTTGGAAACCTAGGAAAAACTTCAACTCCCCCATCATAGACATCTCAAATCTCTCCGTCATGATTTTGGAAAACTCATCACAAAAAGTCTTGTTAGTAGAACCAAATATGATATCATCAACATAAATTTGGCATACGAACAAGTCATTATCAAAATGCTTAGTGAAGAGAGTATAATCGGCTTTCCCAATCTTAAAACCATTTTGAGTGAGAAAATCCCTAAGGCACTCATACCAAGCTCTAGGTGCTTGTTTGAGGCCATAGAGAGCCTTACACAACTTGTAGACGTGATCGGGATGCTCTTCATCTTCAAATTCGGGCGGTTGCTCCACATACACTTCCTCCTTGATTGGACTATTGAGGAATGCACTTTTCACATCCATTTGATATATCTTGAAATCATGGTGAGTAGCAAAGGCCAATAATATGCGAATAGATTCAAGCCTAGCTACGGGAGCAAAGGTTTCATCAAAATCCAAACCTTCGACTTGAGCGTATCCTTTTGCTACAAGTCTTGCCTTGTTTCTTGTTACCACCCCGTGTTCATCTTGTTTGTTGCGGAACACCCACTTGGTTCCAACATCATTTGCATTTGGTCTCCTCACGAGTTCCCACACCTTGTTCCTCTTGAAGTTGTTGAGCTCTTCTTGCATCGCCATTACCCAATCTGGGTCTTGTAGAGCTTCTTCTACTTTCCGTGGCTCGGTTAGGAGTTCATACGAGGTCTTCTTCAAGAGTCGATGAAGATACAACCGGTTTATGACATGGCAAGCGGTGTTAATCGCTTCCGCCCAAAACCGGTCGGACGTCTTGTACTCATCAAGCATTGTCCTTGACATCTCGATAAGAGTCCTATTCTTCCTCTCCGCTACTCCATTTCGTTGAGGGGAGTAGGGAGCGGAGAACTCATGCTTGTTTCCTTCTTCATCCAAGAAGTCTTCAACTTGAGTGTTCTTGAACTTCGTCCCGTTGTCGCTCCTAATCTTCTTGATTCTTAAGGAAAACTCGTTTTGAGCTCTCCTCAAGAACTTCTTGAGAACTCCTTGGGTTTCACCTTTGTCACGCAATAAAAATACCCACGTGAAGCGAGAAAAATCATCAACAATAACTAGAACATACTTGTTACCGCCAATGCTAATGTAGGCGATCGGTTCGAATAGGTCCATGTGTAGTAGCTCCAATGGTCTTGAGGTTTTCATGATGTTCTTGGACGGATGTTGAGCTCCTACTTGCTTTCCGGCTTGACATGCGCTACATGCTCTATCTTCTCAAAGACAACATCTCTTAGTCCACGGATATGATCCCCCTTAAGAAGTTTTTGCAAGTTTCTCATCCCAACATGGGCTAGCCTTTGGTGTCATAGCCATCCCATGTTAGTTTTCGCCATTAAGCATGTATCAAGTTGAGCTTTATCCGTGGAGAAATCCACAAGGTAAAGCTTTCCCTTGAGTACGCCCTTAAAGGCGATTGAGTTGTTGCATCTTCTTGAGACGATCACACCGTTGTTAGTGAAAAGACAATCATAACCATTATCACATAATTGAGAAATAGACAAGAGGTTGCAATCAAGTGAATCAACATGAAGCACATTAGAAAGTGTGTGTTTTGAGGAGATAACAATTTTACCGGTGCCAAGGATTTTCCCTTGGCTATTATCCCCAAAGAAGATTCCTTCACTAGGATCTTCATTCTCCTTGTACTCTACAAACATCTTCCTCTCTCCGGTCATATGATTAGTGCATCCACTGTCAAGAACCCAATTTGATCCACCGGAGGAGTATGCCTACAAAAGAGTTATGCCTTTCCTTTAGGTACCCAAACGGAGTTGGGTCCTTTGATGTTAGTCACAAGACATTTGGGCACCCACACACAAGGATTTGGGCTCTTGCGGAGTGGCCCAACATATCTAGCATAAGTCTTGCCAAATTTGTTCCTCAATAACACATAAGAAGCATCAAAGTCATGGAACAAAGGATGAGGTTCATTTTTAGGCATATAAGATGTTGAGACAATGTTCTTTCCTTTATCTTGAGCGGATGAACCTTCCTTGACAAAAACAATCAAGTCTTTGTTATTCTTGGGGGCTTTGGCATTTTGTCTCCGCTCCCGAGAATAACCAAGACCATCCTTGACATGGGGAGGTCTCACATTGGTATATGCACTACGTGCATAGGCCACCTTCTCCTTGTCAAAGATGCCACCTTTCGGTGCTTGCTTGTTTTGTGCCAAGTTAAGTTCATCCTTAAGTTTTAGGATCAAGCTTGAGCACATGCAAGTGTGAACTTCCTCGGATGAAATCTTTTGAGAAGATGAGCTCTTTGATGAAGAAGGTGCATTGATCTTAAGTGACTCAACCTTTGTCTCTAGAATCTTGTTAACCTTTGTCAAGTTAACAAGTTCATCCTTGAGCTCAACGGTCTTGTCCTTAAGATTTGAGCATGCTTCCTTGCTCATGGAAAGGTCATGCTCCAATGCATTGCTTCTTTCTCTCTCGCGCTCGAGGAGCTCCTCAAGCTCTTGACATCTCTCCAATTTTTGGATGAGCATGCCCTCTTGACGCTCAAGGAGATCCTCCTTCTCGGAGATTTCATCCATAAAAAAGTTCATCTTTCTCATGGCACTCTTACTTAAGCCTTTAAACATGGATTCAAGTTCACTATCACTATCAAGTTCATCACAAGAAGTTATAGAGGGAGTGGGTTTAGATTTGACCTTTTTCCTTCCCCCCTTTGCCATGAAACATGTGGACTTGAAATCATCAATGTTGGGGAAGAGCTTGCTTGCACTTGAGATCTTTCCGATGGCAATGGTTGCCACCTTCTCTTCATCGTCGGAAGATGAATCTTCATTTGAGTCCCATTCTCTTCCAAGGTGGGCATGTCCCGATGGATTCTTCTTCTTGAAGAGCTTCTTATCTTGGGTCTTGCCCTCCTTCTTCTTGCTTTCATTGTATGGGCATTCCGCAATGAAGTGCCCATGTTCACCACACTTGTAGCAAGTCTTCTTCTTTAGTTTCTCCTTGCTCTTGCCTTCTTGGTGATAGCCTCCCTTCTTCCTTCTCATCATCCTTCTAAACTTATTGACCAAGAAAGCTTCTTCCTCATCGGAGTCCATGCTCTCATCATCACTTGCATCTTCATTGTAGGATGTGGAAGTTGCTTTGAGGGCTATGTCTTTCTTCTTTGATGAGGCAAGCTTTTGGAGATCGTTGTAGAACATAGCTTCCTTCTCCATCATCTCATTGTTGATTATCCTCCCAAGCACTTCTTCCGGAGTCATCTTGGTGTAGTCGGGGCTTTCACGGATCAAGGAGCAAAGAGCGATGTTTTGAGGCATGAATGCCCAAAGCATCCTCTTCACCACTTCATGGTCCGTCCATCGAGTGCTTCCATAGGCACGAATCTTGTTCACGAGCACCTTGAGACGGTTGTACATGTCTTGGGGCGACTCACCATCCATGATGGTAAATCTCCCAAGCTCTCCTTCGATCATCTCAATCTTCGCCTCCCGGATGACTCGGTTGCCCTCGTGCGCTGTCTTGAGTGTATCCCAAATATCTTTGGCCACTTCCAAACCTTCGACACGGTTGAATTCATCCCTAGTCAAAGATGAGGTTACGACTCCCACGGCTTGAGCATTGCGATGAAGTAGGATAGCTTGTTGTGGAGTGACGTCTTCCTCATTCCTTGGCATACGAACTCCGGTTTGTACAATCTGCCACAAACTAGGATTCAAAGAGATTAAATGCATCTTCATATTGTGTTTCCACATTGAATAGTCATTTCCATCGAATTGAGGAGGTTTGCCAAGTGGAATAGACAAATAGTGATTGTTAGAATGAAGACGATCATAATCAAAGTGAGTTTGAGTATAGTCATCGTTACTCTTCTCCTTCTCTTTGTTGATCTTTGGTTGTTTCCCTAGCTTCTCCCGAAGCTTCGCCTTGAGTTGGCGAGTTTCTTCGTCGTCCTTCGGATCATCAAGAAGAACGTCGTAGTTCTTGTCAATTGAGCCTTCACCCTCGACGTATGAGGTATCATCCTTGTTCCTTTCTTCTGCCATCGATTCTCCGAGATGTTAGTCTCATCCGGAGAAACCTGCTCTGATACCAATTGAAAGGCGGCCTAGAGGGGGTGAATAGGCGATAATCGATAATTTAAACTTAAATCAGAGTTATGAAAACAGAGAAGTCGGACTTGTCTGACTTCTAGTTGGACTTGTCTGACCTAAATCGGACAAGTCTGACCTGAGTCGGATAAGTCCGAGCTTACCTGCACGATCAGACCAAAAATCCAATTTTTAAGCTCGGAAGACTTGAGAGGCGGGTTGCTGAAAAGATTCAGCAAAACGCCAAAGAAGTTGAGCGCCTTGCCCGTGAGAATTCTGAACTGACGGCGGCCAGGAGATCCCTGGAAGAGATGAAGATCTTAAGGACGGCGGACTCCCTACAGATTTGGGAGTTCCTGGGCAGGGCCAACGACGCGCTGACGCTGATGGGTTTCAGCCCCGTGCGCCCGGATGATCCAGAGCCGGAGCTGGACCTTGCGCTGCAAGCGTTGAGCGCAGCTGGTAGCAAGCTCTCCAAGGTGGGCGATGTCATCGCGGACCAACTGGAGGTTGAGGGGCAATCCCTAGCGAGGAACGTCACAGAGTATGTGCTGACGTGCTACACCAGTCGGAACTCCCAATTTCCTCTGGACCCGGTGCTTGAAGGCCCCGTCGAAGGAGAAGGCGAAGCTACCCGAGCCAGCGTATCGGAGGTCGCCCAGAAGGTCGCCGAGTTCTTCCATAGGGTCTAGGACCATCTCTTTAGCTCTCACTTGTATTTTCTCTTCTTCTTCCTCAATTTTGTAACCCCTTGTCTCCAGATGTAATCTCCTGTCTCCAGATGAATGAAATCCCCAAAAATTTTGCGAATTTCACTTTTTGTCTTCAACATCTTTATCTTCACTTGGCCCCCTGGTAGATGTACACAATTTGATTGTGAACATGTACCAAAAGGATATTGTGTTTTGTTGAAGACTCATTTGCTCCGAACTTGTAGATATTTAGGTCCGAAGTCTTCGATAGTGAAGGCCCCTGAGGTTGTCGGAGCTTAGAAGCTCCGGCATTGTCCATCGCTGGAGCTTGGTAGCTCCGGCAATAGCCTCTATCAACACGTAGAGCGTCGATAGTTAGTCCTCCGGGGTGTCGGAGCTGAGTAGCTCCGGCAGTGACCTTTGCCAACACTTGGTTTGTTGGCAGCAGACTCCATTTACGGGGTCTTCTCACCATCTTTTATTCAACGTCGACGGTTGGCCCCCTTTGGGGAGTCGGAGCTTAGTTAGCTCCGGCTTTTCTCCATCAACGTAGATTTTATTTTTCCTGCACACTTAAGCCAAGAAAAATAGTAAAATTTGTTCCTTGTCTATAATTTCGTCGCGGCTTACGATTCTCAAGAAGATTTTAAGTTGAACGCGATTTTAAATACAACCGGATGCGTTGTCTTTTCTTCTAGGTTCAACTGTTCATGGACCCGCCTTACTTTGGCCTGCCGGGGTGTAGGTAGAGTGGTGTACTTAGGGTGCTTGACCAGGCTAAGTCGATAGCACACTCCAGCCCTAGATTGGCTTGGCGACTTTCAGGCGAGTTGGCCATGAACGATATTTGAATCCAAAAGAACCGACAATACAACTCGAATCGTATATAAACTGGTCGAACTAAAATTTCTTAAGAATTGCACGTCTTTGTTATAGACAAGAAAGAGAAAAATAAAAATGTTGAGCCTGTACAAAATAAATGCACGTGGAGTCTATTTCACATGAAGATGTCTTTCATTATAGGTTCGGGGTACAGGGGAAACAAGTACACTCTTAGGGTACGGAACCAGGCTAAGTGTGTTTCTTTTCTCGTTTAACCCAGGGTAGTTAGCCACACTTTTAGTCCTGAGACTGTGACAAGTGTTGCATGAGCTTTGCGGACCTTTCGGGAAAGGTCCGGCTGCTCTCCCGGAGGAACTACCTGACTCTGTACAATGACTCTATAACATACACCTCAAGTTACTCAAGACTCACCTCCGTGGTATTAAGTGTAGAACTTACGGAGGTGCTCGATGTTCCAAGGATTTGGGAGAGGTGTCCCATCCTCGGTAGCCAAGCGAACGCTTCCGGGACGGGATACTTTGATCACTCGGAAGGGCCCCTCCCAGCCAGGGAGAGTTTGTTTAACCCTTCTCTGGATAGTATTCTCCGTAGCACCAGATTGCCTTCCTCGAGCTGTCGATTGTGTACATGCCGCTGGTGATAACGTCGTAGAGCTTGACGATATCGGGCATTCCGAACAGCTGCTTGGCACCTTCCCTCCTCAAGGAGGTCTAGGTCTTCACGCTGGAGCTGGTCCTGCGCGGCTTCGTTGAAGGTCCGGACCCGGAGTGAACCCAAGGTGATTTCCGGAGGAAGGATTGCTTCAGCTCCGTACACCAGGAAGGAGGGTGTCTCTCCAGTTGACCAGTTTTGAGATGTCCTGTTGGCCCATAAAGTAGGCGGAAGCTATTCGATCCAGTTGGCTCCATGTTATTTCAGGCGCTCATAGGTGCGTGTTTTGAGTCCCTTAAGGATTTCTGCATTTGCTCTCTCGGCTTGGCCATTGCTGGCGGGGTGAGCTACGGAGGCGTAGCAAACTTGTATGCCGAGGTCTTCGCAATATCCTTGGAATGCGGAGGTTGTGAATTGAGTCCCATTATCAGTGATGATTTTGTTTGGGACTCCAAATCTGCTTACAATGGATTGCAGAAAGTTAATAGCAGATTGCTTGTTGATCGTCACAACTGGAGTTGCTTCCGGCATCTTGGTGAACTTGTCAATGGCGACGTACAGGAACTTGTAACCTCCGACGGCTCTTGGGAAGGGTCCCAAGATGTCCATCCCCCACACAGCGAAGGGCCAAGGTATCATTTGTAAGGGCTGAGCCGGTGTATGAATTTTCTTTGCATGAAATTGGCATGCTTCACATTTCTTCACCAGCTCAGTGGCATCCTGGAGCGTTGTAGGCCAGTAGAAGCCATGCCGAAAGGCTTTTCCGACCAGCGTGCGGGAAGATGCGTGGTTCCCACACTCGCCTCCATGGATTTCTGCGAGAAGCTCGCAGCCTTCTTCCCTTGTGATGCACCGCATTAGGATGTCGTTGGCACCGCGCCGGTAGAGATCCCCTTCTACCAACGTGTATCTTTTAGCCAATCTGACTACCCGGTCAGCGGATACATCATCATCAGGAAGGATGTTGTCTTTCAAGTAGATCCGGATCTCCGAGATCCATGCATCGGAGCTAGCTTGAGCTTTTGAGTCTTGCGTGCTGGTTTGCTCGGAGCTCCCGGCAGCACCTACGACCCTTGATGGCTGCCATGGTAACAGGGCCATCGGGACCATCAGCTTCAGGATGCTGATCTCGCCCCCTTCGCTCAGTTCGGCAGGCTGAGCTGTTGGTTTTGACAACCTCCGGACAAAGGTTCCGTCAGGAGCCGGAGCTCCGGTTGACGCCTTGGTCGAGAGTTCGTTAGCTTCAGCGTTATGGGCACGCTGAACATGGTGAAGGTCTAGGACTTCAAAGTCCTTCTGAAGCCTCTGGACTTCAAGGAGGTAAGCAGCTAGCTGGAGATTATTGAAGGAGCATTCAACCTTCACCTGCTTGATGATGAGCTGTGAATCTCCTTTGACCAGCAGTTGCTTGACACCATATGACAGTGCCACCTTTAGTCCGTAGATGAGTGCTTCATACTCCGCCATGTTGTTGGTTGCCTTGAAGTCAAGGTGTACCATGTATTTTACCTTCTCCCCAGTTGGTGCAAGGAGAAGGATTCCAGCTCCGGCCCCCTGCTTCTGCATGGAGCCGTCGAAGTAGAGGATCCAGTGAGGCTCGGTGAAGGTTGGAGCTTGATGCTCCGTCTTCTGCTCATTGGGGCCCCCAGGATTTGATGGAGAGGGAGTCCATTCTGCCACGAAATCTGCCAACGCTTGACTCTTGACTGCTTGTCTTGAAATAAATTCAAGATCAAATTCAGCCAATTCCGCTGCCCACTTTGCAATATTCTCAGTTGAATTGGGATTATGCAAGATTGCTCGAAGTGGGTAGGAGGTCACCACCGAGACTTTGTGAGCTTGGAAGTAATGTCGAAGCTTCCTGGAGGCAATAAGAACTGCATAGAGCAGCTTATGCACCTCTAGGTATCGAGTCTTGGCATCATGTAATACTTCACTGATGAAGTATACTGGGCGTTGAATGGTCCGGACCCTCCCAGAGGGGTCCAGAGCTTCCTATTCATTGACCCGGACCCAGACTCGCTTTCAGGAACCTCCGGACCCTCCCGAAGGGGTCTGGATTCCTGAGTGTGGGGTAGTTCTGGTCTCTCCGCAACCAGAACCATACTGACGACTTCGTCAGTAGCTGAAATGTAAAGCAATAAAGGCTCACCAGGGTTCGGAGCTACCAGAATTGGTAGGGTGGTGAGGAACTCTTTCAGCTCCTGGAATGCCTTCTCTGCTTCTTCGGACCATTGGAATGGTCCAGACTTCCTCAATAACTTGAAGAAGGGGAGTGCCCACTCCGCCAGTCTTGATATGAACCAGCTGAGGTCTGTTAGACATCCAGTTAACTTTTGGACGTCTTTGATGCGGGTTGGTGGCCGCATGTCTTCAATGGCTTTTATCTTCGCCGGATTAGCTTCTATGCCCCGGTGACTTACCAGGAAACCAAGAAGTTCTCCGAAGCTAACCCCAAACACGCACTTTTCCGGGTTTAGCTTTGTGCGGGTGGCCCGCAGCTTATCGAAGACAGCCTGCAAGGTGTCTATGAGTGACTCCTTGTTCCTGACCTTGACCACGATGTCATCGACGTACACTTCCACTATGTCTCTGATGAGTTCTTCAACAGTTTTGTACATAGCTCGTACAAAAGTTGAAGCTGCATTCTTGAGACCAAAGGGCATGGCTGTGTAACAGTACAATCCATCTACTGTGATGAATGAAGTATGTTCTTCATCCTCCCTAGACATCCTGATTTGATGATACCCAGAATATGCGTTTAGGAAACACAGTAATTCACACCCGGAGGTGGAATCCACTATCTGATCTATTCTAGGTAGTGGGAATGGATCTTTTGGACATGCCTTATTTAGTGTGGTGTAGTCGATGCACATCCGAAGCTTCCCGCCGGCCTTGGGCACAACGACTGGGTTTGCCAGCCATTTTGGATGGAAGACTTCTCGGATGAATCCGGCTTCGAGTAGCTTCTTCACTTCTTGTCGGATGAAGTTCTGCCGCTCTACGGATTGCTTCCGAGGCTTCTGATGCACAGGCCGGGCATCGGGGTAGATCTTCAGATTGTGCTCAATCACTTCCCTGGGGATCCCAGGCATTTGTGACGGTTGCCAAGCAAACACGTCAACATTAGCCCGGAGGAAAGTGATGAGCGTGAGTTCCTATTTGTCGTTCAATCCTCCCGATATACGGGTGGTCTGAGCGGCATCGGAACCAATTTGGACGACCTTGACGGGAATGTCGGTGTCGCCGCTTGGCTGCACACGGGGTGCAGAGGTCGAGCCTCGTTGACGAATGCTCGGGGGTTTCGGAGCTTGCTCCTGCCTAGAGTCCTCCTCTTGCGCCGTGGTGAGTGCGTGGAGTTCCTCTAGAGCAGTTACTTCGGCGGTGCGATCTCCGCGGATCCGGAGAATGCCTACAAGTGTTGGCATCTTCAACACCAGGTATCCATAATGAGCAGCTGCCATGAATTTTTACAGGGCAGGTCTATCCAAGATGGCGTTGAATGGTAAGTTGATCTGAGCGACGTCGAAGACCAACTTCTCGGTGCGGTACTTCTCCCGGGTCCCGAAGGTAACGGGGAGAGTAATAGCTCCGAGTGGGGTAATGGCCCCCGGACCTACTCCGGAGAAAGGTCGAGAGGGCTGAAGATCTGAAGGTCGGAGCTGAAGCTTAGTGAAAGCTTCGAAGCTGATGAGGTTAAGCCCCGAACCTCCGTCTACCATGACATGGTGGAGCTGGATGTTGTTGATGGTAGGAGATACCATCAAAGGTAACTGTCCTGCTCCAACCATGCTCCTCGGGCAATCTGAAGCATCAAAAGTTATGGAGGTGTCCATCCACTTTCGATGAGGTTCCGTCCGGACTGTAGGGGCTACAGCGGCCATATCCCGTCGCATAGTCTCGATGACGCGACGAGAGGTGATATCCCATGACCCACCAAAAATGGTGTTCATGGTCTTCCGACGCTCGTTGTCAGAGACGTCAGAATCATCATCGACGGAGGTGTAAACGGCCTTCAGGACCTTTTTGGGATCCTGAAACCCTAACTCCTCTTCACCCGGAGCTTCGTCGACCTTCTGTTTTCCTTCCCTCTGCCGGAAAGGAGATCCTTCCCGGCGCTTGTTGTAGCGCTCGGCAAGGTTTTGGACCTCCCGGCAGTCTTCCAAACTGTGGTTGCCCGTTTTGTGAATGGGACACCACACTTTGGGTTTGCATCTGTCTTCGGAGGATGGTCGAGGTCTGTCGGTACCCTAAAAACCATACACCCCCTGAGGTTACAAAGATCTCAAGGGAAGGACGTCTACTCAAATTGAAGACCCTCGGAGGCCCACTTGTCAGACATAACCGGACCTGCTTCTCCAACATGGTTAACCCCTAGGTTGCCACGTGTACTGCCAGACCGGAGCTACTACCCACAAGGGTGAAGCTCCGGGCTAGGTACCGAAACGGCACCTCCGGACTTAACCCCTGACCGAGAGAAGCTCCGGACCTGACACGTGCCAGGCCACCCCGGAGCTTCCCGCTTCCCACAAGCAAGCTCCGGAGCTGCCACGTGTCCAAACGTCGGAGCTGGCCGCCTCAAACCTCCGGAAGACATTGTAACGACTCCGGATCTTCAAAGGATAGCCGCGGACTTCAAGAACCGATTAATTGTCATTAATTCCATGTTAATGATACTTAATCGGACAATCTTAACACCTGTAACGGCACTGTCGGAGCCCGTTACAGGGTTATTAACAACAATTAATCGTGTATCAATACTAGTAACCGCCGGGGCCACATGTCGGGCCAGGCTAACTTGTAACGGTTTGTCCTTGTACTATAAAAGGACAGACCAACGATACACGAAGAAGGCTCTGGAACGCTCTCAGGCACACACGCATTGACGTGAGCTTTCATACATAAACTAATACAACACCACACACCCGTGGAGTAGGGTATTACGCTCAGGCGGCCCGAACCACGTAAACCATTGAGTCTCTCGTGTCCAATCGTGATTCACCTTCTTGAGTCTCCGCGCACCCACACTGAACTACAAACTCCTTCAACACTTTAGTAGTGTCAGGAGATCTGCCGACTCCAACAGTCGACAGTTGGCGCGCCAGGTAGGGGGTGCCTGAGATTTTCAAGAATGGTGAATTCTGCGGCTGGATCATCCAATGGGCAACCTGCTGCTCAGGCTGTCGGGAGCAATCCCTCCAACATGCAGCCACCAGCAGGAGCCTCAGCACCAGCAGGAGTCACACTCCCACCACCACCATCTTCTCCGGCAAAACGTGCCGGGCAACATGATGGTGCGCCGGCGTCACATACTGCGCCGGCAAGTCATGACAACCCAGAACACGCGCTCCATGCAGCGCGTGCTATTCTCCAGCGACCACCACCTCCGGATGCATCTCGAGATGCCATGGAGCAATGGAGGGCTGATGTTGAGCATTTGGTCGCAGCAGCGGCCGAACGCCTCAACAACCAGGGTCCTCCTCCTTCAGGGCGAGCCCCGTCGCAGCGATGGACGTTGTCTGGAAGACTTGGTCCGCATGTCTCCAACAACCGAAGACGAGCTGCGTCACAGCAAGTGACGTCGTTGCCCTCTAGGGCACGACGCACCCATACGGTATCTCAGCTTTCGACACATGACCTCCGGGCGGAGCTTGATCGCCGATACCGCCAACAGGATGGCCATGTCCATATCGAGCGAGCTCGAGAAAGACGGGATGCTCAATACCTTTCTACTCTGGAAGGAGTAGGAGGAGGCTGTTCCGCCCTAGCCATGCACCTGCGCATGGTTAGATGGCCACAGAAGTTCCGGCCAAACTTGCCGGAAAAATTCGACGGGACTGTCAACCCCGTAGAATTTCTGCAGATATACTCCACTGCGATCTTAGCAGCTGGAGGAAACGAGGCCGTAATGGCCAACTACTTTCCAGTGGCCTTAACTGGGACCGCCAGGTCCTGGTTTATGAGCCTTCCACCCAACTCTATCGACAGTTGGGAGGAGCTGTGCCGTCAGTTCATTGCCAACTTCGGGAGTTCATACACCCGACCGGGCACTGAACTAGACCTTTTTGCGGTCGTGCAAAAAGGGGGAGAATCTTTGCGGTCATTCATCCAGAGGTTCTCTCAGGTACGCAACACAATCCCTTCTATCTCAAGTGCTTCTGTCATTGTGGCATTCAGACAGGGTGTACGAGACAAGAAGATGTTGGAGAAGCTGGCGATCAAAGAGATCACCAGCGTCACGGAGCTCTTCAGCTTGGCAGACAAATGTGCCAGAGCTGCGGAGGGCCGTGAAATGCACTCCAAACCAGCCTTGGAGGATCACAAAAAATCCTCCAAAGAAGAAGCCGCTACCTCTGGGAGTGGCAAGAAGAAAAAGAAGACCAACGACAAGAAGAAGCCGTCGGCCGGCACATCCAACGTTGCAGCCACTGCAACTCCTGGTGGCCGGGGGCCACGCCCCGAGAAGCGACCTCGACCGTCTTTCGAAGACGACGGCAAATCCAAAATGTGGTGCCCCATTCACAAAACGGGCAGCCACAGGCTGGAAGACTGCCGGGAGGTCCAAAACCTTGCCGAGCGCTACAACAAGCGCCGGGAAGGGTCTCCTTTCCGACAGAGGGAGGGAAAACAGAAGGTTGACGAAGCTCCGGCTGAAGAGGAGTTAGGGTTTCAGGACCCCAAAAAGGTCCTGAAAGCCGTCTACACCTCCGTCGACGATGACTCCGACGTCTCCGACAACGAGCGTCAGAAAACCATGAACACCATCTTTGGCGGATCATGGGACATCACTTCTCGTCGTGTCATCAAGACTATGCGGCGGGATATGGCTGATGTAACTCCTACAGCTAGACCGGAGCCACATCGAAAGTGGATGGACACACCCATCACTTTTGATGCTTCGGACTGTCCTTGAAGCATGGTCGGAGCTGGCCAATTACCCTTGATGGTATCTCCCACCATCAACAACATCCAGCTCCATCATGTTATGGTGGATGGAGGTTCGGGGCTGAACCTTATAAGCTTTGAAGCTTTTACCAGACTTCAGCTTCGACCTTCGGATCTTCAGCCCTCTCGACCATTCTCCAGAGTAGGTCCGGGGGCCATTACCCCACTCGGAGCTATAATTCTCCCCGTTACCTTCGGGACACGGGAGAAGTACCGCACCGAGAAGTTGGTCTCCGACGTCGCTCAGATCAACTTACCATTCAACGCCATCTTGGGTAGACCTGCCCTATACAAATTTATGGCAGCTGCTCATTATGGATACTTGGTGTTGAAGATGCCAACACCAGCAGGCGTTCTCCGGATTCGTGGAGATCGCACCGCCGGAGTAACTGCTCTGGAGGAGCTCCATGCACTCACCACTGCGCAAGAGGAGGACTCCAGACAGGGGCAAGCTCCAAAACCTCCGAGCATTCGGCAACGAGGCTCAACCTCTGCTCCCCGTGTGCAGCCAAGCGGCGACACCGACATCCCCGTCAAAGTCGTCCAAATTGGTTCCGATGTCACTCAAACCACCCGCATATCGAAGAGCTTCCGCCCACTCTATGGGCCAACAGGACTTCTCCAAGTCGGGCAACCGGAGAAACACCCTTCTTTCTGGTGTACGGAGCTGAAGCGATCCTTCCTCCGGAAATCACCTTGGGTTCCCTCCGAGTCCGGACCTTCGACGAAGCCGCGCAGGACCAGCTCCGGCGCGAAGACCTAGACCTCCTCGAGGAGGGAAGGTGCCAAGCAGCTGTTCGGAATGCCCGATACCGCCAAGCTCTACGGCGCTATCACCAGCGGCATGTACACAACCGACAGCTCGAGGAAGGCGATCTGGTGCTACGGAGAATACTATCCAAAGAAGGGCAAAACAAACTCTCCCCCGGCTGGGAAGGGCCCTTTCGAGTGATCAAAGTATCCCGTCCCGGAAGCGTTCGCTTGGCTACCGAGGATGGGACACCTCTCCCAAATCCTTGGAACATCGAGCACCTCCGTAAGTTCTACACTTAATTCCACGGAGGTGAGTCTTAAGTAACTTGAAATGTATGTTATAGAGTCATTGTACAGAGTCGGGTAGTTCCTCCGGGAGAGCAGCCGGACCTTTCCCGAAATGTTTGAAAAGCTCATGCAACACTTGACACAGTCTCCGGACTAAAAGTGTGGCTAACTACCCTGGGTCAAACGAGAAACCAAACACACTTAGCCTGGTTCCGTACCCTAAGAGTGTACTTGTTTCCCCTGTACCCCGGACCTATAATGAAAGACATCTTCATGTGAAATAGACTCCACGTGCATTCATTTTTGCATAGGCTCGACATTTTTATTTTTCTTGTCTATAACAGAAACGTGCAATTCTTAAGAAGTTCTAGTTTGACCGGTTTACATACGAGTCGAGTTGAATTGTCAGATTTTTTGGATTTAAATATCGTCTGTGGCCAACTCGCCTGAAAGCCGCCAAGCCATTCTAGGGCCGGAGTGCGCTATCGACTTAGCCTGGTCAAGCACCCTAAGTACGCCACTCTACCTACATCCCGTCAGGCCAAAGTAAGGTGGGTCCATGGACAATTGGATCAAAAAGAAAAGACAATTCATCCAGTCGTATTAAAAATCATGTTCAACTTAAAATTTTCTTGAGAACCGTAAGCCGCGACGAAGTTATAGACAAGGAACAAATTTTACTATTTTTCTTGGCTTAAGTTTGCAGGAAAAATGAACCCTACGTTGATGGAGAAAAACCGGAGCTAACCAAGCTCCGACTCACACCAGGGCGTCAACCGTCGGCGTTGACTAAAAGATGGTGAGAAGATCCCATCACTGGAGTCTGTTGCCAACAAACCAAGTGTGGCAAAGGTCATTGCCGGAGCTGCTAAGCTCCGACACCTTGGAGTATTAACTACCGACGCTCAACGTGTTGATAGAGGCTATTGCCGGAGCTACTAAGCTCCAACGATGGACAGTGCCGGAGCTTCTAAGCTCCGACAACTTCAGGGGACCTTCACTATCAAAAACTCCGGACCTGCTGGGATCTCTTCCGCTGGTTCCAGCGGGTCTTCACATACAAAAATTGGGTCCCACTCTACGAGAGTGGAACCCCGAGCTTCCAAAGCGCTAGGGCCTTCCTTCGGGATGGCCTCAGT
Source organism: Tuctoria greenei (assembly GCA_036927565.1). Taxonomy (NCBI): domain Eukaryota; kingdom Viridiplantae; phylum Streptophyta; class Magnoliopsida; order Poales; family Poaceae; genus Tuctoria; species Tuctoria greenei. The sequence continues at coordinate 199,763,401 of JAYESD010000005.1, read as the reverse complement.
CGCCATCGAAGGAGGTCCCGCCACCAAGTCTTCATTCGCCCCCTCAGGCGGGGGGCCGGCGACTTCGTTCAGGCACTCTGGCTCTGCCACAGGTACCATCGACGTCGTCGCCTCCGGAGCAGGAGCCGCTACTGGCTCCGGCCGGGACACCTCTTCTGAGGGAGGCTCAAGCTCCCTCGCCTCTTTAACCGCCGGCTCTGTGACCGGCGCTCCAACAATCACCGGCTCTGCGGCCGGAGCTTCGGAAGTAACCGGCTCAACTGCCGGAACTACTTCGACTTCCGGCTCGCATGCCGGGGCTTCAGCCACCTCCGGCTCAATCACCGGGGCTTCAGCACTTTCCGGCTCCGAAGCCGGGACTGCTACTTCCTCCGAAGACCCTTGAAGACCCAGTTCAAGAGTCGCGAGTATGGACCCACCTCCGACAGAATGACTTCACCCCGGTGACTTTCCCCGGAGGTAGGTCCAGGGGGCCACTGTCGGTACCCTAAAAACCATACACCCCCTGAGGTTACAAAGATCTCAAGGGAAGGAAGTCTACTCAAATTGAAGACCCTCGGAGGCCCACTTGTCAGACATAACCGGACCTGCTTCTCCAACATGGTTAACCCCTAGGTTGCCACGTGTACTGCCAGACCGGAGCTACTACCCACAAGGGTGAAGCTCCGGGCTAGGTACCGAAACGGCACCTCCGGACTTAACCCCTGACCGAGAGAAGCTCCGGACCTGACACGTGCCAGGCCACCCCGGAGCTTCCCGCTTCCCACAAGCAAGCTCCGGAGCTGCCACGTGTCCAAACGTCGGAGCTGGCCGCCTCAAACCTCCGGAAGACATTGTAACGACTCCGGATCTTCAAAGGATAGCCGCGGACTTCAAGACCCGATTAATTGTCATTAATTCCATGTTAATGACACTTAATCAGACAATCTTAACACCTGTAACGGCACTGTCGGAGCCTGTTACAGGGTTATTAACAACAATTAATCGTGTATCAATACTATTAACCGCCGGGGCCACATGTCGGGCCAGGCTAACTTGTAACGGTTTGTCCTTGTACTATAAAAGGACAGACCGACGATACACGAAGAAGGCTCTGGAACGCTCTCAGGCACACACGCATTGATGTGAGCTTTCATACATAAACTAATACAACACCACACACCCGTGGAGTAGGGTATTACGCTCAGGCGGCCCGAACCACGTAAACCACTGAGTCTCTCGTGTCCAATCGTGATTCACCTTCTTGAGTCTCCGCGCGCCCACACTGAACTACAAACTCCTTCAACACTTTAGTAGTGTCAGGAGATCTGCCGACTCCAACAGTCGACAAGGTCGCTTCTCGGGGCGTGGCCCCCGACCACCCGGAGTTGCAGCAGTTGCAACGTTGGATGTGTCGGCCGACTGCTTTTTCTTGCCGTTGGTCTTCTTTTTCTTCTTGCCACCCCCGGAGGTAGCGGCTTCTTCTTTGGAGGATTTCTTGTGATCCTCCGAGGCTGGTTTGGAGTGCATCTCACGGCCCTCCGCAGCTCTGGCATATTTATCTGCCAGGCTGAAGAGTTCCGTGACGCTGGTGATCTCCTTGATCGCCAGCTTCTCCAACATCTTCTTGTCCCGTACACCCTGTCTGAATGCCACAATGACAGAGGCGCTAGAGATAGAAGGAATAGTGTTTCGTACCTGAGAGAACCTTTGGATGAATGACTGCAAGGATTCTCTCCCTTTTTGCACGACCGCAAAAAGGTCCAGTTCAGTGCCTGGTCGGGTGTATGAACTCCCGAAGTTAGCAGTGAACTGACGGCACAGCTCCTCCCAACTGTTGATAGAGTTGGGTGGAAGGCTCATAAACCAGGACCTGGCGGTCCCAGTTAAGGCCACTGGGAAATAATTGGCCATCACGGCATCGTTTCCTCCAGCTGCCAAGATTGCAGTGGAGTATATCTGAAGAAATTCGGCGGGGTTGACAGTCCCGTCGAATTTTTCCGGCAGGTGAGGCCGGAACTTCTGTGGCCATCTAACCATGCGCAGGTGCATGACTAGGGCTGAACAGCCTCCTCCTACCCCTTCCAGAGTAGAAAGGTCCTGAGTTTCCCATCTTTCACGGGCACGCTCAATATGGACACGGGCATCCTGCTGGCGGTATCGGCGATCAAGCTCCTCCCGGAGGTCATGAGTCGAAAGTCTGGATACCGTGTGAGTGCGTCGAGCCCCGGAGGGCAACGACGTCACTTGTTGGGATGCAGCACGTCTCCTGCTATTGGAGGTGTGTGGACCAAGTCTTCCAGACAAAGTCCGCCACAGCGATAGGGCTTGTCCCGAAGGAGGAGGACCCTGGTTGTTGAGGTGTTCGGCTGCTGCTGCAACCAAATGCTCCACATCGGCCCTCCACTGCTCCAGTGCATCCCGAGATGCATCCGAAGGTGGTGGACGTTGGAGAAGAGCACGCGCTGCGTGGAGCGCGTGTTCTGGGTTGTCATGATTTGCCGACGCAGTAAGCGATGCCGACGCACCATCACGTTGCCCAGCACGATTTGCTGGAGGAGACGGTGGTGGTGGGAGTGCGACTCCTGCTGGTGCTGAGGCTCCTGCTGGTGGCTACCTATTGGAGGGATTGCCCCCAACAACCTGAGCAGCAGGTTGGCCATTGGATGATCCAGCAGCTGAATTCACCATTCTCGAAATCTCAGGCGCCCCTACCTGGCGCGCCAACTGTCGGCGATTAGAAGCGGCAGATCTCCCTACACTACTAAAGTGATAGGGGAGTTTGATGTTCGGTGTGGGTGCGCGGAGATTCAAGAAGGTGAATAAGAGTTTGACACAAGAGACACCAGAATTTACGTGGTTCGGGCCGCCTGAGCGTAATACCCTACTCCACGGGTGTGTTGGTGTTGTATTAGCAGTAATAGCTTGTCACGAGTGTATGGGGTGCGTATGATCGCCTGTGAACGTCCGTGAACGTCCCTGAGTGTATTGTCGGCCTGTCCTTTTATAGTACAAGGGCAGGCCGTTACAAGCTAGCCTGGCCCGACATGTGGCCCCGGCGGTTACTAGTATTGATACACGATTAATTGCTCTTAATGATCCTGTAACGGGCTTTGACAACACCGTTACTGGTGTTAAGATCATCCGTTTAAGTGTCATTAATATGGAATTAATGACACTTAATCGGGTCTTGAAGTCCTTGGCTCTCCTTTGAAGATCCGGAGCCGTTACAAGGTCTTCTGGAGGTTAGAAGCTGAAGGTCCGATTATTGAACACGTGGCAGCTCTGGAGCTTGCTGTGGAAAGCAGGTAGCTCCGGGGCTTCCCGACACGTGTCATATCCGGAGCTTCTCTCGGTCTGGGGTTAAGTCCGGAGGTGCCATTTCGGTACGTGGCCCGGAGCTTCCCCCTTGTGGGCGGTAGCTCCGGTTTGGCAGTACACGTGGCGACTGTGACACCCGGTTCCGAATATGAACCAAACGTAACGCATATGTGTGCCCAGGATGTTCAACACACATACACGAGTGATTCACAAATGATAAACAGAATTTAACCACGTCTTAACTAATAAATAAGTACTTTATTACAATAATCCAATAGTTCACGAATAATATAACTCTAAATAATTGCAGCGGAAAATAAACTAAACAGCACGACTCCAATCCACAGGCAATTGACGGCGGTACGCAACCTAGTACTCCACGTGATCCTCAGGGTACTCCCAATTGTCTCCAGTAGCTGTTTGGGGGGGATTGCAAGGGTGAGTACATGTCGTACTCAGCAAGTGTGGAAAGTATGACATGTGGCTAATTCAAATGACGACAATAATAATGGCTAAGTGCTGAAAAGTACAGTAAAACATTTGAAAAGCATTATACTATGTCTATGTGAAACAATCCCATCATAACCATCATTTAACAGAATATAAACCATATCCAAGTATTGCCAACATTACCATTATCCATGTCCATAGTGCATAAACCATAACCATTACCAGACCACAACCATAAACCAACCATAACCATCCCAAATCCCAATTCCAACTCTAATCATGTAGGTCATCCAGGCGCTCATAACCGGGAGCACGGCTATCATGATAGTTTTTGACACTCTGCAGAGGTTGTACCACTTTACCCACATGTTTGTGATTTTATCACCTTTCGATGACTAAGAAACCTCCATTGTGCCATCTCACACTTCCGTAGGTGTGTGGCCAAGAGATCACAAAATAGCCTTTCAAAAGGGACTACTAGTATGTACGGGCCCACTAAGGTTTCACCGGCAGGCTTGAACCTCTATTCTCCCACCCACGGGTCCCCTCGTGTGCCATGCGGATCCCAGGGCAGTCCTCCTCGACTCCCATTCCCCGCACCATCCAATGGTCCATACAATACTAGCAGCGCTCCTAATTATTCAGCTACGCCGCACCCATACTTGGCCTTGTGGTGGCACTGTTGACCTGGCATATTCTCGCATGAACCGGTCCTTAGATCTAAGGCAAGCAAACCACCATAACATCCAACCCATCCACAAAACCATGCTTGCTTAGATCACCCATCGTATTGACCAGTTCACATCAACCAGAATATCATTGATGCATAATTAAATGTGTAGTGTTGTTTGCCATCCCAATTAATTAAGCGAAGCAGAAAGGTAAAAACCCTTCCCGACTCTCTACCATAATTCCAGGTGACAAGGGTGGTCAAACAAAACTAGTAAACTTCCTACCATAGGGTTCCCATCAATTTGACACAAGCATGCAAGTTCGCAAACAAAACATTTAATTTAAGATAGGATCAATATGCTTCAAGGACACTTGTCTTGCTCCGGCGGATGGGGTTGCTCAAGCGCTTCGAAGTCTTGATTTTGGAAATCCTCGTATGCGGCCTCTTGAGCACGTTCCTCTACGCGTGATCATACATACAAGAAAACATATGCAATTCAATCATAATGCACACAAAATAATCAACATGCAATGACATGCATGCATGCACGGCTTAACAATTAATTTACTACAGTTGTTTATTAATTAGATGTGAGTAGTTCATACGTGTTCATATGGGTTTACGGGGGTTTTAGGGTGGATTAATGCTGCTGAAATAAAATTTATGGTGCAACTAAAATTAATTTACGCCTATTAGATTCAATATGATCGCAAAAATTCGCATCGGGAACGAACCCTACCGTAGATGCGATGGCTTCGATGATCGCGGGACGAATGCGACGCGTAGACGAAGTGGATGCGTCCTCCGGCGGCACGACGACGGCGACGCAATGGCGACAACGATCTCCGGTGAACGGTGGGGCCCTCCTCTTTTTCTTCCTCTTCTTCCCCTCCTTTTTCTTCTTTTTCTTCCCTGGCGCAGAGCTCCTGGTGCCCTTTTCCCTCTGTACCGGCGGCTGGGTTTCTCCAGGCGGCGGCTGCTTCTGCGGTATCGGGAAAACCCTAGGGCTTCGGTACTTTTTATAGGGGCGTGGCATCGCGGCATGCAACGGCTCGGTCACGTAGCGTACGCGAGTCGGCATCGGGGCGGGCGCGTTCGGGACCGCGAGGTGCGGGACCCAGAGGCGGGCGCGTGCGCGCGTCGCGTCGGGTGGCGGGCTGCGCGAGCGCGTGGGGGTGGGCGTGTGCGGCCAGGAGTCGGCGGGGCCGGGAGCTGCGCTGTCGGGCGCTGGGCGCGCGAGGTTGGCGGGGCCCAGGCGCAGGCGACTCGGCGCGCGGAGCGTCGCGCGCGGCCGGTCCGTGCGGGAGCGGGAGGCGGGGCCCAGGCGGGGCTGGCGTCGGAGCGGGGCCGGCTCGGCCGGCTGGGCCGCTGGCCTGGCCGTCGGCCGGCTCCCCTTTTTTTTTTACTCTTTATTATAATTTATTATATATATATATATATATATATCATTATATTTATTATTTATTATTTATTATTTTTATAACATATATTATTAATATTAATATTTTACCTATTTTTATATATTGTTATATATTATTTATATATATACTTATATATATTTTTATTATTTTTTTTATACTTATTCCTCATTACAAGTTTTAGGCCATAACTATTATTTTCTTCTTTTCTTCTTTTGCTACGCATATTTGTATATGTATATATTTTATTATTTTTCTTTTATTTTACTAGTGTTTAATGTGTGATCATGTATGCAATGCATGATGCGAGAATTTAGGGTGTTACAAACCTACCCCTTAACGTGAATCTCGCCCTCGAGATTCGATAACGTGGAGAAAAGGTGAGGGAATTCTGCCTTCAGGTCTTCTTCACGTTCCCATGTAGCTTCGGCTTCCGTATGGTGTTTCCATTGCACTTTGCACCAACGGATCCTCTTATTTCTTGTGACTCTTTCCTTTATATCCAAAATTTTGATAGGTTGTTCGACATAGGACAAATCCTCTTGAATTTCTAACTCGTCCATCGGCACTTGTTCTTCCGGTACCCTGAGACACTTCTTGAGTTGAGAGACGTGAAACACGTCGTGTACATCGGAGAGATACGTCGGCAGCTCAAGTCGATAAGCTACCTCTCCTCGCTTGTCCAGAATCTTAAATGGTCCGATGTAACGTGGTGCGAGTTTTCCCTTGACGTTAAACCGTCGCTGACCTCTGATAGGTGACACTTTGAGGTATACAAAATCTCCAACTTCAAAAGTCAAACTCCTTCGCCTATTATCAGCATAACCTTTCTGTCGAGACTGGGCAGCCTTTAAGTTTTCCCGTATTATTTGGACTTGCCTTTCAGCTTCTTGTAACACGTCTGGACCAAACACCTGATTCTCTCCGGTTTCATTCCAAAACAAGGGAGTCCTACACTTCCTTCCGTATAGCGCTTCATTGGGTGACATTTTCAAACTTGCTTGGTAACTATTGTTGTACGAGAATTCAGCATACGGCAAACTTTTATCCCAACTTTTCCTATGCTTTAAAGCACATGCTCTCAACATGTCTTCCAAAATTTGGTTGGTCCTCTCGGTTTGTCCATCTGTTTGAGGGTGATACGCCGAACTAAAGTTCAGCCTTGTTCCCATTGCTTCATGCAATTTCTGCCAAAATCTGGAGGTGAATTGAGAACCTCTATCCGAGACTATCTTCTTCGGTACTCCGTGTCGGCACACAATATGTTCCATATACAATTCTGCTAGCTTCGCGGTGGTATATGTGGTCTTGACAGGAATGAAATGAGCTGACTTTGTCAATCGATCCACAATAACCCATATTGAATCATAGCCAGACTGAGTTCGCGGTAATCCAACTATAAAGTCCATACCAATCTCTTCCCACTTCCACTCCGGGATCTTCAATGGTTGTAACAATCCGGCTGGCCTTTGATGTTCAGCTTTAACTCGTTGGCACACATCACAAAGTGCAACATATTCGGCTATGTCCTTTTTCATGCTGGCCCACCAGTAGCATGTCTTTAAGTCCTTGTACATCTTCGTACAGCCAGGATGAATTGAGTAAGGCGAGTCATGTGCCTCCTTCAATATTGTTTCTCGAATATGCCTGACAAGCTTGAGTCCATCGGAATGCCTTCCCTTTCATGAGTAATTCGGTCATAGGCTTGGCTATTTTGGAGAAATCCTTAATGAATCGGCGGTAATATCCAGCCATTCCAAGGAAACTCCGAATTTCCTTGACGTTCTGTGGCGGTTCCCACTTAAGCACATCTCTCACCTTCCCTGGGTCAACTGATACTCCTCCTCCAGAGATAATATGGCCTAGGAAAGAAACTTCTCGTAACCAAAATTGGCATTTACTGAACTTGGCATACAATTGATGCTCCCTCAATTTCTGCAGCGTAAGCCTCAAGTGTTCCTCATGTCCCTTCTCATCCTTCGAGTAGATCATAATATCATCGATGAACACTACAACGAACTTATCCAGATATTCCATGAAGACCTTATTCATGAGATACATAAAGTACGCAGGCGCGTTCGTCAACCCCAAATGACATGACGGTGTACTCATAAGATCCATATCGTGTCCGAAATGCTGTCTTGGGTATATCCGATGGTCTAATCTTCATTTGGAAGTATCCTGACCGCAAGTCGATCTTGGAGAAGATACATGCACCCTTCATTTGGTCGAACAAATCCTCTATACGGGGCAGTGAGTACTTGTTCTTAATTGTCACTTCATTGAGAGACCTATAGTCCACACACATCCTCTGGGTTCCATCCTTCTTATCTACGAAGAGCACTGGGGCTCCCCACGGGGATGAACTTGGGCGTATAAAACCCTTCTCTAGCTACTCTTGAATTTGCTTCTTGAGCTCTGCTAATTCCTTAGGAGGCATCCTATACGGCCTCTTAGCTATAGGTGCAGTTCCGGGTATCAACTCAATGGCAAATTCTATGTCACGATCAGGTGGCATACCTGGCAACTCGTCTGGAAACACGTCCGGGTACTCGCGAACGATCGGAATGCTTTCCAATGTCACTTCTTCCACGTGATTCAGCATCGCTTTTCCTCTTGCAGGTTGGGCTGCTTCAACTTTAATGCGTGTACCATGTTCACTTGTCAACTGCACAATCCTCTCGGCGCATTGAATGACTCCATTATACTTGCTCAACCAGTCCATTCCAAGTATTATGTCTATTCCTTGGGAGTCCAATACTATGAGGTTTGGGAGAAAGTCTACCCCCCTTATTTTAATGCTTACTTTCGGACATACTATATTTGTCCTCATCTCTCCGCCAGGAGAACTTACTAGCATAGTTTGCTTCATATGAGATATAGGCAAATTGTACTTGGCAACATATTTTGACGAGATGAATGAATGAGATGCTCCTGAATCAAATAAAACAGTCGCGGGGTTGGAGTTGGCGAGAAACATACCAATCACGACGTCATCAGCTTGCTGAGCTTCCTCAGTAGAGATATGATTGACATTTCCACGAGCAAAATTCTGCTGTCCACGGTTGCCTTGTGGTGCTCCTCCATTTGGTCGCGGGTGATTTGGCCTTGGTGCATTGTTCATAGGTCCATTGTTTCTCTTGGGGCATTGACTTGCAAAGTGTCCGGGTTCTCCACACGCATAGCATGTCTTACCACCCATAGCATTGGGGAAGTTTGGGCGCATCTGGTTTTGAGCATTTGCCGCCATGTTAGGACGCGGCGCAGGTGGCACAGGATTGCGAGGTGCTTGCATGGCAGGGCGTTGCTGCGGTGGCTGATTTGGGCGGGGCGGATAGGCAGTGCGGTATGCAGGAGCAGAGGGGTTGTATTGTGGTGCAGTAGGTGGTGCATAGCGGGGGCGAACATTACTTCCTTGTTGCGGTCCATGATGTGACATCTTCCTTTTGTTGTCCTGCTCCATCTCACGAATCTTGTTCTCAACCACAATAGCCTTGTCAACTAGCTTTTGGAAGTTTGGATAATCAGTATTGAGCAACTGGACTTGAATTTCATTGTTGAGACCTCTCATAAACAGATACTGCTTCCTACTATCAGTTTTGATGTCTTCTGGAGCATATCTTGATAATTGAGTGAATTTGTTGAGATACTCACTCACACTCATCCTTCCTTGCGTGAGATTTTCAAAGTCTTGTCTCCTCAGTATCATAACTCCTTCAGGTACATAGTGGGAACGGAAACTCTGTTTAAACTCAGCCCAAGTGATTGTCTCCTGATTATCATGAGCGTTGCAAAGAGCTTCCCACCAGTCAGCGGCTGCTCCAACTAGTTGATGTGATGCAAAGAGAACCTTCTCCCTGTCAGTGCACTGGACAATAGCAAGTTTCTTCTCAACGGACTTCAGCCAATCATCAGCTTCCATTGGGTCTGTGGCTTGTGCAAAGGTAGGCGGTCTGGTCCTCATGAACTCTCCCAAACGGTTGTGATGTGGCGGGGGTGGTGGTGGAGGCATATGGGGCTGATTGGTGTTGCCAGCTTGCAGCTGTCCCATGGTCTGTATCATGGTCTGCATGAGCTGGTTCTGCATAGCTAACAGTTGTTCAATGTTGATAGCTCCATGAGCATGTCCCTGGTTGTTCTGAGGTACTTCATTGCGCTCCTCCTCATCGTTGGCATCCCTCTGGTTACGAGTTCTCACCATCTGTTGGCGAAAGAAAGGTAGGGACGGAAGGATTTAGAATTTGGAAGGAAACGTCCCAACTATATGCATCAAGGTATGTGACACTAAATAATCCTTTATTAATATAGACCTATATTATGAGGATGTGGACAATTGCCGAAGCATCCCACAACTCTCTACTAAGCACACAAGCACTCAAACAAGCACCAAACAGAATTTACAAAGATCCTAAAAGAAGTAATACAACTCAAGGTCACACAAGTATATCTACGTCGCTCTTATTTACTAATGGGGATGTGCCTATCCTTGAGTCGTGGCATAGGTCGAGGACTACTCGTCGTCGAGCGGGAACTCATCCGGGTCCTCGTCGTCGTCGTCGTCGTCGCCGGGGTCCTCGGGGTGGTGAGGCAGCAGGCGGCGGTGGTGCGGTAGACGCCACACTGGAAGGCTCCTCGTCAGAGGACTCCTCAGAAGATGACTCACGCTGACCGTTGCGACGGTCTGGAGAGTCTGGGGTCCACATCGGGGTGTCGGACGCGTAGTCGTCCGGGTCCTCGTCGGTGATCCGACGATACCTCCTGATTATCGCCTCGTGGCGCTGGGCGAGGTCACGCCCATCCTGGATCTCCTGCTGCGCCCTCTGAAGTCGGGCACTCAGCTGGGTCACGTCGCCAACAGTCTGACGAGACTGCGGGAGGTCCAGGGGTCCCTCCACGTGCCTGGAGACGAAGCGCGCAGTGCCACTGGGACGCTGCAGAACGAAGGCGTGAACCGTGTCCTCCAGACGGAAACGGCGGGCGTGGCTCCAAAAAGTGGCTGCTTCCCAGCTCGCATCTTGCTCTGCAGATCGGCGGGAGCTCCTCCAAGCGGGACTGCTGTGGGTCTTCACCAACTCGTCACCGTAGTAGATATAGATTTTGCAGCTCCACTCCTTCCTGCCGGGGCGCTGCACTCTAGTGGTGTGGTAGGAGAGCGAGAGACTGTGGTGGCGGTAGCCAGCCTCACGGAGTAGGGCACGGAGACGGTGTCGCAGTTGTCCTGCGGCTCTGCCGTCAGAACGGATCACCACGGGGTGACGGGGGTCGACGGCCGGAGAGCGACTAGCCAACCTACGCGGGGGCACGAGTCCACCGGTCGACTTACGGGGGGTTGTCTTGGTGCGGGCCATCTACAAGAAACAAGAATACATTAGAAAAATAATGAAAAACAAATCTGAAAATTTCAGCAGCTAAACGGCGGACAAAAAGCGGTGCAGCGGTTCCAAAAGAACGAAAAATAAAGAGAAAAATTACAGCAACCAACACAATAATTTTACCCACACATAATAGCAGCAAAACACACCGTTTTCGCGAGAATTTATACAGCAAAACAGCAGCACTTAATATTGCTCACTTCTGAAAATTTTTATCAAAAACGCAGCAGCGATCAATACTTTTTGCGGCCGAAAATAAAGGAAACAAAACAGCAGCAAAAATTTTCGAAAATAGCATATTAGAAGAGTGTTCCTAAGTGCTCTAGAGTGTCCATTCTACCTAGGCTTGCATCCTACGGTCAACGCGGCTCTGATACCAATTTGTGACACCCGGTTCCGAATATGAACCAAGTGTAACGCATATGTGTGCCCAGGATGTTAAACACACATACACGAGTGATTCACAAATGATAAACAGAATTTAACCACGTCTTAACTAATAAATAAGTACTTTATTACAATAATCCAATAGTTCACGAATAATATAACTCTAAATAATTGCAGCGGAAAATAAACTAAACAACACGACTCCAATCCACAGGCAATTGACGGCGGTACGCAACCTAGTACTCCACGTGATCCTCAGGGTACTCCCAATTGTCTCCAGTAGCTGTTTGGGGGGATTGCAAGGGTGAGTACATGTCGTACTCAGCAAGTGTGGAAAGTATGACATGTGGCTAATTCAAATGACGACAATAATAATGGCTAAGTGCTGAAAAGTACAGTAAAACATTTGAAAAGCATTATACTATGTCTATGTGAAACAATCCCATCATAACCATCATTTAACAGAATATAAACCATATCCAATTATTGCCAACATTACCATTATCCATGTCCATAGTGCATAAACCATAACCATTACCAGACCACAACCATAAACCAACCATAACCATCCCAAATCCCAATTCCAACTCTAATCATGTAGGTCATCCAGGCGCTCATAACCGGGAGCACGGCTATCATGATAGTTTTTGACACTCTGCAGAGGTTGTACCACTTTACCCACATGTTTGTGATTTTATCACCTTTCGATGACTAAGAAACCTCCATTGTGCCATCTCACACTTCCGTAGGTGTGTGGCCAAGAGATCACAAAATAGCCTTTCAAAAGGGACTACTAGTATGTACGGGCCCACTAAGGTTTCACCGGCAGGCTTGAACCTCTATTCTCCCACCCACGGGTCCCCTCGTGTGCCATGCGGATCCCAGGGCAGTCCTCCTCGACTCCCATTCCCCGCACCATCCAATGGTCCATACAATACTAGCAGTGCTCCTAATTATTCAGCTACGCCGCACCCATACTTGGTCTTGTGGTGGCACTGTTGACCTGGCATATTCTCGCATGAACCGGTCCTTAGATCTAAGGCAAGCAAACCACCATAACATCCAACCCATCCACAAAACCATGCTTGCTTAGATCACCCATCGTATTGACCAGTTCACATCAACCAGAATATCATTGATGCATAATTAAATGTGTAGTGTTGTTTGTCATCCCAATTAATTAAGCGAAACAAAAAGGTAAAAACCCTTCCCGACTCTCTACCATAATTCCAGGTGACAAGGGTGGTCAAACAAAACTAGTAAACTTCCTACCATAGGGTTCCCATCAATTTGACACAAGCATGCAAGTTCGCAAACAAAACATTTAATTTAAGATAGGATCAATATGCTTCAAGGACACTTGCCTTGCTCCGGCGGATGGGGTTGCTCAAGCGCTTCGAAGTCTTGATTTTGGAAATCCTCGTATGCGGCCTCTTGAGCACGTTCCTCTATGCGTGATCATACATACAAGAAAACATATGCAATTCAATCATAATGCACACAAAATAATCAACATGCAATGACATGCATGCATGCACGGCTTAACAATTAATTTACTACAGTTGTTTATTAATTAGATGTGAGTAGTTCATACGTGTTCATATGGGTTTACGGGGGTTTTAGGGTGGATTAATGCTGCTGAAATAAAATTTATGGTGCAACTAAAATTAATTTACGCCTATTAGATTCAATATGATCGCAAAAATTCGCATCGGGAACGAACCCTACCGTAGATGCGATGGCTTCGATGATCGCGGGACGAATGCGACGCGTAGACGAAGTGGATGCGTCCTCCGGCGGCACGACGACGGCGACGCGATGGCGACAACGATCTCCGGTGAACGGTGGGGCCCTCCTCTTTTTCTTCCTCTTCTTCCCCTCCTTTTTCTTCTTTTTCTTCCCTGGCGCAGAGCTCCTGGTGCCCTTTTCCCTCTGTACCGGCGGCTGGGTTTCTCCAGGCGGCGGCTGCTTCTGCGGTATCGGGAAAACCCTAGGGCTTCGGTACTTTTTATAGGGGCGTGGCATCGCGACATGCAACGGCTCGGTCACGGAGCGTACGCGAGTCGGCATCGGGGCGGGCGCGTTCGGGACCGCGAGGTGCGGGACCCAGAGGCGGGCGCGTGCGCGCGTCGCGTCGGGTGGCGGGCTGCGCGAGCGCGTGGGGGTGGGCGTGTGCGGCCAGGAGTCGGCGGGGCCGGGAGCTGCGCTGTCGGGCGCTGGGCGCGCGAGGTTGGCGGGGCCCAGGCGCAGGCGACTCGGCGCGCGGAGCGTCGCGTGCGGCCGGTCCGTGCGGGAGCGGGAGGCGGGGCCCAGGCGGGGCTGGCGTCGGAGCGGGGCCGGCTCGGCCGGCTGGGCCGCTGGCCTGGCCGCCGGGCGGCTCCCTTTTTTTTTACTCTTTATTATAATTTATTATATATATATATATTTATATATATATCATTATATTTATTATTTATTATTTATTATTTTTATAACATATATTATTAATATTAATATTTTACCTATTTTTATATATTGTTATATATTATTTATATATATACTTATATATATTATTATTATTATTTTTTATACTTATTCCTCATTACAAGTTTTAGGCCATAACTATTATTTTCTTCTTTTCTTCTTTTGCTACGCATATTTGTATATGTATATATTTTATTATTTTTCTTTTATTTTACTAGTGTTTAATGTGTGACATGTATGCCATGCATGATGCGAAAATTTAGGGTGTTACAGCGACCCAGGGATTAACCATGTTGGAGAAGCGGGTCCGGTTATGTCTGACACGTGGGCCTCCAAGGGTCTTCATACCAAGTAGATGACCTTCCTTTGAGATCTTTGTAACCACAAGGGGTGTACGGTTTGTAGGATACCGACAGGGGCAGACTTGGTTTAGCATGTGGTGCACCTGCTCCTCGCCCAGGTTGGAGTTGGGGTCGGTCTCGAGCCGAGTACAGTCCGATAGGCCGGTAAACATCCACGCCGGGCGGGTGCGGCGCTCGAGCGGAGCTATGCGGCGGGACATGAAGTCCCTCAGCACCATGGCAGACGACAGCCCGTGGTCCGCCAACATCTGGATCCTCTCCAACACCGGGTTGAACGCCTCCTCCAGCTGTGGGCGCTCCTCCCAGAATGACCGCTCGGGGTAGGGGATCCCGGTGGGGAGGCACATCCGGTCGTGGGCTTCGACCTTGGCGATCATCCAATCTTCGCGCCACTGCTCCCATCGTGCAGAGTTGAAGGAAGCAATGTACCTCGAGGGGACCTTGGTTCAGTGCTGGAAGTAGTAGGCGTCGAGATGCTCCTTCGAGCTTCTGCCGGTGGCCCTCAGTACAAAAAAAGTACCTGAAGAGCTTCACCGACGGCATCACCCCCACGAACATCTCGCAGAGGTGAGCAAAGACTACCAGCATGGCGATCGAGTTCGGTGCAAGGTGGTGGAGTTGGAGGCCGAAGGTCTCCAGGAGCATGACCAGGAAGGCGGATGCAGGCGGGACGAAGCCACCCAACACGTACGACGAAAAAAGCACCATCTCTCCGGCGGAGAGGCTTAGCGACAGTTTCCCAGGACGAAGCCACTTCTCCTGCTCAGGAGCGTGCCAGTCGAGAAGCCGGCACATGGGGGCCATGTCAGCGGACCTGGACAGCCGGGACTTGGGCAGGATGCTCGCCATGAGGATCGAAGGAGGAGGCTCTGGAAGGGGAGATCGGGAGCTAGAGCATAAGAACTGGGCTTGGGGCAAGAAGGCGCGAGCGCAAGGATGCAGAAGCGGAAGAAAGAACCCTTAGAGGGAAAGGTCTCTTTTTATTCACCTCTGCAAGCCAACAGACGCGGCGTGTGAATCGCCACAACCTCGGTAGAAGAGCAACAGACCCGCACAGGCAATGACATGAGGGCCCGAGTCGCTCGACAAAGAAGGCGAGCCGGGTGGCCAACTGTGCGGGAGGTAACTCGGCGGTTTCTGAAAAGGCAAAAGCAGCGGAAGTACAGGAGCCACCTTGGGAACCACCGCAGTTAAAGCACGATTGAAGATGGAAGTCACGTCGCGCGGTGCCTGTCCAGTGCCTCCGCTTACCGGGGGGAGACGCGTTGCCACAACGGCAGGGACGTGTCGCCCGGGGAACTACCCCGAATTGGAATCGAAAGAGTTGCGCGGGAAGATAAGGAAGAAGACCCCACCTGCGGTATCGACAACTCTCCCGAGGTGGGCTCGGGGGCCACTGTCGGTACCCCGCAGACCGGGTACTCTCGCGCACAAGGAGAAAACGGCTAAGGATTCGGACTCTACTTGAGAGGACGAATTCGAGACTGCCACGTCGTGGAGGGAAGGACTAGATCCTTCCTCTCTGCCGGGGTAAGCTCCTGGGCTGCCGCGTGGCCGGCAGAACTGGACCCTCGCCTCCCCGCTGAGGCGGGCTCCGGGGCTACCACGTGGCCAATCGGAACCTCGGGGCCAGACCCACTTCCTCGCAGGGAAAAGCACCGGAACTACCACGTGGCCCGCAGGCTGAGCCTCCACCCCTCCACAGGGGTGGGCTCCGGATGCGCCATGTGGCATGTACCATCAAGTGCTCGACTCCCCACAGAGGCAGGCTACGGCGCAACCACGTGGCGGACGGCTAGCTCAGTGCGATAGGAGGCCGCAGTAAAGGAAGACGTGTGCTGCTCGACCAGGCATTAAAGTACGCGCGCCTTCCCCAGGCGAAGCGGAGTCGCGCATGCGTAAGTCAAGGCTCCAGTGTCCTATCTTGTCCAAGTAGCCTGTACAGACCCGTTCCGCAAGACGGACGAATGAGCCGCAAGGACAAGATGGGCGGGACGTGCACCGCCATCATCACCAACTATGTGTAGCCCTGGCGCACGACGCGGCGGGAGGACACATTGACGCTCATGACAAAGGGAAGTAGATAGCATTTGATCCTAGATACTGTATAGGATTTGGCTCTCCCCGGGACCACCTGTCGGGCCCCGAGGCCCACCTTGTGACTGCAGAGTCCTTGAACTATAAAAGGACTCGACAGACGACCTTGGGAGAGGATCAAAAAATCGGACTATGACTCATACACGCTGTAGCAAGGCAATACACAAACACTCCCGTGGAAGTAGGGTGTTACGCTCCGGCGGCCCGAACCACGTAAAACCCTCTGTGTTCACCATCCTGTTGCGCTCAATCTCCTGGGACTAGCCCTCGTGAATCCAAAGAACCTCCGCGGGCTGCTCTCTAAGCAGGTCCGGGGGAAGTGTCGTTTAAGACCTTCGACAATGTATCACTGTTACATACATATTAATTTATGTGTACTCCCTCCGTCTCATAAAAAAGTTCGTTTTGGGAGGTAATGTAGTTTCCAAAATACAATTCGTTTTTGCTACTACTGACTGAGTTTCGACGATAGTAACTTTAAACTCTTTGTTTCCGATGTAGTGCTTTTAATAACAGAACACGCCAGCAGGAAAAAAAAAGCACGTGAAGTGGGTTGTGAGGAATGGAATTCATGCTGTTTGGATGCAAGTGCAACGTGGTAACCAATCACACAACAAGATACTTGTTGGAATAGTAGACACAATGCTATTTAATAAGAGCAAACATGGAAAAACAAACTGAAATTAATCACTCCTTGATATCTTAAAACATGTCCAAAACAAACTTTTTTATGGGATGGAAGGAGTACAATGTAACAAAGTAGGATATACTTTTGAAGTAATTAAAACTATCCTTCCTGAGACATTAGTTGTGGGTATCAGCTAGCCTGACTATGCTACCCTAAATCTGACCACGTGTAGCTCTTCTAAGACGCTTAACACATGTCCTCTGCTGAATGGATGTACGCGTGCTCGTCGGGCCGCAACCATACAAATTGTACGTACGAGCCAATAGGAGTCCACGGCGTTTCCAGAAAAAAAAAATAAGGAAAATGTGTCTACCAGTTGTGTTTCACAAGACTTGAGCAGTACTTCAATGGAGCCTGTAATTGGTTAACAGTTTCGGCCATTATGACGATGGATGGAGGCCACAAAGTGCGACCTTACGACGACGAGGACGAAGGTACCGCCGGGACCTCTTCTTCCGTCGTCCTTTTACCGCTCACCAAACAACCGTTATTTTTGTCCGTGTGCCGTCGAGTCACGCAGCTAGCCCCTCACGTATCGCCACTATAAAATCCTCGGCACCAACCAACAAAGCAGCCAGTCGTCAGCTACTCGCGACGAGGCGGTGACGACGGCATAGGGACAGACGACGACGACAGCACTCACGCAGATTTTAGTTTTACTGTGCCCTGTGGTGCGTGCGATGGGGACGGCCGGCGGCGAGCCGTTCCCGGCGGTGGACAAGTGCGACGTGTCGCGCCTCGGTGCCAGCTCCACGGTCGTGTCGGACCTCGACGGCACGCTGCTCCGCTCGCGGAGCGCGTTCCCGTACTACGCGCTCGTCGCCTTCGAGACCGGCGGCGTGCCGCGCCTCGCGCTGCTGCTGCTCCTGGCGCCGCTGGCCGCCGCGCTGTACCACGCGGTGTCGGAGCCCGCGGGGTTGCGGGTGCTGGTGTTCGCGGCCACGGCCGGCGCGCGCGTGGCGGACGTCGAGTCCGCGGCGCGCGCCGTGCTGCCCAGGTTCTACGCGGCCGACGTGCGCCCCGACGCGTGGCGCGTGTTCGCGGCCTGCGGCGGGCGCCGGCTGGTGATCACCGCCACCCCGCGCGTCATGGCGGAGCCGTTCCTGCGGGACCAGCTCGGCGCGGACGCCGTCGCCGGCACCGAGCTCGCCACGTGGCGTGGGCGCGCCACGGGATGGGTGGACGCGCGCCGGGGCGTGGTCGTCGGCGAGAGGAAGGCCGAGGCGCTTAGGGAGATGGTCGGCGACGGCGACATGCCGGACGCGGGACTAGGCGATCGGAGGTCGGACTATGCCTTCATGAGCCTATGCAAGGTATTTGCCGCCAGTGCCTTTGCTTTACTTTGGAAGCCGCGAAGAATTTGCAGGCAACTTTTAACTGTATCCTGCAGGAGGCCTACCTCGTGCCGCCGACACGGGTGGAGGCCGTGCCCGCGCACAAGCTGCGGAAGCGGGTCATCTTCCACGACGGCCGCCTCGTCCAGCGGCCGACCCCGCTCGTCGCGCTGCTCACCGTGCTGTGGTTCCCGGTGGGCCTCACGCTCTCGTTCCTCCGCGTCGCCGCAGGGGCGCTCGTCCCGATGCCGTGGCTCCGCTTCGCCTTCCACGCGCTGGGCGTCCGCGTCGTCGTGCGCGGGACGCCGCCGCCGCGAGCCGGAGGTGACGCCGGGCGCACGGGCGCGCTCTTCGTGTGCTGCCACCGCACGCTCCTCGAACCCGTCTTCATCTCCATCGCGCTGGGCCGCCCCGTGGCCGCCGTCACCTACTCGCTGTCCCGCCTCTCCGAGTTCCTGTCCCCCATCCCCACCGTGCGGCTCACCCGGGACCGCGCCACCGACGCGGCCACCATCAAGAGCATGCTCGCCGAGGGCGACCTCGCCATCTGCCCCGAGGGGACGACCTGCCGGGAGCCGTTCCTGCTGCGATTCTCGGCGCTGTTCGCCGAGCTCACCGACGACATCGTGCCGGTGGCGATGGAGTGCCGGATGAGCATGTTCCACGGCACGACGGCGAGGGGGTGGAAGGGCATGGACCCCTTCTACTTCTTCATGAACCCCAGCCCGGTGTACACAGTCACGTTCCTCGACAAGCTGCCGGCCGAGCTCACCTGCGGCGGCGGCGGTAAGTCCAGCCACGAGGTGGCCAACTACGTACAGAAGCTTATAGCCTCCACGCTTTCGTACGAGTGCACCGGCTTTACCAGGAAGGACAAGTACCGGGCGCTCGCCGGCAACGACGGCATGGTCGCCGTGAACGCGGCGAAGAAGCGCATCTGTTGGTAGGGGGGACAGAGATCCCCCGTAGTTCCACTAGCAATAGCTCCATGCCGTAAATTATCGCGTAAAAATAATCTGTTCTGCTTCTGCGGGATACAAATCACGAACCGATACAGCAGCTTCATCATTCGACCTGAACGAATCGTTGCTTCACCAAAGTAGTACAGTATTTCTGTATAAAAACTGTGGGCCGGCCTGCACGATCCTGGGCCGGCTGGCGATGTATTAGAAATCATATATAGACATTATTAAAGAAGAGAATATATTTTACCGTAAAATGATACTTCCTCCGTTCCAAAAAGTTTGTCGCTTCATAGTTCAAAAATGAACTACAAAGCGACAAACTTTTTGAGACGGAAGGATTATGTTATTCTCTCTGAGTTCCGGCCAAATCCAAGGTGAACGATTTATTTGGTATGAGCTAGATTTTTGTAGCTTTAGGACCTATATTTTGATTGAATTATATGAAAGGTTCAGTGGTATTTTATCCTATCAAAGTCACCGATTTCTTTCCCTGTCGAACAACAATCTCTCATTCATCCTAAAAGATTCACTCATTCTCCATGCTAACTACAATAGCTCCTTGCAACTCCATAATAATTGCAAAACTGGTTAGGGCAGGCTTGCTTTGACTCAAGGGCCTTCATCTGAATGCCCAGATTCTTGACAAAAACTTCATACGTGCCGGATATGTTTGGGATAAGTTTTTGCTATAGCATGCGTAGCCGTTAATTTGTTGCCAGCACGCTTCTAGTGTCGTATGTTCCTCTGTTTTGCTCGGCATTGTGTGGTAGCAAATCCAAACCCGAAATATTTATGGAAATGTGACGTTGCCATCATGCAAAAATTAAATCAGCACTCTGATGTAATCAGAACTCTAGTTTTCCAAATGGACCCAGCCCATCAGATGGTTCGAGGCTTGACACGAAAAAGCACGGTCTGAGCCCGAGACCGACCCGAAGGGGATCATGTCGAGCTGATCCGGACACGATTATCGTGTCGTGCCCGGTTGCATTCCTAGCACGTTGGGCCAACAAAAGCCCGACACGATTAATGGGCCAGCTCGATGCTAGCCCGACTGCCCAGCGCCGTCGGCACTCTTGAACCATCGATCTTCCCTGCCCTCATCGCATCTTGGTCGTAGATCGCCGCTGTTGGATGGCCATATAAAAGCTCAGCCTCTCTCCCAAAACCTGACCCTAATCATTCCTCCCTCTCTCTCTCCCCTACCGTCGAATCGCCCTGGCACCCTCGCCCGGATCCAATCGCCCCTCGACGGCATTCCTCCCTCTCCCGTACCGTCGAACCGTCCTCGCCCGGATGGCCGCCCCTTCATGGGTGACCGGGCAGTCGGATGGTCTTCAGGCGTGCTTGATGGAGGGCAGCATGAGTGCCCCCCTCCCCCCACCCCCACCCGACGACACCGCTCGTCAACTCTACGCGCACGGTGAAGTTGGAGACGACCTCGAGGCACGAGGACGTGATGGTGAAGGGAACATAGAGAGGGACGTCGAGCGGGTGCCTTGGCTACCGCCACGTCGATAGAGTTTCATTGAGGGCATCTAAGCTTAATGATTTCGATGTACCCCTCGGGATGGCGTTGACCCGTTGGCGTGTTTGGGCCACATGTTGAGCACGACATCATGACAAGAAAAGCCAATTTGTGTAGGGCCATATCGTACTCGGGCCGGACGGCTCATTAGGAAAACTATAATCAGAACCCTGTTGCAATCGTGCAAAAATTAAATCTGAACTACACAATCTTTATCTAATGATTACTGCATTTTTACACTTGAATGCTCCCACCTGATAACATAAATACAATGTAAACATTATTGTTAGTGTGAAATTATTTTTGTCCGACTGCACTATAATGTTGATTGCATTCTACTTGTTCCCGAGACAAATAGATTCATCTACACCGAGCTGTAGAATCTTTTAGTGTCAGTAATAACAAGATTCATAGAGCATTAAGGCTATCCGCACTCGTTTCCTTTAAAGTATATTGTATACACTACTTTTATAATATCTCTTTTAAATTTAAACATGTCCAGTATACCACTGCGAACAGACTAAGTAACAGTAGGTACAGTTAGGGTGTGTTTGGTTCGAGGGATATAGTAGGACGGGACGGGACGATCCCACTTTTCTGTTGTTTGGTTTGGAGACATGTGGGATGAAGTCATCCCTCAAAAGAGAATATTCCACCCAAATGCGGGATGGAACCATCCCACTGAAGACATGGGGACGGATCCGTCCCACCTCCGTGGAGACAGACGCACGGCCTTCCAGAAGTACTCATACTCATATGTCACTGTCCCATCCTTTCATTCAAACAAGAGACGGGACCATTCCGTTCCACACCATCCCACAAAACAAACAAGAAACAGGGATCATCCCATCCCTCTAGACAAACAGAAAACAGGATCATCCCATCCCTAAAAACTGGGATGGATCTATCCTATCGCACTTTAACTCCCAACCAAACACATCCTTAAGGGAAGGAAACTGACTGGATGATGGAACTGACGAGCCATCCCACACCCACGCCGCTCCGGTGGATCTTTGCAGGGCCACGTCATTGCGTCTCGTACGCGACGGGGGTCAGTTCCTTATCAGGCCAACCAGCTACCGGCCACGGCCCGATGAACTTGCCCAGTTATGCAGAGATGCAGGTTCCCCACCTGACCATTTCGTTAACTAGACGGTGAACCTGGACGGGTCCCCGTCCACGTGCGCCCGCTCTCGGGCAGGTTTCGCGGTCTGGTGGGCGCGTCGTGGCTGGTTATAAACAGGGACAGCGTTCTTTCGCCTCGGGCGACATGGTGCTTAATCGTCCGTACGGCAGTGAGTAGATCGGATCGGAGAGGGAGGCCATCAGAGCCAGCAATTAGCTACCTGGAGCAGGAGGAGGAGGAGGCTCGACGAGGCATGGATCAGCTGCTCGGCGTGGATCAACCGGCGAGCCCGGTTGCATCAGCGGCACCTCACGCCGCGCACAAGATCCCGTCCGGCGACGGGCCGTACGCGCGGGCCAAGCACTTCCAGGTAAAGCCTAGCTTGATCTATTCTATTTGTAACAAGATCTTGCTACTACGTGCTAAGATGTAGAGCATTTTGCGCTAATTTGATGACAAATGAGCCGTCTCGTTGACGTTGTCGTCGTCTCGTGGAGGTTTCTAATTGCAATTTATTTAGTATTTACGATGTTAATATTATGTCAAGTTCATTAGAATTCGGTCAGGGTCAGCACACGGTTGGTCTGAGGTCAATTAGT
This sequence comes from Tuctoria greenei, assembly GCA_036927565.1. NCBI lineage: Eukaryota > Viridiplantae > Streptophyta > Magnoliopsida > Poales > Poaceae > Tuctoria > Tuctoria greenei. The sequence continues at coordinate 199,740,639 of JAYESD010000005.1, read as the reverse complement.
CTCAATCTCTATTAGATCCAGATTTGTGTGGTAATTTCACGCGGCCGCCATGCATACTTTGAGTACTGACGTGAATGTTGCCGTGCGAGAACAACTGAAGCTGGTGGAGAAGGACCTTGAGGCGTCCATCGCATGGTTCTGGAAGGCGATCAACACCGGCGACAAGTTGGACAGCGCGCTCAAGGACATGGCCGTGGTGATGAAGCAGCGCGGATACCTCACCGAGGCCATCGTCGCCGTCAAGTCGCTGCGGCACCTCTGTCCCAAGCAGTCTCAGGAATCCCTCGACAACATCCTCCTCGACCTATATAAGGCATGCATGAAAAATAATACAGTACCGTTGCATTTAATTTTAATTTACTGGATTGATGAATGTATGACATATTGACACGACAAGACATGTATGCGGCTTTGTTGATCCTGCGTGCAGGCCAGTGGCAGGACGAAAGAGGAGATCGAGCTGTTGAAGCAGAAGCTTCGGAAGATCTATCTCGGCCAGGCGTTCCACGGAAGGACGACGAAGCGCGCCCGGTCGCACGGCCGCAAGATCCATGTCTCCGTCAAGCAAGAAACCTCGCGCGTTCTGGTACGCGCGCCTTCGTGTTGTTCATTTGGCTTCACGTTGTGTTCTTGTTCCATCTGATGTGATATGCTTCGCGCTGATCGCCATGCACGTCCCTTGTACAACAGGGAAACCTTGCATGGGCCTACATGCAGCAGGGCAACTTCATGGCGGCGGAGGTGGTGTACCGGAAGGCGCAGATGATCGACCCGGACGCCAACAAGGCGTGCAACCTCGCTCTCTGCCTGATCGAGCAGTCCCGGTTCGCCGACGCCGAGCTCGTCCTCGGCGACGTGCTCGTGGGGTCCTACCCGGCTCGGCGGGACCAGCAAGACCGCAAGGTCCTCAGGAAGGTGGAGGAGCTTCTGTCCCGCATCATGGCGCAGACGTCGCCGGGGGGTGCAGGCGCCGGTGGCGGCGAACACGAGGACCGCGAAGACTGGGTGGAGCACGAGATTCTGAAGCTGCTGGATGTGGCGGTGACGCCGTACAGGAAGAGCAGGAGGAGGCTGCCCGTCTTCGAGGAGATCTCACCGGTCGGGGTGGAGCAGATGGCTTGCTAGAAGCCTAGAACCATCTTCTAGCTAGGGTGTGCCGAGCTCCGGTACTCATCAGTGGGCTGTCCATCGAACTCAGAAGATAGCATCAAGCAGAAAGGCGTGTACATCTTAGTCGTTATTTCATTGTTCGTCGATGTGCGTAGAAAGGCGTGTACATATCGTTGTAAACAGTGCAGTTCGGATCTTAATTCCTTTTGGGTATTATTTGTCATCAAAGTAATAAAAAGATCAGGATGTGGAATTCTGATACTCAGATTATGCTCCGTTTGAGATGACCAATACTATACGACGATTCCAATTTCACCACCGCTGAAGAAACTCTACGAAATCACAGCTTCTCAGTACTGTCTGGAATTCTGGATCAAAACATTTAGGCCTCCTTTGGCAGAGCTTCACGGAGCTGAATCTCAGTCAGAATCAGGGAAGTTGTGCCAAACATTGTTTTTTAGAAGAAGTAATTCTTGACTCATTCTGTGAAGTGATTATCTGAAATGAACTAAGGAGCTAGAAGTTGAAAAAAGTAGTTTCTCCTGATTTTGTGAAGTGATACTCTGTTCTGATTCTAAGAGTTTATTCTAGAGAATTATTTTCAGCTACATAATCACTTCACGAGAGAATCAGAAGTGAATCCAGAGAATCAACTTTGTGAAGCTGTGTCAAAGGAGACCTTACTGTTAGGAAATAAGAGGCAATTTACTGAATACTTCCGGAAAAACACGAGAAAAACAGCAGTGATCGGCAGACAGACGGGACGAGAATTAACGCGTACCGGTTTGGAGTCGAACGCACCGCTGTAGATCCAACGGAGAACAGCCGTTGCAGGCGTTGGTGACGACGTTGAGCCGTAGCGCCCGATCTGGTCGGTAGACGAGCCGTGGTGAAGAATGCGAGCAGTCGCGCAGAGCGCTTCCCAAAAACCTTATTCGCCCTCTCCCGGTGCAGGATCGCAAGGGCGAGCGGTTCCGGAGACCTGCTCTCCCGATCGTCGGTGCACGCCGGCGCTCGGGGTGGAGTAGACTAGAAGGCGGCGCAAGGAACGCGAACGTGGGAACGATCTGATCGTGGGATACCCCCTGCCGTACCGCGGGCGCCCGTATTTATAGAGTCCTAGGAGGCGGTTCGTATGTGATCCGGAGGGTCCAGATCCGAACTGACTCCGCAGTCGTAGACGCGTCCGTATCTAACAACTTGGACTCTGACTCGGTAGCCCCAAAAATTCGAAGGCCCAAAAGTCCAATTTAATTTTCTGCAAAAATATAAAATCTGGGCTCGGCTCGAGGCTCGAATTCACACGAACACACACGTGCGCGCGCGCGTGTGCGTGGCGTGGCGAGGCGTGGCGTGGCGAGGCGAGCGAGCGAGGAGGAGGAGGAGCGCGCGTGGGCCACCCCTCTCTTCCTCTCTTCTCTCTCACTCGAGAAGTGGAAGAGCAACCTCCCTTATATGTAGGGGTTGCTCCACTTCCACTTCCCATGTGGGACTAATCACTTAGTACCACTCCCTCTTGCCCTAATGGGCCTTTGAGATTTTCTAGGATTTAATTCTGAATTAATATTGGGCCAAGCCCATTAATTCCAACAATCCCCCACCAGATCTCAAAGCCATTAGGAGAGAGGTCATTCTCGTTCCTTGTTTAATATACTAGTGTTTTCGGCAGAGACTGTGAAGTTGAACTTCTGCCTAGATCTTCAAGTTTCATCAGGTCACAACTTGAACAATGGACTGCGCCTTGAATTGCAAGTTTTGTGTGAACTGACTTCACCCAAAGACCATTACCAGTACTTGACTACCAGTAGTCTACCCCGCGGGTGGAGCATATGTGTCGTACTCTCTGGTCTCTTCATGAGCTTTCTAGAGATCACCCAAATCTCACAGACTGCGACGTTAGACAGTCAGAGCTCATATAGGTGTGTTTCCTTCAAGACTGCCCTGTAGGACGGCATCTTTGCTACATATAGCCAACAGAAACACATTAAGGCAATTCGCCAACCTGCCTTACAGTTTGAGAGTACAAGTGTGCATCTTCCCATAGAGAGGGTATAAAGGAAGTACTCTCCTCGGTGAACCACTAGCTTGTTTTCCCATGTCCTAATTCACGGGATCTCCGATCACATAGGTTGGGTTACTACTATGGTGTCACAACAATGGGTCTCAAATCCATCTCTCTCGATGCACTTTCTATCACATTACGTGATAGACCCTTCGTAAAGGGATCTGCCAGGTTTTTGTCTGTTTGTATGTACGAAACAGTAATAACTCCGGAGTTTCTCATTTTCCTGACAGATTTTAAACGTCTCTTGACGTGTCTTGATGATTTTGCATTATCCTTAGAACTGGTCACTTTGGCAATCACCGTCTGATTGTCACAGTTCATAAGGATTGCCGGCAATGGTTTCTCAACTATAGGCAAATCCATCAAGAGCTCTCGCAGCCATTCTGCCTCCGCAGTGGCTGTCTCTAAAGCAGTGAGTTCTGCTTCCATGGTTGACCTCGTCAAAATGGTCTGTTTGCAAGACCTCCATGATATATCGCCACCAGCTAGAGTGAACACATATCCACTTGTGGCATAGAGTTCATCAACATCAGAAATCAAGTTCGAATCACTATAACCCTCAGGCACAGCCGGATGCCCTGTATAGTGAATTCCATAACTCATTGTACCTCTCAGATAACGCATAACCCTTTCAAGTGCATGCCAATGATCTGTACCCGGGTTTGACATGAACCTGCTCAGTTTGCTTACAGCAAAAGAGATATCAGGACGGGTTGCGCTAGCTAAGTACATGAGCGAACCGATCATATGAGAATATCTGAGTTGATCTCTCGACTCTTTCTTGTTCTTTCTAAGTATCACGCTTGTCGGTACCCTAAAAACCGCACACCCCTTGAGGTTACAAATATTTCAAAGGAAAGCCATCTACTTGGGTTGAAGACCCTCGGAGGCCCACTTGTCAGACATGACCGTACTTGCTTCTCCAACATGGTTAATCCCTAGGTCGCCACGTGTACTGCCAAACCGGAGCTACCGCCCACAAGGGGGAAGCTCCGAGCCAGGTACCGAAATGGCACCTCCGGACTTAACCCCGAACCGAGAGAAGCTCCGGAGTAGACACGTGACTGGTAGCCCCGGAGCTACCTGCTTCACACAGCAAGCTCTGGAGCCGCCACGTGTCCAATCGTCGGACCTGCCAGCCTCTAACCTCCGGAAGACCTTGTAACGGCTCCGGATCTTCAAAGAAGAGCCAAGGACTTCAAGACCCGATTAAGTGTCATTAATGCCATATTAATGACACTTAAACGGGCGATCTTAACACCAGTAACGGCACTGTCGTAGCCCGTTACAGGATCATTAACAGCAATTAATCGTGTATCAATACTAGTAACCGTCAGGGCCACATGTCGGGCCAGGCTAGCTTGTAACGGCTTGTCTTTGTACTATAAAAGGACAGACTGACGATACACTCAGAGAGGTTCACAGACAAACTCACACACTCGATACACTCGTGACAAGCTAATACAACACCAACACACCTGTGGAGTAGGGTATTACGCTCAGGCGGCCCGAACCACGTAAACTCTTGTGTCTCCTGTGTCAAACTCCTATTCACCTTCTTGAATCTCCGCGCGCCCACACCGAACTTCAAACTCTCCAATCACTTTAGCAGTGTAGGGGGATCTGCCGGCTCCAACAGTCGACAGTTGGCGCACCAGGTAGGGGCACCTGAGATTTTCGAGAATGGTGAACTCCGCGGCTATATCATCCAATGGCCAACCTGCTGCTCAGGCTGTTGGGGGTAATCCCTCCAGCAGGCAGCCACCAGCAGGAGCCTCAGCACCAGCAGGAGTCACACAGCCACCACCGCCACCTTCTCCAGCAAACCAAGCTGGACAACGCGATGGTGCACCGGCGTCCATCACGGCGTCGGCGAGTCATGACAACCCGGAACACGCGCTCCATACAGCGCGTGCTCTTCTTCAACGTCCACCACCTCCGAATGCATCTCGAGATGCAATGGAGCAGTGGAGGGCCGATGTGGAGCATTTGGTCGCAGCAGCGGCCGAACGCCTCAACAACCAGGGTCCTCCTCCTTCGGGACGAGCCCCGCCGCAACAGCGGACTTTGTCTGGTAGACTTGGTCCGCACGTCTCCAACAACAAGAGACGAGCTGCGTCACAACAGGTGACGTCACTGCCCTCTGGTGCTCGACGCACTCACACGGTATCCAGGCTTTCGACTCATGACCTCCGGGCGGAGCTTGATCGCCGATACCGCCAGCAGGATGGCCGTGTCCATATTGAGCGTGCTCATGAAAGACGGGAAGCTCAGGACCTTTCTACTCTGGAAGGGGTAGGAGGAGGATGTTCAGCCCTAGCCATGCACCTGCGCATGGTTAGATGGCCACAGAAGTTCCGGCCACACCTGCCGGAAAAATTCGACGGGACTGTCAACCCTGCTGAATTCCTTCAGATATACTCCACTGCAATCTTGGCAGCTGGAGGAAACGAGACTGTGATGGCCAATTACTTTCCAGTGGCCTTAACTGGGACCGACAGGTCCTGGTTTATGAGCCTTCCACCCAACTCTATCAACAGTTGGGAGGAGCTGTGCCATCAATTCACTGCCAACTTCGTGAGTTCATACACCCGACCAGGCACTAAACTGGACCTTTTTGCGGTCGTGCAAAAAGGGGGAGAATCTTTGCGGTCCTTCATCCAGAGGTTCTCTCAGGTACGAAACACTATCCCTTCTATCTCTAGCGCCTCTGTCATTATGGCATTTAGACAGGGCGTACGAGATAAGAAGATGTTGGAGAAGCTGGCGATCAAAGAGATTACCAGTGTCACGGAGCTCTTCAGCCTGGCAGACAAATGTGCCAGAGCTGCGGAGGGCCGTGAGATGCACTCCAAACCAGCCTCGGAGGATCACAAGAAATCCTCCAAAGAAGAAGCCGCTACCTCCGAAAGTGGCAAGAATAAAAAGAAGACCAACGGCAAGAAGAAGCTGTCGGCCGACACATCCAACGTTGCAGCTGCTGCAACTCCGGGTGGTCGGGGGCCACGCCCCGAGAAGCGACCTCGACCGTCTTCTGGAGACGGTGGCAAACCCAAAGTGTGGTGTCCCATTCACAAAACGGGTAGCCACGGTTTGGAAGACTGCCGGGAGGTCCAGAACCTTGCCGAGCGCTACAGCAAGCGCCGGGAAGGATCTCCTTTCCGACAAAGGGAAGGAAAACAGAAGGTCGACGAAGCTCCGGCTGAAGAGGAGTTAGTGTTTCAGGATCCCAAAAAGGTCCTGAAGGTCGTCTACACCTCCGTCGACGATGACTCTGACGTCTCTGACAACGAGCGTCGGAAGACCACGAACACCATTTTTGGTGGATCATGGGATATCACCTCTCGTCGCGTCATCAAGACTATGCGGCGGGATATGGCCGCTGTAGCCCCTACAGTCAGGCCGGAACCACATCAAAAGTGGATGGACACATCCATCACTTTTGATGCTTTGGACTGTCCTCGAAGCATGGTCGGAGCTGGATAGTTACCTTTGATGGTATCTCCCACAATCAATAACATCCAGCTCCATCATGTTATGGTGGATGGAGGTTCGGGGCTGAACCTCATAAGCTTTGAAGCTTTTACCAAGCTTCAACTCCGACCTTCGGATCTCCATCCCTCCCGACCTTTCTCCAGAGTAGATCCGGGGGCCATTACCCCACTCGGAGCTATTACTCTTACTGTTACCTTCGGGACACGGGAGAAGTATCACACCGAGAAGTTGGTCTTTGACGTTGCTCAGATCAATTTACCATTCAACGCCATCTTGGGTAGACCCGCCCTATACAAATTCATGGCAGCTGCTCATTATGGATACCTGGTGTTGAAGATGCCAACACCAGTAGGCGTTCTTCGGATCCGCGGAGATCGCACTGCCGGAGTAACTGCTCTGGAGGAACTCCATGCACTCACCACGACGCAAGAGGAGGACTCCAGACAGGAGCAAGCTCCAAAACCCCCGAGCATTCGTCAACGAGGCTCGACCTCTGCACCCCGTGTGCAGCCAAGCGGCGACACCGACATTCCCGTCAAAGTCATCCAAATTGGTTCCGATGCCGCTCAAACCACCCGTATATCGGGAGGGTTGAACGAAAAAGAGGAACTCGCGCTCATCACTTTCCTCCGGGCTAACGTTGACGTGTTTGCTTGGCAACCGTCACAAATGCATGGGATCCCCAGGGAAGTGATTGAGCACAATCTGAAGATCTACCCCGATGCCCGGCCTGTGCATCAGAAGCCTCGGAAGCAATCCGTAGAGTGACAGAACTTCATCCGACAAGAAGTGAAGAAGTTGCTCGAAGCCGAATTCATCCGAGAAGTCTTCCATCCAAAATGGCTGGCGAACCCAGTCGTTGTGCCCAAGGCCGGCGGGAAGCTTCGGATGTGCATCGACTACACCACACTAAATAAGGCATGTCCAAAAGATCCATTCCCACTACCTAGAATAGATCAGATAGTGGATTCCACCTTCGGGAGTGAATTACTATGTTTCCTAGAAGCATATTCTGGGTATCACCAAATCAGGATGTCTAGGAAGGATGAAGAGCATACTTCATTCATCACAGTAGATGGATTGTACTGCTACACAGCCATGCCCTTTGGTCTCAAGAATGCAGCTTCAACTTTTGTACGAGCAATGTACAAAACTTTTGAGGAACTCATCAGAGACATAGTGGAAGTGTACGTCGATGACATCGTGGTCAAGGTCAAGAACAAGGAGTCACCCCTAGACACCTTGCAGGCTGTCTTTGACAAGTTGCGGGCCACCCGCACAAAGCTAAACCCGGACAAGTGCGTGTTTGAGGTTAGCTCCGGAAAACTTCTTGGTTTCCTGGTAAGTCACCGGGGCATAGAAGCTAATCCGGCGAAGATAAAAGCCATTGAAGACATGCGGCCACCAACCCGCATCAAAGACGTCCAAAAATTAACTGGGTGTCTAGCAGCCCTCAGCCGGTTCATATCAAGACTGGCGGAACGGGCACTTCCCTTTTTCAAGTTATTGAGGAAGTCCGGACCATTCCAATGGTCCGAAGAAGCAGAGAAGGCATTCCAGGAGCTGAAACAGTTCCTCACCATCCTACCAATTCTGGTAGCTCCGAACCCTGGTGAGCCTTTGTTGCTTTACATTTCAGCTACTGACGAAGTCGTCAGTATGGTTCTGGTTGCGGAGAGAACGGGACTACCCCATACTCAGGAATCCAGACCCCCTCGGGAGGGTCCAGAGGTTCCTGAAAGCGAGTCTGGGTCCCAGCTCCCAGACTCAAACCCACAAGAATTCACTTCAGAAAACCCAGACCCCTCTGGGAGGGTCCAGGTCATTTCTGAAGAAGCTCTGGGTTCCTCCAGCCAAAACCCGGAGGTCCCCGAAGAGAATCTGGACCCCTCCGAGAGGGTCCGGATCAATGAAGAGGAAGCTCCGGACCCCTCCGGGAGGGTCCGGACCATTCAACGCCCGATATACTTCATCAGTGAAGTATTGCATGATGCCAAGACTCGATACCTAGAGGTGCATAAGCTGCTGTATGCAGTTCTTATTGCCTCCAAGAAGCTTCAACACTACTTCCAAGCTCACAAAGTCTCGGTGGTGACCTCCTATCCACTTCGAGCAATCTTGCATAATCCCAATTCAACTGGGAATATTGCAAAGTGGGCAGCGGAATTGGCTGAATTCGATCTTGAATTTATTTCAAGACAAGCTGTCAAGAGTCAAGCGTTGGCAGATTTTGTGGCAGAATGGACTCCCTCTCCATCAAACCCTAGGGGCCCCAGTGAACAGAAGACGGAGCATCAAGCTCCAACCTTCACCGAGCCTCACTGGACCCTCTACTTCGACGGCTCCATGCAGAAGCAGGGGGCCGGAGCTGGAGTCCTTCTCCTTGCACCGACTGGGGAGAAGGTGAAATACATGGTACACCTTGACTTCAAGGCAACCAACAACATGGCGAAGTATGAAGCACCCATCTATGGACTAAAGGTGGCACTGTCATACGGTGTCAGGCAACTGCTGGTCAAAGGAGATTCACAGCTCATCATCAAGCAGGTGAAGGGTGAATGCTCCTGCAACAATCTCCAGCTAGCTGCTTACCTCCTTGAAGTCCAGAAGCTTCAGAAGGACTTTGAAGTCCTAGACCTCCACCATGTTCAGCGTGCCCACAACGTTGAAGCCGACGAACTCTCGACGAAAGCGTCAACCGGAGCTCCGGCTCCTGACGGAACTTTTGTCCGGAGATTGTCGAAACCCACAGCTCAGCCTGCCAAACTGAGCAAAGGGGGCGAGATCAGCATCCCGAAGCTGACGGTCTCAATGGCCCTGTTACAATGGCAGCCATCAAGGGTCGTAGGTGCTGCCGGGAGCTCCGAGCAACCCAGCACGCAAGACTCAAAAGCTCAAGCTAGCTCCGATGCATGGATCTCGGAGATCCGGAGCTACTTGAAAGACAACATCCTTCCTGACGATGATGTATCTGCTGACCGGGTAGTCAGATTGGCTAAAAGATACACGCTGGTAGAAGGGGATCTCTACCGACGCGGTGCCAATGGCATCCTAATGCGGTGCATCACAAGGGAAGAAGGTTGCGAGCTCCTCGCAGAAATCCATGGAGGCGAGTGTGGGAACCACGCGTCTTCCCGCACGCTGGTTGGTAAAGCCTTTCGGCATGGCTTCTACTGGCCTACGGCGCTCCAGGATGCCACTGAGCTGGTGAAGAAATGCGAAGCATGCCAATTTCATGCAAAGCAAATTCATACACCGGCTCAGCCCTTACAAATGATACCTCCTACATGGCCCTTCGCTGTGTGGGGGATGGACATCTTGGGACCCTTCCCAAGAGCCGTCGGGGGTTACAAGTTCCTGTATGTCGCCATTGACAAGTTCACCAAGTGGCCGGAAGCAACTCCAGTTGTGACGATCAACAAGCAATCTGCTATCAACTTTCTGCAATCCATTATAAGCAGATTTGGAGTCCCAAACAAGATCATCACTGATAATGGGACTCAATTCACAAGCTCCGCATTCCAAGGATATTGCGAAGACCTCGGCATACAAGTTTGCTACGCCTCCGTAGTTCACCCAGCCAGCAATGGCCAAGCCGAGAGAGCAAATGCAGAAATCCTTAAGGGACTCAAAACGCGCACCTATGAGCGTTTGAAGAAACATGGAGCCAACTGGATCGAAGAGCTTCCGCCCACTCTATGGGCCAACACGACTTCTCCAAACCGGTCAACCGAAGAAACACCCTTCTTTCTGGTGTACGGAGCTGAAGCAATCCTTCCTCCGGAAATCACCTTGGGTTCGCTCCGAGTCCGGACCTTCGACGAAGCCGCGCAGGACCAGCTCCGGCTTGAAGACCTAGACCTCCTCGAGGAGGGAAGGTGCCAAGCAGCTGTTCGGAATGCCCGATACCGCCAAGATCTTCGGCGCTATCACCAACGGCATGTACATCACCGACAGCTCGAGGAAGGCGATCTGGTGCTACGGAGAATACTATCCAGAGAAGGGTTAAACAAACTCTCCCCCAACTGGGAGGGGCCCTTCCGAGTGATCAAAGTATCCCGTCCCGGAAGCGTTCGCTTGGCTACCGAGGATGGGACACCTCTCCCGAATCCTTGGAACATCGAGCACCTCCGTAAGTTCTACACTTAATACCATGGAGGTGAGTCTTGAGTAACTTGGGGTGTATGTTATAGAGTCATTGTACAGAGTCGGGTAGTTCCTCCGGGAGAGCAGCCGGACCTTTCCCGAAATGTCCGCAAAGCTCATGCAACACTTGTCACAGTCTCAGGACTAAAAGTGTGGCTAACTACCCTGGGTCAAACGAGAAACCAAACACACTTAGCCTGGTTCCGTACCCTAAGAGTGTACTTGTTTCCCCTGTACCCCGGACCTATAATGAAAGACATCTTCATGTGAAATAGACTCCACGTGCATTTATTTTGTACAGGCTCAACATTTTTATTTTTCTCTTTCTTGTCTATAACAAAGACGTGCAATTCTTAAGAAATTTTAGTTTGACCAGTTTATATACGATTTGAGTTGTATTGTCAGTTCTTTTGGATTCAAATATCGCTCATGGCCAACTCGCCCGAAAGCCGCCAAGCCAATCTAGGGCCGAAGTGTGCTATCGACTTAGCCTGGTCAAGCACCCTAAGTACGCCACTCTACCTACACCCCGGCAGGCCGAAGTAAGGCGAGTCCATGAACAGTTGAATTTATGAGAAAAGGCAACGCATCCAGTTGTATTTAAAATTGCGTTCAACTTAAAGTTTTCTTAAGAATCGTAAGCCGCGACGAAATTATAGACAAGGAACGAATTTTACTATTTTTCTTGGCTTAAGTGTGCAGGAAAAATAAAGTCTACGTTGATGGAGAAAAGCCGGAGCTAACTAAGCTCCGACTCCCCAAAGGGGGCCAACCGTCGACGCTGAATACAAGATGGTGAAAAGACCCCGTAAATGGAGCCCGCTGCCAACAAACCAAGTGTTGGCTAAGGTCACTGCCGGAGCTACTCAGCTCCAACACCCCGGAGGACTAACTATCGACGCTCTACGTATTGATAGAGGCTATTGTCGGAGCTACCAAGCTCCAGCAATGGACAATGTCGGAGCTTCTAAGCTCCGACAACCTCAGGGGACCTTCACTATCGAAGACTTCGGATCTAAAAGCTACAAGTTCGGAGCAAATGAGTCTTCAACAAAACTCAATATCCTTTTGGTACATGTTCACAATCAAATTGTGTACATCTACCAGGTGGCCAAGTGAAGATAAAGATGTTGAAGACAAAAAGTGAAATTCGCAAAAAAAAATGTGGATTTCATTCATCTTGAGACAAGGGATTACAAAATTGGAAAAGGAAAAGAGAGAATACAAGTAAAAGGTACAGGGATGGTCCTAGACCCTACGGAAGAACTGAGCGACCTTCTCGGCAACCTCCGATATGTTAGCCCGGGCAGCTTCGCCTTCTCCTTCAATGGGACCTTCCAGCACCGGGTCCAGAGGGAACTGGGGATTCCGGCTGGTGTAGCACGTCAGCATGTATTCTGCGACGTTCTTTGACAGGGACTGCCCCTCAACCTCCAGCTGGTCCGAAATGGCGTCACCCATCTTAGAGAGCTTTCTACCTGCCGAGCTTAACGCCTGCAGCGCCAAGTCTAGTTCTGGCTCCGGATCATCCGGAAGCACGGGACTAAACCCCATCGGCGTCAGCGCGTCGTCAGCCTTGCTCAGGAACTCCCAAATTTGAAGGGAGTCTGAAGCCCTTGAGATCTTTTGTTCTTCCAGGGATCTTCTGGCCGCCACCAGTTCTGAATTCTCGCGAGTAAGGCGCTCCACCTCTTTAGCATTTTGCTGAATCTTTTCAGCAAGCTGCCTTTCGAGTCTTTCGAGCTCCTTCTCCCAGAGATGAATCTCGTTCCGGCGGTTGACCAGGTCCTTCTCCCTGCCCTTCACTTTCTTCTCCCTGGCAACGAGGGCACATTCTTGCTGGTAGAGCTCCTGTCCTCGCAGCCAGGCCTTCTCCTTCTCCTCAGCGCAACACGCATCCAATTGCTTGGTGCGTTCCTCGAGGCCCTTGTCAGCCAGAGCTACTTTCTCGCGAGCTCCTCTTCCCTCCTCAGGACGTCATCCCGCAGCTCCAGGAGTTTCTGCTCTTCATCCTCGAGCCGTCTCTCCCTCTCTTCAAGTGCCTCTCGGCGCTTGATGAGTGCGGTGTTGATGGCCTCAAGCTGTTCGTGCCGAGCATCGGCCGCGTCATTGGCATCTTTGGCCTGATTGTGGATCTCCTGGGATTGAGCGTCGAGGGCATGAGTCAGACTCTCCCGATCATCCAACAATTTGCCCTAGTACTCCAGGCGGACCTTTTCTTGCCTGATCCATTCCTTGTCGTCCGCCAGCCTCGACTGCGCCAGCTTGGTGTCGAAGTAGAGCCGGTTACGCCACCGCCTAAGGGTTTGGCGCTCCTCTTCAAGAGACTTGCTATCGTGGAAGAAGGCCAGTTGGACCTGACACAGGCTGGAGCAGGCGTTGTCGATAGACAATGACAACGGAATAGGTTCCGGACCTGCTGGGGCCACTCCCGCTGGTTCTAGCAGATCTTCAGAAACAAAAATTGGGTCCCACTCCACAAGAGTGGTCCCCTGGGACTCCGCGGCACTAGGGCCGTCCTCCGGGATGACCTCAGTCGCCATCAAGGAAGGTCCCACCACCAGGTCTTCATCCACCCCCTCAAGCAGGGGGCCAGCGACGTTTTCAGGGCGCTCCGGCTCGGCCGTGGGTACCTCCAACGTCACTGCTTCCGGAGCAGAAGCCGCCTCTGGTCCTGGCTTGGACATCTCCTCCGATGGGGGCTCAAGCACCGAAGCCTCATCAACAGCCGGCTCGGGCGCCGGAAGGTCTTCATCTCCAACCGGCACTATGGCCGGATATCCAACAATAACCGGCTCTGCGGCCGGTGCTTCTGAGGTAACCGGCTCAACTGCCGGGACTTCATAAACACCCAGCTCGCTTGCCGGGATTCCAACCGCCTCCGGCTCAACCGTCGGGGCTTCAACAACTTCCGGCTCTGAGGCCGGAATTACCGCTTCCTCCGGCTCAACCGCCGAAGCTTCCATCATCACAGCATCAGGACCCGGAGCTTCAGCCTCCGAGACAAGTGCCGTTGTCGCATCTTCTCTCCCGTGGTCCAGCGCTACCACGGGAACCTCAGGGGATGAGTCGAGGTCCATGACCACGACAGCCGGCGTCGGAGCTGTCGCGGCTTCCGCCACTGCCGGAGCTGGCGCCGGAGCAGGAGCAGAGGGTTCCGCCCTCGCAGTCTCAGCTGCTGCGGCTGAAGGCGGAGCCTCGCCCTTTTTCTTGGGAACGCTGCAGATGATGGATAAAGAAACTCAAAAAACAGTTACTATAACAAAGTGACTGTCCAGAGAAAAGTTCAAAACTTACCTCGGGAGGTTTCCGCACCAGCTTGCTTGGAACCTCTTTCCCGGACGCTCCGGGCTAACCACCGCAGCCGCTGGTGTAGACGCCCTAGAGGACCTCCTGGGACCTGATGCAGCAGCGGGCGCTTCCTCAGTCGGGGCCCCCCTCAGCAGAGAAGCACCTCCGGACCTAGGGGCCCCAACTGACCCTGGCGCTGGAGTCACGCACTCGGAGCTGACATCATGAGGAGGCACCACCGTGGACACCATCGCGGCGGCCGCAGGAGACCTCTCCCTCCGGGGAGAAGGAGGTGACACCAAGGCTGCGGACCTGGAGGACCCTATGGCAGCCGAATATTTCCTCTTCCGGCGCACGGGTTCCTCCGCCAGCTCCTTACCCTTGCCGATGACCTCAGTCATGGGCTTCAGAGCAGGGGGGCCACCTTCGGGGACTTCTGAGATCATCACTTTGGTGGTCGATCTCCTCTCGACGATACCGAGGTCGTCGAGTTCCCGCGTTTTCCGCCGGAGCTCCCTCCGGAACTCTACCGCCTCGTTCAGGGGGGGGGGGAGCCGATGGCGGTAACAAGTCATCACCCGCAATGTCGATGCCGTGCTGGAATTTCTTGAGGTGGAACTCCAAGGTTTTCCTCGCCATGTCGGACTTCCGCCCGGACTCGATCCGGTCGCTATCCATCATGCCGCTGAGGGCCCAAGCGAGTTTCTCCCTCCTCTTCAGCAGTGCCCACCTGTTAACCAGGAAATTTCAAAACACCGCTTGAGGAGTTAGACCTCCTTCCACGCACTGGCGGATCCTGGTCAGAGCAGGGTTGAAGGTTTCCGCCAACACCGGAGCTTCACTCCAGATTGTCGTGTCGATGCTGGGGAGGCCTTCGGGCAACTCCAGTCTCTCGTGCTCCTCCACCCGGACCACTATCCAATCTTTCTTCCAGTCATCCCACTTCCCAGAAGGGAACGGCCGGAGGTACTTGAATGGGCATTTCTTGCGCTTCACAGAGTAGTAGAAGCCAAGATACTCATTGCTCCTCCCGGTGGTATGGACGGTGAAGAAGGCCCGAAAGAGTTCGACGCAGGGGGGAATGCCCACCCACATCTCACAGAAGTGGACAAAGATCGATACGAGGAGAATGGAGTGAGGGCCAAGGTGGTATAGCTGCAGACCATAGAAGTCTAGCAGCATCAAGAAGAAAGAAGAAAAAGGTGGGATCAACCCCACCATGGCGTACGAAGAAAAGTACACCATCTCGCCAGCACGCTCCTTCTCGAAGGGGAGCTCTCCGCCGGCACGGACCGAGTGGTTGAAGAAGTCCGAGGACCACCGCATGAGGGCCCGGACCTTCTTCAAATCATTGTCGGTCTTCAAGCGACTCTCGCGCAGACGCAACTCCATCGCGGCACAGCTAGGCAAGAGAAGAGGAGCGAAGTACGAGTCGGGAGTTTGAGCGCAAGATCAGATGAGAGGCGTAAAGAACTTCCGACAGTGCGCGCTTTCCTTCTTAAGTAAGCCCTCGCAACGCTTGGATGGAAACCGCAGGGAAGTTGAAGATATCACTCAAGAATTCAACCCAACCGATGACAAGAGGGCCCGGGACCACCCCGACGATCAAGTCGAGGCTCTTACCCAGGCGAACGGTTGTCATCACGAGGCGGGAAACCCAAAGGCGGCGGCCTGACAGGGCGCGCGGAACCGATACGATTTTCGTATCGGGAACTGGCGACCTTCAATTGCGTGAGATCCGCATGTCAAAGATCTCATCTGCCGCCTGAGGTGCGCCACGCGGCGGGATCTAACTGTAAATCCCTGCCAACGGCACCTCCGAAGACCCTTGAAGACCCAGTTCAAGAGTCGCAAGGATGGACCCACCTCCGATGGAATAACTTCACCCCAGTGATCTTCCTCGGAGGTAGGTCCAGGGGGCCACTGTCGGTACCCTAAAAACCGCACACCCCTTGAGGTTACAAAGATTTCAAAGGAAAGCCATCTACTTGGGTTGAAGACCCTCGGAGGCCCACTTGTCAGACATGACCGGACCTGCTTCTCCAACATGGTTAATCCCTGGGTCGCCACGTGTACTGCCAAACCGGAGCTACCGCCCACAAGGGGGAAGCTCCGAGCCAGGTACCGAAACGGCACCTCCGGACTTAACCCCGGACCGAGAGAAGCTCCGGAGTAGACACGTGACTGGTAGCCCCGGAGCTACCTGCTTCCCACAGCAAGCTCCGGAGCCGCCACGTGTCCAATCGTCGGACCTGCCAACCTCTAACCTCCGGAAGACCTTGTAATGGCTCCGGATCTTCAAAGAAGAGCCAAGGACTTCAAGACCCGATTAAGTGTCATTAATGCCATATTAATGACACTTAAACGAACGATCTTAACACCAGTAACGGCAATGTCGGAGCCCGTTACAGGATCATTAACAGCAATTAATCGTGTATCAATACTAGTAACCGCCAGGGCCACATGTCGGGCCAGGCTAGCTTGTAACGGCTTGTCTTTGTACTATAAAAGGACATGCCGACGATACACCCAAGGAGGTTCACAGACGAACTCACACACCCGATACACTCGTGACAAGCTAATACAACACCAACACACCCGTGGAGTAGGGTATTACGCTCAGGCGGCCCGAACCACGTAAACTCTTGTGTCTCCTGTGTCAAACTCCTATTCACCTTCTTGAATCTCCACGCGCCCACACCGAACTTCAAACTCTCCAATCACTTTAGCAGTGTAGGGGGATCTGCCGGCTCCAACAGTCGATATTGACTTTTGCCAAACATCCCCAAGTACGCAAGTATGAAAGTGATGGTTTTCTCCCAACCCACTCCTCATAAGGGTTTTTCTCTTTATTCTTGTTTGGAACTCGGTTTAGGACATGACATGAAGTCAATAGAGCCTCCCCCACCATACCTTAGATAAACTGAACGTGTCTAACATGGAATTCACCAAGTCACACAATGTGCGGTTTTTCCTCTCGGCTATCCTGTTTGATTGGGGTGAATAGGGAGGCGTCCTCTCATGTATAATACCGTGTTCCGCACAAAAATCATCAAATATTTTTGGAAAATACTCACCACCACGATCTGACCTAAGACGTTTGATCTTTCTCTCTAATTGAGTTTCTACTTCAGATTTATAGATTTTAAAGTAGTCTAAAGCTTCATCTTTAGTTTGCAACAAGTAAACATAACAGAATCTAGTAGAATCGTCTATTAATGTCATAAAATATTTATTTCCACCTTTTGTCAACACACCATTCATCTCGCATAGATCAGAATGTATGAGTTCTAATGGTGCCATGTTTCTCTCCTTGGCTGCCTTGTGAGGCTTTCGAGGTTGCTTTGACTGCACACAACTATGGCACTTAGAACCTTTGACAATAGTGAATTCCAGAATTAATTTGAGACTAGATAGCCGATTCATTAAACCAAAATTAACGTGACATAAACGAGAATGCCAAACACTTGCATCATCATTAATACCGCCACAAATATGGTTTACCGACTTATTACTAAACTCCAAAAGAGAAAAGCGGAACAGGCCTCCGCATTCATAGCCTTTACCAATAAATTGTCCATGCTTAGATACAACTATTATATTGGACTCTAAAACTACTTTAAACCCATCTCTGCATAGAAGGGTACCGCTAACAAGATTCTTATTCATAGTAGAGACATGCTGCACGTTCTTCAGTTGGACAATCTTTCCCGAAGTGAACTTTAGATCGACCGTGCCAACACCACGAACAGAAGCATGTGATCCATTCCCCATTAGGACGGTGGAATCCCGGACGAACTGGTAAGAAGTAAACATGGACATGTCAGAACATACATGAACATTAGCACCCGTATCAAACCACCAAGATGGTGTTTGAGAAACAGAAAGAACAGTAAAGGAATTACCGTACCCATCTGCATTGCTGGATGTCACGATGTTGACATTCTTTTTCCCTTTGCGATTTGCCCTCTCAGGACAGTTCTTGGAAATATGTCCCTGCTCCCCACAGGTGTAGCAGCAGTCATCATTGGCTTTGTTTGACTTCTTCTTCTTGAAAGCAGTAGTTTTGTTTGGCTTGAATAGAGACTTGTTCCCTTTGTTCTTGACATAGGGTTTCTGCACTGTCGACTGTTGGAGTCGGCAGATCCCCTAACACTATGAGAAGTGTTTGAAGGAGTTTGTGGTTCGGTCTGGGCGCGCGGAGATCTAAGAAAGTGAAATGCGATTTGGACACGAGTGACACGGTGGTTTACGTGGTTCGGGCCGCCTGAGCGTAATACCCTACTCCACGGGTGTGTGTTTGTTGTATTAACTTGTGAGCTTCAGAGTGTTCGAGAGTTCTCTCCCCGTGTATCGTCGGTTTGTCCTTTTATAGCACAAGGACAAACCGTTACAAGTCAGCCTGGCCCGACATGTGGCCCTGGCGGTTACTAGTATTGATACGCGAGATTAATTGTTGCTAATAACCCTGTAACGGCTCCGACAGTGCCGTTACAGGTGTTAATATCATCCGATTAAGTGTCATTAATGTGGAATTAATGATAATTAATCGGGTCTTGAAGTCTGCAGCTGTCCTTTGGAGATCCGGAGCCGTTACAACGTCTCCCGGGGATTTGAAGCGGTTTAGCTCCGACGTATGGACACGTGGCAGCTCCGGAGCTTGCTTGGGAGAAGCGGGAAGCTCCGGGGTGACCTGGCACGTGTCATGTCCGGAGCTTCTCTCGGTCGGGGGCTACCTCCGGAGGTGCCGTTTCAGTACTTGGCCCGGAGCTTCACCCTTGCGGGTAATAGCTCTGGGCTGACAGTACACGTGGCAACCTAGAGGTTAACCATGTTGGAGAAGCGGGTCCGGTCACGTCTGGCGAGTGGGCCCCCAAGGGTCTTCAATTTGAGTTGATGTCCTTCCCTTGAGATCTTTGTAACCTCAGGGGGTGTATGGTTTTTAGGGTACCGACAGTGGCCCCCTGGACCTACCTCCGGGGAAGGCCAACGGGATGGAGTCGTTCCGCCGGAGGTGGGTCCATACTTGTGACTCTTGAACTGGGTCTTCAAGAGTCTTCGGAGGTGCCTTTGGCGGGGCTTTATGGTTGAGTCCCGACGCGTGGCGCACCTCAGGCGGCAGATAAGATCTTTGACGTGCGGATCTCTCGCAATTGAAGGTCGTCGGTTCCCGATACGGAAACCGTATCGGTTCCGCGCGCCTTGTCAGTCCGCCGCCTTTGGGTTTCCCGCCTCGTGATGACAACTGTTCGCCTGGGTAAGAGCCTCGACTTGATCGTCAGGGTGGTCCCGGGCCCTCTTGTCATCGGCTGGGTCGAATTCTTGAGTAGTATGCTTAACTCCCCTGCAGTTTCCATCCAAGCGTTGCGAGGGCTTACTTAAGAAGGAAAGCGCACCGTCGGGAGTTCTTTACGCTTTCCATCTGTTCTTGCGCTCAAACTCCCAACTCGTGCTTTGCTTTTCTTCTCTCGCCTAGCTGTGCTGCGATGGAGTTGGGTCTGCGTGAGAGTCGTTTGAAGACGGAGAGCGATCTGAAGAAGGTCCGGACCCTCATGGGGTGGTCGTCGGACTTCTTCAACCGTTCAATCCGCACCGGAGGAGAGCTTCCCTTTAAAAAGGAGCGCTCCGGCGAAATGGTATACTTTTCATCGTATGCCATGGTGGGGTTGATCCCACCATTTTCTTCCTTCTTTTTGATGCTGCTGGACTTCTATGGTCTGCAGCTATACCACCTTGGCCCTCACTCCCTTCTCCTTGTGTCCATCTTTGTCCACTTCTGCGAGATGTGGGTGGGCATTCCTCCCTGCATCGAGCTCTTCCGCACTTTCTTCACCGTCCAAACCACCGGCCGAAGTGACGAGTACCTTGGCTTCTACTACTTTGTGAAGCGCAAGAAGTGCCCGTTCAAGTACCTCCGGTCGTTCCCTTCCGGGAAGTGGGATGACTGGAAGAAAGATTGGGTAGTTGTCCGGGTGGAGGAGCACGAGCGGTTGGAGTTGCCAGACGGTCTGCCCGGCATTGACACGTCGGTGTGGAGCGAAGTTCCGGTGCTGGCGGCAGCTTTCGACCCCGTCTTGTCCAGGATCCGCCAATGTGTGGAGGGAGGATTGACTCCCCAGGCGGTGTTCTGCAACTTCCTGTTCAACAGGTGGGCACCGCTGAAGAGGAGGGAGAAGCTCGCCTGGGCCCTCAACAGCGTGATGAACGAAGACCGGGTTGAAACCGGGTTGAAGTCCAGCATGGTGGGGAAGTCCTTGGAGTTTCACCTCAAGAAATTCCAGCACGGCATCGATGTAGACGGAGCGTACTTGACTCCGCCACCGGCTTTCCTCCCCCTGAACGAGGAAGTTGAGTTCTGCAGGGAGCTCCGGCGGAAGATGCCCGCGCTTGACGACCTTGGCGTCGTTGAGAGAAGATCGACCGCCTCGTTGGCGATCCCCGGGTTGTCGGAAGGCGGCTCCGCCCCTGTCTCTCAGCCAAGAGCTGAGGTCACCGGCAAGGGCAAGGAGCTGGCGGAGGAGCCAGAGAGCCGGAAGAGGAAGTTGCGTCATGCTGACGGGAGGTCCGTCGGGCTTGCTACTTCCCCGCCAGTTCCCCGTCCTCAGGAAGGAGGGTCCTCCGCTGCTGTAGCGTCTGTCCCCGTGGTGGGGTCTTTTCGGAGCGCTACTGTTCCGGCGGTGGGATCCTCCCGGAGTACGGCTGTCCCCGTGATGGGTCCCTCCGGAGGTGCCAGCTCCGGACAGGCAACTCCGATTCGAGAAGCGGTGAGGGCCTCCAGGTCTAGGAGTTCCTCCCGGTCAAGGAGAGCTCCGACCCGGGAAACGCCCGCGGCTACGGCAAGTCCTGGGAGTCCTCCCGGAGCTCCTACGCCGACCGTGGCCAGCCCGGAACGTCCGGGAAAGAGGTTTCGCGCAAGCTGGTGCGTGAACCTCCCAAGGTAATTTTTCTTGCTTACCTCAATTAACTTTTAATTATAGCATCTGTTTGCTCAATTTCTTCATTCTTCATCTGCAGCGTTCCCAAGAAGGGGAGTGAAGCTCCGCCCTCAGCCACAGTGTCTGAGGCTGCGAGGGCTTCTGCTCCAGCCCCGGTGCCGCCTCAGGCGGAGGCTGCGACAGCTCCGGCGCCGGCTGTCGTGGTCATGGACCTCGACTCATCTCCAGAAGTTCCCGTGGTAGCGCCGGACCACGGGATTGAAGATGCGCCAGCGGCACCCGCTCCGGAGGTTGAAGCTCCGGGCCCTGGTGCTGCAGAAGTAGATGCTCCGGCTGTCGAGCCGGAGGAAGTAGCGGTCCCGGCTTCAGAGCCGGAAAATGCTGGAGCTTCGGCGGTCGATCCGGAGGCAGCTGAAGCCCCGGCGTGCGAGCCGGAAGTTGAAGTGGTTCCGGCAATTGAGCCGGTTACTTCTGAAGCTCCGGTCGCAAGGCCGGTAGTTATTGGAGCGCCGGCTGCAGAGCCGGTGGTGGTGGAGGCAGGGGAGCTTGAGCTCCCCTCAGAAGAAGCGTCCCGGCCGGAGCCATTGGAGGCGACGACGTCGATGGTACCCGTGGCGGAGCCAGAGTGCCTGAACGAAGTCGCCGGCCCCCAGCCTGAGGGGGCGAATGAAGATTTGGTGGCGGGACCTTCTTCAGTGGCGACTGAGGCCATCCCGGAGGAGGGCCCTAGTGCCTTGGAAGCTCGGGGTTCCGCTCTCGCAGAGTGGGACCCAATTTTTGTAAATGAAGACCCGCTGGAACCAGCGGAGAAGACCCCAGAAGGTCCGGAGCCCATCTCGCTGTCGATGTCCATCGACAACGCTTGCTCCAGTCTGCGCCAAGTCCAACTAGCCTTCTTCCACGACAGCAAGGTTCTTGAAGAGGAGCGCCAAACCCTGAGGAGGTGGCGTAATAGACTCCAATTCGAGACCAAGCTGGCGCAGTCGAGGATTGCTGCGGACAAGGAATGGATCAAGCGGGAGAAGGTCCGCTTGGAGCTCTGGGGTGAGATGCTGGACGAGAGGGAGAGCATGACTCACAACCTCGACGCCCAATCCCGGGAGTACCACGACCAAGCTAAAGCTGCCAATGATGCGGCCAACGCCCGGTACGATCAACTCGAAGCCATCAGTACCGCACTCATCAAGCGCCGAGAGGCGCTTGAGGGAAGGGAAAAGCGGCTCGAGGATGAGGAGCAAAAACTCCTGGAGCTACGGGATGACGTCTTGCGACGTGAAGAAGAGCTCGCCGAGAAGACAGCTCTGGCGGACAAGGGCCTCGAGGAGCGCACTAAAAAATTGGAAGAGCGCTGCCTCGAAGAGGAGGAGAAGACCTGGGTGCGAGGGCAGGAACTCTACGAGTATGAGTGTGCCCTCATCGCCCGGGAGAAGAAAATAGAGGCTAGGGAGAAAGACCTGGTCGACCGCCGGAACAAGATCCACCTCCGGGAGGAGGAGCTCGGAAGACTCGAAAAGCGGGTTGCTGCGAAGATTCAGCAAAACGCCAAAGAAGTTGAGCGCCTCTCCCGCGAGAATTCGGAGCTGGCGGCGGCCCGGAGGTCCTTGGAAGAGATGAAGGGCCTGAGGAAGACGGACTCCCTGCAAATTTGGGAGTTCCTGAGCAAGGCCGACGACGCGCTAGCGCCGATGGGTTTCAGCCCCGTGCTTCCGGATGATCCGGAGCCGGAGCCGGACCTTGCGCTGCAAGCGTTGAGCGCTGCGGGCAGCAAGCTCTCCAAGGTGGGCGACGTCATCGCGGACCAGTTGGAGGTCGAGGGGCAATCCCTGGCTAGGAACGTCACAGAATATGTGTTGACGTGCTACACTAGCCGGAACCCCCGATTCCCTCTGGACCCGGTGCTTGAAGGCCCAGTTGAAGGAGAAGGCGAAGCTACCCGAGCCAGCGTGTCGGAGGTCGCCCAGAAGGTCGCTGAGTTCTTCCATAGGGTCTAGGACTATCTTTCTTAGCCTTTATTTGTATCTTCTCTTCTTCCTCAATTTTGTAATCCTTTGTCCCCAGATGTAATCTCCGGTCTTCAAATGAAATGAAATCCCCAATTTTTCGTGAATTTCATTTTTTGTCTTCAACATCTTTGTCTTCACTTGGCCCCCTGGTAGATGTGCACAATGTGATTGTGGACATGTACCAAAAGGATGTTGAGTTTTGTTGAAGACAAATTTGCTTCGAACTCGTGTAGTTTAGGTCCGAAGTCTTCGATAGTGAAGGTCCCTTGAAGTCATCGGAGCTTAGAAGCTCCGGCATTGCCCATTGTCGGAGCTTAGTAGCTCCGGCAATAGCCTCTACCAACACGTTGAGTGTCGATAGTTAATACTTCAAGGTGTCGGAGCTTAGTAGCTCCGGCAATGACCCTTGCCACGCCTGGCTTGCTGGCAACAGACTCTAGTGATAGAGTCTTCTCACCATCTTCAAGTTAACGCCGGTGGGAGTCGGAGCTTGGTTAACTCCAATTTTTCTCCATCAATGTTGGGTTTATTCTTCCTGCACACTTAGGCCAAGAAAAACAGTAAAATTCGTTCCTTATCTATAACTTCGTTGCGGCTTACGGTTCTCAAGAGAATTTCAAGTTGAACACGATTTTTAGTATGATTGGATGAATTGTCTTTTCTTTTAGATCTAATTGTCCATGGACCCACCTTACTTTGGCCTGCCGGGGTGTAGGTAGAGTGGCGTACTTAGGGTGCTTGACCAGGCTAAGTCGATAGCGCACTCCGGCCCTAGAATGGCTTGGCGGCTTTCAGGCGAGTTGGCCACAGACGACATTTAAATCTAAAAAATCCGACAATTCAACTCAAATCGTACATAAATCGGTTAAACTAGAACTTCTTAAGAATTGCACGTTTCTGTTATAGACAAGAAAGAGAAAAATAAAAATGTCGAGCCTATGCAAAAATGAATGCACGTGGAGTCTATTTCACATGAAGATGTCTTTCATTATAGGTCCGGGGTACATGGGAAACGAGTACACTCTTAGGGTACGGAACCAGGCTAAGTGTGTTTGGTTTCTCGTTTAACCCAGGGTAATTAGCTACACTTCTAGTCCGGAGACTGTATCAAGTGTTGCATGAGCTTTTCAAACCTTTCGGGAAAGGTCCGGCTGCTCTCCCGGAGGAATTACCCGACTCTGTACAATGACTCTATAACATACACTTCAAGTTACTTAAGACTCACCTCCGTGGAATTAAGTGTAGAACTTACGGAGGTGCTCGATGTTCCAAGGATTTGGGAGAGGTGTCCCATCCTCGGTAGCCAAGCGAACGCTTCCGGGACGGGATACTTTGATCACTCGGAAGGGTCCTTCCCAGCCGGGGGAGAGTTTGTTTTGCCCTTCTCTGGATAGTATTCTCCGTAGCACCAGATCGCCTTCCTCGAGCTGTCGGTTATGTACATGCCGCTGATGATAGCGCCGAAGAGCTTGACGGTATCGGGCATTCCGAACAGCTGCTTGGCACCTTCCCTCCTCGAGGAGGTCTAGGTCTTCACGCCGGAGCTGGTCCTGCGCGGCTTCGTCGAAGGTCCGGACTCGGAGGGAACCCAGGGTGATCTCCGGAGGAAGGATCGCTTCTGCTCCGTACACCAGGAAGAAGGGTGTTTCTCCGGTTGCCCGACTTGGAGAAGTCCTGTTAGCCCATAGAGTGGGCGGAAGCTCCTCGATCCAATTAGCTCCGTGCTTTTTCAAACGCTCATAAGTGCGCGTTTTTAGTCCTTTAAGGATTTCTGCGTTTGCTCTCTCGGCTTGCCCATTGCTGGCAGGATGAGCTACGGAGGCGTAGCAAACTTGTATGCCGAGGTCTTCGCAATATCCTTGAAATGAGGAGCTTGTGAACTGAGTCCCATTATCAGTGATGATCTTATTTGGGACTCCGAATCTGCTCACGATAGATTGTAGAAAATTGATTGCAGATTGTTTGTTGATCGTCACAACAGGAGTAGCTTCCGGCCACTTGGTGAACTTGTCGATGGCGACATACAGGAACTTGTAACCTCCGACGGCTCTTGGGAAGGGTCCCAAGATGTCCATCCCCCACACGGCGAAAGGCCACGTAGGAGGTATCATTTGTAAGGGCTGAGCAGGTGTATGAATTTGCTTTGCATGAAATTGGCATGCTTTGCATTTCTTCACTAGCTCAGTAGCATCCTGGAGCGCTGTTGGCCAGTAGAAGCCGTGCCGAAAGGCTTTTCCGACCAGCGTGCGGGAAGACGCGTGGTTCCCACACTCGCCTCCATGGATTTCTGCGAGGAGCTCGCAGCCTTCTTCCCTTGTGATGCACCGCATTAGGATGCCGTTGGCACCGCGCCGGTAGAGATCCCCTTCTACCAACGTGTATCTTTTAGCCAATCTGACTACCCGGTCAGCGGATACATCATCGTCAGGAAGGATGTTGTCTTTCAAGTAGTTCCGGATCTCCGAGATCCATGCATCGGAACTGACTTGAGCATTTGAGTCTTGCGTGCTGGGTTGCTCGGAGCTTCCGGCAGCACCTACGACCCTTGATGGCTGCCATGGTAACAGGGCCATCGGGACCGTCAGCTTCGGGATGCTGATCTCGCCCCCTTCGTTCAGCTCGGCAGGCTGAACTGTGGGTTTTGACATCCTCCGGACAAAGGTTCCGTCAGGAGCCGGAGCTCCGGTTGACGCCTTGGTCGAGAGTTCGTCAGCTTCAGCGTTGTGAGCACGCTGAACATGGTGAAGGTCTAGGACTTCGAAGTCCTTCTGAAGCCTCTGGACTTCAAGGAGATAAGCAGCCAGCTGGAGATTATTGCAGGAGCATTCACCCTTCACCTGTTTGATAACAAGTTGTGAATCTCCTTTGACCAGCAACTGCTTGACACCAAAGGATAGTGCCACCTTTAATCCATATATGAGTGCTTCGTACTCCGCCATGTTGTTGGTTGCCTTGAAATCAAGGTGCACCATGTATCTTACCTTCTCCCCGGTTGGTGCGAGGAGAAGGATTCCAGCTCCGGCTCCCTGCTTTTGCATGGAGCCGTCGAAGTAAAGGGTCCAGTGAGGCTTAGTGAAGGCCGGAACTTGTGGTTCCTTCTTCTGCTCGCTGGGGCCCCCAGAGTTTGATGGAGAGGGAGTCCATTCTGCCACGAAATCTGCCAACGCTTGACTCTTGATTGCTTGTCTTGGAATGAATTCGAGGTCGAATTCAGCCAGTTCCGCTGCCCACTTTGCAATATTCCCAGTTGAATTGGGATTATGCAGAATCGCTCGAAGTGGATATGAGGTTACCACCGAGACTTTGTGAGCTTGGAAATAATGTCGAAGCTTCCTTGAGGCAATAAGAACTGCGTAGAGCATCTTATGTACCTCTAGGTATCGAGTCTTGGCATCATGTAACACTTCACTGATGAAGTATACTGGGCGTTGAACGGTCCGGACCCTCCCGGAGGGGTCCGGAGCTTCCTCTCCATTGATCCGGACCCTGTCGGAGGGGTCCAAACTATATTCGAGGACCTCCGGGTTCTGGGTGGAGGAACTCGGAGCTTCTTCAGGAATGACCTGGATCCTATCGGAAGGATCTGGGTCCTCTGAAGTGACTTCTTGAGGATTCAAGTCTGGGAGCTGGGACCCAGACCTGCTTTCGGGAACCTCCGGATCCTCCCGAAGGGATCTGGATTCCTGAGTATTGGGCAGTTCCGGTCTCTCCGCAACCAGAACCATACTGACGACTTCGTCAGCTGCTGAAATATAAAGCAATAAAGGCTCACCAGGGTTCGGAGCTACCAAGACTGGTAGAGTGGTGAGGAACTGTTTCAGCTCCTGGAATGCCTTCTCTGCCTCTTCAGACCATTGGAATGGTCCGGACTTCCTCAGTAACTTGAAGAAGGGAAGTGCCCTTTCCGCCAGTCTTGAAATGAATCGACTGAGGGCTGCTAGACATCCAGTTAATTTTTGGACGTCTTTGATGCGGGTTGGTGGCCGCATGTCTTCGATGGCTTTTATCTTCGCCGGATTAGCCTCTATACCCCGGTGACTTACCAGGAAACCAAGAAGCTTTCCGGAACTAACCCCGAAGACGCACTTGTCTGGGTTTAGCTTCGTGCGGGTGGCCCGCAGCTTGTCGAAGACAGCCTGCAAGGTATCCAAGAGGGACTCCTTGTTTTTGACTTTGACCACAATGTCATCAACGTACACCTCCACTATGTCTCTGATGAGTTCTTCGAAAGTTTTGTACATTGCTCGTACAAAAGTTGAAGCTGCATTCTTGAGACCAAAAGGCATGGCTGTGTAACAATACAATCCATCCACTGTGATGAATGAAGTATGTTCTTCATCTTCCCTAGACATCCGGATTTGATGATATCCCGAATATGCGTCTAGAAAACACAGCAACTCACACCCAGAGGTGGAATCCACTATCTGGTCTATTCTAGGTAGTGGGAATGGATCTTTTGGACATGCCTTATTCAGTGTGGTGTAGTCGATGCACATCCGAAGTTTCCCGCCGGCCTTAGGCACAACGACTGGGTTTGCCAGCCATTTTGGATGGTAGACTTCTCGGATGAATCCGGCTTCGAGCAACTTCTTCACTTCTTGTCGGATGAAGTTCTGTCGCTCTACAGATTGCTTCCGAGGTTTCTGGTGTACAGGCCGAGCGTCGGGGTAAATCTTCAGATTGTGCTCAATCACTTCCCTGGGGATCCCAGGCATTTGTGACGGTTGCCAGGCAAACACGTCAACATTAGCCCGGAGGAAAGTGATGAGCGCGAGTTCCTATTTGTCGTTCAAGCCACCCGATATGCGGGTAGTTTGAGTGACATCGGAACCAATTTGGACGACTTTGACGGGAATGTCGGTGTCGCCGCTTGGCTGCACACGGGGTGCAGAGGTCGAGCCTCGTTGACGAATGCTCGGAGGTTGTGGAGCTTGCTTCTGTCTGGAATCCTCCTCTTGCGCTGTGGTGAGTGCATGGAGTTCTTCCAGAGCAGTTACTCCGGCAGTGCGATCTCCACGGATCCGGAGAACGCCTACTGGTGTCGGCATCTTCAACACCAGGTATCCATAATGAGCAGCTGCCATGAATTTGTACAAGGCAGGTCTACCCAAAATGGCGTTGAATGGTAAGTTGATCTGAGCGACGTCGAAGACCAACTTTTCGGTGCGATACTTCTCCCGGGTCCCGAAGGTAACAGGGAGAGTGATAGCTCCGAGTGGGGTTATGGCCCCCGGACCTACTCCGGAGAAAGGTCGAGAGGGCTGGAGGTCTGAAGGTCGAAGCTGAAGCTTAGTGAAAGCTTCGAAGCTGATGAGATTAAGCCCCGAACCTCCATCTACCAGGACATGATGGAGCTGGATGTTGTTGATGGTGGGGGATACCATCAAGGGCAGCTGGCCAGCTCCGACCATGCTTTGAGGACAATCCGAAGCATCGAAAGTGATGGGTGTGTCCATCCACTTTCGATGTGGCTCCGGTCTAGCTGTAGGAGCTACAGCAGCCATATCCCGTCGCATGGTCTTAATGACGCGACGAGAGGTGATGTCCCATGATCCACCAAAGATGGTGTTCATGGTTTTTCGACGTTCGTTGTCGGAGACGTCGGAATCATCGTCGACGGAGGTGTAGACGGCTTTCAAGACCTTTTTGGGGTCTTGAAACCCTAACTCCTCTTCAGCCGGAGCTTCATCGACCTTTTGTTTTCCCTCCCTCTGACGGAAGGGAGACCCTTCCCGGCGCTTGTGGTAGCGCTCGGCAAGGTTTTGGACCTCCCGGCAATCCTCCAGTCTGTGGCTGCCCGTTTTGTGAATGGGGCACCACATCTTGGATTTGCCACCGTCTTCGGAAGACGGTCGAGGTCGCTTCTCGGGGCGTGGCCCCCGGCCACCAGGAGTTGCAGTGGTTGCAACGTTGGATGTGCCGGCCGACGGCTTCTTCTTGCCGTTGGTCTTCTTTTTCTTCTTGCCACTCCCGGAGGTAGTGACTTCTTCTTTGGAGGATTTTTTATGATCCTCCAAGGCTGGTTTGGAGTGCATTTCACGGCCCTCCGCAGCTCTGGCACATTTGTCAGCCAGGCTGAAGAGCTCCGTGACACTGGTGATCTCTTTGATCGCCAGTTTCTCCAACATCTTCTTGTCTCGTACACCCTGTCTGAATGCTACAATGACAGAAGCGCTTGAGATAGAAGGGATTGTGTTACGTACCTGAGAGAATCTCTGGATGAATGACCGCAAAGATTCTCCTCCTTTTTGCACGACCGCAAAAAGGTCCAGTTCGGTGCCCGGACGGGTGTATGAACTCCCGAAATTGGCGGTGAACTGGCGGCATAGCTCCTCCCAACTGTCGATAGAGTTGGGCGGAAGGCTCATAAACCAGGACCTAGCGGTCCCAGTTAAGGCCACTGGAAAGTAATTGGCCATTACAGCCTCATTTCCTCCAGCTGCTAGGATCGCAGTGGAGTATATCTGTAGAAATTCTACGGGATTGACAGTCCCGTCGAATTTTTCCGGCAAGTGTGGCCGGAACTTCTGTGGCCATCTAACCATACGCAGGTGCATGGCTAGGGCGGAACAGCCTCCTCCTACTCCTTCCAGAGTAGAAAGATCTTGAGCATCTCGTCTTTCTCGAGCTCGCTCGATGTGGACACGGCCATCCTGTTGGCGGTATCGGCGATCAAGCTCCGCTCGGAGGTCGTGTGTCGAAAGCCGAGATGCAGTATGGGCACGTCGTGCCCCAGAGGGCAACGACGTCACTTGCTGTGACGCAGCTCTTCTTCGGTTGTTGGAGACATGTGGACCAAGTCTTCCAGACAACGTTCGTCGCTGCGACGGGGCCCGCCCTGAAGGAGGTGGACCCTGATTGTTGGGGCGTTCGGCCGCTGCTGCGACCAAATGCTCAATATCAGCTCTCCATTGCTCCATGGCACCTTGAGATGCATCCGGAGGTGGTGGTCGCTGAAGGAGAGCACGCGCTGCATGGAGCGCGTGTTCTGGGTTGTCACGACTTGCCGGCGCAGAATGTGACGCCGGTGCACCATCATGTCTTTCGGCATGTCTTGCCGGAGAAGATGGTGGTGGTGGGAGTGTGACTCCCGCTGGAACTGAGGCTCCTGCCGGTGGTTGCATGTTGGAGGGATTGCCTCCGACAGTCTGAGCAGCAGGTTGCCCGTTGGATGATCCAGCTGCTGAATTCACCATTCTTGAAGATCTCAGGCGCCCCTACCTGGCGCGCCAACTGTCGACTGTTGGAGTCGGCAGATCCCCTAACACTATGAGAAGTGTTTGAAGGAGTTTGTGGTTCGGTCTGGGCGCGCGGAGATCTAAGAAAGTGAAATGCGATTTGGACACGAGTGACACGGTGGTTTACGTGGTTCGGGCCGCCTGAGCGTAATACCCTACTCCACGGGTGTGTGTTTGTTGTATTAACTTGTGAGCTTCAGAGTGTTCGAGAGTTCTCTCCCCGTGTATCGTCGGTTTGTCCTTTTATAGCACAAGGACAAACCGTTACAAGTCAGCCTGGCCCGACATGTGGCCCTGGCGGTTACTAGTATTGATACGCGAGATTAATTGTTGCTAATAACCCTGTAACGGCTCCGACAGTGCCGTTACAGGTGTTAATATCATCCGATTAAGTGTCATTAATGTGGAATTAATGATAATTAATCGGGTCTTGAAGTCTGCAGCTGTCCGTTGGAGATCCGGAGCCGTTACAACGTCTCCCGGGGATTTGAAGCGGTTTAGCTCCGACGTATGGACACGTGGCAGCTCCGGAGCTTGCTTGGGAGAAGCGGGAAGCTCCGGGGTGACCTGGCACGTGTCATGTCCGGAGCTTCTCTCGGTCGGGGGCTACCTCCGGAGGTGCCGTTTCAGTACTTGGCCCGGAGCTTCACCCTTGCGGGTAATAGCTCTGGGCTGACAGTACACGTGGCAACCTAGAGGTTAACCATGTTGGAGAAGCGGGTCCGGTCACGTCTGGCGAGTGGGCCCCCAAGGGTCTTCAATTTGAGTTGATGTCCTTCCCTTGAGATCTTTGTAACCTCAGGGGGTGTATGGTTTTTAGGGTACCGACATGCACCATATTAGCATTGGCGCTAGATTGACCCTCGCCTCCTTTCTCAGTAGCGTCCTTAGCCCGAGCCTTCTCCTCAACATCAAGAGATGCTATCAGGTTTCCAACTGATATTTTCTGTCTCTTGTGTTTGAGGGCTGTGGCGAAGTTCCTCCATCATGGAGGTAACTTTGCAATAATGCACCAAGCCACAAACTTGTCGGGTAAAGGACACTTAAGGAGATTGAGCTCTCTCGCAAGGCACTGTATTTCATGAGCTTGTTCAACTACAGGACAATTGTTAACCATCTTGTAGTCATGAAAATTCTCCATGATATACAGTCCACCACCTGCATCAGCTGCACCATACTTAGCGTTAAGTGCATCCCAAAGCTCCTTCCTATCTGTGACTGTCAGATAGACATCACAGAGTTTATTATCAAGAACACTTAAGATGCATCCTCTCAGGGCAGAATTGGCTTCCTCAAACTTTGTCTGTTCTTCAACAGACAAAGGACCTTGAGGCCTGCCCTCGGTTACCCAGAAGATCTTAAGCGATTGGAGCCCGAGCGTGGCCTTAACTTGCCACCTCTTGAAGTGCACGCCAGAGAATTTCTCCGGCCTCAGTGCATCGGCCAAAGTCATCATGTTCAAATCAGGAAATTACCTAATAAGATTTTTGGATTGTTAGGAAATAAGAGGCAATTTACTGAATACTTCCGGAAAAACATGAGAAAAATAGCAGTGATCGGCAGACAGACGGGACGAGAATTAACGCGTACCGGTTTGGAGTCGAACGCACCGCTGTAGATCCGACGGCGAACAGCCCCTGCAGGCGTTGGTGACGACGTTGAGCCGCAGCGCCCGATCTGGTCGGTAGACGAGCCGT
Source organism: Tuctoria greenei (assembly GCA_036927565.1). NCBI lineage: Eukaryota > Viridiplantae > Streptophyta > Magnoliopsida > Poales > Poaceae > Tuctoria > Tuctoria greenei. The sequence goes on along the minus strand of JAYESD010000005.1, from coordinate 199,708,659 downwards.
GGTGAAGAACACGAGCAGTCGTGCAGAGCGCTTCCCAAAAACCTTATTCGCCCTCTCCCGGTGCAGGATCGCAAGGGCGAGCGGTTCCGGAGACCTGCTCTCCCGATCGTCGGTGCACGCCGGCGCTCGGGATGGAGTAGACTAGAAGGCGGCGCAAGGAACGCGAACGTGGGAACGATCTGATCGTGGGATACTCTGCCGTACCGCGGACGCCCGTATTTATAGAGTCTCATGAGGCGGTTCGTATGCGATCCGGAGGGTCCAGATCCGAACCGACTCCGTAAAATCTGGGCTCGGCTCGAGGCTCGAATTCACACGAACACACGCGCGTGCGTTGCGTTGCGTTGCATTGCGAGGCGAGCGAGGAGGAGGAGGAGGAGCGCGCGTGGGCCACCCCTCTCTTCCTCTCTTCTCTCTCACTCAAGGAGTAGAAGAGCAACCTCCCTTATATGTAGGGGTTGCTCCACTTTCACTTCCCATGTGAGACTAATCACTTAGCACCACTTCCTCTTGGCCTAATGGGCCTTTGAGATTTTCTAAGATTTATTTCTGAATTAATATTGGTCCAAGCCCATTAATTCCAACACTTACTAGTATTACATCGTAAAGAGAATAAAATAAACATAGCTAAAACACAATGTGATCCGTGGCAACAACATCGCACTGAATTCTTCTGGCATCAGGGATGTGATGGTAATGCACTCTCCACTAGGTGTACTCCCTCCCTTCCAAAAATCTGTCACATTTTAGTTCAAAAATAAACTAAAAGATGATAAATTTTTGGGAACCGAGGCAATACTCGTTTTCCCTTTCCCGTGCAGTACGGTACCCAGCCGAAGCCGAAGGCTTACAGCAGCATGAAGTGATTTATTTGTTTTTGCATCACCAGCACTTGAAGTCACTGCAGACTGAGAAGATGACGAGGAGGACAATTGCAACGACGATGCCGAAAACGATGAGCTTCATCTTCATGTTCTCCCACCACATCTTCCGCCGGATCTTCACTCCCTGCTTCCTGAAGTCTTGTGCCTGCAAATGCAATGCAAGCACACATGTTGTTGGCGTGTGATTCACCGACTGATCTTAGGCGAGGCGAGAGCGACCAAGCAGGTACGTAAAACCAAACCTGCGACCGGAGATCCTCCGTCTTGTCGACGAGCAGTTCGATCTTCTCGCCACGATCTAGCACCTGGTATACAAGAGATTTGGGCACCGGATCATTGGAAAAGCTAGCGTTTCTGAAGTGTCAAATAATTTACTCCGTCAGAGGTCTCAGTATCCACTGTCCAGCTGACAGCAAAAGAGACGCACCTTTTCGATGTTCTGCATCATCACACCCTTAACCTCTGTAACTTGAGCCTTCACTTTCGCAAGCTTGTCGATCTCTTCAGGGTGTTGGTCACAGTACCTCATATGTTCTTTAAGTTTGGGCCTATAAAACAGCGATCAGATCACATAGTAATTCTGTCTGCTTATAATTAATGAGTATCTAAACGATAGGTTAAAAGAATATGCAAACTTTAAATTTTAGAAAAAAAATACCCATATTCTCGTTTGAGGCTGTTTTCAGTAGCACTTTTGGCTTTCCCTCCACTGTATTTCTTCGAAAAATCTTCCTTGACCCTCTCGATGAAGCCTACTGGAAGTTGCCGACCAGCAGACTCAGTGGCAACAACACAGTATGCTGCAAATCAAATGCATTGTCAGCTGAAAAGCTGATTGATCTCGTACCGCTAGTCTGGCACTGTTCACTCAAGTTTTTCTAAGCAAATATTTCCTCCCGATATCACCGACTAGTTTATTTTTAAACTAACCGATGACAAATAAAAAGATCCTGAGAGAGTACCAGTGAATAACAGAGAATGTCCGTAAGCTTATTCTGACAATGGTGTGTGAATCAGGTAATCAGAACATAAATGTGTAAAATCAACATCGTGTGCACTAAAAAACAGAGGCCATAATAAGTACTCCCTCTAGATTCTTTTAATTGACGTTAGGACAGGAAACTTAGCTCATTTTTAGTTCAAATCTTTGTCTGAAACGTCAATTAAAAAGATAAGGAGGGAGTATTGCGGTGCAAATATAAAAACGCAATGGATGACAGAAATGAAATAACTGGAAAAATTCTGAAACAATTGCCAGAAGCATAGTTAAGGATCGATACTGTCAAATCATGCGACGATGAATTCTCCAATTCAGTGAGGACGACACACAACATGCTGGGGATACAAATACTTGGAACGCCCAATTGTTAACAAGGGCACGTGCATCATACTCCATGCTCCAAGAAATAAGGAAATAGCAACTTTGTTTTCTTGAAAGCCAAAATAGCAACTTTGTTATCAACACGTATATAATGCTGCATGGACGTTTAAACTTGCAATAAGTTGCACGCCAACCTATATAACACCGTCTTCAAACAAAAGCATGATCCTATGATGCAAACCACCACACTGATGAAATCAAAATGGAGATGAGTAGCAAAGCGCATCGAGCATTACTAAATCCTTCGTGAACGTGGTAGTTGAAGGTGTGGCCGTCGCAGTTGTAGGAGAATCGATTGTTGGACGCGGGGAGCTTCTGCAAGCACTCCGCGGCAACGGAGGCGAATTTGCCAGAGACCTCGGCGTGGTCGGCCAGCACAACAGTGCCGCGCGCCACGAAGCTATACACCAGCTTGCGCTGCTGCGCCATCGATCTCTCTCTCTATCTCGGGCCGCCGACGATGTCTAGGCAGGGATATCCTTGATGTTGGCCGGATGGTGGAGAGGAGAGGTGGTGGTGTGCGCCGGAGCGGTGGTGAAGGATGAGAGGGTAGCGGAAAGGTGGCAGCATCACTTGGGGGTGGTGGATAATTGTTGTGGTCATGAAACATGGATGCTAAATTTAGAAATGTGATTTTCATGGTTCTTGTGGTTGCATGCTCTTGCTTTTCTAATTTTACATGTACATGTTCACCTCCTTAGGAGAAAAGAAAACAATTTTCCTAGGTACTCCCTCTGTCCTCATAAACTTGTCGCTTTGTAGTTCAAAAATGAACTACAAAGCGACAAGTTCATGGGGACGGAGGGAGTATTTCTTAGTACCATCTCAATGATCACAGAAGTTGATTTTTTTCCGAAAAAATATTCAGTGCTAGATTTTTCCAGGTCCCTATTAAATAGCAGCACGTATATTCGTCTTTGGTAAACAGTACTCCACATAATTTGTCTCTGGTGCCTAAGAAAAAATCCCTGGATCCTCAGCAGCAGCATCGCAGCGGCATCATCGGTGACGTAGAGGTGATTGTGAAGCGGAAACCGAAGCCCATCAGAGAAACGGAGAAGAAACCCATGGGCCCAGGAAGCCGGAAGCCGGACCGACTCGCCGCGCCACGATCGCGCGATCTGCACGCACATACACGCACCCGGGTTGCCGGCTTGCTACTAGGTGCACGCACTGGCACTGCATGGATGGATGGACGGTCGTGGTAGGTGGTAGAACTCGACCCGGCCCCACCCGCAGCAGGGGACCAGGGATGGAAAGGAAATCGAGGCCGCGTCACGTTTTCGCGTTGCTGTTCCCTATATCCCCCGCCCGCTTCGCCCCAAATCTCATTCCGCTCCGCCGATGGGCCGAAAGAAGCGAATCCCCGCACCAAACCCTACTCCGCCTCCGCCGTCCCCGGCCGTCGCCGGCGGGGATGACGCCGCCGCCGCCGCCGCCGTGCGCGCCGAGGTCGACAAGGCGCTCGCCTGCCTGCAGCGCGGGAACCACGCGCGGGCGCTGCGCCTCACGAAGGACGCCGTCGCGCGCCACGGGGAGGGGTCCTCCCCGCTCCTCCTCCGCGCGCACGGCACCGCCCACGCCCGCGCCGCCGCCGTCCTCGATGACTCCACCGCACGCGCGCGCCACTACAGGGCCGCGCTCCAGGCCGCCCGCCGCGCCGTCGACCTCGCGCCGGAGTCCATCGAGCTGGCCCACTTCCACGCCATGCTGCTCTACGACGCCGCCCCCGACTCCTGCGGCTACGACGACGTCATCGCCGAGTGCGACCGCGGGCTCAGCATCGAGGCCCCCTCCGACCCAGCGCCCCACTCCCTCAGGTTGCCCGCCCCCGACATCGACGAAGTCCAATCTCAGCTCCGCAACCTGATGCAGAAGGCCAATATCGCTTCCATCTCCAACTGGGTCAAAACCCTGGGGGGTGTTGATGACAAACTTCGCCTGATCCCTGTGCACCGCCTGTCTGACGAACCCATGGAATCCTGCCTCGTTCCCACAGCGCCCTCTCCGCGCCGGACAAATGAGATCAAGAAGGCCACAAAGACCCCTGAGGAGCGCCGCCAGGAGATCGAGGTGAAACTTGCTGCAATGAGGCTGCTGCAGCAACAACAGCAGCAGAACAATGCTGCCGACTCCTCATCCTCACAGTCGCAGGGAGATGAGCACCCTTCCTCATCATCTCGATCATCTACGGGTGGACATCGAGCTGACCGGAGAAAGGGCGGGTCCAGGAAGGCCACAGTCCCATCAGAATCTGATCGCAGGGATCAGGTGCGCGCTTTCTGGGACAGCATATCCATCGAGCAGAGGCTTGCATTCTTAAACACTAGCATTTCTGAGCTCAAGTCACACTATGCTGCTGGGATGCATAAGGACAAGGAAGCTGCCAGTGCCTTGTCTGAGGTGCTTGATGATGCGCTAGGGTTTGCATCTAAGAGTGGTAAGTGGGAGTTCTGGACATGTGGCCGCTGTAGGAAGCGGTTCGCAGATGCGGAGTCACACGAGCGGCATGTGATGCATGAGCATGTTGGTGTCCTCTCACCTACGCTGCAGGCTATGGTACCTCAGGAGATTGACACTGATTGGACAGCAATGCTCCTTGATTGGAACTGGAAACCGTTGGATGCTACTGCGGCACTAAAAGTGCTCGAGGAAGAGCAAGCTGATAATCTTGGCCCAGATAAGGACAAGGATTCTATGTCTTCAGATAATTGGAGTAGCAAAGACAAATCAGACACGTCGGAATCCTCAGCCTCACCGCACGATGAGGAATGTGATAGTTTTGGGTTGGTGATGAGGGAAGGTGACCGTAAGTGGCCGATCTCTGATGATGATGAAAGGGTAAATATTTTAGAGAGGATTCAATCATTATTCCAGATCCTTGTGAAGAACAAGAATCTTTCACTGCGCAGTCTGAACAGAGTGATACGATTTGCTATAGACGAACTCAGGGGGATGCCTTCCGGGCCACTACTGCTCAATCATTCTTTGGATGACTCGCCGCTCTGCATATGCTTCTTGGAGGCATCATCACTGCGGAAGGTACTCAAATTCTTGCAAGATTTAATGCTGTCATCTGGACTTAACAGGCAGCTAGAGAAAGATAGTGATAAGGATAGTTTCCCAAAATATCACAATACACTGGAGAAGGTTACACTAAGTCCTGATTCATCAGAACTGATCATTGATTGCCAGAGTTTTGGTGGGGACTTTGACTCTGAGAATGTTGACACTCATGCACTGCTTTCATGGTTGTATGCCGGATCTTCAATTGGAGAGCAGCTGTTGTCTTGGAATCGTATGCGTGACGAAAGGTCAAATCAGAGCTCGGACCTTCTTCGGGCGCTTGAGAAGGAGTTCAACAACTTGAAGAACTTATGTGAACGGAAGCATGAACACCTGAGAAACGAGGAGGGCTTGCTTGCTGTAGAGAACCTGTTTTTTGAAGAGCAAAGGCGAAGGGAGCACGCAAGGCATTATGCATTCCAAGGGTACGAGGAGCTCCTCAGGAAGCGGCAGGAGGAGTTGTTGGAGCACAACGCTGAGGAGCTGTTCGACGGTAGCAGATCTGAGTTGGATGCAGTATCAGCTATTTTGAAGGAAGTTCATACACCGCACTTTGGTTATGAAGAGCCTTTTTCTGGTATGGCCCCTCGCTTGCGTGACTTTGGGGCAGAGGAAGATGAGTGGGACCTGCATGACTTTGCACATCCAAGTGACTCAATGGTACAGATGGCTGTATCAAAGATGAAGGAGCAAATTGCTATGGAGGTCAGTTATTCTGCATTCTAATTACTTGCAGTAGTTAGTAGCCAATAAGATCTTAAAAATGTAATAACAATGCTTGCTTCTGACCTTTTTCTGGTTGCAGATTAGCAAGGTAGATGCTAGGATCATGCGAAATGTTGCTGTGATGAAGCAACTGGAGCACAAGATTGGACCTGCTTCTGCCCTTGATTATCGGATGATTCTGCTTCCCCTCATGAAATCTTTCTTGCAAGTTCGTATGCATTATTAATGGACAAATTCAGCTTTCTGTACCTATTTTCTGTTCATTGCTTAGTAGTGGTTATGGTATGCAATGTAGAGCCATTTGGAAGTTCTGGTGGACAAGGATGCCAGAGAGAGATCTGATGCTGCACAGGAAGCCTTCCTGGCTGAACTTGCTTCGGATGCGAAGAAAAATGCGAGCAAAGGGGGTGACATGAAACAATCCCATGACAAACTGAAAGACAAGAAGAAGTTGAAGGATTCTCGGAGATCTAAGGAGCTCAAGGTGGCTGTGATTTTGGGTTAAATTTAGTAAGCTATTCATATTCAGGAAAAGAAAGTTTTTTCCTTACTATATTTCTTCTGAATTCTCCATAGGATTCAAGCTGCAGTGACCAGTGCCGCCGGGACAGTGCTGATGAGGAATCAACGAAGTTGTAAGTATTTCTTGTAGTGTTATGATGAATTAAATGTATATATTTACTGAAAGATGCGTTTGGAGTTGCTTCTTTGATTTTTTACACCGTTGACCAATTTCATCTGACCATTTTATACTATTGTTTGATCTAGTCAACAAACGCTGTAATTCATGCTGTTTGAGAAGTTTTATCGCGAACTGTTAAAAATATCTCTGTTAGTCATTCAAAGGCAGGGTTTGAATGATCACCAGCCACTAAATAATATTGATCCGAGAGATAGGGTATATGCCTAGCCAATTCATCTGAGGGCAAATTAGTTGGTTATTATCTTTTTAAATGCTGTCCTGATACAATATAAGTTTTGGCTGTTAGGTGCAATGGACAATGGCTAATGATTGTTGTGAGTCCTAGGATACAAAAATGAAGTGAATGTGGGCCACTATATGTATCTGTTTTTAGTTTTACAACCAAGGGAATTTGAGTAAATGCTCAAGGACATTGATGTGCCATTTTTGGGCACTTATTATATAATAAGAGGGGTCATATGAGCCTGAAAGTTACTTTGATTATGACATTGGAATACATGCCTTGAAATTAGCATATTTCCATTAACGTTTTAGTTCTTTAGAAGGTGCAGGGGGGGCAAATGAAGCTGCAATGGAATCAATCATTTCGTCAACCCCGTTTCGTTAAAAATGTTTGTATAACCTTTCTAAGTATTCGGATCATGCTACTGTTTTGCAGTGATATTCATGCTGATTGTGATGATTTTGATAGCAACCTCTCAACAAGTGAGGAGTACATCCATGAACAAGAGAAAGAACATAGACATAGGGTACAGCTTGAAGCAGAGGAAAGAAAGCTGGAAGAGACTCTGAAATATCAACGATGCATTGAGGAGGAAGCAAAGCAGAAGCATCTTGCAGAAAAATTTAGAAGTACCTATGCATCTTCTGTTATTGGGGGAGCTGGTCATCCAAAAACTGTGAATTTAATCAGGGGCCAGGATAACCATGAACATGCATCAAATAACTCATTACCTGCTTATCTGGAAGGCATAAAATTTGGTGACTTCTGCTTTTCTGAAGGTTCCTTACGAGAAGAACACTCCAGCTCTGGATTATGTGACATGAATCGGCTGCGAAACACTGGAAACAGTTTCAGAGGGAAGCAAAATGGATGGAATTCTCCTGGGGCAGGGACATTAACCGGCAATGATCTGGGTATCTCTAAATTAACATTGAACATGAATGGGGTTTCGAAAAATGCACAATCTATAAAGCCTACGGGTAATCCTGGTATCCAAAGGTCTAAGAAAAGTACCAGTGAACCACAAAAGAAGTATGCCGAAGGTTGTTGGCTATACCTTGTACAAATTGGACCTTTCACTGTCAAATTCGTTTACAGCCTTAAACCTTGTGTCTATTTATTATTGCAGGTGTGCCGGGTGCTATTTATGACAATGATAGATCATCTGGTCCACACCTTGGCATGCCAGCTCCTAGATGGAGCACTTCAGGTAAAGTAGCCCCCTTTGCAAATCACACCTATCAAGATGAAAAACAGAATCGGCTATATGCGATGAGTTGCATGCTAAACATAAACTATACATATAGGGACTACTCCCACTGTTCTCTTTTATTGTAGAGTTGTAGCTGTAGTACTAGTATCCATGCTGTTAGATTTTTCTTAAGTTCGACCAGCAAGATGACACATAAAAAAAATATCTTTTGAAATCCTTTCACTACACTAGTAGGCATTAATATAAAGTTGCATAAAGTAGTAATCAAAGATGCATATCGAAAACATCAAAAAGTCAATAACTGCAGAGTAAAAAATGTGAATAGTGTACAACAGTTCCTAATCTGCATGGTATCAAGTTTTACACTGGTTCATCTATGGTATTTTTCTATACCTATATGCCAAGTGATGCAGTGCTACTTGCCTTTTTTGTTTCCGGTGATACAAAACCCTCCATGAGCAATAGATTTCATTTATTTTTCACAAGTTGAAATAATTTCTATGCAATTTTTGAGGGCCTGTATACAGTTATAGCTTATGAAATTCTGAAATGCGTCGAAGCATCAGTTTCATAGTTATTGCTGCACCTCTGTTTGTATGGGATACTTGACCAAAGCAACCATTATCGTACCTTGTTTATTGTACAAATTCTTTCCAATAGTTTCTTAATCTCTGGTTTTCTGACAAAACATAATGTTCTCTAAATTACCCTAAACTAGTCACTAGAATTGATATGTTGCAATTTTATTCAGTTTTTTTTCTGAGCTCATGTCATGTAAAAATGTCCCTTCAACCCAGTTAACAGCAGTGAAATGACACTGGCAGCTGTCCGCCCTGGGGATGACCATGATATGAGGTTTGAAGAAGACTTTAATGAAGCTCTGCGTCAAAGCCTTGGTACCCAGTGCATCCCTTTTGTCTGCTTTCATTTACTTTGAATATGCTCATATCTTAGGCCCGTGAACAGACATGGATATTTGCATTCAACACTTTTGTATTGTGTCAAAAAAGAGCTTTGTATTAGATGTCTAAGATTTATAGAGCTTGTGCTGCTATTTGTATTGTATGAAATACGCTGTCCTCATGCTGCTGGTTCATTGATTTATTTATGCTGAGCATTATGGCTTTTGCCATGTTGAAGTTTTGACAATCATAATATGATTAAAATATTATTTTTATGTCGGATCTCAGGCATTAGGATAGTTTTTTGGTTAGGTCTGGGAAGTGTATGCATTTTTTGTTCCCTGTTATTTCACCACCATTATGTTTATTGAAATGTATGCTACAGTCATAATATGATTAAACCATTATTTTCACATCATGTCGGATCAGAAGCATTAAGATGATTGCTTGGTTAAGTCGTGGAAGAGTATGCATTCATCATTCCCTGTTATTTCACAACCATTATGTATTTTGTAACGTATGCTAGTTTTGGATTTTGATGCAAAGGAATTTATGCAACCATTTTCTTACACGGAGATCACAACATTCACATGATTACATGACATTATGATGACTCTTGTATTAGCCTTCTCTTTTTTTCTGCATTGGCTAGAGCTGTTTTATTAAGAGGGTTATTTCATCCTATCCAATTTTGATCATCTCTGACTTTGTCCCTATCGTATAAGGTTACGATGTTCATGCTGCTGATACAATAAACACTTCAAATGGGAAAGGAGTATATGGGGCTGGCCTTAAGAATGCTGCTGGCGAATACAATTGTTTCTTGAATGTGATCATTCAGGTAAGCGTAAGCTTACTTATTATGTATCTGTCACCAGGATTATGTAAATATGCTCCATTACTCATAATGTTCCTCCATATGCAGTCATTATGGCATATAAGACGGTTTCGAGTCGAGTTCCTTAAAACATCACCACTGCACAAACACGTTGAAGATCCTTGTGCTGTCTGTGCATTGTATGACATCTTCATTGACTTGATGAAAGCTGAGAAGGGTCAAGGAGAAGTGGTTGCACCTTCTTCATTGAGGATCGCTTTGAGCAAATCCTACCCGAACAGCAAATTCTTTCAAGAGGTGAAATGGTGTCCTCCCTTGTTAATATGAGGGGCTTATTTGCATTCCTTTAGCATCTATCATCGAAATTTTTGCTTTACATCACTTTGTGGCTTTTGTCAACCCGATCCCCATGTTTGCTGACTCTCAATCAAATTATGATCATGGCAGGGGCAAATGAATGATGCCTCTGAGGTACTTGGGGTAATCTTTGAGTTTTTGCATAAGTCATATGCACCCCGTGCTGTCTTACATGGCAAACCTGATGAGACTAATTATATTGGATCATGGGACTGTGCAAATAGTGCTTGCGTAGCTCACTGTCTCTTTGGATTGGACATATATGAACAGATGAACTGTCACAATTGTAAATTGGAGTCTAGGCGGCTCAAGTATACTTCGTTTTTCCACAATATCAATGCTAGTTCACTCCGAACTGCTAAGGTTAGTTTTCTTGTCTTGTTGAATCTCATGAGATGTACCCTCTCTTGGTTTTATGTGTTATTTATATTTCATAATATGTTGCACGAGGATAGTTACCGGCTCCTCTAACTCTTTGTCTTCAGATGGCGTGTCCAGATTATTCATTTGATGAGCTTTTGAAGGTTGTTGCAATGAACGACCAACTAGCTTGTGATCAAGATGTTGGTGGCTGTGGAAAACCAAATCATATACATCACATCCTTTATAGTTCCCCACATGTTTTTACAGTCGGTATGCATTTTGCTCTTGGTATCAGACTGAAGTTGTTTTGCCCTATAGAATTCCAAGTCTTGTCCCATTGTTTTTGGCAAATGTTTGATCCTTCGTTTCCCTTATAATGCTTTTATGTTGTCTTTGTTCAATAGCCGTGTAGGATAGGTTCATACTTAGTTGACCATCATTAAACCTGCCGTGTGAGAGATTGCACTTGAATGTTTGTGTCCTCTGTAGTTGATACCATTTACCAGCATGCTTCTCTACTTACCTGTAAACCTTTCATTTCAGTTTTGGGATGGCAGAATAGCAAAGAGAGCGTGGATGACATTTGTGCAACTTTGGCTGGCATTTCAACTGAGATAGATATTAGCATCTTTTACCGTGGTCTAGATCATGGAAGCAAACACACACTGGTGTCAGTGGTATGGCTAGAGACTCAACATTTTGTTCCATCTCATTCTTGGGTGAATGTTTCATTGATAGCTGCTTTCATAAAGTTGTGATAAGTGTTTGGCTCATAAATAAATATTTAGCTTTATTTAAGTAGCCACAAAAATATGCACATTTTGCTATGTGAGCTTTCTGTTATGCTGGGGTCTGGCAGGGCTATTGGATTCACTCCAGTTTTAGAAACAAGATGTCCTGGTTGGACAACTAGTTCCTTGTTTTATCACAGAGCTCATCACATTGGCGCTAGGGCATGTGCTATCAGCTGATTACAGGGTTTGCATTTGAGTAACAATAGGAACAGTGAGTTGATAGGATATGAAATAGACTGGATGTTAAAGTGACGATGACGATATCTGACTACTGGCTATAAGGTGATTGAATGTTGGTGCGGTAGGTGCAGTAGCGAACTGAGTTCAGCTGTTGCAAGACCATGTACTATGCCTGAATGCGATTGTACTGTTACTGATTTGCAATTTCTTTTCACACGCCTGGCTTCATATAGAGTACCTGATATCATCTACCACTCTTTCCAATCTTTGACATATTTGTGATATTACCTCTGGTTACCAATCACTGCAGTATCATTCCAAGTTCCAATAGGTGTGTCAACTTTTAGGTTTGTGTCTGATCATATAGCTTAGTGTTTCCAAATTTTGTTTCTAATGTAGCGCTGGAAAAAAACCCGTAGCCTGCAAGCTGGCCAAACTCGTTATTTGTTCGGCTCGGCTCAAATTTTGACGAGCCAAGCTAAATATTTAGCTCGTTTTGTTAATGAGCTAGCTCGAGCCAGCTCGGGGGCCTAATGAGCAAAAAAGGAATCATGTAGCAAGCTTTGGTTGCTGTATGATCTTAGCTCTGAGGTTTATGTTGTCAAAGTTTTAAGTCCACAAGAGTAACAGTAATCATTTATCTGTATTTGAAGAACAATTAAGATGATTCACATGAATACTTATAGAAATTTATACATACCATCACTATTTTCATGACGATTATTTTTATGTTTAGCTTGTGAGCCATAATTAGCTGGCTCGCAAGCTTCATGAGCTGAACTGAGCTAGAGTTTTAGCTTGTTTCATTAACAAGCAGAGCTGAGTCAGCTTGTTTATGCGAACGTGCCGAGCCGAGCCGGCTCCACATCCACCCTTATTCTGATGTAGCTTCACTACTCAACCTATGAAAAGATAAATCAAATAGGTACCGGCTTGTTCTGTTGTATCTAAATTACTGGAGTAGAGGGAGCACAATATGCTTTTAGTAACATGGTTTTTTGTTTGATTGTGCTCGAGCACCTAAATCTGATGTTAGCATCTGTCAATTAAAACATTGTTACTGTGATTATATTTTATTGTTTTTTATTTATCTCCTGCAGGTTTGTTACTATGGGCAGCATTATCATTGCTTTGCTTTCAAGGATGGACGCTGGGTAATGTATGATGACCAGACAGTTAAGGTAACCAGATAATAGACGGGCATACTTTTCTGTTTATCCTACTCTTTCTTGGTATGACTCCTGTTGTGGTTCTTTGTTGTTTGTGCAGGTTATTGGTAGTTGGGGTGACGTGCTCGTGATGTGCGAAAAGGGTCATTTGCAGCCGCAAGTGCTTTTCTTTGAGGCTGCAAATTAATTATTCTTCGGAACTAAATGAATGTGCAGCTGTTGACAACATGCCTTCAGATATAGGTTTTACCTGTGGTTTTGACATTATAAATAGGATAGCAAATTCGTTTTCAGAGGGGGGATAGAGCAGATTCAACAGTTGTAGGTCTGTGAGCTGTTATCGAGTCCTTAATAAACAGTCATATGAGGATACCAGGGGTAAAAAAGAGTTGTTTACCCTTTTTGGTTTCACTTTAATTTTGGGGCATGGTTGCCGAACTTCAGATCTTTCATCCGCCAAGATGTTGTCATGGATGAAGTGGGTGGGGGTATTCAACATGTTCTGTTATGGTGCCATCAATGAAAGGAGCGGTGAAAAAGTTTGAAGTTTTTTATTATGAACCAAGATGTATAGAGTTTAGGTCTTACAATGCGAATGCTGGTATAGTTGCACCTGTTTTGCCGTTGGAAAGGTGGAAAAGAATAGAGGTGGAGTGAAGTGTATTTATCCGTTGAGAAAATGTAGCAGAATTCATTCGTTGAGATTATATGAGGTAGTTACAGCGATGAATAACAACGGGACCTTGTCAAATGTTTTGTTACGGTAGCAGTGAGAAATGTTCCTTTGCTGCACTTTTCCCTTATTAGTTTTTGTTCCTTTGCTGCAGTGAGAAACGGTAACGCGCATGGTAACCTTGCTGTCTCAGCTTTGTGGTCGGACCGAATACAATTTTGAGTCAAATTTATCTCTAGCCTACCCAGTTTGCTTGTGACTAAAGGTTTTGTTATTGTTGTTTTTTGCAGCTAAAATCTCATGCACAATCATAACCTGCATCGTTTTGATCGCCTGTCATGGTGTCGGAGCGAATAGCAAGTTTTCTTCGAGTTTTTCATTATTGGGGAAAGCCTCAATGTTTTTTCCCCTCTAACACGAACTGGGCCGCAGAGTGGCGTGCCTGCTGTATTGACTGGAGACTACCGATTTTCTGATGAGTTGTGGATAAGATGTGCTCTTGTTGCAACAAGTGATTTGGCTCGAAACGGCTCTCTGGCCATGGAGCTGCCGCTCTCCCGTCCTCCTCTCACCCGTAGCTACTCCACTCTCATCGTCTTTGGATTCCGCTCCTACTCGACCGGCCGCGCGAGCCCGCTCCAACTCCAAGCGCGCAGGAACAAGAGCTACCGGAGCGACGATGACGTCGCCGCGGAGCCCAAAGTCATCACACTGGGCCGGCCGGGGAATAAGAGCAGTCGGCGGCGGCGCGACCGGAAGCAGCAGCAGAAGCAGGAGGTAGACGAGGAGGACAGCGACGACGACGAGGAGGAGGAGGAGGAGGACGAGCGCGACGCGACGATCCCGGAGGTGGTGACGAACCGGATGATGCGGCGCGTGGGGGCGTCGGTGGGCGCGCCGCTGGCGCTGGGCGTGGGGTTCTTCCCGGTGTTCTACTACCTGAAGGCGGTGCGGAAGGTGGACGTGCCGAGCTGGATCCCCTTCGGCGTGTCGTTCGTGTTCTTCGGCGCGGCGCTGCTGGGGGTGAGCTACGGCATCGTGTCGGCGAGCTGGGACCCCGCCAGGGAGGGCTCCCTGCTCGGCTGGAACGAGGCGCGCCGCAACTGGCCCGTCTTCTGGGAGTCGCTCCGGGGTCGACGCCCCCCTCCTCGCCGGGGATAGCACCAGGAGGAGGAGGCTGTACGCCGGCTTTTCGGACCCAACGCATTATTGTCAGTTTTCGGACCCAACGCTTCTCTCCTCTTTAAAAGTTTAGTTCAAAAATGAACTACAAAACGATAAACTTTTAGAGATGGAGAGAATACTAGCTAGTAGATGTAGTAGTTCGTGTTTGCACTTGTGCTGTGGTGCCCTTGCATTGCACTGCACCACCACCTAAGTTTGCGGTCGGTCTTACTCTTATGCGTTCATGATTGGAATGGAAGAAAATAGATGGCTTATATTGTACACTGGGATTATTAGCACTAAATTAATCTGATGCAGTCAGGTAGAAGCAAATAAGAGGAGGAAGCAGGTGGGGAAGACACGCGAAGGCCCAGCCCATGTAGGTTCCTGGATACCTTCAAGGACTGACACGCTACCGATTAAAAGTTAGCCGAGATCCAGATCCTCGCATTAACATCATGTACTCCTTCTATCTCTAAAAACTTGTTATTTTGTAGTTTAAAAATGAACTACAAAACGACAAGTTTTTAGGATAGGAGTAGTATACTAAGTGTATATAGGTAAGCGAGCTATCAATGTCCCTCTTCCTTAAACAACACAACACCCAAGAGGAGATCCAATGCTCTTTTATTATACTCGTACGTCGCTCACTTGGTTCGGCTTTGACGTTGCTCACCGCCGACGCAATCGCCACCCAAGTCCCAACCCCAAATCTACAATCGCCAGATCCTCGGTGACACATAGCCCTAGACACTAGTGCGCTGGGGCCGCCGGCCGCGGATCGATGATCGATCGCTATCAGAGATTCAGTTAAAAATAAATACCTGCTGCTCGATCCATGTGTGCGCGGTAGTTAAATGGCGCGTTCGTGCAGTGCAGTGCAGTGGGCACGGTACTTCAGCTGTGTCCGGTACTCCAACTACTAGCAATAGTGCTGCCCGCGCCGCGTCGCTTCCGGTCCACCAGTCCGGCGAGGAGCACGGCGTGGCATGTGATTGCGTTCCGAGTTGCTCAAGCGGGTGCAAGGAGTAGCTTTGTATCGCCCCAGTTCGCTACGCAGGTGCTATTTTCCTCTCTCGACCTCGACTCCATACAATTTACTCCGTGTATGGAGGCGTGCCACCCCAGTACAATTTATTGCCGTGCCCGTGTGCGTGCGACTTGAGCAGCGCACGCGCGCGCCGTCACAGAGACGGTGGCCCGGCCGGCCGCCGGCCGTTGGCTTGGATCACGGGGAGGGGAGGAGGACCGAGGACGCGAGCGTCCGCAGGCCGGAGCGCGGTTGTTGCTTGGTTCGTCTTTGGTCCCGGGTCTCCACCGCCCATGGAGCTTTTTTTTTTCTTCCTTTTGATCGCCCTCCTGCTTTACATAAAGCTTCCGATGCTTTGTGTCAGGTTTTTGCGTTGTTGTGCTTGGGCTATTAGACTAGTAACAACACTCCTCAGTGAAACTTTGCAGTGGCTTCCCGGTTTGGTTGAAGTATGTACCGGGCATCAGCTTCAGGACAGATAATGAACCGTTCAAGGTATGTGAAGTCATCATCAATTCTGGACCTTGTTGGAGATGCTGTTTACTCTCTTATATGGTTGTAATTTTGCGATGTTACTGCAGATGGCAATGCAGGGTTTCACTGAGAAAATTGTGGGGATGATGAAGAGCGAAAAACTCTTTGCTTCCCAAAGGGGGCTCTATCATCCTCTCTCAGGCAAGTATATCACACTCTATTGAATGGTGGAGTTTTAAGTGCAATGATGTTCGCTGCATATGGAAATAAGCACCTTTGTTATGTAATGCTAAAATGCTTCAACATATTGCTGTTGCAAAATTAGATGACTACCAAATTATTTCTTGTGAGTGCTCAGCTGATTTATGTTGTTGTGATGATTCTTATTAATTTGCTGATCCATATCTTTGGATGCTGGTATGTGATACACAGATTGAGAACGAGTATGGCCCAGAAGGCAAAGAGTTTGGTGCCGCCGGCATGTCATATATCGATTGGGCGGCAAAGATGGCTGTAGGATTGGGAACTGGGGTGCCATGGGTAATGTGCAAGGAGGAGGATGCACCAGATCCAGTGGTACAATAGTCTTTTCTCCAAGTAAACAACTCCATTAGCATAATATTATATGCAGTTAATGGACATCCAGATTATTGAAAGGATGGTCATATCGTTTCAGACGTTTCTCCAAATGCTAGTATTTTTTTTATTAGTTGTGTAATTTGTAATACGGGAACATGGTCTCCATTTTCTGTGTATTCTGTCCGTGTTTACTAAGTTTAGCATTCTATTAGTAGGCCATGACACATGTTTCCTGCCTTTATATGAAATTGCGGCTGCTATCTGGAGCAAAAATCAAATCAATGTCAGTTGTAGAAATTGTGATTAGGATAAATGCGCATTTTGGCATGCTATATCTTGTCTGTCATGATTCATGAAGAACAGCATCTTGAAATTACATTAGTCTTTTTTCAGATCAATGCATGCAATGGTTTCTACTGTGATTCATTTTCTCCTAACAAGCCTTACAAGCCTACCATGTGGACTGAAGCTTGGAGTGGCTGGTAAGTTTCTCTCTCTCTATTTTTTTGGAGGTAGTCTTTGTAAAAATGATGCAAGTGCAGTAGCCAATACTCGTTGACATCATTCATATATTTATCATTGTGTTTCTAACTTTCTATTGATTTTTAGTGGCCGGATGCAATAATATTCATGAAACTTCCTGTCAGAAAAAACCAATAAATATTTAAACACATTTTAGGTTCACTGAATTTGGTGGTACCATCCGTCAGCGACCGGTTCAGGATCTTGCATTTGCTGTTGCCCGCTTTGTTCAAAAGGGTGGTTCTTTTATAAATTACTATATGGTAGGTCTTGCGAACTAAGCTGTGTATATTATGGCCGATAATTTTTTCTCAACCTTCCTGTGGAGAGAAATTCTTGATTGGTGGTTTCCTGGTTCATGTGAATGAAGTATCATGGAGGAACAAATTTTGGACGCACAGCTGGTGGTCCCTTTGTCACCACAAGCTACGACTATGATGCTCCAATCGATGAATATGGTAATGCTTACATGGAAGAAATTTGTTGGTTATGATTGCAATTGCCAGTATAATCCTCTTGTCTATTAATGCATAAACACTACATATTACAAAATAACTGTATCTTTATATTCTTGGTACAATGGTTGCTTTCCATTCTTATGTTTAACTGCATCTTGAAGATTAAATATTTTTGTGAGTGTCCTTTTAGAGCCGACCCCAACTTGTTTGGGACAAAGGCTTGGTTGTTGTTGTTGTTGTTGTGTCCTTTTAGAAAATAGAATTATATCTTTGTGAGTGTGGTAAGTATTTCTCATTCTCTTCTTTGTTATGTCCAGGACTTCCAAGGGAACCAAAGCACAACCATCTTAAATGATAGAATGAATTGCTCAATTAATCATAGGTCTAGGTACATATTTATAGATACATAGATGGGCCGATATAAGACTAAGCCCAAACACAGTCCAACACCCCCCGCAGTCCCAACATCTAGCCACAACAGATGTTGAGACTGGACCGAAACTCAGAAAACAAAGTCGACGGGAGTCCCTTCGTGAAGATGTCGGCAAACTGTGACGTCGTCGGCACGTGGAGAACTCGAACCTCACCGCGTGCAACCCGCTCACGAACAAAATGAAGATCAATCTCCACATGTTTCGTGCGCTGGTGCTGGACGGGGTTGGTGGAGAGGTAAACGGCGCTGACATTATCAAAGTAGACCAGCGTGCTCCGGGCGACAGGGGAGTGGAGCTCCTGAAGTAGCTGCTGGAGCCAGGACGCCTCTGCGACGCTGTTAGCCACGGCGCGGTACTCCGCCTCAGCGCTGGAGCGAGAAACCACAGGCTGCCGCTTCGAGGAGGAGACAAGATTCCCCCCCCCCCCCCCCCCAGGAAGACGGCGTAGCCAGAGGTGGAACGGCGGGTATCAGGGCACTCCGCCCAGTCAGCGTCGGTGTAGACCACCAACTCCGAAGCCGAGTCACGTCGAAGGAGAAGGCCGTAGTCGAGGGAGCCGCGCAGGTACCGAAGAATCCGCTTCATCGCCGTGAGGTGCGTCTCCCGCGGATCATGCATGTGGAGACACACCTGCTGAACCGCGTATGAGATGTCCGGCCTGGTGAAGGTGAGGTACTGTAGGGCACCTGCAAGACTCCTGTAAGAGGTGGGGTCGACGACTGAGGCGCTGTCAGCCGAAGCCAGCTTCGCCTGAGTGTCCACGGGAGTGGAGCACGGCTTGCAATCAGCCATGCCCGCTCGCTCGAGGATATCCAGGCAGTATTGGCGTTGGTGGAGGAATAGAGCGTCCGGACGGTGCTCGACCGCAACGCCCAGGAAGTGGTGGAGCTGGCCGAGGTCCTTCATCGTGAACTCCCGCTGCAGTTCGGAGATCGTGCGCTGAAGAAGAGCCGAGCTGGACGCCGTGAGGACAATATCGTCCACGTACAGGAGGAGGTAGATAGTGTCACCCTCGTGCCTGTAAACGAAGAGCGAGGTGTCCGACTTGGACCTCGATGAAGCCAAGCGAGGCCAGGAAGGAGGCGAACCGGCTGTACCAAGCCCGAGGCGCCTGCTTCAGCCCGTATAGAGACTTGTTCAGCCGGCAGACCAAGTCTGGACGGGCTGAATCAACGAACCCTGTCGGCTGACTGCAGTACACCGTCTCTGTCAGCGTCCCGTGAAGGAAGGCGTTCTTGACGTCCAGCTGGTGGACAGACCAAGAACGCGAGAGAGCCAACGACAGAACAGTCCGTACTGTCGCTGGCTTAACCACCGGACTGAAGGTCTCGTCGTAGTCCACTCCAGGGCGCTGAGTGAAGCCCCGAAGTACCCAACGAGCCTTATATCTCTCCAGGGAGCCATCCGCCTTCCTCTTATGCGTGAAAACCCACTTGCCTGTGACAACGTTGCCACGGGAAGGACGGGGAACAAGGTCCCATGTCCGGTTGGCAAGTAGGGCCGCATACTCCTCCTCCATAGCGCGGCGCCAGTGAGGGTCAGCGAGGGCGCTACGGACGGAGGTCGGTATAGGTGATACCGAAGAGGAAGTGGATGGTGTCGGTGTCGACGAAGAGAGTACCACTCCGGAGAATCTCTCAAGAGGCCGGAGAACCCCAGTGGCACGTCTAGTCACCATCGGGTGAACGTGTCCTGGGTCTCGGTGAAGCAACGGTGGGTGGTACACCGAGGGCTCTGGACGCGCAGGCGTAGAGGCACCAACCCCCCCTCGTCGCTGGTAGACAAGAGCAGGATCGGCGAAACGTGGAACAGGGGCTGCGCGTGGCGCAGCGGGGGACGTGGGAGCCGAAGTAGTCGTCGGGTCCCCGCACGGCGCAGGAGTCGAGGCCGGAGACGCCGAGGCCGCGCGTGGCGCAGCTGTAGGGGTCGCCGGGGCCGCGCGTGGCGTAGCTGTAGGGGTCGTCGGGGCCGCGCGTGGCGCGGGAGTCGAGGCTGGAGACGCCGGGGCCGCGCGTGGCGCAGCTGTAGGGGACGTCGGGACCTCGTGTGGCGCAGGAGTCGAGGCCGGAGACGCCGAGGCCGCGCGTGGCGCAGCTGTAGGAGGCGCCGGGGCCTCGTGTGGTGCAGGAGACGAGGTCGGAGACGCCGGGGCCGCGCGTGGCGCAGCAGGAGGCGTCGGTGCCACGCACGGTGCGGCACTCGTCCCCAGGGTCGACGGAGCCTGGGCACCAACCCGCACTCGTCGCTGGTAGACGAGAGCAGGGTCAGTGAACCGCCGAGTCGTGGCTGTAGGAGGCACAACCGGAGTCACCACAGGTGTCGGTGCTGCATAAGGTGCAGCTGGCGACATCGTGGGAGCCACCTGGGAACTGGTGGGTGATGTACCTGCAAAAAAGGGCCAAGGCAGCTGTGGTGGAGCAGCCTCGGTGTCAGTAGAAAAAAGAGAGTCCAGCTCTGCAGCTGAACCAGAGGTGGAGGAAGAAAAGGGGAAGGATGACTCGTCGAAGACGACGTGCCGAGAGATCAAAATGCGGTGGGTAGAGAGGTCGAGACACCGGTATCCCTTATGCTCAAGTGAGTACCCAAGAAAGACACACCTAGTAGAGCGGGGCGCAAGCTTATGTGGAGCAGTGGCGGAAAGATTAGGGTAGCAGGCGCACCCGAAGACACGGAGGTGGTCGTAGAGAGGGGTGGTGCCATACAGGGCAAAGAAAGGAGTCGGTGCTCGAATCGCCTTAGTAGGAAGGCGATTAAGGAGGAAGGTGGCAGTGTGAAGTGCCTCTACCCAGTATCGAGCGGGGATAGATGCCTGAAACATCAAGGAACGCATGACATCATTAGTGGTGCGAAGCATGCGCTCAGCCTTGCCATTCTGAGGGGATGTGTATGGGCAAGACATGCGTAGCTGTGTGCCATGTGTAAGGAGAAAGTCACGGAGTCGCGAGTTGTCAAACTCTCGTCCGTTGTCACACTGGAGAGCACGAACAGTACGCCCGAACTGTGTGGAAACCCAAGTGAAGAAGTGAGAGAGAGTATCAAATGTCTCAGATTTCATACGTAAGGGAAAAGTCCAAGAGAAATGTGAGAAATCATCAAGTACCACTAAATAATATTTGAAACCCGAGACACTGATAACAGGAGATGTCCACAAATCACAATGGATAAGATCAAAAATATGTTGCACATGAGACACAGAAGTGGGAAAGGGAAGCCGAACATGGCGACCAAGCTGACAAGCGTGACACAATGACTCATGTGTGCCCCTAGTACATGAGATAACAGAACTACTGGACAACTTCGACATAGCATCAGCACCAGGGTGACCAAGCCGACGGTGCCAAGTAGCGGACGAAGCTGTCGTAGCCAGAGCAAAGGACGAAGACGCAGCGGAAGAAGAAAGTCGAAGAGTGTACAGGGGCCCCGGACTATCACATCGAAGAAGAAGACGCCGGGTGGAAAGATCCTTCACAGACAAACGAAAAGGATCAAACTCAACAGAAATATTATTATCAGTGGTGAAACGACGAATGGAAAGCAAATTTTGAATAATGTCTGGAGCAACAAGGACATTATTAAGATGGAATGAACCCGGAGAAACTGAGTCACCTACTGAGGTGACTGGAAGAACGGATCCATTTCCAACAACGATCGATGAAGGAAACGACGGATGAGGTGTGTGAGTAGAAGAGAGAATACCAGCATCTGGGGTAGTGTGGTAGGAGGCGCCAGAATCAGCCACCCAATCAGTAGACGGCGGTGTAAGGTGCATGGTGCTGAAGGAAGACGCCAAGTCCTGACGGTCTCACCCCATGTGCGGCTCCTGGAGAGGTGCTGGTGGCTCCGAGTACCCAGCGGGGTAGGAAACACCGCCGTAGGCTGGAGTTGGCGATCCAGCCACAGGGCGACCAGGTCCACCATAGCCCGGATGGGCTACGTACGCCGCCTGAGGACGTGGCTGGCGCGGAGTGGAGGAAGTCGGTGGCGCCCCAAGAAGACCCGGAGACGGTCCAGGCCACATAGAGATCTGGCCAGTCCACGGGTTGTACGGTGTAGGCCAGGGCGCACCTCCCTGGCCAGTGCCACCACTACCACTACCAGTAGGAGCAGTGGACGTAGGAGTGCCGCCAGCACCTCATCCTGTGCGCCTTCCGCCGCGACGTCGACGAGTACCACCCCGAGAGCCAGCAGAGGCGCCCGGGGCGGTAGGTGGAGTAGGTGGTCGCGGTAGTGGTCCCCCAGAAGATGGTGGGCGTGAGGGCTGCCCAGAGCCATAGAAGGCCGTGGCAGTCCCAGAGGTAGCAGGTCCACCAGTCGTGATCTCCTCAAGCTCGAGATCAGACCAGACCTTCTCGAAGGTCGGTGGCGGCTCCATACGGAGAAGCCAAAAGCGAAGATGGCTGAAGCGCTCGTTCAGGCCGTGAAGGACCCGAAGTACTAGAGTGCTGTCAGCGACCGGCTCGCCAAGGTCGCGCAAGGAGTCAGCCATGCCCTTCATCTCTCCACAGTAGGCCGAGATGGAGCGGTCTCCCTGCACTGTATTCTGGAACCGTGCGTTAATGTGAAGAGCCCGAGTCGCACGGTTCCCCAAGAAGTGGTGCTCCAGTATCTGCCAAGCCTGGCGCGCGGTCCCCCCACCGCGTTGTCCGACAAGCTTGTACAGATCGTCGGCGAGAGTGCCAAAGATCCAAGCAAGGACCAGACTGTCCATGCTGATCCAAGAGTCATCCCACGGGGCGTCGTCCTGTTGGACGTGGTCCGCAAGCTGGTACCGCCGTAACGTGAGAAGGAACTCGTTACGCCAGCGGGCGTAGGTGGTAGAGGTACAACTCAGAACAGTCGGCACTAGTGTCCGAATGTTCTGAACTCCAGCCGCCTGGGCGTGTAGGGCGGCGGTGAGCGACGCCGAGTATGCGGAGTGCACACCGGTGTCAGGGGTCGCGCCCGGCGGTCGGTGAGCGCTCTCCTGGATCTGGTGCGAGAGAGCAGCCGCCGAGGCGCGCTCCTGCTCTAAGGCAAGAGCGAGTGCCCGCTCGCGATCGCGAGAGGCAGCCAGAGCCGCGAAGACACTGGAGGTGTCCGCGGCTGTCGTGGTGGTGCTGGCGACGCCGTAGAAAGGATCAGTGGCCGCACGAGGAGCAGTAGCAGTGCCAACAGCAGATCCGGAACCCGTCATGAAGGCGACGGCCGTGGAGCCGGCAAGTGGTCCGCCTGCGGAGGGACCAGTCGCAGCGCCGTACGCAGGTCGGATCATGTCAATGAGGGGCGCGCCTGCTGCAGGACCAGTAGCAGACGCACCGGCGCAGGGGGGGGGGGGAGCCGGCCAGGGAGGGGACGGCGCCGGCCAGGGGCGCGCCGGCCCAGGGAGGGGGGGCGGCCAGCGGCGGCAAGGGCGCGGCGGCGCCAGGGTGGGCAGCCGGCGGCGGCTGGACCAGGGGCGCGCCAGGTAGGGAGGCGGCCGGCGGCGGCGGGGTCGGGGATTAGGGTTTGGCTAATGATACCATGATAGAATGAATTGCTCAATTAATCATAGGTCTAGGTACATATTTATAGATACATAGATGGGCCGATATAAGACTAAGCCCAAACACAGTCCAACATTAAAGAACTCCATAGAGCTGTTAAGTTATGTGAGCAGGCTTTGGTTTCTGTTGATCCAACTGTTACCACCCTTGGGACCTTGCAAGAGGTATTGTGTTGATGAGCCTTGCCCCTCGATGAAGTGTAATATCATATATGTATCATTGTGACATTTATATATACCATCTATACTTCAGGCCCATGTATTCCGATCTCCGTCTGGCTGTGCAGCTTTCCTTGCAAACTACAATTACGATTCTTATGCGAAAATTGTGTTCAACAATGAACATTACAACCTTCCACCTTGGTCCATCAGCATTCTTCCTGATTGCAAGATTGTAGTTTTTAACACTGCAACAGTAAGTTCCATTTTGCTTACCTCAGTACGGCATTTTGTCCTTCTCTGCTTGTCTTTATTCCTTTTTATTTCTGAACTTTATGGTGGTGTGACTCATACCTGATTAAATTGTGTCTCCATAGGTTGGTGTTCAGACATCTCGGATGCAAATGTGGGCAGATGGGACCTCATCAATGATGTGGGAGAGGTATGATGAAGAGGTTGGTTCGCTCGCAGCTGCGCCAATGCTCACCACAACTGGTCTTCTCGAGCAGCTTAATGTCACTAGAGACAGCAGCGATTATCTGTGGTACATCACCAGGTAATGCTGTATCCATGCTGTTGCTTAAAAAAAACTGTATCAATGCCTTGCATATTTTGTGCCAGGGGTGTGATCATCAGAGATGATGTCTCTTCTCTGTACCTTGCTCTACATATCAATAGACATGACAATGCTCTTGTATCTGAAAAGCTCTTATTATTGTTTACAGTGTGGATGTAAGCGCATCTGAAAACTTCCTACAAGGTGACAAACCCCTGTCTCTCAGTGTGCAATCCGCTGGTCATGCTTTGCATGTCTTTGTCAACGGGCAACTCCAAGGTATTCTACTGAGGGCACATGTTTCTGATCATCAGTGTTGTAGAAATAGAAACTGCTCAATTAATAACTAATTTTACTTCACTGCTGCAGGTTCTGCTTATGGTACCAGGGAAGATCGGAGAATTGCATATAATGGCAATGCTAACCTTCGTGCTGGTACTAATAAAATAGCACTGCTGAGTGTTGCTTGTGGACTACCGGTCTGTCGTCTCATTGCTACATGTATTTATATATAAGTACATATTTTAACTTGGTATATGACTATTCGGATTATTCATTTCTTTTCTTCATGATATAGAATGTCGGTGTGCATTATGAGACATGGAATACCGGTGTTGTTGGTCCTGTTGTGCTTCATGGTTTGGATGAAGGTTCACGAGACCTGACTTGGCAGACATGGTCCTATCAGGTATACCTAACATCAAGTTCCTTTGATGATGAATTATTGTTGAAGAAAGAAGGTAAACATGCCTTTTTCATGCTAGGTTGGCCTGAAAGGTGAACAGATGAATCTGAACTCCCTAGAAGGCTCAAGCTCAGTTGAATGGATGCAAGGGTCGTTGTTAGCTCAGAACCAACAGCCATTGGCATGGTACAGGGTATGAAAAAATGCTCTTCCGCTATACTATTTACTTTGTGATGACATGTCACATCCTATTCTTACTAAAGTTCCTATCCACAGGCTTACTTTGAAACTCCCAGTGGGGATGAGCCACTGGCTCTCGATATGGGCAGCATGGGTAAGGGCCAAATTTGGATAAATGGACAAAGCATAGGACGATACTGGACAACATATGCAAATGGTGACTGCAAAGAGTGCAGTTATGCTGGGTCATATCGAGCACCCAAATGTCAATCTGGTTGTGGTCAACCCACACAACGTTGGTAAGAACAATTGTGACACCATATGATTTTCGTACTACCACCTTTATGTTGACTTCTCTATTCAGTATTTAAAATCATACTGGTCTGCTTATTAATGTTCACTTCCCTTGCCACTAAAATTGGAGTGTTCTTTTCACCGTTAATAATGGATAGGTGCTCTTGGTAACGAAATTCTTGCTGCATTTCCATTAATAAAATGTTTGAATTGTTATATGCAGGTACCACGTGCCAAGATCCTGGTTACAGCCCACTAGAAATCTGTTGGTAGTGTTTGAGGAACTTGGCGGTGATTCTTCAAAGATTGCCCTCGTGAAGAGGTCAGTCTCAAGCGTCTGTGCTGATGTATCTGAGGATCATCCAAACATCAAGAACTGGGAGATTGAGAGCTACGGAGAGCCCGAGTACCACAAGCCAATAGTGCATTTGAGATGTGCACCTGGGCAATCTATTTCTGCCATCAAATTTGCAAGCTTTGGAACACCAGTGGGAACTTGCGGAAATTTCCAGCAAGGAGATTGCCATTCAGCTAACTCTCACACTGTTCTAGAGAAGGTGAGTTCACACTTTGGTTATTTCATTTCTCATCCGCCGGTGCACATTGCCATGTTATCTCTTAACCTACACATTACCTCGTTTTGTTGATTTGAGCAGAAATGTATGGGGCTGCAAAGATGTGTCGTCGCTATCTCCCCAGACAGCTTTGGCGGAGATCCCTGCGCTAACATGATGAAAAGCGTGGCAGTTGAGGCGGTCTGTTCTCCCAATGCATAAGCATAACCAGCTTATTGGTGGCAGGCTACAAAGACAACCGTTGTACACTTCAACAAGCAAAGAGAATCAGTGTGGGGGTAGAGTTCAACTGTAAGTCTGAACTTCAGTAGATGTTGTTCGAGGATTAGGCGGTCAATTTAGCACTTGTAAGTCAGATTCCAGATTAGGGTTGATACTCTACTACGTCTCCATGAATTGTTCAAAGCGGCCAGTTGCTAACTGAAATCGGTCCCGCTATGGAGTGTAGAAGGGAGGGGGAAGTAAATGCAAAAGATGGATGCATTCTTTTGCTTGCGCTATTAGTATGCATGCAATATATATCATCTTCTTTTTTCAAGGGGAAAAAAAAAAGAGAGGTGAGGTGTGCATGTACCGTTTTGTTGTACTATTGGTGGTATTAGAAGCTTTCGTGTGCTGGGGGAAAAAAATGTGCCTGAAGATGCTGATGAGTGATGGTAACTTGCTGCTGATTAGGAACTCAAGTTTGGTAGCACGCCTGTTCTCATTTCTCAAGGCCCGTCGAATTACTTTCGATTTTGTCTTCATTTGTGAATGAAACCACATGCTGCGCGTGCCAAACCTTGGGGAGTTTGTTGCACCATTGGGTACCTTGTTGGTTCAGCGGTATTGTTGCAGGAATCCGTGTGTGTGTCAGAAAGGGCAGGTTACCGGAATGGCTCAGCATGGAATGGAACATGCATGCGCTCCTGCTGCCAATTTTCATCGTGATGCCGAAATCTGCAGTGCCAGTAGTAGCAATAATAAGCCGAGCCCTTTGGTTGACGGTGTGCCCCCCTCGGACGATCGCAGGCTCCGAATGAGAGGAGAGGAGAGGCATCAGGCATGCATCATTTGCGGAAACGGAACCGGGACGACGACATTACCAGGGCGAGGGTGTCGACGAGGAAGGTGTGGCGGCCGTTGGTCGTGATTGAAGGCTGCTGATCGGTTCGGCCTGCTTTCGCTGCTGAACAGTGGAACGGACGACGCTGCTGATTTTGTGCTGATCAGACGTAGCGGATCGGCGACCAGTTCGACGGTTCGGCCTGCCTTCGATGGATGAACCAGCGGATCGAGCCTGTTGAGGTTGGGCCAACCAGCGGATCGGGCCTGTTGAGCGGATAAAATATATTGGGACCATGTGAGGTCGCACGGGGTGCACTTTCATGGGCCCAGGCCTGCCCATTTCATGCGTTGAGATGGCGCGGTTTCGGGCTTTAAGCATCGGCGCGCAGGTGCAGTCCCAGCGCCGGAGCCTCGGCGTAGCGAAACGGACACCTCCGCGCAGGGCGGCGGGCTCTCCCGGTCCCGGCTGCGCTACATCGACCAGCACCTGCGACAGCAGCGCGTCATGCAGCAGTCTGGCATGATGCAGCAGCCGCAGCACGCCTGGCGCCCGCAACGCGTCCTCCCCGATCGAGTCTGCCGTCTCTCGGTCTCTGTCCTCCGGGCCTGGCTCTTCGAGCATTTCCTCCACCCGTAAGAACCCCCTCTTCGCCTAATTCGTGCATGACGCGCACAGAAATCTTATCGTAACCTTATACAGAAAAAAGTACGCCATGAATCTGTGTCATCCAGGTATCCGAAAGATTCCGAGAAGCTGATGCTCGCAAGGCAGACAGGCTTGTCCATGCAGGGTCCAGGTGAGACATGAAGCGATCATGTTTTTGGGGGTTTATGAGAACGTACCATGGCAAGCTTTCATTTGAAAAAGGAATCCAATGTCCCTACTAAGCTGGGCGTGGCGTCATGTAGGTATATATCGAACTAGTTCATCAACGCGCGTGTTCGTCTGTGGAAGCCGATGGTCGTGAAGATGTACAAGGAGGAATTCGGCGCGGAGATGGACTCGCACTCGTCGTTGGAGAACGCCGGCAACAAGGGCAAGGACGAGGCGATGACATGGGAAGACCACGACGGGTTCCAGAGCCCGTCGAGCGCGGCAAAACACCGCGCAGGTCACCACCTCAACACGTTCAAGTCGGAGGCGATTGGCGGCATGGACGACGCCGCCGGCGTCGGCCTGTCGAGCCTCGACGGCGCCATGGCCACGTACGCGGCCGGCCTCAACATGGGCCACCACGCGCCGGGCGCTGTTGGTAACGGCAGCAGCCTCCTCCAGGACGCGCTCGCGCACCACCACCACGGCGGCGGGGACGCGAGGCTCACATGGCCGGCTACGACGGCGGCAGCGTGTCGCTGACGCTGGGGCTGCAGCACCGCGACGACGCTGGCAGGGTGCCGGCCGAACAGCCAGCGCCTGCTCTACGGCAACGCTGGCGACTTCGAGTTCATGAACGGCGGCAAGGACCGGCAGCGGTTCGTCTCGTCGCAGCTCCGGCACGATTTTGCGGCGTGAGCGGCCGGGGTGTTCCCTGCACATCACAACACAACACAACGGTGAATAACACGGACGGCGTCAGCAGCGGGGGATCGGAAGGACGTATCAACTGTATATGAGGTGGGTTGTATATATGAGTATACTTATATGAGTATGGTGTGTGTCGATATACTGGGTACCGTATACCCCTTGAGATTGCGAAGATCTTGAGAAAATGTCATCTACTTAATTTGAAGAACTTCGGAGGTCCACATGTCAGACATAACCGGACCCGCTTCCCCAATATGGTTAGTCTCAGGGACGGCACACGTGTACTATCAAACTGGAGCTACCGCCCACAAGGGGGAAGCTCCGGGCCATGTACCATAACGGCACCCCCGGACCTAACCCCAGACCGAGGGAAGCTCCGAACTGACACGTGTCAGATGGCATCGGACCTATCTGTTCTCCACAGTATGCTCTGGAGCTGCCACGTGTCCAACCGTCGGATCTTCAGCCTCTAACCTCCGGAAGACTCTACAACGGCTCCGGATCTTCAAAAGGGAATCAAGGACTTCAAGACCCGATTAAGTGTCATTAATACTATATTAATGACACATGATCGGACGACCTTAATTACCAGTAACGGTGTTGTCAAAGCCCGTAACTCGGTCATTAAGGTTAATTAAGCGCATCAAATGTGTCTCAATATTAGTAACCGTCGGGGCCACATGTCGGGTCAGGCTAACTTGTAACGGCATGTCCTTATACTATAAAATGACAGGCTGACAATATATAGAGGGGATCTGATCTGATCTAATCTGCTCTGATCCGATCTAGTCTAGTCAGCGGACACGCGCTCATACACCCAATACAACAACAACACACCCCGTGGAGTAGGGTATTACGCTCAGACGGCCCGAACCACGTAAACCTTTGTGTCTCTTGTGTCATTTTACACATCACCTTCTTGAATCTTCGCGCGCCCACACCGAACCTCAAACTCCGCAAACACTTTTAATAGTGTCATGAGATCTGCCGGATCAAAACCACCGACAGTTGGCGCGCCAGGTAGGGGCGCTTGAGATTTCAAGAATGGTGAACTCAGCTGTTGAATCATCCAATGGTTATCTCGCTGTTCAAGCTGCTGGAGGCAATCCCTCCAATATGCAGCCACCAGCAGGAACCACAGTTCCAGCATGAGTCACACTTCCACCACCGCCGCCTCCACCAGCAAATCAAGCATGGTGCACCGGCGTCAATCACTGCGTCGGTGAATCATGACAATCCGAAACACGCGCTCCATGCAGCACGTTCTCTCCTTCAGTGCCCACCACCTCTGTATGCATCACGGGATGCAATGGAGCAGTGTAAGGCCGATGTGAAACACTTGGTTGCAGCAGCAGCCGACCGCATTAGCAACCAAGGTCCTCCTCCTTTAGGACGAGCTCCGTCGC
The DNA here is from genome assembly GCA_036927565.1 of Tuctoria greenei. Lineage (NCBI taxonomy): Eukaryota > Viridiplantae > Streptophyta > Magnoliopsida > Poales > Poaceae > Tuctoria > Tuctoria greenei. The sequence goes on along the minus strand of JAYESD010000005.1, from coordinate 199,678,578 downwards.
AGCGACGGACCTTGTCTGGTAGACTTAGTCCGCACGTTTCCAACAACAGGAGACGTGCTGCATCACAACAGGTGACGTCGTTGCCCTCCGGGGTGCCACACACTCACACGGTATCAAGGCTTTCAACTCATGACCTCCGGGCGGAGCTTGATCGCCGATACTGTCAACAAGACGGCCGAGTCCATATTGAGCGTGCTCGTGAAAGACGAGAAGCTTAGGACATTCCTGCTCCTGAAGGAGTAGGAGGAGGCTGCTCAGCCCTGGCCATGCATCTGCGTATGGTCAGGTGGCCACAGAAATTCCGGCCTCACCTGCCGGAGAAGTTTGACGGGACCATTAATCCCGTCGAATTTCTTCAGATTTACTTCACTGCTATCCTGGCAGCAGAAGGAAATGAGGCCGTAATGGCCAACTATTTCCTAGTGGCTTTAACTGGGACAGCTCGGTCCTGGTTTATGAGCCTTCCACCCAACTCCATCAACAGTTGGGAGGAGTTGTGCCGTCAGTTCACCGCCAACTTCGGGAGTTCATACACCCGACCAGGCACCGAAGTGGACCTTTTTGCAGTCGTGCAAAAAGGGGGAGAATCCCTGCGATAATTCATCCAGAGATTCTCTCAGGTACGAAACACTATCCCTTCTATCTCTAGCGCTTCTGTCATTGTGGCATTTAGACAGGGCGTATGGGATAAGAAGATGTTGGAGAAACTGACGATCAAGGAAATCACCAGTGTCACGGAACTCTTCAGCTTGGCTGATAAATGTGACAGAGCTGCGGAGGGCCGTGAAATGCACTCCAAACCACCTCCGGAGGATCACAAGAAATCCTCCAAAGGAGAAGCCACTACCACCGGGAGTGGCAAGAAGAAGAAAAAGACCAACGGCAAGAAGAAGCCGTCGGCCGGCACATCTAATGTTGCAGTTGTTGCAGCTCCGGGTGGCCGGGGGCAATGCCCTGAGAAGCGACCTCGACCATCTTCTGAAGACGGTGGCAAACCCAAGGTGTGGTGTCCAATTCATAAAATGGACAGTCACAGTTTGGAAGACTGCCGGGAGGTCCAAAACCTTGCCGAGCGCTACAACAAGCGCTGTGAAGAAGTTCCTTTCCGACAGAGGGAAGGAAAACAAAAATTTGACGAAGCTCCGGCTGAAGAGGAGTTAGGTTTTCAGGATCCTAAAAAGGTCCTGAAGGCCGTCTACACCTCCGTCGATGACGATTCTTACGTCTCTGACAACGAGCGTCGGAAGACCATGAACATCATTTTTGGTGGATCATGGGACATCACCTCCCGCCGCGTCCTCAAGACAATGCGTCGGGACATGGCCGCTGTAGCTCCTACAGCCAGGGCGGAGCCTCATCGGAAGTGGATGGACACAGCCATCACTTTTGATGCTTCGGACTGCCCTCGAAGCATGGTTGGAGCAGGCCAGTTACCTTTGATGGTATCTTCTACCATCAATAACATTCAACTCCACCATGTTATGGTAGACGGAGGTTCGGGGCTGAACCTCATAAGCTTCGAAGCTTTTACCAAGCTTCAACTCCGACCTTCGGATCTCCACCCCTCCCGACCTTTCTCCGGAGTAGGTTCGGGAGCCATTACCCCACTCGGTGCTATTACTCTCCCCGTTACCTTCGGCACCCGGGAGAAGTATCGCACTGAGAAGTTGGTCTTTGACGTTGCTCAGATCAACTAACCTTTCAACGCCATATTGGGAAGGCCTGCCTTGTACAAATTCATGGCATCTGCTCATTATGGCTACCTGGTGTTAAAGATGCCAACACCAGTAGGTGTTCTCCGGATCCGCGGAGATCGCACTGCCGGAGTAACCGCTCTGGAAGAACTTCATGCGCTTACTACGGTGCAAGAGGAGGATTCCAGGCAAGAGCAAGCTCCAAAACCTCCGAGCATTCGTCAACGAGGCTCGACTTATGCACCTCGTGTGCAGCCAAGCGGCGACACCGACATTCCTGTCAAAGTCGTCCAAATTGGTTCTGATGCCGCTCAGACCACCCGTATATCGGGGGGACTGAATGACAAATAGGAACTCGCGCTCTTCGCTTTCCTCCGGGCTAATGTCGACGTGTTTGCCTGGCAACCGTCACAAATGCCTGGGATCCCTAGGGAAGTGATTGAGCACAATCTGAAGATCAACCCCGACGTCCGGCCCGTGCATCAGAAGCCTCGAAAACAATCCGTGGAGCGACAGAACTTCATTCGACAAGAAGTGAAGAAGTTGCTCGAAGCTGGATTCATCCGAGAAGTCTTCCATCCAAAATGGCTGGCAAGACCAGTCGTTGTCCCCAAGGCCGACGGGAAGCTTCGGATGTGTATTGACTACACAACTCTAAATAAGGCATGGCCAAAAGATCCATTCCCACTACCTAGAATAGATCAGATAGTGGATTCCACCTCCGGGTGTGAATTACTGTGTTTCCTAGACGCATATTCTAGGTATCATCAAATCAGAATGTCTAGGGAAGATGAAGAGCATACCTCTTTGATCACAGTAGATGGATTGTACTGTTATACAGACATGCCATTTGGTCTCAAGAATGCAGCTTCAACCTTTGTACGAGCTATGTACAAAACTTTTGAAGAACTCATTAGAGACATAGTGGAAGTGTACGTCGATGACATCGTGGTCAAGGTCAAGAACAAGGAGTCACTCCTTGACACCTTACAGGCTGTCTTCGACAAGCTGCGGGTCACCCGCACAAAGCTAAACCCAGACAAGTGTGTCTTCGGGGTTAGCTCCAGAAAACTTCTTGGTTTCCTGGTAAATCACCGGAGCATAGAGGCTAATCCGGCGAAGATCAAAGTCATTGAAGACATGCGGCCACCAGCCCGCATCAAGGATGTCCAAAAGCTGACTGGATGTCTAGCAGCCCTCAGCCGGTTCATTTCAAGACTGGCGGAATGGGCACTTCCCTTCTTCAAGTTATTGAGGAGGTCCGGACCATTCCAATGGTCTGAAGAAGCAGAAAAGGCGTTCCAGGAGCTAAAACAGCTCCTCACCACCCTATCAACTCTGGTAGCTCCGAACCCTGGTGAGCCTTTGCTGCTTTACATTTCAGCAACTGACGAAGTCGTCAGTATGGTCCTGGTTGCGGAGAGACCAGAATCATCCCATGCTCAGGAAGCCAGACCCCTCCAGGAGGGTCCGGAGGTTCCTGAAAGCGAGTTTGGGTCCCAATTCCCAGACTTGATTCCACAAGAAGTTACTTCAGAAGACCCAAACCCCTCCGGTAGGGTCCAGGTCGCTTCTGAAGAAGCTCCGGGTCCCTCCAGCAAAGACCCGGAGGTCCCCGAAGAAGGTCCGCATCCCTCCGGGAGGATGCGGGTCAATGAAGAGGAAGCTTCGGGCCCCTCCGGGAGGGTCCGAACCATCCAACGCCCAGTGTACTTCATCAGTGAAGTACTTCATGACACCAAGACTCGATACTTAGAGGTGCATAAGCTGCTCTATGCAGTTCTTATCGCCTCCAGGAAGCTTCGCCATTACTTCCTAGCTCACAAGAATTTAGTGGTGACTTCTTACCCACTTCGAGCAATCTTGCATAATCCCAATCCAACTGGGAATATTGCAAAGTGGGCAGTGGAATTGGCTGAATTCGATCTCAAATTCATTCCAAGACAAGCAATCAAGAGTCAAGCATTGGCGGATTTCGTGGCGGAATGGACTCCCTCTCCATCAAACCCTGGGGGCCCCAGTGAGTAGAAGCTAGAACACAAGGCTCCGGTCTTCACCGAGCCTCACTGGACCCTCTACTTCGACGGCTCCATGCAAAAGCAGGGGGCCGAAGCTGGAATCCTTCTCCTCGCACCAACCGGGAAGAAGGTAAAATACATGGTACACCTTGACTTCAAGGCGACCAACAACATGGCGGAGTACGAAGCACTCATCTACGGACTAAAGGTGGCACTGTCATACGGTGTCAAGCAGCTGCTGGTCAAGGGAGATTCACAGCTCATAATTAAACAAGTGAAGGGTGAATGCTCCTGCAACAATCTCCAGTTAGCTGCTTACCTCCTTGAAGTCTAGAGGCTTCAGAAGGACTTCAAAGTCCTAGACCTCCATCACGTCCAGCGTGTTCACAATGTTGAAGCCGACGAACTCTCGACGAAAGCGTCAACCGGAGCTCCGGCTCCTGATGGAACTTTTGTTCGGAGGTTGTCAAAACCCACAGCTCAGCCTGCCGAACTGAGCGAAGGGGGCGAGATCAGCATCCCGAAGCTGACGGTCCCGATGGCCCTGTTACCATGGCAGCCATCAAGGGTCGTAGGTGCTGCCGAAAGCTCCGAGCAACCCAGCACGCAAGACTCAAATGCTCAAGTTAGCTCTGATGCATGGATCTCGGAGATCCGGAGCTACTCGAAAGACGACATCCTTCCTGATGATGATGTATCCGCTGACCGGATAGTCAGATTGGCTAAAAGATACACGTTGGTAGAAGGGGATCTCTACCAGCGCGGTGACAACAGCGTCCTAATGCGGTGCATCACAAGGGAAGAAGGTTGCGAGCTCCTCGCAGAAATCCATGGAGGCGAGTGTGGGAACCACGCGTCTTTCCGCACGCTGGTCGGTAAAGCCTTCCGGCATGGCTTCTACTGGCCTACAACACTCCAGGATGCAACTGAGCTGGTGAAAAAATGCGAAGCATGCCAATTTCATACAAAGCAAATTCACACACCAGCTCAGCCCCTACAAATGATACCGACAGCTGGCCTTCGCCGTGTGGGGGATGGACATCTTGGGACCTTTCCCAAGAGCCGTCGGAGGTTACAAGTTCCTGTATGTCGCCATTGACAAGTTCACCAAGTGGCCGAAAGCAACTCCAGTTGTGACAATCAATAAGCAATCTGACTTTTTGCAGTCCATTGTATGCAGATTTGGAGTCCCAAACAAAATCATTACTGATAACGGGACCCAATTCACAAGCTCTGCATTTCAAGGATATTGCGAAGACCTCGACATTCAAGTTTGCTACGCCTCCGTAGCTCACCCGGCAAGCAATGGCCAGGACGAGAGAGCAAATGCAAAAATCCTGAAAGGACTCAAAACGCGCACCTATGAGCGCTTGAAAAAACATGGAGACAACTGGATTGAAGAGCTTCCGCCCACTCTATGGGCCAATAGGACAACTCCAAACCGGTCAACTGGAGAGACACCCTTCTTCCTGGTGTACGGAGGTGAAGAAATCCTTCCTCCGGAAATCACCTTGGGGTCACTCCGGGTCCGGACCTTCGACGAAGCCACGCAGGACCAGCTCCGGCGTGAAGACCTAGACCTCCTTGAGGAGGGAAGGTGCCAAGCAGCTGTTCGGAATGCCCAATACCGCCAAGCCCTTCGGCGCTATCATCAGCGGCATGTACACAACCGACAGCTCGAGGAAGGCGACCTGGTGCTACGGAGAATACAATCCACATAATGGTTAGACAAACTCTCCCCCAACTGGGAGGGACCCTTCCGAGTGATTAAAGTATCCCGTCCCGGAAGCGTTCGCTTGGCTACCGAGGATGGGACACCTCTCCCAAATCCTTGGAATATTGAGCACCTCCGTAAGTTCTACACTTAATATCACGGAGGTGAGTCTGTAATAACTTGAAGTGTATGTTATAGAGTCATTGTACAGAGCCGGGTAGTTCCTCCGGGAGAACAGCCGAACCTTTCCCCGAAGGTCTGCAAAGTTCATGCAACACTTGTCACAATCTCAGGACTAAAAGTGTGTCTAGCTACCCTGGGTCAAACGAGAAATGAAACACGCTTAGCCTGGTTCCGTACCCTAAGAGTGTACTTGTTTCCCCTGTACCCCGGACCTATATTGAAAGACATCTTCATGTGAAATAGACTTCACGTGCATTTATTTTGTACAGGCTCAACATTTTTTATTTTTCTCTTTCTTGTCTATAACAAAGTTGTGCAATTCTTAAGAAATTTTAGTTCGACCAGTTCATGTACAATTCGAGTTGTATTGTCAATTCTTTTGGATTCAAATATTGTTCATGACCCACTCGCCTGAATGCCGCCAAGCCAATCTAGGGCCGCAGTGTTCTACCAACTTAGCCTCGTCAAGCACCCTAAGTACGCCACTCTACCTACACCCCGGCACGCCGAAGTAAGGCGGGTCCAAGTACAATTGAATCTGAAAGAAAGAAGGCAACACATTCGGTTGTATTCAGAATTGTGTTTGACCTAAAACTTTCTTGGGAATCATAAGCCGCGACGAAGTTATAGGCAAGGAGCAAATTTTACTATTTTTCTTGGCTTCAGTGTGCAGGAAAAATAAAGAATCCACGTTGATGGAGAAAAGTCGGAGCTAACAAAGCTCCGACTCCCCCTAGGTGGCTTGTAATCGATGTTAAACATTGAAAACGAGCATCACCGGAGCAACCAAGCTCCGGTAAAGCTAGGGGGGCCAGCCGTCGACGCAGAATAAAAGATGGTGAGAAGACCCCACAAGCGGAGTCTGCTGCCGACAAACTACGCGTTGGCAAAGGTCACTGCCGGAGCTACTAAGCTCCGACACCCCGGAGGGCTAACTATCGATGCTCTACGAGTTGATAAGGACTATTGCCGGAGCTACTGAGCTTCGATGGTAGTTAATGCCAGAGCTTCTGAGCTCCGACAAACTCAGGGGGCCTTCACTATCGAAGACTTTGGACCTACACTCTACAAGTTTGAAGCAAGCGAGTCTTCAACAAAACACAATATCCTCTTGGTACATGTTCACAATCAAATTGTGTACATCTACCAGGGGGCACTCAACCTCTTTGGCATTTTGCTGAATCTTTTCAGCAACCTGCTTCTCGAGTTTTCCGAGCTCCTCCTCCCAGAGGTGGATCTTGTTCCGACGGTCGACCAGGTCCTTCTCCCGGCCCCTAACTTTCTTCTCACTAGCAGCGATGGCACACTCTTGCTGGTAGAGTTCCTGCCCTCGCACCCAGACCTTCTCCTCCTCCTCAATGCAACGCTCCTCTAACTTCTTGGTGCGTTCCTAGAGGCCCTTGTCAACCAGAGCCACCTTTTCGGCGAGCTTCTCCTCCATCCTCAAGACGTCATCCCGCAGCTCTAGGAGTTTTTGCTCTTCGTCTTTGAGCTTCTTCCTCCTCTCCTCAAGTGCCTCCCGACGCTTGATGAGGTTAGTGTTAATGGCTTCAAGCCTTTCTTGGTGATCATCAGCCGCAGTATTAGCTGCCTTGGTCTGCTCATAAATGGCCCGGGATTGAGCGTCGAGGGAACGAGTCAAGCTCTCCCTATCATCCAATAATTTGCCCAGTATTCTAGGCGGATCTTCTCCTGCTTGATCCACTCCTTGTTGTCTGCCAGCCTCGACCGCGCCAGCTTGGTCTCGAAGTAGAGCCGATTACGCCACCGCCTAAGGGTTTGGCGCTCCTCTTCAAGAGCCTTGCTGTCGTGGTAGAACGCCAGCTGGACTTGACGCAGACTGGAGCAAGCGTTGTCAATGGACAACGACAGGGGAATAGGATCCGGACCTGCTGGGGTCTCCTCCGCTGGTTCCAGCGGGTTCTCACTTACAAAAATTGGGTCCCACTCCACAAGAGTGGTCCCCTGAGCCTCCACGGCATAGGGCCGTCCTCCAGGATAGCCTCAGTCGCCACCGAGGAGGGTCCTACAGAGGAAGTTCCGACCTCCGAAAGTGGTTCCGAAGGTCCTGCAGCCAGGTCTTCATTTGCCCCCACAGGCAGGGGGCCAGCAACTTCATTTGGGGACCCTGGCTCAGCAGCAGTCACCTCCGCCGTCATCACTTCTGGAGCAGGGGCTACTTCCGGCTCCGGCCTGGGCTCCTCCTCCGCTGGTGGCTCAGGTGTTGGCGCCTCGACCATCATGGGTTCGAGTGCCGATGTAAGAATCGAATGCCCAAGAGGGGGGGGGGGTGAATTGGGCTTCTTTTCAAAAATCTAAGCAATAAAACTTAATTCCTAAAAGCTCAATTCCCTATGCAAATGATATATGCATTGAAGTAAATAGCAACTTCGCAGTATATAAAATGCATAAATGTAAGGGAGAGGAAGAGGATGCAAACTCCCGAGGAGACACGAGGATTTATCCCGTGGTTCGGCAAGATCGTCAAGATCTTCCTACATCCATGTTGTGGCACCCACCAAAGGGTATATCCACACCCAAGTCACTGAGACTAGGGATCTTCACTATTCTTCTCCGTTTGCCAACCTTGGCAAGGTGGAGCTCAAGCCTTGTACAACTTAGATCCTCCAGGCTTCCACAATCCTCTTGGCAAGCTCCGGAAGTCTCTCTCAGTTACAAACACCAAGGGACACTCCCTTAAGGCTCTCACTACCCTAGAGATTCCACTCACCAAGAATGGAGGCACACAAGCTCTCTCTCTCTCTCTAGCTAGTTCTAGCCTATCTCTTGGTGTGTAAGTGATCTAAATGATGTAGAAGTGATGGCTCTTTGTCTTGAATGCTTGTGGATGTGTAGATTATGTCTGGTGATCAAGACTTGTCGATTTGACAGGTTTAGGGGGTATTTATAGCCAGCCTCCACGAAATAGCCGTTGGAAAAAGTAGGCTGACAGAACTTTTCTGCGAATACCGAATGATCCGATGTCTCCCCTTTAGTTATCATCAGTCAAGTTCACTTTAGCTGACGTCATTGTGTCAGATATGACTGTTGTTAGACCGATGTTGCACTTGTATTCTCATCGGATGATCCGGTGGCTCTTCCTCCATAATTGGCTCAAACTTGATGCTTACTGGAGTGATTGACCGATGTGTATATTTTTGTACATCGGATAATCCGGTGCTACACTTGGTCCAAGGATATTGCAAACTGTACTGATGGACCGACGTAGCTTAGCCCTTAACATCGGATGATCCGGTGAGTACTTTGTTCTGAGGTCTTCTTCTTCTACTGAACCAACTCGACCGATGTGTTGTTCTCTGGAAACATCGGTTGATCCGATGAGTTGATTTTGTTTGCTTCGAGTTGTTTCTAAGTGATTCTTTTGAACTTTGCTCGATTGACCTCTTAGACATTTGTTGGAAATGTACTTCTGATGATTGTCAAGCATTAAGTGTCATCAATTATGGTTGAATGACTTTGACATAAGAGCTTTTACTTCTTATCTTCACAACATTGATTGATCTCATAAATTGATTGTTTAGTAGTCTCCAATGACATATGGATTTCATTTGATTGAGTGATATGGGAGACCTTGCATCCACAAATTCATTAGTAAAATTCAATGGTTGTCATTAATCATCGAAACCATACCTCATAGGGGCCTAGATGCTTTCAATCTCCCCCTTTTTGGTGATTAATGACAACACAACAATTAAAGCACAATAGTAATGAATTTGATAGTATGAAACTTAAGAGGATATGCAATGAATACAAGATTATCACACTTGATAGTAATGAATTTGAAAGCTCAATCAAGGAATAACTCAAGTGAATAAGTGATCATGAGATATAGATAGACACCAAATAAGCTCAATCGATTAATAACTTAAGAGTACTCAATAAACACCAAATGAGTAGCAAAAACATCAAATTACAAAAGATGATATAGGTAAACTCATAAGGATAAACTCCCCCTACAGTTAGGATACTCCCCCTGAGACTAAGCTATCCCCCCTGACTCTCCTCTAACTCTTCTCCCCCTTTGGCATCAAGACATCAAAAAGGGATCCGAGTGCCTAAGGACCCTGAGTACTAGGCGCGATGACGAACTGGTCACCGTCGGGGGTGCTGTCGTCGGAGCTGCTACCTGGAGTAGAGGTGGAAGGAGCTGTTGGAGCCGTAGGAGCCGCCGTCGGTGCCTGCTATAGCTGTCCAAATGGGCCGGGCTAGATGGGCCGACACGAAAGCCCGCAAAAAAAGCACGGCCCGAACCCAGCACGGCCTGAAAAAATCAGTCCCGGGCCGGCCCAAAGCCCGTTGCGGGCCGTGCCCGGGCCTCGACTTCCGGCCCGTCGGGCTTGCGGGCACGGTCCATTTAGGCCCGGCACGGTCGGCCCGTGGGCTGGCCCGGCACGACACGGCCCGTTTAGGCCCGAATTTTGATTCTTCCGTATTTTTTAGTGTATTTTTAACTTAAACAGGCTGCGGGCCGGGCCAGGCCGGCACGGCCCGTTTATGGCCCGGCACGACCCGGCACGCCTAAATTGGACTCGGGCCGTGCCCGGGCCTCAACTTTTGGCCCGCGGGCTGGCCCGACACGACCCAATTTTTTTCCGGGCCGTGCTGGGCTAAGATTTCTAAGTCCCGAGCTCGGCCGGGCTCGGGCCAGGCCGGCCCGACACAGCCCATTGGACACCTATAGTGCCTGCTGAGTAGTAGCTGCTGGCAAGGGGGCACTGACGACGGATGCCGGCGTCTGCTGGAACAGCGTCGTAGCCGGCAGTGGAGAGTGGATTGGTGCACCTGGAGCCAGCAGTGGAGACATGCTGATCGACGGGATCGGCGTGGTCGGCACCGGAGCTGCAGCTGGAGCAAGGACAGGTGGTGGTGGAGCAACGTGTGGTAGCTGCGACGGCAGGGCAATCCCGGTCTGGGGTGTAGAGGTTGGTGATCAACCCCAGGATGCCCATCATCGCCTGTTGCGTCTGCTGCTGCTGGTCGAGGGAGTGCTGATGCATCTGATCTATCAACCCAGTCAGCCAGTCAGTGTCCTCACGCCTCTCACAGGCGATCTAGCGCTGCATCTCCTGTTGCTGCTGCTGGAGCTCCAGAAGTCGTGCTGCCTGCTCAGCTTGGGCCTGCTCAGCTGCAAGCCGGTCCAAGTGCTGCTGCTCAACCATCTGCTGCAGAAGTGAGGTGAGCTCTGACGGCTGAGAGACTTGTGCCTCTGTGACGGAAGGTGGAGTAGGGGGTGGCACTGTAGAGCCTCCAGCCTCCGCGTCGTGCTGCCTGGGTGAGGGAGGAGGTGGGAAGTACTCCTCGACACTGTCATCCGTGTCGCTCTCGGACCATATATGCTGAAGGTCCTCACCCTGAGCCTCTGCCTCTTCCAGCCTCTCATCTTCCTTCTCCAGATCCGACCAGTCCTCCTCAGATAGACGAGCTCGGACCTGATGCTCGACTAGACGGCCAAGGCGGCGGTCTCCAGGAGCTGGAGCTCGGTAGTGGCTGAACCGTGTGACACTCTCGTCAGTGAGACAGTCATGCACGGCGGACTCCTCAGGAACCATCATGGAGAGCAGGTAGCTGATCCAGTGTCCAAATACAAGCTGCCTCATCATGCCCACTCCATCAGTGATCACGTCCTCCATCTCGCATATGAGGATGTCCACTATATCGAACTCCATCCCATTCATGATGTAGAACAGGAGGGTCTGCTGCAGACTGGTGAACCCCTCTAAGTATCCTGACCTCGACAAAAGCGTGCGGCGCAAGGCAAGGTGCACTGTGTGCGTAGCAGGAGTCAGTAGTGTCGGTACCCTCGGCTGGTCTTGAGAGAAGGACGGTCCAAACAAAGAGCGGATCTACTCCAGTGGTGGTGCCACTCCTCCAGTGAGCGGCCTCCTCGGCGGGTCTGCCTGTCCATATACCCTCTCATGCACGCAAGTGTCGTGCAGGTCCACTCCTAGCAGCTGTGCCAGTGTCTGCCTCGTCAAGTGATAGTGCTGGCCCATGAACATGAAGTCTATAGACCTGCGGCCCTCAGAGACGTAGAGGGTGGCGTAGAATATGCGGACCGAGTCCTCCACATAGGCACTCCTCTCGTAGGACACCAGCTCCACAAGCCCTCTGTACCTCGCAAAGAAGGGGCGAATCTCCGTCTCTGCTGCCAGGGCAAGCTGATCCCAGTCCAAGAAGTTGTGCTGGAAGAGCTTGTGGCCTCGACGTCTATAGGTCTCGTATAGGGACGCCTGTGTCACGGTCCAGAAACGACTGTCCACAAGAGCCTCTCTGGTCTGCGGGTACCACTCCTCAAGCAGAACACTCCATCTGAGTCTTCTTAGCTGCTTGACCTTCATCTTCCGGTAATCAGTCAACCGGACACCTTCACCAACACGGACGTTGGTGTCCATCTCGTAGATGGCTCTCTGGGCCTCCCTGTCCTCACGACGATCGGCAGCAGTCGGTCTCGGACGTGGTGATGCTGCGGGATGACCCCCATGGGTCCTGGCTGATCGCTGGCGAACGAGTAGCACTTCCGGCTCTTCTTCTGCCTCGGACTCATCTATCACAGGAGGCTGCCTCGGACGAGCCTCGCAGATCCTCAATGATCCTCCTCGGCCACGCTCTCGCTCCTTGGCGGCGCGAGTGGCCATCAACGTCTTCTTCTCCTCCTTCGAGAGCTTCTGCTTCTTTGCGGCCGGCTCCGCAATGGTCTTGCCCTTGTTCTTCTTGTCACGAGCCATTGCGATGAGGCGCAACGACGTCAAGCGCACGACACGACGATCGACGCGGCCGGAAACCCTAACGGCGACGAGAAGGTGACAGTTGAGGGAGGCACCACGACGATGGTGGAGAGGGTGGTGGTGTGGCTGCTGGGAGCGTCGGCGGTGGTGGTGCACGGGCGGCGGTCGGCGGCGTTTGGCTGCGGCGGTGGAGGAGAGTGGCGGCGGCGGCTGCGGTGGTGCGGCGGCGGCTGCGGCTGTGCTGCGGCAGCGGTCGGAGGGCGGCGGCGGCGGTCGGAGGCGACGGTGGCGCAGGGCGAGAGAGAGACGGCGGTGGTGGAAGGTGAGGCGCGCGTCGGGGTCAGGGAGAGAGAAAGAGGGAGGTGAGGCGGCATTTAAATAGTGGGTCCCAAACCCTAGCCGAAAATTTAACACCGGATGGACCGACATTAAACGTTAGAAGCATCGGTCGAATGGCACAGTAAGGGTATTCAAAAAGGTGCCGTTGACACCGGATGGTCCGACGTGGAAGGGAATGTCATCGGTGGAATTCAGCACAGTTCCAGAAGTGTGAACACCGGATCGACCGATGTTTTTCAGAATGAACTCGTCGGTTGATTTGTCACACTTGACTGAACTGACTCTTAGCTTTTGAACACCAACTGATCCGATGATGGTCTTACCTAAGCATCGGATAATCCGATGTCTATAAAACAACAATATCCCATATATGTCCTTTGACCAAACAAACAAGCAATGAGAAACACATGTCTCGGGACTTTTTGGGCGACCCCTTACCCCTCAAAAATGCTAATTTGCCAATGAATTGGCTAAGCCTTAAAGCGAATAGAACACCGAAGAAAATGGGAAGGAAATTATCCAAATAAAATGTAAGGCCCATGCTTTGTGAGCTAGAGTATGAAGACTTCTATCTCTTTAAAGCATGTTCCTCTAGGCACTAACGCACCTAAAATTTTGTTCTTTCCACCACATATGAGTTGAGATATTGCATTTCAAACAAGTCTCTTTCTCATGAGGTGGGTTCCCCTTTGTGACAATCTACCGTATGCAATGCCAAACATTTTATAATGCAGGAAATTACAAGTTTATATGGCAGGCATCATGCAAGGCATAAGATAAATCTATCTTGCCAAATTTGAACCTTTCAAAGGCTTCTTCAGGGAGAGCCACTCTCCAAGCCTTGGGAGAAACCCAAAAGAACCTCCATCCCAAGCTAACCCTTGCTCACCCCTATCATTTGAGAGTTGGGCAAGACCTATATGAAGTGCATTCTTACATGATGTTTGTTGCATCTAGCACATTTAACTCACTTCTTAGCCTAGAAAAAGTTTTCTCATGAAGTAGTTTAATGAAGATATCCGCCAATTGTTCTTCGGACCTAACACCTCGCAATGAGATGTCTCCCTTAGCTTCATGATCCCTCAAGAAATGATGGCGAATATCAATGTGCTTAGTGCGGGAGTGTTGAACGGGGTTTTTAGCTATCTTAACCGCACTTTCATTGTCACAAAGGAGAGGCACACAACAAAGTTTAATACCAAAGTCCAAAAGGGTTTGTTTCATATAAAGAATTTGGGCACAACATGCACCGGCCGCTATATATTCCGCTTCCGCCGTGGACAAGGCGACGAAATTTTGCTTCTTGCTAGACCAAGATAATAGGGAACGCCCAAGCAAGTGGCACCCACCGGAGGTACTCTTGCGATCCACGCGGCATCCGGCAAAGTCCGAATCCGAGTATCCCAAGAGGTGGAATTTTGCACCTTTAGGGTACCACAAGCCCACACTAGGGGTATGCTTAAGATACCTAAGTATCCTAAAGATCGCCTTCCTATGCGATTCTTTAGGTGCCGCTTGAAAGCGAGCACACAAGCATACACTAAACATGATATCGGGCCTAGATGCGGTAAGATAAAGCAATGAACCAATCATAGAACCGTAGTTAGATTGGTCAATAGGTTTACCGTCCTTATCCGCGTCGAGATGACAATTTGTTGCCATTGGAGTGCTTCTTGAGCTACAATCTCCCATCTCAAATTTCTTCAAGAGGTCCTTGGTATACTTCTCATTATAGACGAAGGTCCCCTCTTGAAGTTGCTTGATTTGGAATCCAAGAAAGAAGTTGAGCTCTCCAATCATTGACATCTCGAATTCCCTAGACATCATTTTGCCAAACTCATGGCTAAGAGCCTCGTTAGTTGAACCAAAAATAATATCATGAACATAAATTTGACAAATAAACAAATCGCCGTTGATGTCTTTGGTGAAGAGTGTAGTGTCCACCCTCCCAATCTTGAATCCTTGCATGATAAGGAAATCCCGTAGTCGTTCATACCACGCCCTAGGTGCTTGCTTGAGCCCGTAGAGCGCCTTGTGCAACCTATACACATGATTAGGATTCCTCGGATCTTCAAACCCGGGAGGTTGTTGTGACGCCCGGTTCCGAAAATGAACCAAGCTAACGCATATGTGTGCCCAGGATGTTCACCACACATACACGAGTGAAATCACAAAAGGATATACAGAAAATTACCACAGCTCAAATTATTAAATAAGTACTCTTATTACACAATTCATTAAATCCTCGAATACAAGCTCTAATGAATATTAATGACAAGTTCAACTAATGCAGCGGAAATAAACTAATTAAACAACTAAGCAAACTAAGCAACTATGCAGCATAAGCGACAGGGTATGTATGCGCAGCACCAAAAAACACCACAGGCAAAGCTGACGGTAGACACGGCCTAGAACTCCGCATTATCGCCATTAAAATCCCAGTCCTGACCTGCAACTGTTGGGGTGGGGGATTGCAAGAGTGAGTACATGTCGTACTCAGCAAGTGTGGAAAGTATGACATGTGGCTGATTCTAATGACGACAACAATAATGGAAAAGTGCTGAAAAGTACATTAAAACATTTGAAAAGCAATATATTATAATTATATAAATCAAAACCATCATAATCATAAGTAATACCATAATACCAAACTGAATTCATTACCATCATCAATAAGTCCAGATTTCACCATTGCCAATAACCATATTCAATACCAGAAATTAATCCATAACCATCCATACCATTACCAAACAATAACCATCCCAAATTCCAATTTCCCCCTAATCATGGAAGTTGTCCAGGTGCTCATAACCGGTAGCACGGCTATCATGATAGTTTTAATTAACACTCTGCAGAGTTCGTACCTCTTTACCCACGTGTTCGTGATTTCATCACCCTTCGGCGACTAAGAACCTCCCTTATGCCCATGACCCGTCGGTCACATTACACACTTCCGTTGGTGTGTGGCCAAGAGATCACAAAATAGCCTTTACAAAGGGATTACTAGTCTATTCAGACCCCACTGAGGTTTCACCGGTGGCGATGCCTCCAACTGAGCACATCTTCAACCAAGGGCCCCCTCTTGAGCCATTCGGATCCCAGGGTAGTCCCACCAATCATCAACAAACCCAATCCGACTACCCCTTCCCCGAGCATCCACAATGGTCCAAACAGCACTAGCAAAGCCCTAATTAATCAGCTACGCCGCACCCATACTTGGCCTCGTGGTGGCACTGTAGTCCTCGCTTATTCTCGCATGAACCGGTCCTTAGATCTAAAGCAAGCAAACCACCATAACATCCAACCCATCCACATACCAGACTTGCTTAGGTCATCCATTACCATACCATATTTAACCAGTTCATGTTAACCATAATCTCATCCATGCATAATTAAATTGAGTGGTATAGTTATTCCCATCCCAGTTGATTAAGCAAAGCAAAAAGGTGAAAACCCTTCCCGACTCTCTACCATAAATTCCAGGTGACAAGGGTGGTCAACAAAACTAGTAAACTTCCTACCATAGGATTCCCATCAAATTGACACAAGCATGCAGTTTTGCAAACAAAACACTTATTTTAAAAACAGGATCAATATGCTTCGAGGACACTTGCCTTGCTCTTGCTGTTGATTAGGGTCAAAGCCTTCGAACTCTTGAGGTTGTAGATCCTCCGTGGCACTCTCTAGCGCAAATCCGTCTAATCCACACAATAAACATACAAAACAATAAACAAAATCAAAGAGTGCACAAATATTACTCAATATGACATGACATGCATGATTGATGCAATGCAAGGTAGAACTTGTTACTAGATTGCTTTTAATGATCACTAACTAGTTCTAATAGATTTTAACAAGTTTATACAGGTTTGGATTCGATTAGATCAAATTTTAGAATTAATTCAACACAATTTAACCAGAAAGATCGGACTAGTCCGCTTGGGACCGGACAAGTCCGCACTCTGCGAGATCAGCGGATTAGGGTTTTCTAGATCGACGTGAATTTGGAGATTAGGGGTTGAATTCTCGTAAGGAAAAGAGAATAGAAGGTATACCAGGTGTTTAGAACTCCAATGAACCAAGAAACTTGGAGGTAACACTTGGATCTTGATGATCTAGGGTTGGTGATGAACTTGGGGATGAATTGGTGGTGAAGGACGAAACTTGGTGGAGATCTTGATCCTCCTTCGTTTCCTCCTCTTCTTCTTCTTGTTTGGGATCTTCTCCTCCCTCCTTGATGGTGGCTCCCCACGAACTAGGGTTTGGGTGGGTGGAAAAGTGGCAAATAGATGTCAAACCAAGGGGTGGGGCTGTTTATATAGAAGTGGAGGCTAGGGTTAGATGGATCTCGAGTTTTGGGATGAGTAGAGGCCGGTTTAGAGTCCCACATGGGCTCTAAAAGAGTTGGGCACGACGTCCCTAGGCCCACTTGACGTGAAACCCAAGAAACAAGTCGTAAAACAAAAGGTCAATCTCGGAGTCACGAAATATCGGACAAGTCCGGGCAGGACCGGACTAGTCCGAAGTTGTCCAGAGAGAAAATCGGACAAGTCTGGCCAAAAATCGGACAAGTCCGATCTTAGTCAGAAAGGAAAACGGACAAGTCCGCTGGAACACCGGACTAGTCCGGAAAAGTCCAGGGACTTAGCAAATTTTCAAGGATTCATGGAATATCGGACTAGTCCGCACAAAATCGGACAAGTCCGAAAGTTTCCAGAGCCAAAATCG
The DNA here is from genome assembly GCA_036927565.1 of Tuctoria greenei. Classification (NCBI taxonomy): domain Eukaryota; kingdom Viridiplantae; phylum Streptophyta; class Magnoliopsida; order Poales; family Poaceae; genus Tuctoria; species Tuctoria greenei. The sequence continues at coordinate 199,661,156 of JAYESD010000005.1, read as the reverse complement.
GACTAGTCCGCAGCAAAAACGGACAAGTCCGTTTTTAGTCAGAGAGAAATCGGACTAGTCCTCAGTAAAATCGGACTAGTCCGCACTTTCCTGCGTTTTAAGTGCGGTTTTTCTCCAAATCAATTTTAAATGCTCCGAACCAATGTTAAACTCGTTCCTCTTTATGTGGGTTAATGTTAAACATGTATATGAGTGCATGTAGGGCATGATGCATGAAAATGAGGGTGTTACAGTTGTTCAACATAAACAAGCTCATTAATGTAACCATTAAGAAAGGCACTTTTCACATCCATTTGATAAAGTCTAATATTGTGATGTGATGCAAAGGCAAGAAGTATACGGATGGCTTCTAGCCGGGCGACCGGAGCAAATGTCTCCCCAAAGTCTAGTCCTTCAACTTGCGAGAACCCTTTGGCCACAAGTCTTGACTTGTTGCGGACCACAACGCCATTATCGTCTTGTTTGTTGCGGTACACCCACTTTGTTCTGATGATGTTCTTGTCCTTGGGTTGCTCCTCCAACATCCAAACTTCATTGCGGATGAAGTTGTTGAGTTCTTCTTGCATGACCATCACCCAATTTGGGTCTTGGAGTGCTTCCTCAATGTGAGTGGGTTCTACACATGAAACAAACGAGTAGTGCTCACAAAATGAAGCGAAATGGCAAGAACGTGTACTTACACCCCTTGACGGATTTCTGATGATTTGGTCCATCGGATGCGTCTTGGAGATGCATCCATGCCTCATAAGTGGTTGCGAAGCACTTGGCGATGGTGATGCGTGTTGCTTCTCTTGTGGTTGGACTTGATCATGGACTTCTTATTCTTCTTGATGTTGTTGAGCTTGTGAGTCTTGAGTCGGCAATGGATCATCCTTCTCTTCTTCGTCAACTTGAGGTGCCATAGAGGTGTTGTTGTTGGAACTTGAAGCTCCCCCTTGATCATGGCTCTCCTCAACTTCAGGCTTGATGTCTTCAATGGTCATGTTCTTCATGGCTTCTCGTAGAGGCTCATCATCTATTTTATCATGACCAAAACTCTCCTCTTGGGAGCCATTAGTCTCATCAAACTCAACATCACAACTTTCCTCAACTAAACCGGAGGTTTGGTTGAATACTCGATATGCTTTTGAGTTTTATGCATAACCAAGGAATTTACCAACATCACATCTTCTTTCAAACTTATCGAGCCTTTTCTTGCGGTAGATGTAGCACTTGCATCCAAAGACTCGAAAGTAGGAGATGTTGGGCTTTCTCCCAATGTGAAGCTCGTACGGGGTCTTTTGAAGTAGTCGATGTAGATAGACCCTATTTGCGGCATGGCACACCGTGTTGATTGCTTCGGCCCAAAACTTCTCCGACGTGTCGTAGTCATCAAGCATTGCTCGCGCAAGAGTGATGAGAGTCTTGTTCTTCCTCTCAACGATATTGTTTTGTTGAGGGGTGTATGTGGCCAAAAACTCATGCTTCACGCCTTCACGGTCACACCACTCCCCAATGTTGTAGTTCTTGAATTCGGTACCGTTGTCACTCCGGACCTTGATGATGGAAAGTTGAAATTCCCTTTGAGTGCAGTTGGCGAAGGTCTTGAACACTTCCGGAGTTTCACTCTTGTCACCTAGAAATAAAGTCCATGCATAGCGAGAGTAGTCATCAACTATAACAAGACAATAGAGGTTACCACCAAGGCTTTGATATGTGGACGGTCCGAAGAGGTCCATGTGGAGTAGTTCAAGTGGCTTGGAGGTTGAAACCATTGTCTTCATCGGGTGGTGTGAAGCAACTTGCTTCCCGGCTTGACAAGCGCTACAAAGCTTGTTCTTCTCAAATGTAACATCCTTCACGTCGGTCACCATCCCAAGCTTGAATGACTTCTTGAGTTTGCTCATCCCTATGTGCGCTATGCGTCGGTGCCATAGCCAACCCAAGCTTGTCTTAGTGAAAAGACAAGTGGTCAAGCTAGCATTCTTGTTGGAGAAATCTACTAGGTAGAGGTGTCCATGCCGAAATCCTTTGAAGACTATGTCTTGGCTTGTTTCACTACTCACAACAACATCATTTTTGCTAAATGTGCATGTTAGTCAAAGATCACATAGTTGTGCAACAGAAAGTAAATTAAAACTAAGTGATTTAATGTACAAAACATTAGAAATAGATAAGTCATTTGAAATAGCAATTTTACCTAACCCAATTACCTTTCCCTTAGAGTTATCACCAAAGGTGACTTGTTCATGATTGTCGGGGTTTTCTATGGTGGTGAACATACCATCATTGCCGGTCATATGTTGGGTGCACCCGCTATCGAGTACCCAATGCTTTCCTCCGGCTTTGTAGTTCACCTACACACATGAATTCAATTTTTAACTTTAGGCACTCAAGCCAACTTAGGTCCTTGTATGTGTGATACAAGTGTCTTTGGGACCCAAAGTTGCTTGGGGAGCTTCCCCTTCATGCCCTTCATGTCTTTGCCGATGAACCTAGCCTTCACCTTGCCATCTACTTTACTTAAGAGATAATAACGATCATTGAAACTAGATTTGTAATTAATAGGCAACTTTGGAGAAGGTCGGTTAGGAAGAGGACACTCCCTTGTGTGGTGACCGGTGACCTCACAATGTTGGCAATAAGAACCAACTTCCTTGATGAAGCTTGTTCTAAGCTCCGGTGAGGGCACCTTTCCTTGGCACCGGGAAGGATCCAAGTCCTCTCTTGTTGAAAGCCTTTGCTTGTTGGAAGAGGATTTCCTTGTGTTTGACTTCCCCTTTTGAAAGTCTAGCCACACTAGTGCAGAGACTCTCAATTTCTTCCAACAAGTCCTTCTCCCTAGCATTTGCTTTCAAAGGCAAAGACTTGTTCAAGGCATTAGTGACATGAGAAGTAATGGATATCCTATCATTAAGAGTTGGTTTCTTTATATTTTTCAACTCTTGATCAAGCACATCATAAGCAAGGTTAAGTGTTTGATGTTCTTGTATTAACTTGTTGTGCTCTCTCAAGAGTGTTTGGTGTGCTAAGTTAAGCTCATGATTATCTAACTTGATTTTAGCCTTTTCTTCCTCAATTTGCTTGACATGGGATTTGAGCGTGTCATGCTCTTTGAGTATGCTTTCATACTTGTCAAGCAAATCGAGGTTAGCACTCTCAAGTCTAGCACGAGTTTCTTCAAGAGCTTTAACCTTACTCTTTTCCCTCTTAATGATAGCATGGTATTCATTTATTAAAGAAGTTAAATCATCGGGGGAAAGCTCATCATCGCTAGAGTCGTCACATACCTTGGTGTTACTGTCGGTGGTTTGGATCTGGCAGATCTCCCGACACTACTAAAGTGTTAGAGGAGTTTGATGTTCGGTGTGGGCGCGCGGAGATTCAAGAAGGTGAATTGTAAATGACACAGGAGACACAGAGATTTACGTGGTTCGGGCCGCCTGAGCGTAATACCCTACTCCACGGGATGTGTTGGTGTTGTATTCGTTGTCTGAGCTCAAAGTGAGTTCAGAGTGTAGAGTGAGCGTATAGTGTATCGAGCGTGTGTAGAACGTATGGAGTGTATCGTCGGCCTGTCCTTTTATAGTACAAGGGCAGGCCGTTACAAGTTAGCCTGACCCGACATGTGGCCCCGGCGGTTACTGATATTGATACACATTCAACACATTTAATTGCCCTTAATGACCGAGTTATGGGCTTTGACGGCACCGTTACTGGTAATTAAAATTGTCCGATCGTGTGTCATTAATATGGTATTAATGACACTTAATCGGGTCTTGAAGTCCTTGATTCCCCTTTGAAGATCCGGAGCCGTTGTGGAGTCTTCCGAAGGTTAGAGGCTGAAGATCCGACGGTTGGACACGTGGCAGCTCTGGAGCATACTGTGGGAAACAGATAGCTCCGGAGCTACCTGACACGTGTCAGTTCCGGAGCTTCCCTTGGTCTGGGGTTAGGTCCGGGGGTGCCATTTCGGTACATAGTCCGGAGCTTCCCCCTTGTGGGTAGTAGCTCCGGTTTGATAGTACACGTGACGATCCTGGGACTAACCATGTTGGAGAAGCGGGTCCGGTTATGTCTGACATGTGGGCCTTCGAAGGTCTTCAAATCAAGTAGATGACTTTCCCTTGAGATCTTTGTAATCTCAAGGGGTGTACGGTTCCCAGGGTACCGACAGTGGCCCCCTGGGCCCACCTTTGGGGAAGATCCCTTGGGTGAAGTCATTCCGCCGGAGGTGGGTCCATCCTCGCGACTTTTGAACTGAGTCTTCAAAGGTCTTCGGATGTGCCGTTGGCGATGGTTTGGAGTTAAATCCTCGCCGTGGGGCGTATCCCGCGTGCGGCAGATGAGATCTTTGGCGTGCAGATCTCACGCAATTGAAGGTCGCCGGTTCCCGATACGAAAACCGTATCGGTTCCACGCGCCTTGTCAGGCTGCCGCCTTCGGGCTTCCTGCCTCATGATGACAACCGTTTGCCTGGGTAAGAACCTCGACTTGATCGTCGGGGTGGTCTCGGGCCCTCTTGTCATCGGCTGGGTGGAATTTTTGAGTGGTATCTTCGACTTCCTTGTGGTTTCCATCCAAGCGTTGCGAGGGCTTACTTAAGAAGGAAAGCGCGCACCGTCTGGAGTTCTTTACGCCTCTCATCTGATCTTGCGCTCAAACTCCCAACTTGTGCTTCGCTTTTCCTTTCTTGCCTTGCTGTGCTGCGATGGAGTTGGGTCTCCGCGAAAGTCGTTTGAAGACCGACGGTGACCTGAAGAAGGTCCGGGACCTCATGGGATGGTCCTCGGACTTCTTCAACCGCATGGTCCGTGCCGGGGGGGAGCTCCCGTTTGAGAAGGAGCACGCCAGTGAAATGGTGTACTTCTCTTTGTACGCTATGGTGGGGTTGATCCCCCCTTTTTCCTCCTTTTTCTTGATGCTGCTAGACTTTTATGGTCTGCAGCTATACCACCTTGGCCCTCACTCCATTCTCCTTGTGTCTATCTTCGTTCACTTCTGTGAGATGTGGGTGGGCATCCCCCCCTACATTGAACTCTTCCGGACCTTCTTCACCGTCCATACCACCGGCTGAAAGCATCTAGGCCCCATGAGGTACGGTTTCGGTGATTAATGACAACCATTCGATATTACTAATGAATTTGTGAATGCAAGGTCTCAATGACACTCAATCAAATGAAATCAAAATTACATTGGAGACCCATATAAAATCAACGAATGAGATCAAATCAAATCATATGAAGACAAGAAGTGAAAGCTCTAAGTTGATATCACTCAATGCTTGAAGACAATCAAAACAACACTTCAAACAAATGTCAAAGAGGTCACAAGTTCAAAATTCCAAAAGAACAACTCAAAACAACTCGAAGTCAACAAGTTGAACACACCGGATCATCCGATGGTCTTTGAGTTGACACACATCGGTCGAGTTGGTTCAACTAAAGAAGAAGACCTCAGACAAATGCACTCACCGGATCATCCGATGTGAGTGGCTCAGTGACATCGGTCCATCATCACAGATTGCAATACCATTGGACCAAGTGAAGCACCGGATCATCCGATGTGCAGACTTACACACATCGGTCAATCACTCCAGTGAGCCTCAAGATCAAGCAAAATTCTGGAGGAAGAGCCACCGGATCATCCGATGAGAAGAAAGATCAACATCGGTCTAACAACTGTCATATCTGACACAGTGACATCAGCTAATTTGGCTTTGACCGATGTTAACTGAAGGGGAGACATCGGATCATCCGGTGTTCGCAGAGAAGTGATGTCAGCCTACTTTTCCAACGGCTATCTCGTGGAGGCTGGCTATTTATACCCCTTCAACCTGTCAAATCGACAAGACTTGAAGCCCAGACATACTCTACACATCCTAGAGCATTCAAGCAATAGAGCTACCACTTTCACATCATTTGTTCATCATTTGTACACCAAGAGATAGGCTAGAACTAGCTAGAGATAGTGCTTGGGTGCCTCCATTCTTGGTGATTGGAGTCTCTAGTGTAGTGAGAGCCCTAGGGGAGTGTCCCTTGGTGTGTGCAACTTCCGGAGCTTGCCAAGAAGATTGTGGAAGCCCGGAGGATCCCAAAAGTGTACAAGGCTTGAGCTCCACCTTGCCGAGGTTGGCGAACGGAGAAGAATAGTGAAGAAGCCCCTTGTCTCGGTGACTTGGGAGTGGCAAAACCCTTCGGTGGGTGCCACAACGTGGATGTAGGAAGATCCTTGTGATCTTACCGAACCACGGGATAAACTCCGTGTCCCTTGAGCGTTTGCATCCCTCTCCCCTTTTACTCTTATGCAATCTTCATTCCGCAACTTTAATTTATATTGATTGCATAGTTTAATTGCATAGGGAATTGGGCTTTAGGTTGTTAATCTTAATTGCTTTAAAATTTGAAAGAAAGCCCAATTCACCCCCCCTCTTGGGCATTTCGATCCTTACAATTGGTATCAGAGCCTTGTTGCTCATTGGATCATTCTAGCTTCACCGCTAGAGAGCTTAAATGGCCAAGAATGGGGGTTCGGTTCCTATCTTCGAGGGCAAGAACTTTGCCTATTGGAAAGCACGCATGCGTGCCTACCTAGAGGCCATTGCTCCCGAAGTTTGGGAAGCGACCCATGCGGGATTTGGAGATCTTAATTATGTTGGTGATCAACTAAAATGGGATGCTAAGGCTAGAAATGCCATCTATGAATGCATAAGTCAAGATGTTTTTGCTAGAATTGCTAGTAAGGAGAAAGCTTGTGAAATTTGGGCATGTCTAATTGAAATTCATGAGGTCTCATCTCGTGTTAAAGAACTCAAATATCACTTGCTAAAATCCAAGTATGATGAATTCAAAATGCTTCCTCATGAGAATGTTAACCAAATGTTTTCTCGCTTGAATGTGCTCATTGAGGAGATTAACGCACTTGACATTGCTTCTCTTGGTAAGGGACTTATCAACCGCAAGATCCTCATGCTCCTACCTAAGCCCAAGTACAACATTATCAACTCAATGCTCCAAAAGGAATCACTTGACAACATTGAAGTCTCGGAGCTCATTGGATAAATTCATGCTCATGAGATGAGCGTACTTGGAATGATGGAGGAGTCATCGTCAAAAACTATTGCTCTCAAGGCTTCAACCAAGAAGACAACTCCCAAGAAAAAGAAAGTGGTTGAGGCTAGCTCAAGCGAAGAAGAGCAAGCAACAAGCGAAGATGACGATGATGAGCTTGCGTTGATGATGAGAAAATTCTCACGTCTAAACTCCAAAATCGCAAAGAAGGGATACTCCTTTGATCCAAAGAAGAAAGCCTTCCTCCCAAGAAAAGATGAAAACAAAACATGCTACAATTGTGGTGATCAAGGCCACATATCATATGATTGTCCAAGACCCGACAAGAGGAAGGACAACCACAAAGGAAAGTATAGAAAGCTAGAAGAAAGTGATGAAGATGAAGAAGAGGTCAAACCCAAGCGCGCCTTTGAAAGAAGAAATTTGACAAGGGCAAGAAAACCAAGCTCTTTCCAAAGAAGAGAAGAGGGCCTCAAAAAGTCTTCATGTGCGAGGCAAATGAGTGGATCACGGATGAAGAGTCAAGCGATGAAGAGAGTGAAGATGAAGAAAATTTGGCGGGCCTTGCCGTCGTCGACAAAGACAACTCACCTCTTCGTCCACCTCCTATGTGCCTCATGGCTAAAGGTAACTCTAAGGTATGTGACGATTCTAGCGATGATGATGAGCTCTCCCCCGATGAACTAGCATCTATGATTAATGAATACCATGTCATCATAAAAAGGGAAAAGAGCAAGGTTAAAGCACTTGAACAAGCTTGTGCTAAACTTGAGAGTGCGAAGCTCGATTTGCATGACAAGTATGTAACCATACTTAAAGAGCATGACACGCTCAAAACACATGTCAAGCAACTCGAGGAGGGAAATGCTCAAATCAAGCTTGATCATCATGAGCTTGACTTAGCAAACCAAGCACTCTTGGGAAAGCACAATGACTTGGTTCAAAAACATGAAATGCTTAACCTTGCTTATGAGGCAATTGAACAAAAAATGAAAAACATGAAAAAGGAAACCCTTGATGGCAAAGTATCAACTATTTCACATGCCACTAATACTTTGGATAAGTCTTTGCCTTTGAAAGCAAGCCTTAGGGAGAAGGAATTGATGGACGAAATTGAAAGTCTCCGCACTAGTGTGGTGAGACTTTCCAAGGGGGAGGACAAGCACAAGGAAATTGATGAGGACATCACTTATATGGATACAAACAACACTCTGCTGAATATACAAGATGCAATCAATAGAGTTCATACACAACAATTAATTTCAGAGGTGAACTCGTTCTTATATATTTCCTTATGTGTTTTTGAGCATAGATTGCTACTTAATGATTTATTTGTGATTAGGATCCATGGAGAGGTTCAAGGAGTACTTGGAGGGAGTATTAGGGACGTGGAAGACCAGAGAATTCGTTCAAAGAAGATGGAAACCGAACCAAACTCCAAATCGTAACCAACTCGGAGTCCAGGAGCAGTACGCACTAAAACGGACGCCCAGGACGCATACGAACTCCGTTTTGGACGTTCTACATATGCACGGAAAGAGGAGAGGATAACCTTTCCAATGGCTCCAGTCCCATGTCAAAATTCCTTCGTAGTCGACGGGAATCGTCGAAACAAAATCGAGTACAGAATCTGTCAGGGTGCTGCGCCACCGTATTGGGCCATTGGGCCTTGTATCAAGTCTAAGTCCATTATTTTCGTGTCTTAGGGTTAGGTCACGACCCTAACACCCCCTTGGACGTCCTCCCACCTATATATACTCCATAGTAGCCGCCATGAACAATTGGGTTTTGCATAGATTAATAATATCGCTGTTCTACAGTTTGTGAAACCCCAATTCAGCAATTTCAGATTGCTTCTTCTACGTTCTTGCTTGTGTTCTCGGTTGCACTTGCAGGGATTAGCCTTCTTGGCGAGGTCAATCGTGTGAAGCACGATTAATAACCAACGGAGCGGTGGTGTAGTGATTGCAGGGGCTGTTCGTGTTCTACTCGAGAGCCTCGGATCATCAACGTCGAGATCTCCACATCAATCGACTTATCCATTACCTTTCGGAAGATCAGGACTCCTCATCTTTTCCTATCAATTGGTATCAGATTTCCAGGTTGCCCGTTAGGTAATTCATCTATCCATTACATTAGTTTTGTTTTTCATACCTAGAGTCCACAAAAAAGCCACAAAAAAACTTGCAGTTTAGTAGATCTGTTCATTACTTTGTCCAAACCACATTGAGCCTTTGCAACTTTGTTATTCAGTTTGGTTTTTTTGATTTTGTGTCCGTGGTTGAGTCATATTGCTGGTTTAGAAAGTGTTTTTGGTATTAGTTTGAGTTTTGCATTGTGTGATTCATCCTTTTGAATCACGTCATCACGTCCAGATTAGATTCACCTCTGTCCAGTTCGGTATTTTCATCATATCTTTCTCATACGAACTCGGATTTTGGTGTTCTTGCACTTTATGGAAAGCTTAAGAAGTGCTCTATAACTTTCATATTCATCATTATCCCAGAAAATATAGTTATCGATGTCTAAATTGCATTAGATCCGAATCTGTTATTGACCTAAAAATTCTGAACAGTCTGTATTTCGGGGTCAGTATCTCCTATTGTTCTTTTCCAAAATAGGTCTTCCATATATTGAAATTAAATAGGAGAGATATATCTACAATCTTGCTGTTCTAAGTTTTCCAATTTAGAGCCTATAAGTGTGCCTATTTGTCCTTGGAAGATTGAGCAGAAAATCTGCGACAGACACACGAGATATCTTGGGTTGATTTTCATTGTGTTCTTCCCTTGCAGCACATTCTGAAAAAAAAAGGAAGAAAAAAGAAAAAGGCAAGTGCAAAACAAGAAACAAAATCCGCACAAAAAAAGAGGAAAAAAAACAACAAAAAAACAGAAGTGCTTGCATTCTTTGTGTCATCTAGTTTTGTCTCATGTCTTGCTAGCTTGAACTACTAGGAACACATTTAGGCCAGCAACTTTGACAAATACTTTGGACACTTATTCAACTTTACTATCTGATTTCATTGTTGTTAATCCTTGCTACATAGAAAGTGCCATCCAAGCTACACCTTACTCTTGAGCAGAATCGATACACCTTTGCAATCATCCCACGCTTCATTGGTCTCTTCATACCGTCCACCGTTTGCCACCTGCAGTGTCGGTAAGAACACTTGTAAGAGCGTGGTAAGACGCTTGAGAGTGTGTGATTCCACTTCCACTTTGCCATTATCCTTTGTAATTGATAGGGATAACATATTTTTTGTGTTGTCTTCTTTTTTCTACTAACAATGTCAGGTAAAAGCAAAAATCATGCATTATATGCTGAGATGATGGACATGATGAAGACGACAATGAAGTTGCTCACTAAAAATCAAACATCAACCAAGGATTCACATGACATTCAGACCACCTTTATAACACCTTCCACAAGAAGTAATTACATTCTCCCATCTCTTCCTTCTTATGATGGTCTTGGTTATGATGAATATATTGCTTGGGAAATAGAGTTAGATAAAATTTTTGGAAAATGTCATATGTGTGAGAGGAGGAAGATTAGAAATATTTCTAGTGCATTAGTTGATTGTGCATTAACTTGGTGGGACAACTTAAGCGATATAGAAAAACCTCGAACATGGAAAGAAACGAAAATTCTTATGCGAGAAACTTTTGCTAATGTATCTATGTGCAAAGAAGAAATTCAGCAATTTGAGGAGAAATTTCTTGTTGCACCTCCTTTTGTGTCTAACGTTTTGCAGGACAATATAGAAAATAATATAGATGATGCAAAAGAGAACGAGGCTTTTGACAACACTTGTGAAATTTTAGATGGATCAACTCATAATGCACTCGAAATCACTGCTGAACATGGTAAGGCAAAACATTCTACAAATACAAAGTTTTTGGATGTTCTGAATTTTTCCACCAATCATGCTATTTTTGAGGAGCAAATATTAGAATCGTTTATTTATACACCATTGTCACATGTTGATTTTCCTGCTGATCATTGCGCTACGAAAGAGTTGTGTGCTGATAACTCTATTATACCTATGCAAAAACAAGTTAATGTACAAGATGATTGTGTTTTGGATTCACCTACTTGTGCTGAAATTCATAATTTGATCACCACTACTGCTGAAAATGATGAGCTGAATTTTTTGTCTTCTCTAAATACTTTGGGTTATATTGAATTTGACACTCTTTGTGATCTAGATATAGTAAAGAAGAGAATATTTTCCCAATCTGAATTGCCTTTGTTAAGTAGAAATATTTTTCATGCAATAGACAAATATGGACATAGTGGTGTGTTTATGGTGCATAAAGTTTACGTATGTTCAAATGAGGAAGCTCCTTTTGTGCTACAACAACATGGTCAAGTAAATGAATGTACTAACGCTAATAATATCTTGTCAAGTTTTTCTAGTATTTTTTCCTTGCAGCAGGGACAACAAAAACATTTTTCACTGCAGTTGTGCAATATGGACAGTGCTCACTCGGGCCTAAACTCTACCCCCAAAGCAAGACTTTTTGCTGGACATACGAGCAAGCCGAGGACGGCTTGTCATAAAGAAGGGGAGAATGATGAGATCATGCATATTATTATTGCACTTACAAACATGACACAATGTTTATTTGTTTGGGATCCTGGCTCAAGTGAATGTGCACTCTTATTTGATGGACAAGATCAAGATGGTGCACTATGCCGTCCACCACCTTGGCCTCCTCCTTTCATGCTTACAAGAAGATTTGATGGCGTTGCACATATGGACCCACACATGATAGAAGATGAACTTGAGTCGAGGACGACTCCAATTCAAGAAGGGGAGGATGATGAAGACATCACTTATATGGATACAAACAACACTCTGCTGAATATACAAGATGCAATCAATAGAGTTCATACACAACAATTAATTTCAGAGGTGAACTCGTTCTTATATATTTCCTTATGTGTTTTTGAGCATAGATTGCTACTTAATGATTTATTTGTGATTAGGATCCATGGAGAGGTTCAAGGAGTACTTGGAGGGAGTATTAGGGACGTGGAAGACCAGAGAATTCGTTCAAAGAAGATGGAAACCGAACCAAACTCCAAATCGTAACCAACTCGGAGTCCAGGAGCAGTACGCACTAAAACGGACGCCCAGGACGCATACGAACTCCGTTTTGGACGTTCTACATATGCACGGAAAGAGGAGAGGATAACCTTTCCAATGGCTCCGGTCCCATGTCAAAATTCCTTCGTAGTCGACGGGAATCGTCGAAACAAAATCGAGTACAGAATCTGTCAGGGTGCTGCGCCACCGTATTGGGCCATTGGGCCTTGTATCAAGTCTAAGTCCATTATTTTCGTGTCTTAGGGTTAGGTCACGACCCTAACACCCCCTTGGACGTCCTCCCACCTATATATACTCCATAGTAGCCGCCATGAACAATTGGGTTTTGCATAGATTAATAATATCGCTGTTCTACAGTTTGTGAAACCCCAATTCAGCAATTTCAGATTGCTTCTTCTACGTTCTTGCTTGTGTTCTCGGTTGCACTTGCAGGGATTAGCCTTCTTGGCGAGGTCAATCGTGTGAAGCACGGTTGATAACCAACGGAGCGGTGGTGTAGTGATTGCAGGGGCTGTTCGTGTTCTACTCGAGAGCCTCGGATCATCAACGTCGAGATCTCCACATCAATCGACTTATCCATTACCTTTCGGAAGATCGGGATCAATTTTCCTATCAGAAATCCTCTACCAACAAGCCAAAGGCTTCAACAAGAGAGGACTTGGATCCTTCCCGGTGCTCAACAAAGGAAAGGTGCCCTCACCGGAGCTTAGGACGAGCTTCATCAAAGAAGTTGGATCCTATTGCCAACATTGTGAGGTCACCGGACACCACACGAGGGAGTGTCCTCTTCCCAACCGTCCTTCTCCCAAATTGCCTCCTAACTACAAATCTACTTTCCATGATTATCACTATCTCTTAAGCAAAGTAGGTGGCAAGGTGAAGGCAAGGTTCATCGGCAAAGATATTAAGGGCATGAAGGGGAAGCTCCCCAAGCAACTTTGGGTCCCAAAATCACTTGTATCACACATACAAGGACCTAAGTTAGCTTGGGTGCCTAAACTCAAAAACTAACTTCATGTGTGTAGGTGAACTACAAAGCCGGAGGAAAACATTGGGTACTCGATAGCGGGTGTACTCAACATATCACCGACAATGATGGTATGTTCACCACCATAGAGAACCCCGATAATCATGAACAAGTCACCTTTGGTGACAACTCAAAGGGGAAGGTAATTGGTTTAGGTAAAATTGCTATTTCGCATGATTTGTCCATTTCTAATGTACTATATGTTAAGTCACTTAGTTTCAATCTTCTTTCCATTGCACAACTGTGTGATCTTGGACTAACGTGCACCTTTGACAAGAATGGTGGTGTAGTAACTAGTGAATCAAGCAAAGAACTAATATTCAAAGGATTTCGGCATGGACATCTTTACTTGGTGGACTTCTCCAACAAGGATGCTAGCTTGACCACTTGTCTTTTCACTAAGACAAGCTTGGGTTGGCTATGGCATCGACGCATTGCTCACATTGGGATGAGCAAGCTTAAGAAGTCATTCAAGCTTGGGATGGTGACCGGCGTGAAGGATGTCACGTTTGAGAAGAACAAGCTTTGTAGTGCTTGTCAAGCCGGGAAGCAAGTTGCTTCACACCACCCAATGAAGACAATGGTGTCAACCTCCAAGCCGCTTGAACTACTCCACATGGACCTCTTCGGACCATCCACATATCAAAGTCTTGGTGGTAACTTCTATTGTCTTGTTATCGTTGACGATTATTCTCGATATGCTTGGACTTTGTTTTTAGGTGACAAGGGTGAAACTCCGGAAGTCTTCAAGACCTTTGCCAAACGTGCTCAAAGGGAATTTCAACTTCCCATCATCAAAGTCCGGAGTGACAACGGCACCGAGTTCAAGAACTACAACATTGGGGAGTGGTGTGATCATGAAGGCGTGAAGCATGAGTTTTCGGCCACATACACCCCCCAACAAAACGGTGTCGTTGAAAGGAAGAACAAGACCCTTATCACCCTTGCAAGAGCAATGCTTGATGACTATGGCACGTCGGAGAAGTTTTGGGCCGAAGCAATCAACACGGCGTGCCATGCCGCAAATAGGGTCTATCTTCACCGACTACTCCAAAAGACCCCATATGAGCTCCTCATTGGGAGAAAGCCCAACATCTCCTACTCTAGAGTCTTTGGGTGCAAATGCTACATCTACCGCAAGAAAAGGCTCGGTAAGTTTGAAAGAAGATGTGATGTTGGTATTTTTCTTGGTTATGCATCAAACTCAAAAGCATATCGAGTATTCAACCAAACCTCCGGTCTAGTTGAAGAAAGTTGTGATGTTGAGTTTGATGAGACTAATGGCTCCCAAGAGGAGAGTTTTGGTCATGATGAAATAGATGATGAGCCTCTACGAGAAGCCATGAAAAACATGACCATTGGAGACATCAAGCCGGAAGTTGAAGAGGGCCATGATCAAGGGGGAGCTTCAAGTTCCAACAACAACACCCCCATGGCGCCTCAAGTAGAAGAAGAAGAGAAAGATGATCCATTGCCAATGCAAGATTCACAAGCCACACAACACCAACAACAAGAAGAAGTCCATGATCAAGTCCAACCACAAGAGGAACAACAAGTTTCACCACCGCCAAGTGCCTCACAACCACTTATGAGGCATGGACGCATCTCCAAGGCGCATCCAATGGACCAAATCATTGGAAGTCCTTCAAGGGGCGTAAGTACTCGTTCCCGCCATGTCGCCTCATTTTGTGAGCACTACTCTTTTGTTTCGTGTGTAGAACCCACTCATATAGAGGAAGCACTCCAAGATCCAAATTGGGTGATGGCCATGCAAGAAGAACTCAACAACTTCACCCGCAATGAAGTTTGGGTGTTGGAGGAGCGACCCAAGGACAAGAACGTCATCGGTACGAAGTGGGTATACCGGAACAAGCAAGACGAGAATGGCGTCGTGGTCCGCAACAAGGCAAGACTTGTGGCCAAGGGTTTTTCACAAGTTGAAGGACTAGACTTTGGAGAAACATTCGCTCCGGTCGCTCGGTTAGAAGCTATTCGCATACTCCTTGCCTTTGCTTCACATCACAATATAATGCTTTATCAAATGGATGTTAAAAGTGCTTTTCTCAATGGCTATATTAACGAACTGGTTTATGTTGAGCAACCTCCCGGATTTGAAGATCCGAGGAATCCTAACCTTGTGTATAGGTTACACAAGGCGCTCTACGGGCTCAAGCAAGCACCTAGGGCGTGGTATGAACGACTAAGGGATTTCCTAGTCATGCAAGGATTCAAGATCGGGAGGGTGGATACTACACTCTTCACCAAGGACATCAACGGAGATTTATTTCTTTGTCAAATTTACGTTGATGACATTATTTTTGTCTCAACTAACAAAGCTCTTAGCCATGAGTTTGGCAAAATGATGTCTAGGGAATTCGAGATGTCAATGATTGGAGAGCTCAACTTCTTCCTTGGATTCCAAATCAAGCAACTTCAAGAGGGGACCTTCATCTATCAAGAGAAGTACACAAAGGACCTCTTGAAGAAATTTGAGATGGGAGATTGTAGCTCAAGAAGCACTCCAATGGCGACAAATTGCCATCTCGACGCGGACATGGACGGTAAACCTATTGATCAATCTCATTATCGTTCTATGATTGGCTCATTGTTATATCTTACCGCATCTAGGCCCGATATTATGTTTAGTGTGTGCTTGTGTGCTCGCTTTCAAGCGGCACCTAAAGAATCGCACAAGAAGGCGGTCTTTAGGATACTTCGGTATCTCAAGCATACCTCAAGTGTAGGTTTGTGGTACCCCAAGAACGCTAGTTTCCATCTCTTGGGATACTCGGATTCGGACTTTGCCGGATGTCGTGTGGATCGCAAGAGTACCTCCGGTGGGTGCCACTTACTTGGGCGTTCCCTAGTATCTTGGTCAAGCAAAAAGCAAAATTCCGTGGCTTTGTCCACCGCGGAAGCGGAGTATATAGCGGCCGGTGCATGTTGTGCCCAAATTCTATATATGAAGCAAACCCTTTTGGACTTTGGAATTAAAATTGGTTGTGTGCCTCTCCTTTGTGACAATGAAAGTGCAGTTAAGATAGCTAGAAACCCCGTTCAACACTCCCGCACTAAGCACATTGATATTCGCCATCACTTCTTGCGTGATCATGAGGCTAAAGGAGACATCTCTTTGCAAGGTGTTAGATCCGAAGAACAATTGGCGGATATCTTCACAAAACCACTTGATGAGAAAACTTTTTCTAGACTTAGAAGTGAATTAAATGTGCTAGATGCATCTAACGTCATGTAAGTTGCCATGTTCATGTAAGGATGCACATCATATAAGTCTTGTCTAACTCCCAAAGGATAGGGGCAAGCTAGAAGTAGTTTTCCCTGAGGAAGCCTTTGGAAGGTTCAAACTTGGCAAGATAGATTTATTTTATGCCTTGCATGATCCCTGCCATATAAACTTGCACTCATTTAATCTCTTGCATTATAATTTGTTTGGCATTGCATAACGGTAGATTGTCACAAAGGGGAACCCACCTCATGAGAAGGAGACTTGTTTGAAATGCAATATCTCAACTCATATAAGGTGGAAAGAACAAAATGTTAGGTACGTTAATGCCTAGAGGATCATGCTTCAAAGAGATAGAAGTCTTCATACTCTACCTCACAAAGCATGGGCCTTACATTTTATTTGGATATTTTCCTCCATTTTTTCTTGGTGTTCCATTTGCGTTAAGGTCTAGCCAAGCTATTGGCATATTAGCTTCTTGAGGGGTAAGGGGTTGCCCAAAAAGTCCTAAGACATGTGTTTCTCCTCGATTGTTTGGTCAAAGGACATATATGGGATGTTTTCGTTCTGTTGTCATCGGATTATCCGATGCCTATGTCAATCCCTCATCGGTCAAATAGGTGTTCAATCTTCAAAGCCCAATTCTGTCTGAATTTCAAATGATCCGACGCGTTCATTCCTAAAAACATCGGTCCATCCGATGTTCACTTTTCTGGAGCTGTGGTTAATTCAACCGATGTCTACTTCCTCCTACGTCGGATCATCCGGTGTCTACATCACTCTTTTGAACACCCTTACTGTGCTATTCGACCGATGATCAAAACCCTAGACGTCGGTCCATCCGGTGTCAACAACATTCCTTGAATATCCTTTCTGTGGCAATTGACCGATGCTCACTTCACATATCATCGGTCCATCCGGTGTTAAATTTTCGGCTAGGGTTTGGGGTCCACTATTTAAACCCACGCGACCGCCGCGTCTTCTCTCTCCCCGACACCCCTATCTCGCGCCGCCGCCTCTCCCTCGCGCCGCCGCCTCTCCCTCGCCTGCAGCGCTGCCGCCCGCCGCCGTCGTCCCTCTGCTCGCGCCGCCGCCGCCAGCGACCACCGCGCCACCACTGCCCGTGCCCGCGCACCGCGCCACCTCCGCCGGCAGCCGCCGCCGCCGCCGCCCTAGGCGCCGCCGCCGCCGTGCTCCACCCGCGCCAAAGCGCCACCGCCGCCTCCACCGCATCCAAGCATCGCCACCGCTCCTCCCTCCGTCGAAGCACCTCCACCCGAGAAACGCCGTCTTCTCCGGCCCCCGTCGCTAGGTTTTCCCGAGCTCCATCGTCGCTAAGGTGAGCTCCATGCCGT
Source organism: Tuctoria greenei (assembly GCA_036927565.1). Taxonomy (NCBI): domain Eukaryota; kingdom Viridiplantae; phylum Streptophyta; class Magnoliopsida; order Poales; family Poaceae; genus Tuctoria; species Tuctoria greenei. The sequence continues at coordinate 199,643,368 of JAYESD010000005.1, read as the reverse complement.
GCGACGTCTCTCGTTGCTTCTCTCGTCGTTCTTTTTTCATCGTCGCTAACCCTAGCTCTCCGTCGTCTAGATAGGTCGCGACCGCAAAGGAAAGGGAAAGGCGATCGTGGAGCCCGCCGCGAAGAAGCGCAAACCTTCGAAGGATGAGAAGCAGGCCCTAATGGCCGCTCGCGCCGCTGAGGAGCGTGAGCGAGGCCGAGGGGGATCCCTGAGGATCCGCGAGGCTCGTCCGAGGCAGCCTCCCGTGATCGACGACTCCGACGCCGAAGATGAGCCGGTTGAGCCTCTCGTCCGCCGGCGCTCAGCCCGGACTCGAGGAGGTCACACCGAGGCTGCTCCTCGTCCGAGACCGACGGCTGCCGACCGTCGTGAGGACAGGGAGGCTGAGAGGGCCATCAATGAGATGGACACGGCCGTCCGGGTCTGTCGACTGTTGGAGTCGGCAGATCCCCTAACACTATGAAAAGTGTTTGAAGGAGTTTGTGGTTCGGTCTGGGCGCGCGGAGATCTAAGAAAGTGAAATGCGATTTGGACACGAGTGACACGGTGGTTTACGTGGTTCGGGCCGCCTGAGCGTAATACCCTACTCCACGGGGGTGTGTATGTGTGTTGTATTAACTTGTGAGCCTCAGAGTGTTCTAGAGTTCTCCCTCCCGTGTATCGTCGGTTTGTCCTTTTATAGCACAAGGACAAACCGTTACAAGTCAGCCTGGCCCGACATGTGGCCCTGGCGGTTACTAGTATTGATACGCGAGATTAATTGTTGCTAATAACCCTGTAACGGCTCCGACAGTGCCGTTACAGGTGTTAATATCATCCGATTAAGTGTCATTAATGTGGAATTAATGATAATTAATCGGGTCTTGAAGTCTGCAGCTGTCCTTTGGAGATCCGGAGCCGTTACAACGTCTCCCGGGGATTTGAAGCGGTTTAGCTCCGACGTATGGACACGTGGCAGCTCCGGAGCTTGCTTGGGAGAAGCGGGAAGCTCCGGGGTGACCTGGCACGTGTCATGTCCGGAGCTTCTCTCGGTCGGGGGCTACCTCCGGAGGTGCCGTTTCAGTACTTGGCCCGGAGCTTCACCCTTGCGGGTAATAGCTCTGGGCTGACAGTACACGTGGCAACCTAGAGGTTAACCATGTTGGAGAAGCGGGTCCGGTCACGTCTGGCGAGTGGGCCCCCAAGGGTCTTCAATTTGAGTTGATGTCCTTCCCTTGAGATCTTTGTAACCTCAGGGGGTGTATGGTTTTTAGGGTACCGACAGTGGCCCCCTGGACCTACCTCCGGGGAAGGCCAACGGGATGGAGTCGTTCCGCCGGAGGTGGGTCCATACTTGTGACTCTTGAACTGGGTCTTCAAGAGTCTTCGGAGGTGCCTTTGGCGGGGCTTTATGGTTGAGTCCCGACGCGTGGCGCACCTCAGGCGGCAGATAAGATCTTTGACGTGCGGATCTCTCGCAATTGAAGGTCGTCGGTTCCCGATACGGAAACCGTATCGGTTCCGCGCGCCTTGTCAGTCCGCCGCCTTTGGGTTTCCCGCCTCGTGATGACAACTGTTCGCCTGGGTAAGAGCCTCGACTTGATCGTCAGGGTGGTCCCGGGCCCTCTTGTCATCGGCTGGGTCGAATTCTTGAGTAGTATGCTTAACTCCCCTGCAGTTTCCATCCAAGCGTTGCGAGGGCTTACTTAAGAAGGAAAGCGCACCGTCGGGAGTTCTTTACGCTTTCCATCTGTTCTTGCGCTCAAACTCCCAACTCGTGCTTTGCTTTTCTTCTCTCGCCTAGCTGTGCTGCGATGGAGTTGGGTCTGCGTGAGAGTCGTTTGAAGACGGAGAGCGATCTGAAGAAGGTCCGAACCCTCATGGGGTGGTCGTCGGACTTCTTCAACCGTTCAATCCGCACCGGAGGAGAGCTTCCCTTTAAAAAGGAGCACTCCGGCGAAATGGTATACTTTTCATCGTATGCCATGGTGGGGTTGATCCCACCATTTTCTTCCTTCTTTTTGATGCTGCTGGACTTCTACGGTCTACAGCTATACCACCTTGGCCCTCACTCCCTTCTCCTTGTGTCCATCTTTGTCCACTTCTGCGAGATGTGGGTGGGCATTCCTCCCTGCATCGAGCTCTTCCGCACTTTCTTCACCGTCCAAACCACCGGCCGAAGTGACGAGTACCTTGGCTTCTACTACTTTGTGAAGCGCAAGAAGTGCCCGTTCAAGTACCTCCGGTCGTTCCCTTCCGGGAAGTGGGATGACTGGAAGAAAGATTGGGTAGTTGTCCGGGTGGAGGAGCACGAGCGGTTGGAGCTGCCAGAAGGTCTGCCTGGCATTGACACGTCAGTGTGGAGCGAAGTTCCGGTGCTGGCGGCAGCCTTCGATCCCGTCCTATCAAGGATCCGCCAATGTGTGGAGGGAGGATTGACTCCCCAGGCGGTGTTCTGCAACTTCCTGTTCAACAGGTGGGCACCGCTGAAGAGGAGGGAGAAGCTCGCCTGGGCCCTCAACAGCGTGATGGACGAAGACCGGGTTGAAACCGGGTTGAAGTCCAGCATGGTGGGGAAGTCCTTGGAGTTTCACCTCAAGAAATTCCAGCACGGCATCGATGTAGACGGAGCGTACTTGACTCCGCCACCGGCTTTCCTCCCCCTGAACGAGGAAGTTGAGTTCTGCAGGGAGCTCCGGCGGAAGATGCCCGCGCTTGACGACCTTGGCGTCGTTGAGAGAAGATCGACCGCCTCGTTGGCGATCCCCGGGTTGTCGGAAGGCGGCTCCGCCCCTGTCTCTCAGCCAAGAGCTGAGGTCACCGGCAAGGGCAAGGAGCTGGCGGAGGAGCCAGAGAGCCGGAAGAGGAAGTTGCGTCATGCTGACGGGAGGTCCGTCGGGCTTGCTACTTCCCCGCCAGTTCCCCGTCCTCAGGAAGGAGGGTCCTCCGCTGCTGTAGCGTCTGTCCCCGTGGTGGGGTCTTTTCGGAGCGCTACTGTTCCGGCGGTGGGATCCTCCCGGAGTACGGCTGTCCCCGTGATGGGTCCCTCCGGAGGTGCCAGCTCCGGACAGGCGACTCCGGTTCGAGAAGCGGTGAGGGCCTCCAGGTCTAGGAGTTCCTCCCGGTCAAGGAGAGCTCCGACCCGGGAAACGCCCGCGGCTACGGCAAGTCCTGGGAGTCCTCCCGGAGCTCCTACGCCGACCGTGGCCAGCCCGGAACGTCCGGGAAAGAGGTTTCGCGCAAGCTGGTGCGTGAACCTCCCAAGGTAATTTTTCTTGCTTACCTCAATTAACTTTTAATTATAGCATCTGTTTGCTCAATTTCTTCATTCTTCATCTGCAGCGTTCCCAAGAAGGGGAGTGAAGCTCCGCCCTCAGCCACAGTGTCTGAGGCTGCGAGGGCTTCTGCTCCAGCCCCGGTGCCGCCTCAGGCGGAGGCTGCGACAGCTCCGGCGCCGGCTGTCGTGGTCATGGACCTCGAGTCGTCTCCAGAAGTTCCCATGGTAGCGCCGGACCACAGGATTGAAGATGCGCCAGCGGCACCCGCTCCGGAGGTTGAAGCTCCGGGCCCTGGTGCTGCAGAAGTAGATGCTCCGGCTGTCGAGCCGGAGGAAGTAGCGGTCCCGGCTTCAGAGCCGGAAAATGCTGGAGCTTCGGCGGTCGAGCCGGAGGCAGCTGAAGCCCCGGCGTGCGAGCCGGAAGTTGAAGTGGTTCCGGCAATTGAGCCGGTTACTTCTGAAGCTCCGGTCGCAAGGCCGGTAGTTATTGGAGCGCCGGCTGCAGAGCCGGTGGTGGTGGAGGCAGGGGAGCTTGAGCTCCCCTCAGAAGAAGCGTCCCGGCCGGAGCCATTGGAGGCGACGACGTCGATGGTACCCGTGGCGGAGCCAGAGTGCCTGAACGAAGTCGCCGGCCCCCAGCCTGAGGGGGCGAATGAAGATTTGGTGGCGGGACCTTCTTCAGTGGCGACTGAGGCCATCCCGGAGGAGGGCCCTAGTGCCTTGGAAGCTCGGGGTTCCGCTCTCGCAGAGTGGGACCCAATTTTTGTAAATGAAGACCCGCTGGAACCAGCGGAGGAGACCCCAGAAGGTCCGGAGCCCATCTCGCTGTCGATGTCCATCGACAACGCTTGCTCCAGTCTGCGCCAAGTCCAACTAGCCTTCTTCCACGACAGCAAGGTTCTTGAAGAGGAGCGCCAAACCCTGAGGAGGTGGCGTAATAGACTCCAATTCGAGACCAAGCTGGCGCAGTCGAGGATTGCTGCGGACAAGGAATGGATCAAGCGGGAGAAGGTCCGCTTGGAGCTCTGGGGTGAGATGCTGGACGAGAGGGAGAGCATGACTCACAACCTCGACGCCCAATCCCGGGAGTACCACGACCAAGCTAAAGCTGCCAATGATGCGGCCAACGCCCGGTACGATCAACTCGAAGCCATCAGTACCGCACTCATCAAGCGCCGAGAGGCGCTTGAGGGAAGGGAAAAGCGGCTCGAGGATGAGGAGCAAAAACTCCTGGAGCTACGGGATGACGTCTTGCGACGTGAAGAAGAGCTCGCCGAGAAGACAGCTCTGGCGGACAAGGGCCTCGAGGAGCGCGCTAAAAAATTGGAAGAGCGCTGCCTCGAAGAGGAGGAGAAGACCTGGGTGCGAGGGCAGGAACTCTACGAGTATGAGTGTGCCCTCATCGCCCGGGAGAAGAAAATAGAGGCTAGGGAGAAAGACCTGGTCGACCGCCGGAACAAGATCCACCTCCGGGAGGAGGAGCTCGGAAGACTCGAAAAGCGGGTTGCTGCGAAGATTCAGCAAAACGCCAAAGAAGTTGAGCGCCTCTCCCGCGAGAATTCGGAGCTGGCGGCGGCCCGGAGGTCCTTGGAAGAGATGAAGGGCCTGAGGAAGACGGACTCCCTGCAAATTTGGGAGTTCCTGAGCAAGGCCGACGACGCGCTAGCGCCGATGGGTTTCAGCCCCGTGCTTCCGGATGATCCGGAGCCGGAGCCGGACCTTGCGCTGCAAGCGTTGGGCGCTGCGGGCAGCAAGCTCTCCAAGGTGGGCGACGTCATCGCGGACCAGTTGGAGGTCGAGGGGCAATCCCTGGCTAGGAACGTCACAGAATATGTGTTGACGTGCTACACTAGCCGGAACCCCCGATTCCCTCTGGACCCGGTGCTTGAAGGCCCAGTTGAAGGAGAAGGCGAAGCTACCCGAGCCAGCGTGTCGGAGGTCGCCCAGAAGGTCGCTGAGTTCTTCCATAGGGTCTAGGACTATCTTTCTTAGCCTTTATTTGTATCTTCTCTTCTTCCTCAATTTTGTAATCCTTTGTCTCCAGATGTAATCTCCGGTCTTCTGATGAAATGAAATCCCCAATTTTTCGTGAATTTCATTTTTTTGTCTTCAACATCTTTGTCTTCACTTGGCCCCCTGGTAGATGTGCACAATTTGATTGTGGACATGTACCAAAAGGATGTTGATTTTTGTTGAAGACAGATTTGCTTCGAACTCGTATAGTTTAGGTCCGAAGTTTTCGATAGTGAAGGTCCCTTGAAGTCGTCGGAGCTTAGAAGCTCCGGCGTTGCCCATTGTCGGAGCTTAGTAGCTCCGGCAATAGCCTCTACCAACACGTTGAGTGTCGATAGTTAATACTTCAAGGTGTCGGAGCTTAGTAGCTCCGGCAATGACCCTTGCCACGCCTGGCTTGCTGGCAACAGACTCTAGTGATAGAGTCTTCTCACCATCTTCAAGTTAACGCCGGTGGGAGTCGGAGCTTGGTTAACTCCGATTTTTCTCCATCAATGTTGGGTTTATTCTTCCTGCACACTTAGGCCAAGAAAAACAGTAAAATTCGTTCCTTATCTATAACTTCGTTGCGGCTTACGGTTCTCAAGAGAATTTCAAGTTGAACACGATTTTTAGTATGATTGGGTGAATTGTCTTTTCTTTTAGATCTAATTGTCCATGGACCCACCTTACTTTGGCCTGCCGGGGTGTAGGTAGAGTGGCGTACTTAGGGTGCTTGACCAGGCTAAGTCGATAGCGCACTCCGGCCCTAGAATGGCTTGGCGGCTTTCAGGCGAGTTGGCCACAGACGACATTTAAATCTAAAAAATCCGACAATTCAACTCAAATCGTACATAAATCGGTTAAACTAGAACTTCTTAAGAATTGCACGTTTCTGTTATAGACAAGAAAGAGAAAAATAAAAATGTCGAGCCTATGCAAAAATGAATGCACGTGGAGTCTATTTCACATGAAGATGTCTTTCATTATAGGTCCGGGGTACATGGGAAACGAGTACACTCTTAGGGTACGGAACCAGGCTAAGTGTGTTTGGTTTCTCGTTTAACCCAGGGTAATTAGCTACACTTCTAGTCCGGAGACTGTATCAAGTGTTGCATGAGCTTTTCAAACCTTTCAGGAAAGGTCCGGCTGCTCTCCCGGAGGAATTACCCGACTCTGTACAATGACTCTATAACATACACTTCAAGTTACTTAAGACTCACCTCCGTGGAATTAAGTGTAGAACTTACGGAGGTGCTCGATGTTCCAAGGATTTGGGAGAGGTGTCCCATCCTCGGTAGCCAAGCGAACGCTTCCGGGACGGGATACTTTGATCACTCGGAAGGGTCCTTCCCAGCCGGGGGAGAGTTTGTTTTGCCCTTCTCTGGATAGTATTCTCCGTAGCACTAGATCGCCTTCCTCGAGCTGTCGGTTATGTACATGCCGCTGATGATAGCGCCGTAGAGCTTGGCGGTATCGGGCATTCCGAACAGCTGCTTGGCACCTTCCCTCCTCGAGGAGGTCTAGGTCTTCACGCCGGAGCTGGTCCTGCGCGGCTTCGTCGAAGGTCCGGACTCGGAGGGAACCCAGGGTGATCTCCGGAGGAAGGATCGCTTCTGCTCCGTACACCAGGAAGAAGGGTGTTTCTCCGGTTGCCCGACTTGGAGAAGTCCTGTTAGCCCATAGAGTGGGCGGAAGCTCCTCGATCCAATTAGCTCCGTGCTTTTTCAAACGCTCATAAGTGCGCGTTTTTAGTCCTTTAAGGATTTCTGCGTTTGCTCTCTCGGCTTGCCCATTGCTGGCAGGATGAGCTACGGAGGCGTAGCAAACTTGTATGCCGAGGTCTTCGCAATATCCTTGAAATGAGGAGCTTGTGAACTGAGTCCCATTATCAGTGATGATCTTATTTGGGACTCCGAATCTGCTCACGATAGATTGTAGAAAATTGATTGCAGATTGTTTGTTGATCGTCACAACAGGAGTAGCTTCCGGCCACTTGGTGAACTTGTCGATGGCGACATACAGGAACTTGTAACCTCCGACGGCTCTTGGGAAGGGTCCCAAGATGTCCATCCCCCACACGGCGAAAGGCCACGTAGGAGGTATCATTTGTAAGGGCTGAGCAGGTGTATGAATTTGCTTTGCATGAAATTGGCATGCTTTGCATTTCTTCACTAGCTCAGTAGCATCCTGGAGCGCTGTTGGCCAGTAGAAGCCGTGCCGAAAGGCTTTTCCGACCAGCGTGCGGGAAGACGCGTGGTTCCCACACTCGCCTCCATGGATTTCTGCGAGGAGCTCGCAGCCTTCTTCCCTTGTGATGCACCGCATTAGGATGCCGTTGGCACCGCGCCGGTAGAGATCCCCTTCTACCAACGTGTATCTTTTAGCCAATCTGACTACCCGGTCAGCGGATACATCATCGTCAGGAAGGATGTTGTCTTTCAAGTAGTTCCGGATCTCCGAGATCCATGCATCGGAACTGACTTGAGCATTTGAGTCTTGCGTGCTGGGTTGCTCGGAGCTTCCGGCAGCACCTACGACCCTTGATGGCTGCCATGGTAACAGGGCCATCGGGACCGTCAGCTTCGGGATGCTGATCTCGCCCCCTTCGTTCAGCTCGGCAGGCTGAACTGTGGGTTTTGACATCCTCCGGACAAAGGTTCCGTCAGGAGCCGGAGCTCCGGTTGACGCCTTGGTCGAGAGTTCGTCAGCTTCAGCGTTGTGAGCACGCTGAACATGGTGAAGGTCTAGGACTTCGAAGTCCTTCTGAAGCCTCTGGACTTCAAGGAGATAAGCAGCCAGCTGGAGATTATTGCAGGAGCATTCACCCTTCACCTGTTTGATAACAAGTTGTGAATCTCCTTTGACCAGCAACTGCTTGACACCAAAGGATAGTGCCACCTTTAATCCATATATGAGTGCTTCGTACTCCGCCATGTTGTTGGTTGCCTTGAAATCAAGGTGCACCATGTATCTTACCTTCTCCCCGGTTGGTGTGAGGAGAAGGACTCCAGCTCCGGCTCCCTGCTTTTGCATGGAGCCGTCGAAGTAAAGGGTCCAGTGAGGCTTAGTGAAGGCCGGAACTTGTGGTTCCTTCTTCTGCTCGCCTGGGCCCCCAGAGTTTGATGGAGAGGGAGTCCATTCTGCCACGAAATCTGCCAACGCTTGACTCTTGATTGCTTGTCTTGGAATGAATTCGAGGTCGAATTCAGCCAGTTCCGCTGCCCACTTTGCAATATTCCCAGTTGAATTGGGATTATGCAGAATCGCTCGAAGTGGATATGAGGTTACCACCGAGACTTTGTGAGCTTGGAAATAGTGTCGAAGCTTCCTTGAGGCAATAAGAACTGCGTAGAGCATCTTATGTACCTCTAGGTATCGAGTCTTGGCATCATGTAACACTTCACTGATGAAGTATACTGGGCGTTGAACGGTCCGGACCCTCCCGGAGGGGTCCGGAGCTTCCTCTCCATTGATCCGGACCCTGTCGGAGGGGTCCAAACTATATTCGAGGACCTCCGGGTTCTGGGTGGAGGAACTCGGAGCTTCTTCAGGAATGACCTGGATCCTATCGGAAGGATCTGGGTCCTCTGAAGTGACTTCTTGAGGATTCAAGTCTGGGAGCTGGGACCCAGACCTGCTTTCGGGAACCTCCGGATCCTCCCGAAGGGATCTGGATTCCTGAGTATTGGGCAGTTCCGGTCTCTCCGCAACCAGAACCATACTGACGACTTCGTCAGCTGCTGAAATATAAAGCAATAAAGGCTCACCAGGGTTCGGAGCTACCAAGACTGGTAGAGTGGTGAGGAACTGTTTCAGCTCCTGGAATGCCTTCTCTGCCTCTTCAGACCATTGGAATGGTCCGGACTTCCTCAGTAACTTGAAGAAGGGAAGTGCCCTTTCCGCCAGTCTTGAAATGAATCGACTGAGGGCTGCTAGACATCCAGTTAATTTTTGGACGTCTTTGATGCGGGTTGGTGGCCGCATGTCTTCGATGGCTTTTATCTTCGCCGGATTAGCCTCTATACCCCGGTGACTTACCAGGAAACCAAGAAGCTTTCCGGAACTAACCCCGAAGACGCACTTGTCTGGGTTTAGCTTCGTGCGGGTGGCCCGCAGCTTGTCGAAGACAGCCTGCAAGGTATCCAAGAGGGACTCCTTGTTTTTGACTTTGACCACAATGTCATCAACGTACACCTCCACTATGTCTCTGATGAGTTCTTCGAAAGTTTTGTACATTGCTCGTACAAAAGTTGAAGCTGCATTCTTGAGACCAAAAGGCATGGCTGTGTAACAATACAATCCATCCACTGTGATGAATGAAGTATGTTCTTCATCTTCCCTAGACATCCGGATTTGATGATATCCCGAATATGCGTCTAGAAAACACAGCAACTCACACCCAGAGGTGGAATCCACTATCTGGTCTATTCTAGGTAGTGGGAATGGATCTTTTGGACATGCCTTATTCAGTGTGGTGTAGTCGATGCACATCCGAAGTTTCCCGCCGGCCTTAGGCACAACGACTGGGTTTGCCAGCCATTTTGGATGGTAGACTTCTCGGATGAATCCGGCTTCGAGCAACTTCTTCACTTCTTGTCGGATGAAGTTCTGTCGCTCTACAGATTGCTTCCGAGGTTTCTGGTGTACAGGCCGAGCGTCGGGGTAAATCTTCAGATTGTGCTCAATCACTTCCCTGGGGATCCCAGGCATTTGTGACGGTTGCCAGGCAAACACGTCAACATTAGCCCGGAGGAAAGTGATGAGCGCGAGTTCCTATTTGTCGTTCAAGCCACCCGATATGCGGGTAGTTTGAGTGACATCGGAACCAATTTGGACGACTTTGACGGGAATGTCGGTGTCGCCGCTTGGCTGCACACGGGGTGCAGAGGTCGAGCCTCGTTGACGAATGCTCGGAGGTTGTGGAGCTTGCTTCTGTCTGGAATCCTCCTCTTGCGCTGTGGTGAGTGCATGGAGTTCTTCCAGAGCAGTTACTCCGGCAGTGCGATCTCCACGGATCCGGAGAACGCCTACTGGTGTCGGCATCTTCAACACCAGGTATCCATAATGAGCAGCTGCCATGAATTTGTACAAGGCAGGTCTACCCAAAATGGCGTTGAATGGTAAGTTGATCTGAGCAACGTCGAAGACCAACTTTTCGGTGCGATACTTCTCCCGGGTCCCGAAGGTAACAGGGAGAGTGATAGCTCCGAGTGGGGTTATGGCCCCCGGACCTACTCCGGAGAAAGGTCGAGAGGGCTGGAGGTCTGAAGGTCGAAGCTGAAGCTTAGTGAAAGCTTCGAAGCTGATGAGATTAAGCCCCGAACCTCCATCTACCAGGACATGATGGAGCTGGATGTTGTTGATGGTGGGGGATACCATCAAGGGCAGCTGGCCAGCTCCGACCATGCTTTGAGGACAATCCGAAGCATCGAAAGTGATGGGTGTGTCCATCCACTTTCGATGTGGCTCCGGTCTAGCTGTAGGAGCTACAGCAGCCATATCCCGTCGCATGGTCTTAATGACGCGACGAGAAGTGATGTCCCATGATCCACCAAAGATGGTGTTCATGGTTTTCCGACGTTCGTTGTCGGAGACGTCGGAATCATCGTCGACGGAGGTGTAGACGGCTTTCAAGACCTTTTTGGGGTCTTGAAACCCTAACTCCTCTTCAGCCGGAGCTTCATCGACCTTTTGTTTTCCCTCCCTCTGACGGAAGGGAGACCCTTCCCGGCGCTTGTGGTAGCGCTCGGCAAGGTTTTGGACCTCCCGGCAATCCTCCAGTCTGTGGCTGCCCGTTTTGTGAATGGGGCACCACATCTTGGATTTGCCACCGTCTTCGGAAGACGGTCGAGGTCGCTTCTCGGGGCGTGGCCCCCGGCCACCAGGAGTTGCAGTGGCTGCAACGTTGGATGTGCCGGCCGACGGCTTCTTCTTGCCGTTGGTCTTCTTTTTCTTCTTGCCACTCCCGGAGGTAGCGACTTCTTCTTTGGAGGATTTTTTATGATCCTCCAAGGCTGGTTTGGAGTGCATTTCACGGCCCTCCGCAGCTCTGGCACATTTGTCAGCCAGGCTGAAGAGCTCCGTGACACTGGTGATCTCTTTGATCGCCAGTTTCTCCAACATCTTCTTGTCTCGTACACCCTGTCTGAATGCTACAATGACAGAAGCGCTTGAGATAGAAGGGATTGTGTTACGTACCTGAGAGAATCTCTGGATGAATGACCGCAAAGATTCTCCTCCTTTTTGCACGACCGCAAAAAGGTCCAGTTCGGTGCCCGGACGGGTGTATGAACTCCCGAAATTGGCGGTGAACTGGCGGCATAGCTCCTCCCAACTGTCGATAGAGTTGGGCGGAAGGCTCATAAACCAGGACCTAGCGGTCCTAGTTAAGGCCACTGGAAAGTAATTGGCCATTACAGCCTCATTTCCTCCAGCTGCTAGGATCGCAGTGGAGTATATCTGTAGAAATTCTACGGGATTGACAGTCCCGTCGAATTTTTCCGGCAAGTGTGGCCGGAACTTCTGTGGCCATCTAACCATACGCAGGTGCATGGCTAGGGCGGAACAGCCTCCTCCTACTCCTTCCAGAGTAGAAAGATCTTGAGCATCTCGTCTTTCTCGAGCTCGCTCGATGTGGACACGGCCATCCTGTTGGCGGTATCGGCGATCAAGCTCCGCTCGGAGGTCGTGTGTCGAAAGCCGAGATGCAGTATGGGCACGTCGTGCCCCAGAGGGCAACGACGTCACTTGCTGTGACGCAGCTCTTCTTCGGTTGTTGGAGACATGTGGACCAAGTCTTCCAGACAACGTTCGTCGCTGCGACGGGGCCCGCCCTGAAGGAGGTGGACCCTGATTGTTGAGGCGTTCGGCCGCTGCTGCGACCAAATGCTCAATATCAGCTCTCCATTGCTCCATGGCACCTTGAGATGCATCCGGAGGTGGTGGTCGCTGAAGGAGAGCACGCGCTGCATGGAGCGCGTGTTCTGGGTTGTCACGACTTGCCGGCGCAGAATGTGACGCCGGTGCACCATCATGTCGTTCGGCATGTCTTGCCGGAGAAGATGGTGGTGGTGGGAGTGTGACTCCCGCTGGAACTGAGGCTCCTGCCGGTGGTTGCATGTTGGAGGGATTGCCTCCGACAGTCTGAGCAGCAGGTTGCCCGTTGGATGATCCAGCTGCTGAATTCACCATTCTTGAAGATCTCAGGCGCCCCTTCCTGGCGCGCCAACTGTCGACTGTTGGAGTCGGCAGATCCCCTAACACTATGAAAAGTGTTTGAAGGAGTTTGTGGTTCGGTCTGGGCGCGCGGAGATCTAAGAAAGTGAAATGCGATTTGGACACGAGTGACACGGTGGTTTACGTGGTTCGGGCCGCCTGAGCGTAATACCCTACTCCACGGGGGTGTGTATGTGTGTTGTATTAACTTGTGAGCCTCAGAGTGTTCTAGAGTTCTCCCTCCCGTGTATCGTCGGTTTGTCCTTTTATAGCACAAGGACAAACCGTTACAAGTCAGCCTGGCCCGACATGTGGCCCTGGCGGTTACTAGTATTGATACGCGAGATTAATTGTTGCTAATAACCCTGTAACGGCTCCGACAGTGCCGTTACAGGTGTTAATATCATCCGATTAAGTGTCATTAATGTGGAATTAATGATAATTAATCGGGTCTTGAAGTCTGCAGCTGTCCTTTGGAGATCCGGAGCCGTTACAACGTCTCCCGGGGATTTGAAGCGGTTTAGCTCCGACGTATGGACACGTGGCAGCTCCGGAGCTTGCTTGGGAGAAGCGGGAAGCTCCGGGGTGACCTGGCACGTGTCATGTCCGGAGCTTCTCTCGGTCGGGGGCTACCTCCGGAGGTGCCGTTTCAGTACTTGGCCCGGAGCTTCACCCTTGCGGGTAATAGCTCTGGGCTGACAGTACACGTGGCAACCTAGAGGTTAACCATGTTGGAGAAGCGGGTCCGGTCACGTCTGGCGAGTGGGCCCCCAAGGGTCTTCAATTTGAGTTGATGTCCTTCCCTTGAGATCTTTGTAACCTCAGGGGGTGTATGGTTTTTAGGGTACCGACAGGGTCGGTGAAGGAGTCCGTCTTGTGGACTACCGGAAGATGAAGGCTAAGCAACTCCGGAAGCTCAGATGGAGTGTACTGCTTGAGGAGTGGTTCCCACAGCCCCGAGAGCTTCTTGTGGACAGTCGCTTCTGGACTGTCACCCAGGCGTCTCTCTATGAGACCTACAAGCGCCGAGGGCACAAGCTTTTTCAGCACAACCACTTGGACTGGAGGCAACTTGCAGTGGCAGCGGAGACTGAGGTCCGACCTTTCTTTGAGAGATACAGAGGTTTGGTGGAGCTATTGGATTATGAGAGAAGTGCGTATGTGGAAGAGTGGGTCCGTGTCTTCTACGCGACCCTGTACATCTCAGAGGGCAGGAGGTCGATTGCCTTCATGTTCAATGGTCAGCACTACCACCTCTCGAGGCAGACTTTGGGGCATATTCTTGGCTTGGACCTGCACGACACCAGCGTACACGAGAAGGTCTATGGGCAGGCAGATCCACCAAGGAGGCCACTTACAGGAGGGGTAGCACCACAGCTGGACGAGATCCGCTCTTTTTTTGGCCCCTCGTTCTCTCCAGACCAGCCGAGAGTTCCAGCTCTCCTGACCCCAGCTGCGCGTATTGTGCACCTCGCCTTGCACCGCACGCTCCTGCCGAGGTCAGGATACTTGGAGGGGTTCACGAGTCTGCAACAGACCCTCCTGTTCTACATAATGAACGGGATGGATTTTGATATAGTGGACATACTCCTCTGTGAGATGGAAGACGTAATCACGGATGGAATCGGCATGATGAGGCAGATGGTCTACGGGCACTGGATTAGTTACATTTGCTCTATGGTGGTGCCTGAGGGACATACAGCACAAGCACGGCTAGCTGACGAGAGTGTGACTCGCTTTAGTCACTATCGTGCCTCTGCTCCTGGAGACCGTCGCCTTGGTCGTCCAGTTGAGCGCCAGGTCCGGGCCCGTCTGTCAGAGGAAGACTGGTCTGACCTAGAGCGAGAGGACGAGAGGCTTGCCGAGGCTGAGGCTCAGGGGGAGGACCTGCAGCACATCTGGTCTGAGAGCGACACCGACGACAGTGTCGAGGAGTACTTCCCTCCCCCTCCACCTTCACCGAGGCAGCACGACGCCGAGGCAGGAGGATCAGCTGCTCCGCCACCGACACCACCTCCTGTGTCCGAGGCGCAGGTGACGCAGCCGTCTGAGCTGACGTCGCTTCTCCAGCAGATGATCGAGCAGCAGCGCCAGGACAGGCTCGCTGCTGAGCAGGCCAGGGCAGAGCAGGCTGCTCACCTGGCACAGCTGCAGCGACAGCAGCAGGAGCTCCAGCTGGAGATCGCCCGTCAGAGGCGAGAGGATACGGACCGGTTCACCAACCTGGTAGATCAGATGCACCGCCGTACCCTCGACCAGCAGCAGCAGACCCAGCAGGCCATGATGGGGATCCTAGGGTTGATCACCAACCTTTACACTCAGACCGGGATCGCCCTTCCTCCACAGCAGCCTGGACTGGGACTGGCTCCAGGTGTTGCTCAGGTGCCTACTACTCCTATACCTTCTATCAGTATGTCACCACTTCTGGCATCCAGCGCACCGATTCACTCACCACTGCCGGCGACGATCTTGTTCCAGCAGACACCGGCGTCCGTGGTGAGCGCTCCACTTCCTCCAGCTCCACCGGCACCTCCAGTCCCGGCTTCCTCTCCTCCAGCACCGGCAGCGGACCCTCCAGCTCCCGCCGCCCCGGCAGCTCCTACGACCGGCGACTCCAGCTCCGACGACTGCGACGGTTCTCAGTTCGTCCTCGCGCCCAGCTCTCAGGGTCTATAGGCGTTCTGATCCCTTTTTGGTGTCTTGATGCCAAAGGGGGAGAAAATGTAGAAGAGTCAGGGGGAGTGGTAGTCTCAGGGGGAGTGTAGGGGGAGTGTGTGTGTGTGCTTATCCTTTGTATTCATGCTTGAGTACTCTTTTGTAATTTTAATTAAGCACTCTTTCACTTGTCTCATTTGTTTATGATTTTAATCAATTGAGCTTTTCGCACCACAAATTTCTTTTGCGTTTTACAAGCTTAATGTGTCCTATGTTGTTTTCATTGCATATATACTTGAGTATTATCATCAAATTTATTATTATTGTGCTTTAAATTATTGTGTTGTCATCAATCACCAAAAAGGGGGAGATTGAAAGCATCTAGGCCCCATGAGGTACGGTTTCGGTGATTAATGACAACCATTCGATATTACTAATGAATTTGTGAATGCAAGGTCTCAATGACACTCAATCAAATGAAATCAAAATTACATTGGAGACCCATATAAAATCAACGAATGAGATCAAATCAAATCATATGAAGACAAGAAGTGAAAGCTCTAAGTTGATATCACTCAATGCTTGAAGACAATCAAAACAACACTTCAAACAAATGTCAAAGAGGTCACAAGTTCAAAATTCCAAAAGAACAACTCAAAACAACTCGAAGTCAACAAGTTGAACACACCGGATCATCCGATGGTCTTTGAGTTGACACACATCGGTCGAGTTGGTTCAACTAAAGAAGAAGACCTCAGACAAATGCACTCACCGGATCATCCGATGTGAGTGGCTCAGTGACATCGGTCCATCATCACAGATTGCAATACCATTGGACCAAGTGAAGCACCGGATCATCCGATGTGCAGACTTACACACATCGGTCAATCACTCCAGTGAGCCTCAAGATCAAGCAAAATTCTGGAGGAAGAGCCACCGGATCATCCGATGAGAAGAAAGATCAACATCGGTCTAACAACGGTCATATCTGACACAGTGACATCAGCTAATTTGGCTTTGACCGATGTTAACTGAAGGGGAGACATCGGATCATCCGGTGTTCGCAGAGAAGTGATGTCAGCCTACTTTTCCAACGGCTATCTCGTGGAGGCTGGCTATTTATACCCCTTCAACCTGTCAAATCGACAAGACTTGAAGCCCAGACATACTCTACACATCCTAGAGCATTCAAGCAATAGAGCTACCACTTTCACATCATTTGTTCATCATTTGTACACCAAGAGATAGGCTAGAACTAGCTAGAGATAGTGCTTGGGTGCCTCCATTCTTGGTGATTGGAGTCTCTAGTGTAGTGAGAGCCCTAGGGGAGTGTCCCTTGGTGTGTGCAACTTCCGGAGCTTGCCAAGAAGATTGTGGAAGCCCGGAGGATCCCAAAAGTGTACAAGGCTTGAGCTCCACCTTGCCGAGGTTGGCGAACGGAGAAGAATAGTGAAGAAGCCCCTTGTCTCGGTGACTTGGGAGTGGCAAAACCCTTCGGTGGGTGCCACAACGTGGATGTAGGAAGATCCTTGTGATCTTACCGAACCACGGGATAAACTCCGTGTCCCTTGAGCGTTTGCATCCCTCTCCCCTTTTACTCTTATGCAATCTTCATTCCGCAACTTTAATTTATATTGATTGCATAGTTTAATTGCATAGGGAATTGGGCTTTAGGTTGTTAATCTTAATTGCTTTAAAATTTGAAAGAAAGCCCAATTCACCCCCCCTCTTGGGCGTTTCGATCCTTACACCGGCAGGAGCAATGAGTACCTTGGCTTCTACTACTTCGTGAAGCGCAAGAAGTGCCCATTCAAGTACCTCCGGTCGTTTCCCTCTGGGAAGTGGGATGATTGGAAGAAGGACTGGATAGTCATCCGGGTGGAGGAGCACGAGAGGCTGGAGCTGCCCGAAGGCCTCCCCAACATTGACATGACGATCTGGAGTGAAGCTCTGGTGTTGGCGGACGCCTTCAACCCTGCCCTGACCAGGATCCGCCAGTGCGTGGAGGGAGGATTAACTCCTCAGGCGGTGTTTTGTAACTTCCTAGTCAATAGGTGGGCACCACTAAAGAGGAGAGAAAAGCTCGCTTGGGCCCTCAACAGCGTGATGGACGACGATCGGGTCGAGACCGGGCTGAAGTCCAACATGGTGGGGACAACCTTGGAATTCCACCTCAAGAAGTTCCAGCACGGCATCGACGTCGCGGGTGACGACTTGACTCTGCCATCAGCTTTTCTCCCTCTGAACGTGGAAGTAGAGTTCAGCAGGGAGCTCCAGCGGAAGATGCCTGTGCTTGACGACCTCGGTGTCGTCGAGAGAAGATCGATCTCCAGGGTGGCGATCCCTGGGGTTTCCGAAGGTGGCTCCGACCCTGCCCCGAAGCCGAGGGTCGAGGTCGTCGGCAAGGGCAAGGAGCCGGCGGATGAACCCTTGAGCCGAAAGAGGAAGCTGCAGCACGCCGACAGAAGGTCCGTCAGGCCTGCCACCTCTGCATCGGGTCCTTCTCCCCGGAGGGGGAGGTCTTCTACAACCACGGCGACTATACCCGCAGCATTGTCCTCCCGGGGTGCTAGCTCCGGGCATGCGACTCCAGCACCAGGGCCGGTTGAGGCCTCTAGGTCCAGAGGTTCTTCCCGATCGAGGGGGGCCTCGACTAGGGAAATGCCCATGGCTGCAACGAGTTCCGGGGGGCCTTCCGGAGCTTCTACGCCGGCGACGGCTATGACTAGCCCAGAATGCCCAGGAAAGAGGTTTCACGCAAGCTGGTGCGGAAGCCTCCCAAGGTAATTTTTAATCTTTACTTTGGACAATTGTTTTTTTGTAGTAACTATTTTTTAAGTTTCTCCGTCCATCATCTGCAGCGTTCCCAAGAAGAGGAGTGAGGCTCCATCCTCAGCCACAGCAGCTGAAGCTGTGAGGGCGGGAGCTTCTGCTCTTGCCCCGGTGCCACCCCAAGTGGTGGCTGAAGCTGCGACAGCTCCGGCGCCAGCTATCTTGGTCATGGACCTCGACTCATCCCCAGAGACTCCCGTGGTAGCGCCGGACTGCGGGAAAGAAGATGCACCAGCGGCACCTGTCCCGGAGGTTGAAGCTTCGGGTCCTGGTGCTGAGATGATGGAAGCTTCGGCCATTGAGCCGGAGGAAGCAGTAATTCCGGCCCTAGAGCCAGAAATTGTCGAAGCTCCGGCGGTTGAGCCGGAGGTGATTGAAGTACCGGCGTGTGCGCCGGATGTTGAGGAAGTCCCGGCGGTTGGGCCGGCTACCTCAGAAGCACCGGCCGCAGAGCCGGTCGTTGTTGGAGCTCCGGCCGCAGGGCCGGTTGATGATGAAGATCTTCCGGCTCCCGAGCCGGTTGTTGCAGAGGCGTCGGAGCTCGAGCCCCCAATAGAGGAGGTGCCCAGGCCGGAGCCAGAAGCGGCCCCTGCTCCGGAAGTGACGACGTCGGAGGTACTCGCGACTGAGCCAAAGTGCCCTGGTGAAGTTGCTGGCCCCCTGTCTGAGGGGGCAAATGAAGACCTGGCGGCAGGGCCTTCCTTGATGGCGACTGAGGCCATCCCGGAGGACGGCCCTAGTGCCATGGAGACTCGGGGGACCACTCTTGTGGAGTGGGACCCAATTTTTGTATCTGAAAACCCGCTGGAACCAGCGGAGGAGACCCTAGCAGGTCCGGAAACCTATCCTGTTGTCATTGTCTATTGACAACGCCTGTTCCAGTCTGCGTCAAGTTCAAGTGGCATTCTTCCACGACAGCAAGGCTCTTGAAGAGGAGCGCCAAACCCTTAGGCGGTGGCGTAACCGGCTCTACTTCGAGACCAAGCTGGCGCAGTCGAGGCTAGCAGATGACAAAGAGTGGATCAAGCGGGAGAAGGTCCGCCTGGAATACTGGGGCAAATTATTGGATGACAGGGAAAGTATGACTCACGCCCTCGACGCTCAATCCCAGGCCATTTACGAGCAGACCAAAGCAGCTAACAGTGCGGCCGATGAACGCCAAGAGAGGCTTGAGGCCATTAACACTACTCTCATCAAGCGCCGGGAGGCACTTGAGGAAAGGGAGAAACGGCTCGAAGATGAAGAGCAGAAACTCCTAGAGCTGCGGGATGACGTCCTGAGGAGGGAGGAGGAGCTCACCGAAAAGGTGGCTCTGGCTGACAAGGGCCTCGAGGAGCGTGCCAAGAAATTGGAAGAGCGCTGCACTGAGGAGGAGGAGAAGGCCTGAGTGCGAGGGCAGGAACTCTACGAACAAGAGTGTGCCCTTGCTGCCAGGGAGAAGAAAGTGAGGGGCAGGGAGAAGGACCTGGTTGACCGCCGGAACAAGATCCACCTCCGGGAGGAGGAGCTCGGAAAACTCGAGAAGCGAGTTGTTGAAAAGATCCAGCAAAACGCCAAAGAGGTTGAGCGCCTCACTCGCGAGAATTCTGAACTGGTGGCGGCCAGAAGATCCCTGGAGGAATTGAAGGGCTTGAGGACTGCGGACTCCCTACAAATTTGGGAGTTCCTGGGCAAGGCCAACGACGCGCTGACACCGATGGGCTTCAGTCCCGTGTGTCCGGATGATCCAGAGCCGGAGCCGGACCTAACGTTGCAGGCGTTGAGCTCGGCAGGTAGCAAAATCTCCAGGGTGGGGGACGTCGTCGTGGACCAATTGGAGGTTGAGGGGCAATTCCTGGCGAAGAACGTCGCAGAATATGTGCTGACGTGCTACACCAGCCGAATCCCCAATTCCCTCTGGACCCGGTGCTTGAAGGTCCCGTTGAAGGAGAAGGTGAAGCTGCCCGAGCCAACGTGTCGGAGGTTGCCCAGAAGGTTGCCCAATTCTTCCATAGGGTCTAGGACCATCTCTGTAGTTCCCACTTGTATTCTCTCTTCTTCTTCCTCAATTTTGTAATCCCTTGTCTCCAGATGAATGAAATCCCCAAATTTTTGTGAATTTCACTTTTTGTCTTCAACACTTTCGTCTTCACTTGGCCCCCTGGTAGATGTACACAATTTGATTGTGAACATATACCAAGAGGATATTGTGTTTTGTTGAAGACTCATTTGCTTCAAACTTGTAGAGTGTAGGTCTGAAGTCTTCGATAGTGAAGACCCCCTGAGGTTGTCGGAGCTTAGAAGCTCCGGCATTGTCTATCATCGGAGCTTAGTAGCTCCGGCAATAGTCCCTATCAACGCGTAGAGCATCGATAGTTAGTCCTCCGGGGTGTCAGAGCTAGTAGCTCCGGCAGTGACCTTTGCCAACACGTAGTTTGTTGGCAGCAGACTCCGTTTGCGGGGTCTTCTCACCATCTTTTATTTAGCGTCGACGGCTGGTCCCCCTAGCTCTATCGGAGCTTGGTTGCTCTAGTGATGCTCGTTTTCAATGCTTAACATCGATTACAAGCCACCTAGGGGAGTCGGAGCTTTGTTAGCTCCGGCTTTTCTCCATCAACGTAGATTTTATTTTTCCTGCACACTGAAGCCAAGAAAAATAGTAAAATTTGTTTCTTGCCTATAACTTCATCGCGGCTTACGATTCTCAAGAAAATTTTAGGTCAAATGTGATTCTAAAACAACCGAATGCGTTGTCTTTTCTTCCAGATCCAATTGTACTTGGACCCGCCTTACTTCGGCCTACCGGGGTGTAGGTAGAGTGGCGTACTTAGGGTGCTTGACCAGGCTAAGAAGATAGCACACTCCAGCCCTAGGTTGGCTTGGCAGCATTCAGGCGAGTGGTCCATGAACAATATTTGAATCCAAAAGAATTGACAATACAGCTCGAATCGTATGTGAACCGGTTGAACTAAAATTTCTTAAGAATTGCACGTCTTTGTTATAGACAAGAAAGAGAAAAATAAAAAATGTTGAGCCTGTACAAAATAAATGCACGTGGAGTCTGTTTCACCTGAAGATGTCTTTCATTATAGGTCCGGGGTACGGGGGAAACAAGTACACTCTTAGGGTACGGAACCAGGCTAAGCGTGTTTAATTTCTTGTTTGACCCAGGATAGCTAGCCACACTTTTAGTTCTGAGACTGTGACAAGTGTTGCATGAACTTTGCGGACCTTCCGGGGAAGGTCCGGCTGTTCTCCTGGAGGAACTACCCGACTCTGTACAATGACTCTATAACATACACCTCAAGTTACTACAGACTCACCTCCGTGATATTAAGTGTAGAACTTACGGAGGTGCTCGATGTTCCAAGGATTTGGGAGATGTGTCCCATCCTCGGTAGCCAAGCGAACGCTTCCAGGACGGGATACTTTAATCACTCGAAAGGGTCCCTCCCAGTTGGGGGAGAGTTTGTTTAACCCTTCTCTGGATTGTATTCTCCGTAGCACCAGATCGCCTTCCTCGAGTTGTCGGTTGTGTACATGCCGCTGATGATAGCGCCGAAGGGCTTGGCGGTATCGGGCATTCCGAACAGCTGCTTGGCACCTTTCCTCCTCAAGGAGGTCTAGGTCTTCACGCCGGAGCTGGTCCTGCGTGGCTTCATCGAAGGTCCGGACCCGGAGTGACCTCAAGGTGATTTCCGGAGGAAGGATTGCTTCAGCTCCATACACCAGAAAGAAGGGTGTCTCTCCAGTTGACCGGTTTGGAGTTGTCCTGTTGGCCCATAAAGTGGGTGGAGGCTCTTCAATCCAGTTGGCTCCATGTTTTTTCAAGCGCTCATAGGTGCGCGTTTTGAGTCCTTTAAGGATTTCAGCATTTGCTCTCTCGGCTTGGCCATTGCTTGCCGGGTGAGCTACGGAGGCGTAGCAAACTTGAATGCCGAGATCTTCGCAATATCCTTGAAATGCAGAGCTTGTGAATTGGGTCCCATTATCAGTGATGATTTTATTTGGGACTCCAAATCTGCATACAATGGGGTGCAAAAAGTTGATAGCAGATTGCTTGTTGATTGTCACAACTGGAGTTGCTTCCGGCCACTTGGTGAACTTGTCGTTGGCGACGTACAGGAACTTGTAACCTCCGACGGCTCTTGGGAAAGGTCCCAAGATGTCCATCCCCCACACAGCGAAAGGCCATGTAGGAGGTATCATTTGTAGGGGCTGAGCTGGTGTGTGAATTTGCTTTGCATGAAATTGACATGCTTCACATTTCTTCACTAACTCAGTTGCATCCTGGAATGCTGTAGGCCAGTAGAAGCCATGCCGAAAGGCTTTACCAACCAGCGTGCAGGAAGACGCATGGTTCCCACACTCGCCTCCATGGATTTCTGCGAGGAGCTCGCAGCCTTCTTCCCTTGTGATGCACCGCATTAGGATGCCGTTGGCACCGCGCCGGTAGAGATCCCCTTCTACCAACGTGTATCTTTTAGCCAATCTGACTACCCGGTCAGTGGATACGTCATCGTCAGGAAGGATGTTGTCTTTCAAGTAGTTCCGGATCTCCGAGATCCATGCATCAGAACTAACTTGAGCATTTGAGTCTTGCGTGCTAGGTTGCTTGGAGCTTCCGGCAGCACCTACGACCCTTGATGGCTGCCATGGTAACAGGGCCATCGGGACCGTCAGCTTCGGGATGCTGATCTCGCCCCCTTCGCTCAGTTCGGCAGGCTGAGCTGTGGGTTTTGATAACCTCCGGACAAAAGTTCCGTCAGGAGCCGGAGCTCCGGTTGACGCTTTCATCGAGAGTTCGTCAGCTTCAGCGTTATGGGCACGCTGAACATGGTGGAGATTTAGGACTTCAAAGTCCTTCTGAAGCCTCTGGCCTTCAAGGAGGTAAGCAGCTAGTTGGAGATTGTCGCAGGAGCATTCACCTTTCACTTGCTTAATGATGAGCTGTGAATCTCCCTAGACCAGCAGTTGCTTGACACCGTATGACAGTGCCACCTTTAGTCCGTAGATGAGTGCTTCGTACTCCGCCATGTTGTTGGCCGCCTTGAAGTCAAGGTGTACCATGTATTTTACCTTCTCCCTAGTTGGTGCGAGGAGAAGGATTCCAGCTCCGGCCCCCTGCTTTTGCATGGAGCCGTCGAAGTAGAGGATCCAATGAGGCTCGGTGAAGACTGGAGTTTCGTGTTCCGGCTTCTGCTCACTGGGGCCCCCAGGGTTTGATGGAGAGGGAGTCCATTCTGCCACGAAGTCTGCCAATGCTTGACTCTTGACTGCTTGCCTTGAAATGAATTCGAGATCGAATTCGGCCAATTTCGCTGCCCACTTTGCAATATTCCCAGTTGAATTGGGATTATGCAAGATTGCTCGAAGTGGGTAAGAAGTCACCACTGAGATCTTGTGAGCTTGGAAATAATGGTGAAGCTTTCTGGAGGCAATAAGAACTGCATAGACCACCTTATGCACCTCTGGGTATCGAATCTTGGCATCATGTAGTACTTCACTGATGAAGTACACTGGGCGCTGAATGGTACGAACCCTCCCGGAGGGGCCCGAAGCTTCCTCTTCACTGACTCGGATCCTCCCGGAGGGATCCGGATTTTCTTCGGGGACCTCCGGGTCCTGGCTGGAGGAACCCGGAGCTTCTTCAGGAGCGACCTGGACCCTCCCGGAGGGTTCTGGGTCTTCTGAAGTAGCTTCTTGTGGATTCAAGTCTGGGAGCTGGGATCCAGACTCGCTTTTAGGGACCTCCGGACCCTCCCGAAGGGGTCTGGATTCCTGAGTATGAGGTAGCTCTGGTCTCTCCGCAATCAGGGCCATACTGACGACTTCGTCAGTTGCTAAAATGTAAAGCAATAAAGGCTCACCAGGGTTCGGAGCTACCAAAATTGGTAGGGTGGTGAGGAACTATTTTAGCTCCTGGAACGCCTTTTCTGCTTCTTCAGACTATTGGAATGGTCCGGACTTCCTCAATAACTTGAAGAAGGGGAGTGCCCGTTCCGCCAATCTTGAAATGAACCGGCTGAGGGCTGCTAGACATCCAGTTAGCTTTTGGACATCTTTGATGTGGGCTGGTGACCGCATGTCTTCAATGGCCTTGATCTTCGTCGGATTAGCTTCTATGCCCCGGTGACTTACCAGGAAACCAAGAAGTTTTCTGGAGCTAACCCTGAAGACACACTTGTCTGGGTTTAGCTTTGTGCGGGTGACCCGCAGCTTATCGAAGACAGCCTGCAAGGTGTCAAGGAGTGACTCCTTGTTCTTGACCTTGACCACGATGTCATCGACGTACACTTCCACTATGTCTCTAATGAGTTCTTCAAAGTTTTTGTACATAGATCGTACATAGGTTGAAGCTGCATTCTTGAGACCAAATGGCATGGCTATATAACAGTACAATCCATCTACTGTGATGAAAGAGGTATGCTCTTCATCTTCCCTAGACATCCTGATTTGATGATACCCAGAATATGCGTCTAGGAAACACAGTAATTCACACCCGGAGGTGGAATCCACTATCTGATCTATTCTAGATAGTGAGAATGGATCTTTTGGACATGCCTTATTTAGTGTTGTGTAGTCGATACACATCTGAAGCTTCCCGCCGGCCTTGGGCACAATGATTGGGTTTGCCAGCCATTTTGGATAGAAGACTTCTCGGATGAATCCAGCTTCAAGCAACTTCTTCACTTCTTGTCGAATGAAGTTCTGTCGCTCTACGGATTGCTTCCGAGGCTTCTGATGCACAGGCCGGGCGTCGGGGTAGATCTTTAGATTGTGCTCAATCACTTCCCTGGGGAGCCCAGGCATTTGTGACGGTTGTCAGGCAAACACGTCGACATTAGCCGGGGGGAAGCGATGAGCGTGAGTTCCTATTTGTCGTTCAATCCTCCCGATATACGGGTGGTCTGAGCGGTATCAGAACTGATTTGGACGACTTTGACGAGAATGTTGGCGTCGCCGCTTGGCTGCACACGAGGTGCAGATGTTGAGTCTCGTTGACGAATGCTCGGGGGTTTTGGAGCTTGCTCCTGCCTGGAGTCCTCCTCTTGCGCCGTGGTAAGTGCATGGAGTTCTTCCAGAGTAGTTACTCTGGCAGTACGATCTCCGTGGATCCGGAGAACACCTACTAGTGTTGGCATCTTTAACACCAGGTAACCATAATGAGCAGCTGCCATGAATTTGTACAAGGCAGGCCTACCCAAGATGGCATTGAAGGGTAAGTTGATCTGAGCAACGTCAAAGACCAACTTCTCGGTGCGATACTTCTCCCAGGTCCCGAAAGTAACGGGGAGGGTAATAGCTCCGAGTGGGGTAATGGCTCCCGGACCTACTCTGGAGAAAGGTCGGGAGGGGTGGAGATCCGAAGGTCGGAGCTGAAGCTTGGTAAAAGCTTCAAAGCTTATGAGGTTGAGCCCCGAACCTCCGTCTACCATGACATGGTGGAGTTGGATGTTATTGATGGTAGGAGATACCATCAAAGGTAGCTGACCTGCTCCAACCATGCTTCGAGGGCAGCCCGAAGCATCAAAAGTGATGGTTGTGTCCATCCACTTCCGATGAGGTTCCGCCCTGGCTGTAGGAGCTACAGCAGCCATGTCCCGACGCATAGTCTTGATGACGTGGCGGGAGGTGATGTCCCATGATCCACCAAAAATGGTGTTCATGGTCTTCCGATGCTCGTTGTCAGAGACGTCAGAATCGTCGTCGACGGAGGTGTAGACGGACTTCAGGACCTTTTTGGGATCCTGAAAACCTAACTCCTCTTCAGCCGGAGCTTTGTCGACTTTTTGTTTTCCTTCCCTCTATCGGAAAGGAGCTTCTTCCCGGCGCTTGTTGTAGTGCTCGGCAAGGTTTTGGACCTCCCGGTAGTCTTCCAAACTGTGGCTGCCCGTTTTGTGAATTGGACACCACACCTTGGGTTTGCCACCGTCTTCAGAAGACCGTCGAGGTCACTTCTCGGGGCGTGGACCCGGACACCCGGAGTTGCAGCAGCTGCAACATTGGATGCACCGGCCGACGACTTCTTCTTGCCGTTGGTCTTCTTCTTCTTCTTGCCACTCCCGGAGGTAGCAACTTCTTCTTTGGAGGATTTCTTGTGATCCACCGGAGTTGGTTTAGAGTGCATATTACGGCCCTCCGCAGCTCTGGCACATTTGTCGGCCAAACTGAAGAGTTCCGTGACACTGGTGATCTCCTTGATCGCAAGTTTCTCCAACATCTTCTTATCCCGTACACCCTGTCTGAATGCCACAATGACAGAAGCGCTGGAGATAGAAGGGATAGTGTTTACGTGAGAGAATATTTGGATGAATGATCGCAGGGATTCTCCCCCTTTTTGCACGACTGCAAAAAGGTCCAGTTCAGTGCCTGGTCGGGTGTATGAACTCCCGAAGTTGGCGGTGAACTGCCGGCACAGCTCCTCCCAACTGTTGATGGAGTTGGGTGGAAGGCTCATAAACCAGGACCTGGCGGTCCCAGTTAAAGCCACTGAGAAATAATTGGCCATTACGGCCTCATTTCCTCCAGCTGCCAAAATAGCAGTGAAATAAATCTGAAGAAATTCGACAGGATTGACGGTCCCGTCGAACTTCTCCGGCAAGTGAGGCCAGAACTTCTGTGGCCACCTGACCATACGCAGATGCATGGCCAAGGCTGAACAGCCTCCTCCTACTCCTTCAGGAGCAGGAACGTCTTGAGCTTCTCTTCTTTCACGAGCACGCTCAGTATGAACTTGGCCGTCTTGTTGGCGGTATCGGCGATCAAGCTCTGCCCGGAGGTCATGAGTTGAAAGCCTTGATACCGTGTAAGTGTGTCGTGCCCCGAAGAGCAATGACGTCACCTGCTGTGACGCAGCACGTCTCCTGTTGTTGGAAACGTGCAGACCAAGTCTGCCAGACAAGGTCCATCGCTGCGACGGGGCCCGTCCTGAAGGAGGAGGACCCTGGTTGCTGATGCGGTCAGCTGCTGCTGCAACCAAATGTTCCACATCAGCCCTCCACTGCTCCAGTGCATCTCGGGATGCATCCGGAGGTGGTGGACGTTGGAGAAGAGCTCGTGCTGCATGGAGCACGTGTTCCGAGTTGTCATGATTTTCTGACGCAGTGACTGACGCCGGTGCACCATCGCGTTGTCCAGCTTGATTTGCTGGTGGAGGCGGCGGTTGTGGAAGTGTGACTCCTGCTAGCACTGAGGCTCTTGCTGGTGGCTGCATATTGGAGGGATTGCCCCTAACAGCTTGAACATCAGTATGATCGTTGGATGATCCAGCGGCTGAGTTTGCCATTCTTGAAATCTCAGGCGCCCCTACCTGGCGCGCCAACTGTCGGTGGTTTGGATCCGGCAGATCTCCCGACACTACTAAAGTGTTAGAGGAGTTTGATGTTCGGTGTGGGCGCGCAGATATTCAAGAAGGTGAATTGTAAATGACACAGGAGACACGGAGATTTACATGGTTCGGGCCGCCTGAGCGTAATACCCTACTCCACGTGATGTGTTGGTGTTGTATTCGTTGTCTGAGCTCAAAGTGAGTTCAGAGTGTAGAGTGAGCGTATAGTGTATCGAGCGTGTGTAGAACGTATGGAGTGTATCGTCAGCCTGTCCTTTTATAGTACAAGGGCAGGCCGTTACAAGTTAGCCTGGCCCGACATGTGGCCCCGGCGGTTACTGATATTGATACACATTCAACACATTTAATTGCCCTTAATGACCGAGTTATGGGCTTTGACAACACCCTTACTGGTAATTAAGGTCGTCCGATCGTGTGTCATTAATATGGTATTAATGACACTTAATCGGGTCTTGAAGTCCTTGATTCCCCTTTGAAGATCCGGAGCCGTTGTGGAGTCTTCCGGAGGTTAGAGGCTGAAGATCCGACGGTTGGACACGTGGTAGCTCCGGAGCATACTGTGGGAAACAGATAGCTCCGGAGCAACCTGACACGTGTTAGTTCTGGAGTTTCCCTCGGTCTGGGGTTAGGTCCGGGGGTGCCATTTCGGTACATAGTCCGGAGCTTCCTCCTTGTGGGCAGTAGCTCCGGTTTGACAGTACACGTGGCGATCCTGGGACTAACCATGTTGGAGAAGCGGGTCCAGTTATGTCTGACATGTGGGCCTCCGAAGGTCTTCAAATCAAGTAGATGACTTTCCCTCGAGATCTTTGTAATCTCAAGGGGTGTACGGTTCCCAGGGTACCGACAGTTACCTTTCGCCATGAGGCACATGGGCGGTGGATGAAGAGGTGAGTCATCATTGTTGGCAATGGCGAGGCTGGCCAAACTTTCTTCTTCCGCTTCACTCTCTTCATCACTTGTTTCTTCGTCGATGACCCATTCATTTGCCTCACACATGAACACCTTTTGTAAGCCATTTCTCTTCTTTGGTAAGAGTCTTGCCTTCTTTCCCTTGTCATGTTTCCTCTTCCCAAAGGATCTTGGTTTGGGTTTGGCCTCTTCTTCATCATCATCACTTTCTTCAAGCTTGCGATGCTTGCTCTTGTGGTTCTCTCTTCTTTTGTCCGGTTTTGGACAATCATAGGAGATGTGGCCTTGATCACCACAATTGTAGCAAGTCTTGTGATCATCTCTTCTTGGTAGAAACGCTTTCTTCTTGGGATCAAATGTATATCCCTTCTTAGTAATCTTGGAGTTCAAGCGTGAGAACTTTCTCATCATCAATGCAAGCTCATCATCATCATGATCTTCACTTGATGCTTGCTCTTCTTCACTTGAGCTAGGCTCAACCACCTTCTTCTTCTTGAGGCTTGTTTTCTTGGTGGAGGCCTTTAGAGCAATTGTTTTTGAAGATGATTGCTCCATCATTCCAAGTACACTCATCTCATGAGCGTGAATTTCTCCAATGAGCTCCGAAACTTCAATGTGATCAAGAGACTCCTTTTGAAGCATGGAGTTGATGATGTCGTACTTTGGCTTGGGAAGGAGCATGAGGATCTTGCGGTTGATGAGTCCCTTGCCAAGAGAAGCAATATCAAGAGCATTAATTTCTTCAATTAGTACATTCAAGCGAGAGAACATCTCATTGACATTTTCATGAGGTAGCATCTTAAATTCATCATATTTTGCTTTAAGCATGTGATATTTAAGTTCCTTGACTCGAGAAGAACCCTCTTGAATCTCTATTAAGCAAGTCCAAATTTCACAAGCTTTTTCGTTGCTAGCAATCCTAGCAAACACATCTTGACTAATACATTCATAGATTGCATTCCTAGCTTTAGCATCCCATTTAATTTGATCACCAACATAGTTGTGTTCTCCAAACCCCGCGTGGGTCGCTTCCCATACTTCGGGAGCAATAGCCTCTAGATAAGCACGCATGCGTGCTTTCCAATAGGCAAAGTTCTTGCCCTCGAAGATAGGAACCGAACCCCCAACCTTGGCCATTTTAGCTCTCTAGCGGTGAAGCTAGAATGATCCTATGAGCAACCTTGCTCTGATACCAATTGTAAGGATCAAATGCCCAAGAGGGAGGGTGAATTGGGCTTCTTTTCAAAAATTTAAGCAATAAAACTTAATTCCTAAAAGCCCAATTCCCTACGCAAACGATCTATGCATTGAAGTAAATAGCAACTTCGCAGTATATAAAATGCATAAATGTAAGGGAGAGGAAGAGGATGCAAACTCCCGAGGAGACACGAGGATTTATCCCGTGGTTCGGCAAGATCGTCAAGATCTTCCTACATCCACGTTGTGGCACCCACCAAAGGGTATAGCCACACCTAAGTCACCGAGACTAGGGATCTTCACTATTCTTCTCCGTTTGCCAACCTTGGCAAGGTGGAGCTCAAGCCTTGTACAACATCGATCCTTCGGGCTTCCACAATCCTCTTGGCAAGCTCTGGAAGTCTCTCTGAGTTACAAACACCAAGGGACACTCCCTTAAGGCTCTCACTACCCTAGAGATTCCACTCACCAAGAATGGAGGCACACAAGCTCTCTCTCTAGCTAGTTCTAGCCTATCTCTTGGTGTGTAAGTGATCTAAAAGATGTAGAAGTGATGGCTCTTTGTCTTGAATGCTTGTGGATGTGTAGATTATGTCTGGTGATCAAGACTTGTCGATTTGACAGGTTTAGGGGGTATTTATAGCCAGCCTCCACGAAATAGCTGTTGAAAAAAGTAGGCTGACAGAACTTTTCTGCGAACACCGGATGATCCGATGTCTCCCCTTTGGTTATCATCGGTCAAGTTCACTTTAGCTGACGTCATTGTGTCAGATATGACCGTTGTTAGACCGATGTTGCACTTGTCTTCTCATCGGATGATCCGGTGTCTCTTCCTCTAGAATTGGCTCAAACTTGATGCTTACTGGAGTGATTGACCGATGTGTATATTTCTGTACATCGGATGATCCGGTGCTACACTTGGTCTAAGGATATTGCAAACTGTACTGATGGACCGATGTAGCTTAGCCCATAACATCGGATGATCTGGTGAGTACTTTATTCTGAGGTCTTCTTCTTTTGCTGAACCAACTCGACTGATGTGTTGTTCTCTGGAAACATCGATTGATCCGGTGAGTTGATTTTGTTTGCTTCGAGTTGTTTCTAAGTGATTCTTTTGAACTTTGCTCGATTGGCCTCTTAGACATTTGTTGGAAATGTACTTCTGATGGTTGTCAAGCATTAAGTGTCATCAATTATGGTTGAATGACTTTGACATAAGAGCTTTTACTTCTTATCTTCACAACATTGATTGATCTCATAAATTGATTGTTTAGTAGTCTCCAATGACATATGGATTTCATTTGATTGAGTGATATGGGAGACCTTGCATCCACAAATTCATTAGTAAAATTCAATGGTTGTCATTAATCACCGAAACCATACCTCATGGGGGCCTAGATGCTTTCAGCCGATGCCTCCGCGACAACCAGCCCTAAGGCCGGAGCTTCAACCTCAACCGGCTCAGGCGCCGTAAAGGCTTCAACTGCAACTGGCTCTGCAGCCGGAGCTTCAGTGGCAACCGGCTCTGAGGCTGGAGATTCGGAGGTAGCTGGCTCAACCGCCGGGACTTCCTCAACTTCCGGCTCAACTGTCGGGGCTTCGACAATTTCCAGCTCTGGGGACGGAATCACTGCTTCCTCCGGCTCAGCGGCCAAAGCTTCCAATATCTCAGCATCAAGACCCGAGGCTTTAACCCCCGGGGAAGGTGCCGCTAGCGCATCTTCTCTCCCGTGGTCCGGCGCTACCACGGGAGTCTCGGGGGATGAGTCGAGGTCCATGACCACGACAGCTGGCGCCGGAGCTGCCGCAGCTTCACCAACCACTTGGGACGGCACCGGGACAGGAGCAGAAGCCTCTCCCTCACAGCTTCAGCTGGTGTGGCTGAGGGTGGAGCCTCACTCCTCTTCTTGGGGACGCTACAAATGATGGATGAAGAAACTTAAAAAACAGTTACTACAACAAAACAACTGTCTGAGGTAAAAATTAAAAATTACCTCGGAAGGCTTCCGCACCAGCTTGGACGGAATCTTTTTCCCAGGAGTTCTGGATTGACCATGGCCGCCGCCGGCGTGGTAGCTCCGAAAGGTCCCCCAGAACTTGTTGCAGCCGTGGACATTTACTTAGTCGAGGTCCCCCTCGACCGGGAAGGACCTCCGGACCCAGAGGACTCGACCGGCCCTGGTGCTGGAGTCACATGCCCGGAGCTTGCATCCCGGGAAGACGCTGCTGCAGGTACAGTCGTCGCAGTTGTAGAAGACCTCCCCCTCCGGGGAGAAGAAGCTGCTGCAGAGGATGCAGGCCTGACGGACCTTCCGTCGGCATGCTTCAGTTTCCTCTTCCGGCTCGAGGGCTCGTCCACCGGCTCCTTGCCCTTGCCGACGACTTCGATCCTTGGCTTCGAGGCAGGGTCGGAGCCACCTTCAGAAGCCCCAGGGATCACCACCCTGGAGGTTGATCTTCTCTCGATGACACCGAGGTCGTCAAGCACCGGCATCGTCCGCCGGAGCTCCCTGCCGAACTCTACTTCCACGTTCAGAGGGGGGAAAGCTGGTGGCAGGGTCAAGTCATCACCCGCAACATCGATGCCATGCTGGAACTTCTTGAGATGATTCGCCCCCTCCATCTTGGACTTCAGCCCGGTCACGACCCGGTCGTCGTCCATCACACTGTTGAGGGCCCAAGCGAGTTTTTCTCTCCTCTTCAGCGGTGCCCACCTGTTGACCAGGAAATTGCAAAATACCGCCTGAGGAGTTACTCCTCCCTCCACACACTGGCGGATCCTGGTCAGAGCAGGGTTGAAGGCATCCGACAACACCGGAGCTTCACTCCAGACTGCAGTGTCGATGTTGGGGAGGCCTTCGGGCAGCTCCAGCTTCTCGTGCTCCTCCACCCGGATGACTATCTAGTCCTTCTTCCAGTCATCCCACTTTCCAGGGGGAAATGACCGGAGGTACTTGAATGGGCACTTCTTGCGCTTCACGAAGTAGTAGAAGCCAAGGTACTCATTACTCCTTCCGGTGGTATGGACGGTGAAGAAGGTCCGGAAAAGCTCAATGCAGGGGGGATGCCCACCCACATTTCACAAAAGTGGACGAAGACAGACACTAGAAGAATGGAGTGGGGCCAAGGTGATACAGCTGCAGACCATAGAAGTCTAGCAGCATCAAGAAAAAGGAGGAAAAAGGCGGGATCAACCCCACCATGGCGTACGCAGAGAAGTACACCATCTCGCCGGCGTGCTCCTTCTCGAACGGGAGCTCCCCACCGGTGCGGACCAGGCGGTTGAAGAAGTCCGAGGACTACCCCATGAGGGCTCGGACCTTCTTCAAGTCACCTTCGGTCTTCAAGCGGCTCTAGCGGAGACCCAACTCCATCGCAGCACAGCGAGGCAAGGGAGGAAAAGCATGCACAAGTTTGGGAGTTGAGCGCAAGTTTAGATAAGAGACGTAAAGAACCCCAGACGGTGCGCGCTTTCCTTCTTAACTAAGCCCCCGCAACGCTTGGATGGAAACCGCAGGGAAGCCGAAGATACTATTCAAAAATTTCACCTTGCCGATGACAAGAGGGCCCAGGACCACCCCGACGATCAAGTCGAGGTTCTTACCCAGGTAAACGGTTGTCATCATGAAAGGCGGGAAGCCCGAAGGCGGCAGCCTGACAAGGCGCGCGGAACCGATACGATTTTCGTATCGGGAACCGGCGACCTTCAATTGTGTGAGATCCGCACGCCAAAAATCTCATCTGCCGCACCCGGGATATGCCACACGGCGAGAATTTAACTCCAAAACTATCGCTAACGGCACATCCGAAGACCTTTGAAGACTCAGTTCAAAAGTCGAAGGATGGACCCACCTCCGGCGGAATGACTTCACCCAAGGGGTCTTCCCCAGAGGTGGGCCCAGGGGGCCATTGTCGATACCCTGGGTACCGTATACCCCTTGAGATTGCGAAGATCTTGAGTAAATGTTATCTACTTGATTTGAAGACCTTCGGATGCCCACATGTCAGACATAACCGGACCCGCTTTTCCAATATGGTTAGTCTCAGGGACGCCACGTGTACTATCAAACCGGAGCTACCGCCCACAAGGGGGAAGCTCTGGGCTATGTACCATAACGGCACCTCCGGACCTAACCCCATACCGAGGGAAGCTCCAGAACTGACACGTGTCAGGTGGCACCGGACCTATCTGTTTCCCACAGTATGCTCCGGAGCTGCCACGTGTTCAACCGTCGGATCTTCAGCCTCTAACCTCCGGAAGACTCTACAACAGCTCCGGATCTTCAAAGGGGAATCAAGGACTTCAAGACCCGATTAAGTGTCATTAATACTATATTAATGACACATGATCAGACGACCTTAATTACCAGTAACGGTGCTGTCAATGCCCGTAACTCGGTCATTAAGGGTAATTAAGCGCATCAAATGTGTATCAATATTAGTAACCGCCGGGGCCACATGTCGGGCCAGGCTAACTTGTAACGGCCTGTCCTTATACTATAAAAGGACAGACCGACGATACATAGAAGGGATCTGATCTGATCTAACCTGCTCTGATCCGATCTAGTCTGATCAGCGGACACGCGCTCATACACTCAATACAACAACAACACACCCCGTGGAATAGGGTATTACGCTCAGGCGGCCCGAACCACGTAAACCTTTATGTCTCCTGTGTCATTTTACACATCATCTTCTTGAATCTCCGCGCGCCCACACCGAACCTCAAACTCCGCAAACACTTTTAGTAGTGTTGGGAGATCTGCCGGATCAAAACTACCGACAGTGTGGGTTGTAGCGTTTGGTGTAAACATAGATTGGTCTTTTTGCTAGCATGGAGATTCGTGTACCAATGATTCAATTCAAGTTCAGATATGATTTTTGTTTGGTCCAAATTGGCCTCAGTTCATGGTTTTCTTGGGGATTCTAGGCGTAAATGTTTCAGCCGTTCCGTGAAACTTATTCAGCTCAACTCTAAAAGCAACGCAAAGGCAGAAATACATGTGTATAGATTGTGTAATAATCAGGAAGGTTTCCAGTACAAGTTCATGATGTGGACTTCTGAATCCGAGACATATACAGTATCTGCGGATCAGTTTGGAACACGTGCAGATCGCATAAACTCGATGGGAACCGGAAAACGGCGCCGCTTTATGGTCTTGGACAGCACCGTACTACTGCTGCTGCTGTTGTTGCTGGCCTTCTGCATTCTGCTCCATGCTAAACTTCTGCCGTCGCTGCATTTCCGCGAAGCACCTGGCGAGCTCGTGATGATACGAGTCGCGCCACGCCGGGTCGAGGGCCTTGTTCCCGTGCATGGCGACGAACCTGTCAGCCAGCTTCTCGCCGCCGGCCACGAGGGCCTCCTCGCCGATCTGGGCCGCGCGGGCGATGAAGAACTCCAGCATCACGTCCAAGAACTCCCCGTACTGCTCCAGCGCGAACACCTTCCGCAGGAACGAGGCGTACCGGGCCTCGTACGTGCCGTCCGCCACCATGGCGCAGACCTCGTCGTGCCGCCCCCGCGCCCGCATCAGGAGCAGGTACTTGAACTCGATGCGGTGGAACGCGTGCTTGAAGTTCAGGTTCAGGTGGGCTCTCTCACCGTGGAACGCGACCGCCACGCGGTCGTGCGCCAGCGCTGCCGCGTGCTCGTCGGGGAACGCGCCGATCACGCGGACGGGGCGCTTGTCCGCCGGGTCGAGCACGTGCGCCGTCCATCGGCCGCAAGGGCTCCACCCCACCCCGACGTACAGGACCTGCATCATCGCGCGTGGCAGAGGCGCGGGAGCTGGTTCCGCCGCTGCGACCGTGGTGGCGGCAGTGGCAACGGGGGTCGTCGGCGGCGGTAGAACGCCGTCGACAGTTGCAGGTGCAGGAGCCGTCATCACGCTGCCGCTGTTCGTGTGCGTGTGCGTGCGTACTTCAGGAAGTTGGTCACGTCCGTGGCAATGGTTTTCGTACGAGTTCGTGAACATCTGCTGGGGTCTCGAATACTTAAAGACGCTGCTGGAGAGGGAGTCCAAGTCGGAATCGGTTTGTCAGTCAGTCAGCTTAGGCAGGAAAGGGCCCATGGATATCCATGTACATGTACCTGGGCTGTGAAGCTTCAAAAAGCCCATAACCTCGCCTTAAGAGCCCAACCTAGCCCGCTTATATAAATGACCTAACCGGCCGCGCGCTCAGAACCGAAATTTTCAAAACCCATCCCGAAACCTCGCGCCCCTATCACCCTCCCTCCAGTTCCCCGTTCCCCACCGCCGCGTCCCCTCCTCTCGCGATGCATCGCGCCGGCGGCACGATCCGCGTGCTCAACGTTGCGGAGAAGCCCTCGGTGGCGAAATCCGTGGCGGAGATCCTGTCGCGCAGGTCGGGCGGGATGCAGTCGCGGCAGGGGCGGTCCCCGTACAACCGCATCTTCGAGTTCAGCTACACCATCGGCGGCCAGGCCTGCCACATGCTCGTCACCTCCGTCACGGGCCACCTCATGGAGCTCGAGTTCGAGGACCGGTTCCGCCGATGGCACTCCTGCGACCCCGCCGACCTCTTCCAAGCCCCCGTCCGCAAGTTTGTGCCCCAGGTATGCCGCTCGCGTATTTCGCGGAACAGCTGGTGGGCGCGTCGCCGTGGCCTGCGTACGGCGGCGTATCGTGTTGATGTTTGATTGTTCGGCTCGTGGGGCTCCTAGCGGGTGCGGTGGTGTCCTAAATGTCCATTTGCAACTGACATATATGAATGTGGTAACGTGTTTTCGCGGGAATTCCATCGATTAGTGGACGTCCTTGATGTACAGTACAGTATCATGTGCCTGGTGCTCTAAACGAATTCTAATATCTGGAGACATTATCCAGTTACGAGGGGATGCAACAGGTGATGGAGTCGGGGCTGTGACGCGGTTAGCGTGTTGCAGTTATACCATGTTAGCCTTTTCTTCAAAGGAATACTATGGTAGCTGTATGAAAATGCATGTCAGCCTATATGGCATATAGTATTTTACGCTTTTGTTACCCAAATTACATATTAAGATAACTTCATTGAAATGAATTCTGGCATGGTCATGTTTTAAGTGTAAGTTTATGGTTTACATGCATATGAGTTGACATCTATCCTTGAATTTGTTCATTCACAATGCAGGACAAGCAGGCCATAAAACAAACACTGGAAGAAGAAGCTAGGAAGTGCCATTGGCTTGTGCTATGGCTTGATTGTGATAGAGAGGGCGAGAACATAGCATATGAAGTGGTTGAAGTTTGTTCGGGTGCCAACAGTCGTCTCAACATTTTTAGGGCTCGTTTCTCAGCTCTGATTGACAGGTATCCGTGGCTCTGTATAGTCAGTTTGGCCTCTCTTACACAAATATCATATCTGTCTCCTGTCGTCTTATATATTTTTTTTCTTCAAAATTGCAGGGAAATACATGAAGCTGTTCAAAATCTTGGAAGACCCAATAAGCTCTTTGCTGATGCTGTGGATGCAAGACAGGTGACTTAAATACATTTCCTTACTGATGACTTTATTTCTTCCAAATGGGCGATCATTTCCTTTCTTTTTGTTTCTTCCTTGATAACCTCAGATCAATAATAAGAAACTTTGTCCAGGAAATCGACCTTCG
This sequence comes from Tuctoria greenei, assembly GCA_036927565.1. Lineage (NCBI taxonomy): Eukaryota > Viridiplantae > Streptophyta > Magnoliopsida > Poales > Poaceae > Tuctoria > Tuctoria greenei. The sequence goes on along the minus strand of JAYESD010000005.1, from coordinate 199,606,363 downwards.
AATTGGCGCCTCCTTCACTAGGTTTCAGACAATGCTGTTAAGAGATGCATTTATAATTGATGTCACAGAGGATGACAGAAATTTAGTTCTGAGCTATGGTCCTTGTCAGGTACTGTACTACACATCGAAGGTAATATATGCATTCTCATTACCGATGTATAATTGTTTCCCCTCCGTTGCAGTTTCCAACCTTAGGATTCATTGTTGAGCGTTTCTGGGAGATTCAAGCTCATGAACCTGAAGAATTCTGGACAATAAATTGTACCCACACTTCAGATGAAGGCACTGCATCTTTTGTTTGGATGTAAGATGCATTTTATAATTTTTTCCGATACTTCCATTACACAAGTCATGGAACTCTTCTTTTTTTTTTTCTTGGCAGACGCGGTCATTTGTTTGATTATGCATCTGCCGTTATAATCTATGAAATGTGTGTTCAAGAACCAATGGCAACAGTGAGCACCGCTGATCTTTTCTGTCAATATCAGTCCCTAGAAATTCAACAAAGATGGGCCACAAATACTATTTTTAAATATGGATCAGAGGTTCCATTGTTTTAGTCATTTTTTTGTTTAATGCAGGTACAAAATGTCAGAAATCAGGAGAAATTAAAATATCCCCCATATCCATTAAGTACAGTGGAACTTCAGAAACGGGCTTCTAGGTATTTCAGAATGAGTTCAGAGCAGACGATGAAGGTCAAAATATCTCGTTTTAATGGTTTATTTCCATGGATTTTGAATGTTTTCTTTGCTAATTCATTTCTTTGAAATAGCAGGTGGCCGAAGAGCTATATCAAGCTGGATTCATTAGTTATCCGAGGACAGAAACTGATAGCTTCTCACCAAATACTGACCTGCATGTTAGTATTAACTTTTACTTGTGTGTCTGTAGAACTTTCTTTATTTTGTTCTCCATCATTATGTTATTGCATGGAAACTGATACCTTTTCCTTGTGCCAGATAAGCAGTATGCCAATGTTGGTTTACTATTCGAAATGTGGAAAAGAATATATTCTTAGCCTATCTATATTGATTGTAAAACTTTATTTTTGTATGTCACCCCAACATGTTTCTCCTTTTGTTCCGTCGCTGGGGATGTTGAACCCTATTGGTCTTCATTGCATTTGGTGTTTGGATTATTAGATATGTCAATTTTCATCATCGACATCCCACCAAGAAAAAAAGTAGAAAGCATTGCGTACAATCTGCTTTGTACTTATTATACTCTCCAGTATTTACTTTTCCTTCTTCTCTTTTTAATTTTTTTTTCCCTTGTTGAATCCTTCTCCTCTCTTAAATGTTTTGTTCCATTTGACCCAGACAATCGTGCGCGAACAAGTACCTCATCCAAATTGGGGAGAATATGCTGAGCGGCTTTTGAATCCTGAAGCAAGACTTTGGAGAAACCCCAGCAATGGTGGTCATGATGACAAGGCACATCCTCCGATTCATCCAACTAAATTTTCAACTGGCGAAAATAACTGGAGCCAAGATCACAAGGTACATCATGCTACTATAAATAGCTGGCATTTCATATGTGCCTTTAAGAATTTCCTATAAAACTTTGTAAGACTATAATAAAGTCACATCTTCTGATTTCTGGTGTGCAGAGATTGTATGAGCTTGTTGTTCGCCATTTCCTTGCATGTTGCTCTCAACCTGCAGTTGGAGCTGAAACAACCGTGGAAATTGACATAGCCGGAGAACAGTTCAATGCATCAGGACGTGTTGTACTTGCTGTGAGTATGCTGTCATGCTGTATTATTGTAGTTTTGCTTTCTTTTACTGGCTACCAATACTACTGATAATGCACGCAATCATGTCTCCAACTTCCCTGGTGCTGCATGTTCTGGGACCCTGTTGGAAAATTAGTTACAACTGCTGTCTGATGCATCTGTGGAGGAAGAGTAGGATACATTATGTAATCAATAAATACTACTGCGAACAGAGATGTAACATTAGAAGCTTTCCTTAATGTATGAAGCCGCAATAATTTTTTAGATCCAACATGAGCTACTAATTTGATAAGTGAAGCCCAACAAGCTGCAATACAAGGTTTACAAATTTGTTTCTGTATGATCATGAGACAGGGAACCATTTTTATATTAGTTAAAAAAGGAGGGGGGTTGCATAAATGTGAATGCTATTACAACATGCATTTCCCAAGCACAGGCACATTGATAATCAAAATTTGTAATTTGATTGAGAATTATTACACCAAAAAGGGTTCTAGTGACTATGGACCAAGAAGTGGTATTAGTCTTGTTTCTCAAGGTGCCTTAGCCTTCCCGTGAAAGCCTAATGCGAGAACAAAATAATGTTCAAAGCTCAGTTATAGTGGTTATGCGGGGTCAAACAGTACGTGATATTTTATGGATTCAGTGATTTAGTAATACATACTCCCTCCATCCCCAAGAACTTATCGCTTTGTAGTTCATTTTTGAACTACAAAGCGACAAGTTCTTGGAGATGGAGGGAGTATGTGCCAAGTAATCTTCCTGATATTTTCTAATACTCAATGCTTAGCCAGTTTATCAGCAAACTTGCTTTACGTTGGTACAGGAGAAATCATTGTACCCAAGGACATGTGCAGGACACAAACTGTTCAATTTTTTCTGTTGATAATAAGATGCTTTCATTATCTCCTTCACGCGGGGACTGTTGTCTTTCATTTCTTCAAAGAAATGTTTCCTTATGCAGAAAAATTATTTGGATGTTTATCGCTTTGACTCATGGGGTGGCACACTGCTTCCAACATACAACATCGGACAACAGGTTTGCTATATTATGTTATGGATTCCTTTTACGGTCAGAAATACTCTAGACATAAAAGAGTTTGAAGTTGAATCCGATTTAGGTGTTCCAGGTGCAGGGATTTACTCAGTATTAAATTAGAGATAAAATAACAGTTATTTCCTGTTTCACTCGCTTTAATCTAATCTGAAATTGACTTGAAATATCAATTCAAAAACATGCAGTTTGTTCCGACAACTTTAACGCTTGATTCTGGAGTGACTCGGCCACCCCCTCTTCTTTCTGAAGCCGACCTTCTTAGTTGTATGGATAAAGTACACAAGTTTCTTCTCTCACATATGTTATATTCTTTTCTTTGGCAATATCTGCATAGTGCGTACACAATTTTCTTCTTTCCAAAAGTTGACATTTGTTTTCAATATCCAGGCAGGAATTGGCACTGATGCAACCATGCACGATCACATAAAGAAGTGTCTTGACCGTTGTTATGCAACCAAAGATGAAAACACACGCTTCTCTCCAACAAATCTTGTACATTGTGACGAAAGGCTATTCATTGATAATCCTTCATGCATTTGCACGTTGATGCAGCATAACTGTTCTATTGGAATTGGGTTTTCTTTTAATATGCCTCTTGGCTGTTATGACTGGGAAAAAATAGCCAAACAGTCAAACACTAATTATGACTGAGAATGAAGTAGACGATTTTTATTCCACTGTACATGAATTCTATTTTTTTAGTTAGATTGCTGGGTAGTAATGTGGCCGAACTTTTGATGACTTTTGTCTTCGTGAATTATAGTCTCTGTTTTCACTTTAGCGAAACAAACCTCTGAATTTAGGCAAAATGCAGGGTGAGGCATTGGTGATGGGCTATGATGAAATGGGGTGAGTTATTCTTAAATTCTTATATTTAGTAAATCTATACAAGATATTGCTTGCTAAAACATTATTCTTAGGTATGAGCTTTGGAAGCCTTATTTGAGATCAATGATGGAAGCTGATATGAAATCAGTAAGCATGGGTACTAAGAGCAAATCAGATGTACTTCAGAGTTGTTTGCAGCAGATGAAGGCTTGTTTTCTTGATGTAAGTTCAAAGTTTCTTATATTTTATGATATAGGTACAGTATGCTGTAAAAGCAATGCAATGATTTTGTAACTATCGAAATTGTTACAGTCCTAACAAGTTTCTCTAAATTTATACACATGATTCGATTTATGGTGATCTTTGGTGCACTGCAGGCAAAGGTGAACAAAGTGAAGCTCCTTGATGCAATGGGGGCATTCTTTGCAAGGTGTCTGATAGTTTCCGTAAGTCATTCCTTAATTTTTATGACTTCATAACTTTCATCCTTTTTTCTTTTGTAGGTCAAATAGACCTACAAATGAGACACAAAATGCAACAGAGGTTGTGAGGCCATGTGGTGCATGCAATGAATCTGAAATGGTGCTAAAGCGGAGGCCGGTAAATTGTCTCCCAGTGACCCTTTCTTTCTTTACTAGAGATTTGCCATTTCCCTATGTTCATGCTTGAGCTTTGTTTCCTATTTCAGACCGGTGAATTCATGGTTGGGTGCCGAAGTTATCCTCAAGTGAGTTATATATGCTCTTTTGATGGATTGTGCTGGAAAATGATATGTCAAACCACTGCCACTGATACAATATTAATAGCCTCATTGAATTTTCAGTGTCGAAGTGTTGTATGGCTCCCAGGATCTATTTCAGAAGCAGCTGTGACCAATCAAGTTTGTCCTACTTGCACACCAGGTCATCTTTAGTTTCCCATTTGTTGATATAGCACCAGGTGCTGCATATTTTTTACTTTTTAGTTTTTTTACTGTTTCTCTCAAAATGGCATGGGCACTCTCACATTTGCAGGACCTGTTTATAAGATTCAGTTTAAATTCCGTCGGAGAGATATTCCCCCAAATTTCGATGTCGACCATCTAGGTAAACTTCCAAAATGCAACGTTAATCCTACTCAGATTAGTTACTTGTCTTGCACTTTTATGGCATGATTTTTGTTATGTTCTGTGGTTTATCTTGGAGTTTCATCATAAATGTACATAATTGATACGTTAAGTCCATCCACACTTGGACTTTTTTTTTATGAGATTCATTTCCTTTGATCTTGTAGGTTGTGTTGGTGGTTGTGATGATATACTCACAGAGCTTACAGAGATTAGTAGATTTGGAAGCCGTAACCAGGGTACAACACCAGGTTTGTGATCTCTGCCCTGCTCTCTGTTGCATATATGGGCCCATCTTCATTCTAGCTCTAAGTATCACACACTTGTATTTATGTTCCTATCTGATCTGTCTCCATGTTGTACTTACTAAATAAATCCCGTTTCTGAAATATTAATTTATCTTTACGATCACATTATTTCATAGCAAGAGGACATACTCCAAACGTTGTAAGGCAAGGGACTCGGAGACAGGATTTGCATACTAGTTTTCGTCCGGCAGGCCAACTTACCAATGAGAACCCGCCAGTTATGCGTGCTCAAGGTTTCCGTTCAACGCATACCCAAGATTCAACAAATGCATCAGGTATATGATCTTAGCTACTCTTTCCAGTTTCCACATTGATCTACTAAGCTGATAACTATAGTCGACTTGCATTCAGACGCAGGTCAAGTTCTGTGCACTTCTTGTGGACAACCTTGCATATCACGAATTGCTAATACTGAGGCTAACAGGGGCAGGAAATTCTATAAATGTCAAGATCATGACTGCGGCTTTTTCAAGTATGATGTTCTGGATCCCTTTATTGCATAATGTTAGATTGCACTGTGCATATTCATCTGGCACAGCGAAAAGCAGGACTAATACTCGCAGTACACCTGAATCCGTCCATGCCTGTCTATATATCATTACTTATGAATATAATTGTTGTCCTAACAACAACAAATTTAAAACGGAGGGAGTACACCCGAATCTGTGCATGAGTATCCATATGTCATTACTGTTAGATTAATCTGACTAGGATCTACACTATGAACATCTAACCGAGAGTGTTTAGACATAATCAACCACTAACAACAACATTAATCTGTTATGAATTGTGGGCTTGCATTATTAAGGAGGCCAGAGGTCTCTATAAATAGATGTACATGGATGGTAAATATACAAGAAACCCCTTATGCAAAAGGAAAAATATAAAACACACCCCTACATCTCTAACATAATCCTTAGACAAACAATCTAACATGCATCCTATCATAGTTATTAAGGCGTCGCTTAAGCGTCGCTTAAGCGGTAAGGCGGTTTTTGAGGTTAAGGCGTCCTTGTCGCCTTAATCTTATACATAAGGCGTCCTAAGGCGTCCGTAAGGCGTCCTAAGGCGCCTTAAGGCGTCCGTAAGGCGATAAGGCGAGGACGCCTTACTCCCTGCTTGTTGTTGCTGCCCCTCTACTCCCTCTGTTGCAGTGTGTCACATACTTTTTGCATGATCATGCAATGTCTGATGTGTTCGACAACTGGTATTGAGATAAACTTAAGAGATGGGAGTGGTTATTTAATACTATTTATTAGTTATGGTGGACTTTGTCTATTATGTTGGTTTATATTGAACTACTTCTATTTGCTAATTGGTAGTTTCATCCTCATCTATTTGGAATTTGGGACTGCATTCCTATAATTTCCTATTTTTTTATATTAATAAGGCGTCGCCTCGCCTTACGCCTTATCGCTTAAAAGGTAAAAAGAGGGGCGGTCGCCTTAGGTCGCCTTACCGCCTTAATAACTATGCATCCTATAGACATTGCACATGGAGTAGAACTAGAGGGAGAGAGGTGAGGTTATCTTCAGAGGGTCCACTTGCGGCCATTAGGCTCAAGTGGATGGTTGTCGAAGATCAACTTGAAGCGGGGCGACCGGCAGTGCAGGGAGATCGTGACGCGGAGGCGGCTCGGTGCAGAGACGGCGGCTGCAGTCTTCCCCTCGCTCCGCACAGCTTAGAGATCGGGTTAGAGTTTTGTGAGAGAGGGTTAGGCACTAGATTAATTGGTAATCTAAAGCCCCGGCCCCTCTGCCCCTTATATTGATGTTGCGCGTGCGAGAGGGGGCTGCACCGAACTGTCACCGCTCCGACTGGGACAGCACGGCGCCAAGACGAGAAGCGCGGGAATTGAGCCACTGGAAGATGAAATCAAACGTGTGAGCTTGTTGGGCCGGAGGAACAAACACAAGATGCGACCCACGGCCCACTCGCAAGTTTAAAAGGGAAGCGGGAGCCTTCAAGAGGAGGCGCGGAGAAACAGAATTACCTATCCCTCTTCCAGATTCTCCAATTCTCCTTCCCCTCCTCTAACTCCCTAACCCTAGTTTTCTTCTCATGTGTCGGATTGGTGGTGATTGAAATTGAGAAGGAAATCGATACAACTACAGACTACAGGTGATCTGTGTGATTGTTCGAGTTCTGAGATTTCTATTCCGTTCTGAATTGTATTGGATCGTTGGGCACGAGTTTCCCCTCTTACACTGGTATCAGAGACTCGTTCGTGGATTTCATTACTATTTCGCGTTCTCTCTTCCATTGGTCGCCACGGGGAAGCAGGCGAAACCCGGACCTCAAACTCGTTTCATCATCGAGAAGATGGCGGAATCGGAGAATCTTTGGCGCGAGTCTATTTAGCAGTTAACCTCCGCCATGGGGGACATGGACCAGCAAGTTTCATCCATGGAGAGTGGGTGGACAAAGATGCAATCTCAGTTGGAGTTGTCTCTGCAGTCGATCATTGCTCTTCAACATGAGCAGATCCTTCTGGTCAAATCTCTCAAGGCAGCTACTCCGACTACTTCTTCGTCAGACGCATCAACAGGTATCATAGGACCTACTCCTTATGCCCGCACCACTACTCGTGTTCCTGAACCTGCTTCTGCTCGTCCTAATTCCGGTGTTGGAGGCCTTGAGATGGGTGATCAGCTTGGCCCTAGGGGTAGACATCATATGCCTAAGATGGATTCCCCCAAATTTGATGGTACTGATGTTAGAATTTGGCTTGATAAGTGTGTGGCATATTTTTCTCTATATGACATTCCTGCCAATTTCCAAGTGACGGCTGCATCTCTGCATTTGGTGGATAGAGCTTCACGTTGGTTTCAGGCTTCTAAGCATTTATTGCCTTTGCATGATTGGGATAGATTTGCTTTGGAAGTCTGTCAGGAGTTTGATATTAACATTCATCGAGCCAAGACCATGGATCTCTTGAATCTCAAACAGACTGGTTCAGTAACTGAATATAAGCAGTCCTTTGATGATTTGGTCTATCACATTCGCTTGTATGATGGAGTTCTTAGTGAGACCATGTTGGTTTCACAGTTTTTGTTAGGCTAGAAACACGAATTGAGATGGGCAGTTGAAATGCATTTACCTGAGACTGTATCTCAAGCAGCAAAACTAGCCTTGGTCCAGGAGAACTTGACTGACAAAATGAAGATCAGGTCCTCGAGAGTTATACCTACTAGAGGACCTCTGAATTCATCTGTCCGAGGGGATGTCAAAAACCCTGTATCCTCTGAACTTTGGAAGGCTAGACAGCTAAGAGACTTTAGACGAGCACATAATCTTTGTTTTAAATGTGGAGACAAACTTGTGCCCAATCATGTGTGTGCACCTGCTCAGCTTAATATGGTGTCATCAGAGTTGAATCATCAAAATGATGGTGGGGGTATCATTCCAGATGATGTCCTTGAGACCCTTGAGCTTTCCCAGTCAGATATCCCTGATGACAACACCATCTCCTTATATGCTCTTTCTGGACAGAAACAACCAAAAGTCGTGCAACTGCAGGCATTGGCTAAGAAGCAGACACTTCTTCTGTTATTGGATTCAGGAAGTTCCCATTCCTTCATAAGCGCCCATACTGCAGCTAGACTGAATTGCCTAACTTCTGTTATTCCACCTGTCAGTGTTAAGGTGGCAAATGGTTCTTATATGTCTTGCTGCACTCAAGTCAATGATTTTGAGTGGTATGTCCAAGGTCAAACTTTCTCTCACACTCTCAAAGTACTAGATCTGACTGCATATGACTTAATTTTGGGTGTGGACTGGTTAGAGAAACACAACCCAATGTATTGTAATTGGAAGGAAAGTTGGATGGAATTCCAATATAAAGGATCTACTGTTAGATTACAAGGCCTTCTCTCTAGCTCTGATTATTCTGTTGTACCTGAAGTCTATGGAGAGCAATTGGTTAAATGGGACAAGTCCAATCAGTTATGTGCTGCAGTTTTGATTCAGCCTCTTTCAAAGTCCATTAACACAGACAAATCAGTGATTCATCCTGATATTGTCAGTCTCATTCAAGAATATCAGGACATTTTTCAAGAATCCAAAACACTGCCTCCGACCAGAGTATATGATCATTCTATATCATTGATTCCTGGTGCTTCTCCAGTCAATTGCAGACCTTATAGATACAGTCCAGAACAAAAAGATGAAATTAAGCATCAAGTCTCTGAAATGCTTAAGGCAGGTATTATAATTCCAAGCCTCAGCCCTTTTGCCTCTCCTGTCTTGCTTGTCAAGAAAAAGGACGGTTCATGGAGATTTTGTGTTGATTATCGTAGACTGAACTCTATTACTGTCAAAAATAAATTTCCATTGCCCATTATTGATGAGTTTCTGGATGAGGTGGCTGGAGCTATATTTTTTACCACCATTGACTTAGCCTCTGGATTTCATCAAATAAGAGTGGTGCCAGCTGATGAGTTCAAAACAACATTTAAAACACACCATAGGCACTATCAATTCAGAGTAATGCCTTTTGGATTGACAAATGCACCTGCAACATTTCAATGCCTCATGAATTCATTATTTTCAGACTATATGAGGAAGTTTGTACTGATTTTTATGGATGATATTCTTATCTTCAGTACATCTTTTTCTGAGCATGTTAAACACTTGAGGCTGGTTTTTCAGAAGCTTAAAGAACACCAGTTATTTGTTAAGCTGAAGAAATGTTGCTTTGCCCAACAACAATTGTCCTATCTTGGTCATATCATTTCTCAGTAGGGAGTTTCTACTGATCCTTCAAAGACTGAGGCAATGCTTAATTGCCCATCACCACAAAACTTTACTGAGCTTAGAGGTTTTTTGGGTCTCACTGGCTATTACAGAAAGTTTGTAAGACATTATGGTATTTTGGCCAGACCACTCACCAACTTACTGCATCATAAAACCTTCCACTGGTTTGATGAAGCTCAAGCTGCCTTTGTCAGTCTAAAAAAGGCTATGTCTACAACCCCTGTATTGGTGTTTCCTGATTTTGCTAAGGAATTTACCATAGAAACTGATGCATGTGAGAATGGTATTGGAGCAGTCTTAGTGCAGGAAGGACATCCAGTAGCATATCTCAGTAAAGGCTTAAGTGCTCAACACCAGAAACTTTCCACATATGAGAAAGAGTTCATGGCTGTTCTTTTAGCTGTGGACAAATGGAGATCTTACCTTCAAAGGAAGCCTTTCACAATTAGGACTGATCATCAAAGCCTTTGTCATCTTCAAGATCAAACTCTGTCCACAGAACTTCAAAGAAAGGCAATCAGAAAATTGGCTGGACTCTCATTCAAATTCGTGTACAAGAAAGGAGTGGACAATAAAGTTGCTGATACCCTGTCTAGGGTTGGCCATCTTTATCTTGTTTCTGGGGTCTCTACTATTGTTCCTGCATGGGTCCAAGAAGTGGCAAATTCTTATCATAATGATACTTATGCTCAATCACTTCTCACAGAACTATTAATAGTCAGTCCTAATGCTCAAGGGTTTTCTCTGGATGGAGGGTTGATCAGATACAAGCAGAAACTATTTGTGGGCAACAACTCCGCAGTTCAGACAAAAATAATCTCTGTATTTCATTCTTCTCCCCTTGGGGGCCACTCTGGGATTCAAGCCACATTCATGAGAGTTCAGAGATTGTTTTACTGGAAGACCTTACATCAGGATGTTCAGTCTTTCATCAAACAGTGTAGCATATGCCAAAAGGCCAAGCATGAACTGTGCAAATACCCTGGTCTTCTCCAACCTTTGCCTGTTCCTGACATTGCTTGGACTGACATCTCTATGGATTTTATTGAGAGTCTTCCCAACTCTGCTGGATATACTGTCATTTTAGTGGTGGTTGACAGGTTAACAAAGTATGCTCATTTTTTGCCCTTAAAACATCCCTTCCAAGCTTCAACTGTGACTCAAGTCTTTTTAGACAATATTGTAAAGTTACATGGTATCCCAAGATGCATTGTATCTGATCGGGACAAGATATTCACCTCTGCATTCTGGACTGAACTCTTTAAGTTACTTAATACTGGTTTGCATTTGAGTTCAGCATACCATCCCCAAAGTGATGGCCAAACTGAGCGCATTAATCAATGTCTGGAGATGTTCTTAAGGTGCTCAACTCAAGAATCTCCAAAGAAATGGTATAAATGGCTGCCATTGGCAGAATTGTGGTATAACACTTCATTTCACTCTTCACTTCAGTGTACTCCTTTTAAAGCCTTGTACGGTATTGATCCCCCTGCTACCTTTTGTCCATCACTGAGAGACACTGATAACACTGAGGTGGCAGAGCTGTTGAAGGAAAGACAGGCCTTCACTGAAATGCTCAAGTTACATCTGAGCAGAGCTCAAAATAAAATGAAAACTCAGACTGATAAAAGAAGATCAGACAAGTCCTTCAATGTGGGTGAACAGGTTCTTCTCAAGTTACAACCTTATGTCCAAAACTCGGTTGTTAACAGACCACATCCTAAGCCGACTCTCAAGTTTTATGGTCCATACAAGGTCATTCAGAGAATCGGTGAAACCGCTTACAAGTTGGAATTGCCTGAGGGAAGCCTTGTTCATCCGGTTTTTCATGTTTCTCAACTAAAGCAGTTCACTCCTGACTTTACACCTACATTTTCTACTCTACCGAATATACCAGCACTGGATGTTCTTGACTTGATTCCTATGAAGATTATTGACAGGTGTGTGGTTAAGAAAGGAAATTCTGCTATTGCTCAGATCTTAGTGCAGTGGTCTTCCTTGCCCGAGTCTTCAGCCACTTGGGAAGATTACCATGCGTTGAAGGCTAGGTTTCCATCATCAGCAGTTTGGGGACAACCTGCTTCTCAAGGCGAGGGCATTGTCACCGCTCCGACTGGGACAGCGCGGCGCCAAGACGAGAAGCGCGGAAACTGAGCCGCTGGAAGATGAAATCAAACGTGTGAGCTTGTTGGGCCGGAGGAACAAACACAAGATGCGACCCACGACCCACTCGCAAGTTTAAAAGGGAAGCTGGAGCCTTCGAGAGGAGGCGCGGAGAAACAGAATTACCTATCCCTCTTCCAGATTCCCCAATTCTCCTTCCCCTCCTCTAACTCCCTAACCCTAGTTTTCTTCTCATGTATCGGATCGGTGGTGATTGAAATTGAGAAGGAAATCGATACAACTACAGACTACAGGTGATCTATGTGATTGTTCGAGTTCTGAGATTTCTATTCCGTTCTGAATTGTATTGGATCGTTGGGCACGAGTTTCCCTGCTCCTCCCCCTCCTCTAACTCCCTAACCCTAGTTTTCTTCTCATGTATCGGATCGGTGGTGATTGAAATTGAGAAGGAAATCGATACAACTACAGACTACAGGTGATCTATGTGATTGTTCGAGTTCTGAGATTTCTATTCCGTTCTGAATTGTATTGGATCTCAGGGAAACTCGTGCCCAACGATCCAATACAATTCAGAACGGAATAGAAATCTCAGAACTCGAACAATCACATAGATCACCTGTAGTCTGTAGTTGTATCGATTTCCTTCTCAATTTCAATCACCACCGATCCGATACATGAGAAGAAAACTAGGGTTAGGGAGTTAGAGGAGGGGAAGGAGAATTGGGGAATCTGGAAGAGGGATAGGTAATTCTGTTTCTCCGCGCCTCCTCTCGAAGGCTCCCGCTTCCCTTTTAAACTTGCAAGTGGGTCGCATCTTGTGTTTGTTCCTCTGGCCCAACAAGCTCACACGTTTGATTTTATCTTACAGCGGCTCAGTTCCCGCGCTTCTCGTCTTGGCGCCGCGCTGTCTCAGTCGGAGCGGTGACACGAACTTAAGTCGGTTGCGCCCTCGATCAAGGCACATAGAGGGAGGTGGAGTCGGACGGGGTTATGCACATAGAGGGAGGTGGAGTCGGACGGGGTTGTTGCCACGTCCGCTCCTCACGGGAGTCCCGGTTGGACCGGGGTCAAACTAACAATTACTTCTGCTGTTGGTTCAATAAGGATGGCATAACTTGCTTCATATGTCAACTAAACAAATAACTTTCAAGTGTGTCTCTTTCAAATCTGTTTTAAGTTGTTGGTTCCAAATTAAAATTTTCGTTTGTGCTAACAATCTGCGGTACCGCGTCATTTACAAGCCGCATGAGGTACCAGGCCCTTTTACCCTTCACCTGAAATTTGTATGTGACGCAGATGGGAAGACGAATTGGAGGATGCTACTCCGAGGGCCCGTCGCGGGCGCGGTAGCAGTAGGCAGGCCCCTTCATCTGCATCTGCAGGTCGGAGAGGCGGGGCCCGAGCGCGAGGCCGAAGGGGCAGAGGCCGGGATGCTAATGGCGGCATGTTCGTGTCAGCGACGGGCGACCCCGTGTCCGGCTGCTGCTTTATCTGCGGTGATCCTACCCATTTCGCCAACGCCTGCCCCAACCGCGGGAGATAGTTATCACTTACCAGAGACTTGCTCGCTATGCATGTACAGAGACTCGATGTTCTCTAGACGCTGAATTATGCAGGTGATTTCCATTTAATGCTACTTGATCCTATTAGTGATGTTCGAGGTGGCTAAGAAACTGCAGCAATGTCACTGGTGCCGGTTCAGAACATGTGACGATACTGCTCCGGAAGCCAGAACCCCAAAGGCGTACACAAATGTCAATTCAGGAACTGTACCAAGGCTCTCAAAAACGTGCTAGGGATCATAATGCTGCAGGAAAAGGTATTTTTCCAAACTTGAAGTTAAAATATGTGACGGTCCTAATGCTTAATACGATATTCAAATGATGGTACCTTCGAAAAAGTTACTGTAGCTGCTGCTATATAATTAAGTTTTTTTTCTTAAACTAGTTATGATGAAGAGGTACCTTAGGGTCACTTCTTTTATACCTTGTACACAACATAGTTGCCGCTGTATAATTTTGAGAACGTAAATTGGAATAGGAGTGCGGTGCTTTTTGCATTGGTAGGCGTTCTGTTCCTGCGTACCTAACGGTGTCGGCAACGGCATGGCTTTGCAGAGATGCTTCAGTTGCCACACATGGAGTGACCTTTCCATGATCGGAAAGATTCGTAACGAGGACGACACGAGCCCAAGCTAAGCTTTGTTATCATGATTGCCCACGCCCACATAGTAAAAAGGTAACATCAGAAATATACGCTGCTAAGTTGTTCAAGTACACTACTGAATTTGTAACTGTTGTTCTGTCATTTTTGTCTACATGTTACTGTAAGCTTCTATCTAATTACATATGCCAAATAGGCTATATGTTGTGCATTTATATCCAAATCTCTCTCTATCTCTTCCTCTCTATGCGCAATATATACCAGCTAAGGTTGCAGCTTAAAAATGGCAAAGTGGTAAAAACGAGAAACGGAAGAATTTGAGTTCAAGTGGACAATCACCTGGTATAATATGAAGAGTTTGTAGATGAGTTAATTTGTGGTAGGAGCAGAGAAAAACGCTTACTGAAGAGAAACGGTGGAAATGTAGTCCTTTCATGGCAAGAACCATCAACCATTCCCGGCAGCCGATTCAGAGAACCCAGAACAGTTGAGTTGGGGGGAATGAAGCCTGGTCCGAAACCTTCCACAGTGCTGCGCCATGGATCTCCCGTGTTGTTAGGTTTCTGACCAGACAACGTTCCCCTCAACTGCCGCATTTGAAAGAAATAGAACGGGACTCCATGCCTGTTTCGTGTGGATGTGTGTGGAGAGAGATGGAGGGATGAGAGAGTTCATATGGACTGAACTTATACGCCATGAGGACAGTGAGACGACGGCAAACAAGCTACTGCTTCTGATACTGAACGTGCGTACACTAGCATCTGTTTTTCTAGGACCTGGTAATGCTGATAGACATACTAAGCGTCTGAAAAGAGGCCTTGGTTTCTTTCAGAAGGCCTGCGACATTGCATGGTACATGATTTTATTCCCAAGCAAAGGATTTCGTTTGCTTTGCACGTACTGCATTGCCCAGTTGTTTTGATTCCAAGCTTAGCACTTAAGAAACTGCCATGCGGCAACCTGCTCTTTCTCTGCTGCAGTAAAGAGAGCCTTTTCTCTCGTCCGGGTGGCGCGGTGGAAGAGATCGGAGAGCGAACGGCATCCTCCTCATTGCCTTTGTTTCTGCATAAGAAGATGGCCGGCCGTGTGATGATAAAATCGCAGATGCCGGGCTTTAGACAAATGGCGCTCCTCTTTCTTCTATGACGGGCTCATGGAGCCTTCTTGATTAGTGGACTGGAATTTCCGCGCGAAGGTTGTAGAGAAACCAACAGATCACACACGCTTGATTTTTTGCACGCGCATTGTTCTAATGCACATTAATGCGTGCATCCGCTTGGGGGATGTACAGCCTAAACTCGATGAGCAGCCGCGCCACCCAAGCTGGTTGAACGGATGAACTCGTACCGCTGCCTTGCCGGCCGCGCTCGTAAGGCTGCCCGCAGCTACAGGGGAAACGCCACCGGTATCCACTTTTAGCCGTCGCGGTGAGACGCAGCGGCAGCGCCAAGCGCGCCGGCAAATGAGCGGAAGGTCAAGGAATATTGAGAGAGAAAAAAGGAGTAGAAAAAAAAGATATATTATAAAATAGGTAATAGTTGATATAGAGGTAAACGAGCGTAGAGAACGAAACTGTAAACAGGGGCGGATCCACCGGGGGCAGGGGGCTCCAGCCCCCCTACTACCCGTCTAACGGTAGAACCTCCTTAAGCCCTCCTATGAAGCAAGTACATTTTTAGTGAGGAAGAATCACTAGTATGAACAAAACTCTTGTGGAAGAGTTAGCTAGTGTGTTTAGTTCTTAGTTTAAATCACAAGCTAAGCACTTATGTGTTTCTTTTTCTTTTTTCTTTTTTTTCTTCTTCTTAAGAGTATCTTTCAGCCCTACCTTTGAGGTCTAGATCCGCCACTAACTGTAAATGAAAGAATCTTTTAGAAGTAGAATATAAAGATAAGATATAAAGGTCCAGGAGTGACAGTAGTGTCCAGTGTGCCAGGGAGACGTCCAGACTGGCGCGCGTTTAGGCCGTACATCCCCCAAGCGGATGGCGTCGACGCCTATGAGACGACGCACTCTATTTAGACACGTAAAAAGGTCTTGCACACAGGATACATTTTCTAGGGATCTCCCTGACTTCTCGCAGCAACTGAGCAACCTAAATATAGCTTTGGAAAATCTGCTTCGCAGCAACTGAGCAACCTAAATATAGCTTTGGAAAATCTGCTAGCAATTAACAGCCTAGAAATTTTCAACAAAAACCAAGTCCATTTGCCGGGCACTCGAAATAAAGCAACCTCGAAGAGTGGAAAAAAACACAAGAGGATTCTAACAATAAGATGGAAATACCTGGTGAACTCAAGGACACTAGCATCAAATCATGCTCAAGTTAGAACAAAACTCGTGAATCGTGATGTTACCATCATTCCAGCAGCTGTACAGCTGTTAATACCACCCAAAACACATTCTTCCCAACAAATGGCTTTACCTGGAGGCGAATCACCAACTATCACTCGTTGCCTGAAAAGGGCATGATGATTGGACAAAAGTAGGGTCTATAGAATGACAAGAATACAACAATCTACTACTTGGAATGGGTTTAAGCCTGGACAGTGCTTCGCTCTGACACAGCTTCGAACATAGGCAGAAGGTCTGAAACCACATTGCCAATAGGAACATGCATAACACCGTTGCTGAAACAATTAATCGCTGTCCTAGATAGGACTGAGACTTGCGAACTGAGGGAGCTACCTTCAATCAACTTGCTCCATGCCATGTCTTCCTCATTCAGATTGGCTTCTCTCAAGAGTTGTAGTACCTTATCCAGGTGAGCCACATTCCTACCTGCCCCACAGCCAGTGGCAGTTGCAGCACCAACTGCATTTGCTAGTGTTAATGTGCTAACTGCAGGCAAGTCATGGAGGAAGCCAAAAGCTATAGCAGCAGTAAAGCTATCTCCACATCCAACTGTGTCCACAACGTTAATCTGATGAAATGGAGAACATAGTGAGTACCAACAGGCAACATTCAAAAAGTAACTTCAATGCACTCATAAATGAAGACCATTTTACCAGCACAATTAGTACCTTGAAAGAAGGTGCACATGAAACAGCATTCTCGGTGATCATGATTGATCCCTTGGATCCCATTTTGATGACAACCTGTTTTGTGCGGACGCCCCTCTTGAGCAACTCTTGGCCTGCCTGAATTGGGTGTTTGATGTTTGTTAATGATTCAGCCTGTCATACATATAAACTAACTCATGAGAAAAATTAGGGCAAATCATAAGATAATTATATAAGTATGCTTTTATCAGTCAAGATAAGCAAACAAAAATCTTTAAAACGGCATCTATATATTGCGATAAATTTTATCATCAGACACATTGATAATACAAACACAAAAAAAAAAACATAAAAGGGTACACCGTCCATTGCATATGTGGCTTTTACTAGAGATGCCCATTAGATTAGAAATGAAATGAATGCAGATCTATTGCCCTGGGTATGAACAATTGATCATTCTTCTATAGAAACATTGATTACTGTAAAATAACACAAATATAAATTAGAGTTGTGTGTGTGTCAACCGACCTCATCTGACGTCAAAAGGAGAACATCGCTGAGCTTTAGAGCATGCTTAAGTGCTGCCTGCTCATCCAAGGTCCCATGCAAGAGAGATCTACCTCGAGGACCAGGATCAAAAAACACTGTTGTTCCAGCATCAATTGCACAATCAATAGATGATGCGATCACACCAGGGAAGAATTCATCAAAAGCATAGCCGTTACAGAACAGTATTTTAGAGTTATGAATAGCTGTCCTGATATCTGCTGGAAGCTTACGGATCCAACTGAAAGCTGGCTCTTCGTTAAAGTCTGCACGGCTGACATTGCAAAGAAAGCAACACTAAGAAACGACCAAGCAGATTACAACAGCGGAAAGAAAATAGCTATCTTCAATTTTTTATATCTTAAATAAAATCTAAAGAATGTTTGTTCGAAAAAAGAAATAAAGTGTGTGAGAACCGTCAGATCTAACCTGCAAAAACCATGTCTCTGAAATGGGTCTACAAGAACCCAACATAGAAGTGTTTCGTATGCTTGGCGGCATGCGGAAGCATCAGTATTATCAAGCATCCCAACAACACTAATGCCCTCTGCTTCAAGCACATCAAGCAGAAAATTTCCATAAATCTCCTCTCCTACATGCCCCAGTGTGGAACAGTGAAGCCCAAGCCTAGCCGCGGCAAGGGCTAAGTTGCAATTTCCACCAGCTTCCCAAAATTTCTATTCAGGTGAACGAATGTAAAATGTTAAGAGTTGTGGTTCAGAATTACCAAATGTTCAGAACATACGAGATGCAGATATTACATTGTGCAGCACATGAAGCATTAGACATGAAGTCATGAACCGATTATATGATCGAAAATTGAAAATGGATTATCAGGCTAACCACATTTCACTATCGCACATACATCTTACTAGAAACTAACAACTATATAGTACAGCTAGTCAGTTATTTCCATTTCCTGCAGCATTTCTGCTAAATAGGCTTGACCTCACCCGATGATAAGTTAGTTAGTACAAGGTTATCCACGATGAACAGTCCACATGCAGTTCTCTGTGGAAGTTCCCACAATTCCTCTGCTAACACCCAACTTAGGATTTAGGAGAATGGGGGTGGGAGACCGACCTGATCAGGCGGGGACGCCGCCAGGCGCTCCATGTACGCCTTCCGCTCGTCGCGCGGCGCCGGCGGGAGCTGGGGCACGCCGAGCACGACGTCGACGCAGAGGTTGCCGAGCGTGGCGAGGTCCGTCTCCTTCCCTCCCTGCCCGGCCTCGCGCGGCAGGCCCCGCCGCCTGGACTCGTTGACCGCGGCGGTCCCCGAGACGGCGACCGCGACGGCTGCGCCCGCGAGGCGGCGGCGCTGGGGCAGGCGGAGGAGCGGCTGCCGCCGCGGGAGGGGCGCCGGGGAAGCGGGGTGGCGGAGCGGGTTTAGGGTTTGGAGCGCCATCGATTGGGATTGGGGAGGGAGCGGTGCCGCCGCCGAGATTCGGCCCCCGGTGGCTGAGGAGGGAACCGGGAAAATGTTTTAGATCCGGCCGTCGAGGCATCACTTGTTCTTTTTTGTTTGACGATGAAAAATTCTGATTCTCGTTGTCTCAATCGATTCGGAAATGAAAATCATTCGGGGAATATGGAAGACTTTGAACTTGCTTTTTAGGTCGAGACTGTACACCTTTTTAACCTTTCACATCGCAAAACTGATGCGCCATAAGCCCGTACGTGACAGGATATGTGGTATAATCATACGCAACAGAAGAGAAACAGAAGGATCTTTATTCAATAGATCTTGTATACTCTCTGTGTCTGTAAATACTTGTTGGTTTGCAAATTATTTTTAAACTATAAAACGACAAGTATTTAGAAAAAGAGGAAGTATTTGTTTTTACATGCCGAGTATAACCATACGCAAAGATGTGTTTCTTCAGCCTACGCTAGAATGTTTTTAACTGGACCATATGCTATGTTTTTTTTTGGCAAAAGGATCATACGCTCACTTTTTTGGAAAAGGAAATAAAAAAAGAAAAAGAGAGAGATGCTAACTTGATGGCGCATGTTCTTCATGTTGGGCCATTTCTACTCGGAGTCCATTACCGTCTCCCGTCCGTTCGTCTGAAATGGCCCAAAGCCACCAGGATCAAATCCGACAGAGCCGAGCAGCTCGCCGCCGTCCTCCTCCCACATATTGACTACTGGTGCTGTGTTGCGTGTGTAGCATGGCCGCATGGGTGCGACCATGTCCTTAATTTTAACCGGGTTTGATTCGATGAATCCAAAGGTCAGTAATAACCAGCATGCAGAGACCACAACTCTTGCCAACAAAAAAACACCCAGTTGTCACCCAAGAAAAGATGTTAGTTGTGTGCCGAATTGCCAGCGACTGCCGGCTGGCAAACACAAGCTAGCTGAAACCGTCCAAGTTATCCGATACCAGTATATTCAGTAGTGTGTTTAATTTCATGTAGACTTTTCATTTTACCCAGTTAAAAATTAATTAGGATTATCGTATCAGTTGAATTATCTGTCAATTAAGGCATTCGATCGGTTCATACTTTTTACGACATTCAATTCACCCGCGGCCGTGGCGACTTGGTTATTTCCAGTATCGACTTTTCAAGCGTAGGAAATTGAATTCAAATGGACCGTGCTGACAACCGCGTAGGAGTAGTAGCTACTATAGTAGGCACGTACGCACTTGTGTGTTACAAGACCCGATCCAGAATAAAATTCAATCTTTTATCTAATTTTTACGACATTTTGCGTGGCCGTGGCGACTTGGTTATTACGATCGATCGAGTTTCAAGCATAGGAAATTGAATTCAAACGGACTGCATGCGCTGACAAGCTACCAGTACTCCGTACTATAGCTAAGCTCGGCACTCACTCTGTTATATAGGAGACCGGAGAATATAAAACTCAGTTCTAAGCTCAAGAACTGACCAGGTCGTTTGTTATACCTTTTCGACGGTTGATTAAACACACTCCATGCCTAACAACCAACCTATAAAAGCAAGCCATGCATGCATCGTGTCTCCCATCCCGCACAAACAACAAGCCATTTCCGAAGCATTCGACGAAACGGACGTACGTGCGCCAACAGCCTGCAAAACACACCTTGTTCGCAGCAACACACTCACTCACGCCACTAATTGCAGTAGTAACAAGAGCTAGCTAAGGTCCTAACTTCTCAGCTACGACGATGGCACCCGTGGCGGCGATGATGGCGAGAGCGGTGGTCGTGGCCGTGCTGTTGATCCAGTGCTGCAACTTGATCCTCGCGGCGAGGCCGTTTATGGATGCGGCGGAGGACGGCGGCCGGTGGCCGGGGCGGGGCAGCGCGGGGCCCGCGCTGATCACGCAGGTCCTACAAAAGGGCACACCACCGAGCGGGCCGTGCCCCAACCCCGGCGAATCGCACTCCGGCGTCAACCCCGGCTGCCCGTAATAGCCGCCGGCAGCTTCTTTAGCCACTCGATGGCTAGATGGGGTGCTGCCTGTTGCGGCGTCGATTTTGTTCATAACATGTGAGCTAGGGGTCGTCCGTGCGAAAATGAAGCTGTAGATATTGGTGCATGCAGATGCAATTCGGCAAAATAAGTAAATTAGTCTCTGGCATTGGCCTTGCAGCAGTTGAAACCAAGGTTGCAGAGATGTTAAATTAGGAGGATTTGCTTAATTCTTTTTTTTTCAGGTTTAGAAAAGTGATGTCATGTTGTATTCGTTCATTCTTCTTCCAGGACAAAATATTAATTATTCTATTTTTTAGGAAATACAAGTCTTTTCAATAATCAAATCAGCGCGACGTTGAAATATATTCCATGATTTTTCTCTGTTGAAGTATCAGTGGATTGCTCGTTTTGCACAGTCAGAGGTCTAGATTTTGAAACCTGGGATCATCGTTCAATCAAAGGCTTGAAAAGTACAAGACCAAGAATAGACCCAGTCACTTGCTATACTTTTTGGCCGTTGAATTCGACCTGCATAGAGATTACAAACTACTCCCTCCGTTTCAAAATAATTGTCACCGGCTAGTTCATTTTTGAACTAACTGGTGACAATTATTTCGAAACGGAAGGAGTAGTATAAAAGGCCACCAACCTGTCTCTTTTCCAAGGGCAGCAACCAGATCCATCGTCCCTTGCCTCGGCGAGCTTGTCATCATCAGCTGCAATCACTTCGAACCAAAAGCAAAAATACCTATAGCTCGATCGATCTCTTTTCAGTCGTCCAGAAAACAGATTATTGCTGCTATTCGAATGCAGCATCCATTCGCACAGCGAGACTAGTAGCTCCGGCGGAGGTACACGCGCGTGATTACGCTAAGGATAATATATGGCAGTAGAGTGGAATAACCGACCGATTTGAGGCGTCGACGGCGAGCGCTTGGCGGATGCTGTTTGACATGCGGGGCTTTCTTACCCCTGAATTGGATCGATTCTTGCATGATCTCCATTTAATAATAACACACAAGAACAATGCCTTCCGGTCATGATTTTCACAATGGTAATAACGTACTACTACTGTATAAGAAATGTCTGTATAAGCAGGCCAATAATAAGCCCGGCCAGAACACGTAATTGCACGCAGCGCAGACGCAGACACGCAGAAGTGGTGGCTCGGGAACCCGTCTCGGTGGGGGAGGCTGGCCCTAAGCCTCGGACCACGTGGTAGTACCGGAGTCCGTCCCTGAGAAGGGAAGGAGTCCGAGTCTGTCGGATACGCGTTGATCCGGGAACCTATCTATACGGGAGAGTTGAGTTCCGAACAGGAGTCCACGTGGTACAGAATTCGCCCCTGAGGAGGGAAGGGGTCCAAATCTGATGGACACATGGTGTCTTTGGATTCTGCGTGAACGTGGAAGCAGGATACTTAGACGTTTTCATCCCGTGCGTGGAGTACCAGGTACGCTCGTTACTGACATACACCATCGTCTGTGGAGGGTGGAGGTGTGCCACTGTCGAGGGATTTGCGAATTGTTGGCTCGTTGCGCACCTTGGTAGTCGGGGGCAGAGGCTAGGTGGCGACTGGTGACACAACGTCGTCAGAGGCAAGCGGTGGCGGCTGCAGTGGTGGGGTCGCGACCGGAAGCGTAGAGTCAGAGACGGGAGCGCTAATTCGCAATCGCCGATCCAATTGTGAGTGAGGTGTCGGGTGCTATTGCCTATTGCGGCTAGGATTCTGGGATGCTGGGAATTAGGTGGCGAGAGTAAACGGATGTGGCTATTGGGCTGGGGTGCTGGGATAGAGTGGGCCAAAATATTTTAACACTGTTTCAGGCGCTTGACGTACACCTGCAGGTGAAAAATAAACTTGAACCAGTAAAATATCAGATCAGATGCGGATCTGAACCACCGGTGCAAAATTTCACTCGAATCTACGCTCGCCGGGTGCCAAATCCAACTGAACACGAACTCACGAGTCTAATTGTCATCCCTACAGCTACGGAACTACCACGGTGGGTGATTTGTTTAATGGATCCTGGTGTACTTATCCACACATTGGTTTTTATCAGTGTTGACTACCTTCACTCCCAAGTCTTTTCACCTACCAACTAACCCTTAAAAAACGGTGTTGACACCAATCCAACAGATCTCGTCTTCCTCTGCATTTCTCTTCATCTTCTAGTGTCAGGCGGTCCCCGGAGCAGAGCTAACTGAAGCCGAGAGTCCGGATTGTTTGCTTCTCTTTCCGTCGGGTGGGCATGGGACAAGCTGACCTCCTTCATCAGGGCGTTTTCGGCGCCATCAGCTCCCTCCTCATCCAGGAGCCAGGAGGACCTGGAAGAGCTGATGAAGATGGAGAGGACCATGCGTCGGTTACGGGCGGTGCTTCACGATGCCGAGGAGCACTGGAACATCCGTGAGGAGTCTTCCAAGCTGAAGCTCCAGGAGCTCAAGGAGGTGGCCTACGACATGGAGGATGTGGTCGACGAGTATGAGTTCGAGGTCAACCGGTGCAAGGTCGAGGCTCTGGAGCAATATGCCAGTGCAAACAAGAAATGCAAGCGACAGGAGGTAAAAGACACCGATTTATTAAGAGTAAAGTGTATCAACGGTCCGAGAGTGTCATTTAGATTCACAAATTTTGGATTTTAATGACACACTTTAATAATTTTATGAACTCAAATATGCATTTGAAAAGATCGTGGACCTAGATGACACATCCAAATGTTGGTGTTGCTCTCGGTTCAACTGAGAGAAACAAAAGGGAAAAGTGAATAAATAAAAAGGGAAAAGATAAAGAAGAAAGAAAAGTAAAAAGGGAGCCCGCAACTGACGGGATTCCCGTACGTGATCCACTTTGATCGGAGGTGGACGAACCAACTCGGGCTCGGTCCCCCACCGCCTTGCTCTATAAAAACAAAAGGTGATTAAGTGCTAATCATGTTCACAAAAACCAAACCCGATCCAAAAGAGAGCAAGAGCGGCGGGAAGATCCGAGGCTCCTCTCGTCATCCTCAAGCAACAAAACTGTGATGGCATCCAACGGCTCATCCTCTTGTAAGTCATGCTAATCCATCCCTTAATCATGTTTTAATGATTGTCAGTGCATAAATATTGATTAGGGTTCATGCTTTTAGTTCTGCACCTGAAGATTTATTTCTAACAATGGTATCAGAGCAACCTTAATCATATTTATGCCTACAATGAAGTTTTTATGCCTCTGTTAATTCGGATTAGCATCCCGGTTAGAATTTTTCATGCCTAAGTTAAGAAAATCCTCTTATCCCCAAATCCCGAAACCCTAGCCCCTCAAATTAAAGCCCAAAACTTTGGATCAAATGAAATTGATTATAGAGGGGACTTATCTGTTGGTTGGGTTGCCGCGTCGCTCGGTCACGCCGCGCGCGCTGGAATTCGAGCCCTGGCCGCATGCGTCGACCTCCGATTGGTGACCGACGGAGCACTAGCCGCGGGCGGGCATGCCCCTCGCGCCGCGCGTGCTGGACGGGCGCGCCGAAGGCCGGCCGAGCACTAGCCGCTCGCGCCGGGCACTGGCCGCGGGCGCCGGTCCCGAGGGTTGGCCGCGTGCGGGCCGTCCCGCCGCCCCTCGCCCTTCGCGGCTGGCTGCGCCCTGCATCGGCCGCGTCGCCGAGCCGCCCGCCGCACGCGCTCCCGCGGGCGCCGACTTCCGGCCGATGGGCGCGGGCAGGCCAGCCTGCCGCTCGCCGCCTCCCCGATCCGGTTTTTTCGGGGAGTAGAGTGCAAATGATCTAGGGTTTACAGGTTGCTGCCGGTTTTGTTCATTCCATGATGATTTTCGGTCGTCCGATTTAGATGAATGGCTGAGATTGAGCGGCACCTTTTTTCCCTGCCACTGGGCCGCACGCGGTGGGGGTGGGGAGTTAACAGGCCGGTTTTCGGCACTGGGCTTCGGCCCAGGTTGTGTTGAACCCAGCAGAAAACGATTTTTACTTTTTATTTTGCTGCTGGACTGGGCCATTTTTGTTGGGCTAACCGTGGGTAATTAGGCCTTTCACTGATCAGTCATATTTTTCACATTTTCTATTTAATTCAGTCAATATTATGTTATAATTATGTTTAGCCACTGTTTAAATAGAAAATGTTTATGATCCTCATGTTAATGAGTCTAAATTAAATTTGAACCAACGGGATAATTTAATTTGGATGATTTAATATGTTTATGACGTTTCGATCATTTTAAGCATCAATAATGATGATTTACGTAAGATATTAAGGATTGATGCTTAATTTGATAATGATGGCTTCAAAATTAATTCTGACCAACGTTGATTTAATTTTGAGTCATGTACTTATGTTTAATTACGTTATGCAATTTTATGTTATTTCTGCCCAATGGTGATGTAACATATAATTGTATTTTATTGCATGTTTATTTATTTACCAACGTAAATTTATGTTCATGCAATTTTCTGATAATTCTCATGTATAAATGATGACAGCCACTATGACGCCGTTTCGATATGAAAATATCGAACAACTTACGGGCAGTAACTTCCCTCGCTGGAAGACCTGCGTTGAAGTGTCCTTAGGGTTTAATCAGCTGGATTATGCCCTAAGGGAAGATAAGCCTACGGCACCCACTCCTGGTGTCGAAGGATATGATGAACTCAAGAGGACTTATGAGCTTAAGTTGGAGAGATGGGAGAATTCCAATCGTGTGGCTCTCCTCGTTATGAACGCCTCAATATCTCCAGATATTGCAGGTGCCCTTCCAAAGAAAGATACCGCTAAAGAATTTCTTGCTGCGGTGGAGGAGCAATTCCAAGGCTCCGAAAAAATTTATGCTCATGAGCTTTTTGCGAAGCTTCTTGAGAAATACACTATGGATGGGAATGTGAGGAGCCACATATTAAGGAAGGTGCATGCATCTTCAAAACTTAAGTCTTTGAAATGTGAATTAAGTGAGAATCTTCTGATCATTATGATATTGGAATCTCTCCCAAGTGAGTTTGATCAATTTAAGATCAACTACAACTCTCTGAAGGAAAAATGGACACTTGCTGAGATGACTCCTAGAGTTGTCCAGGAAGAAGAAAGGATACTTAAGCAGGTTCAGGACCAAGCTCATTATGTTAATTCTTCCAAGAGGAAGAAGGAGTGGAATGGTCCTGGCCCCTCAAAAGCTCATAAGATGCCATTTAAGAATCAGTCTCCTCAAAAAGGCAAAGGTCCTAGTACTTCCGCTGCGCCTGGCACTTCTAATGCACCTAGAACCTTTGCAACTAAAGGAGAAGTTGTGTGCAAGCACTGCAAGGAGAAGGGACATTTCAGAAAGGATTGCCCTGATTTTCTGAAATGGCTAATGAAGAGAGGTAATGATGAAATTACGTTTATTGATGAATCTCTTTATGTTGATTTTTCAAGAAATACATGGTGGATTGACTCAGGTGCAACTGTTCATGTTGCAAATTCTATGCAGGGCTTCCGTACAACCCAAGACCTTCGGGACAGGGGAAGAAGCCTTAAAGTTGCTAATGGAAAAGAAGCGGAGGTTCAAGCTGTGGGGTCTCTCACATTAAAGCTGCATTCAGGACATCCGCTTAGATTGAATAATGTTCTTTATGTTCCTTCCTTGAGTAGGAATCTCATTTCAGTTTCATGTTTAGATGATGACAGTTATGTTTGCTTATTTGGTAATGGACAATGTAGTTTGATGCATTGTAATAAAAATGTTGGCCTCGCCTTCCGACGAGGAAAGTTATATATGTTATCTCTACATGATTCTGTTATGCACGTAAATGATAATTATGTTGATGATGATTTGAAGTGCAGCGCTGAAAAGAAGTGGAAAGGCGTTAGTACCTCATCGAAATTGTGGCACCGTCGCCTTTGCCACATTTCGAGGGGGAGAATTGAACGATTAATAAAAAATGATACGCTTCTTCCACTTGACTTCTCAGACGCTGATTATTGCATTGATTGCATTAAAGGAAAATATGTTAAGACGATAAAGAAGGGAGCGACAAGAGCCACTAAAGTATTAGAGCTCATTCATACTGACATATGCGGGCCTTTTAACGTTAAATCCGTAGATGGTTTTGATTCATTCATAACCTTCACGGATGACTTTTCCCGCTATGGATATATTTATCCCATACGTGATCGATCGGAGGCTTTGAACAAATTTAAAGTTTTTAAAGCCGAAGTTGAGAATCAACTTAACGAAAAGATCAAAGTAGTACGGTCTGATCGCGGGGGAGAATATTACGGAAAACACGCTCCTTATGGGCAAATTCCAGGACCTTTTGCGAGGTTTTTAGCTGAGAATGGAATTGTTGCTCAATACTCGATGCCTGGTGAACCTCAGCAAAACGGTGTGGCCGAGCGACGCAATCGCACACTAATGGATATGGTGCGTAGCATGCTTAGTCACGCAAGTTTACCAATAAGCCTATGGATGGAGGCTTTAAAGACAGCTGCACACGTACTTAATCTTGCTCCAACTAAAGCAGCACCGAACACACCTTACGAGATGTGGACGGGAAAGAAACACAGCTTGAATTATTTGCGTGTGTGGGGTTGTCCTGCAGAAGCTAAAGTGTTCAATCCACAACTTAAGAAATTAGACCCAAAAACAGTCAGCTGTTTCTTTATTGGGTACCCTCAGCGGGGAAAGGGATATCGCTTTTATTGTCCAAATCACGTGACGAAATTTGTAGAGACAAGACAGGCGGTATTTTTTGAAGATGATGTCACGGAAGTGAGGAAGATTGATCTTGAGGAGAAACGGGTTTACGTACCATCACCGAATATCCAAGAGTTCATCTTTCCATTTAAAAATGTTGTCGTGACACCGGACCCTCCTCTCGTTCATCCCGGAAATAATGAGAATATTGCTACAAATGAAAATGAGGAGGTGAACGAGAATCCGGAACCGGAGATTGATCTTCCACCAGCCCCTCCGTTGCGCAGATCGCAACGTGAAAGAAGAAATCCCATTCCAGATGACTATGTCACCTACATGACTGATGACGTAAGTGACATGGGTAAAGTGGAAGATCCTTCTTCTTATAAAGAAGCCATGAAAAGTGAAAATTCGTCTAAATGGCTTATGGCTATGGAAGACGAATTAAAGTCAATGGGCACTAATGATGTTTGGGACTTAGTAGAAATTCCCGAAGGAGCTAAAAGAGTTGGATGCAAATGGGTTTACAAAACCAAATATGACTCCAAAGGGAATATCGAAAGGTTCAAAGCAAGACTGGTGGCTAAAGGGTTTACACAACGAGAAGGAATCGATTATAACGAAACCTTTTCTCCAGTGTCAACCAAAGATTCGTTCAGAATCGTGATGGCACTGACAGCTCATTATGACTTAGAGCTGCACCAAATGGATGTTAAAACTGCATTCTTAAATGGTGATTTAAATGAAGATGTATATATGGCACAACCGGAAGGTTTTGTCGTTGAAGGAAAAGAACACATGACATGTCGTCTGAAGAAATCCATTTATGGCTTGAAGCAAGCCTCGAGACAATGGTACTTAAAGTTCGATAAAGTGATTCGAACTTTTGGTTTTACGGAAAATGCTGTGGACAACTGCATATACATAAAATTTAAGGGCAGTAAGTTCACAATTTTGGTCCTATATGTGGATGACATACTTTTGGCTTGTAGCGATAAGAACATGTTACATGAAACCAAAAGCTTTCTGTCGTCAAACTTTGATATGAAGGATCTCGGTGAAGCCTCTTACGTTCTAGGCATTGAAATTCATCGAGATAGGTCCAAGTACACATTAGGACTATCACAAAAGGCATACTTTGAGAGAGTACTGAAGAAATTCAATATGCATAAGTGCTCTCCCACGCCTGCTCCAATAGTTAAGGGCGATAAATTTGGGACATTTCAATGTCCAAGGAACCAAATTGAATCTGGCCAGATGAAGTCGGTTCCATATGCTTCAGCTGTCGGAAGCATTATGTACGCTCAAGTTTGTACGCGCCCTGACTTAGCCTTTGTAACGGGAATGCTTGGCAGATTCCAATCAAATCCAGGAATGGACCACTGGAAGGCCGCAAAGAAAGTCTTGCGTTATATGCAAGGTACTAAAGATCTCATGCTAACATATCGAAGATCTGATAACCTAGAAGTTATTGGTTATTCAGATGCTGATTTCGCCGGCTGTGTGGATAGTAAGAAATCCACGTCAGGTTATATATTCACACTGGCTGGAGGAGCTATATCGTGGAAAAGCTCCAAGCAAACGGTGACTGCATCGTCCACGATGCAGGCCGAGTTCGTAGCATGTTATGAGGCCACTGGGCAGGCTGTATGGCTAAAGAATTTCATTCCCGGGCTCAAAGTGGTAGACAGCATTAACAAACCACTTGTGCTGTACTGCGATAACGAACCTGCAGTTCTCTATGCGAGTAACAACAAGTCAAGTGCTGCTGCCAAGCACATTGACATAAAGTATCATGTTGTGAAAGATAGAATCCAGGATCATACCATTAAAGTTGAGCATATCAGTACGACCGATATGCTTGCGGATCCAATGACAAAAGGCTTACCACCCAGCATATTTCGTAAACACGTTGCCGGCATGGGATTATTGGAAGCCTTATGATTCTGGAAAGTAGGGACCTTCAAAAGAGCCACTTCCCGTAAAGAATAACGTTCTCCATTTGAGATCAGTTAATGCATCATAAGTGTCGAAGTTCAATGGTTTTTGTCAATCATTGTAACGCTTCACTTTATGCATTATACTTATTGAGAATAGAGAAATAAAGTTGAACCATACGATCAAGGGGGAGAATGTTGGTGTTGCTCTCGGTTCAACTGAGAGAAACAAAAGGGAAAAGTGAATAAATAAAAAGGGAAAAGATAAAGAAGAAAGAAAAGTAAAAAGGGAGCCCGCAACTGACGGGATTCCCGTACGTGATCCACTTTGATCGGAGGTGGACGAACCAACTCGGGCTCGGTCCCCCACCGCCTTGCTCTATAAAAACAAAAGGTGATTAAGTGCTAATCATGTTCACAAAAACCAAACCCGATCCAAAAGAGAGCAAGAGCGGCGGGAAGATCCGAGGCTCCTCTCGTCATCCTCAAGCAACAAAACTGTGATGGCATCCAACGGCTCATCCTCTTGTAAGTCATGCTAATCCATCCCTTAATCATGTTTTAATGATTGTCAGTGCATAAATATTGATTAGGGTTCATGCTTTTAGTTCTGCACCTGAAGATTTATTTCTAACACCAAACATATTCGGAGGCATTGATGCACTTTACTCGTTTATTTATTTCCGTCCGGTGATTTCTCTTCCTTTAGGTTGATGTAGTTTGTGTTTTTTGTTTAGTCTCCTGCAAATTCTAAGCTCCAGGAGGTCAAGGAGATGGCCTACAACATGGTGGATGTAGTCGACGAGTACGAGGTCAACCGGAGCAAGGTCGATGCTCTTGAGCGATATGCCAGTGCTAACAACAACAAACGCAAAAGCCAGGAGGTAAACACATTTTACTAAACTCAAGGTGATACAATAGAGTCAATACATTGCTTTTGCATAACTAAGATGCACGCAGCTACACAACACAAGAAAATAAAACACCATGGCACAATACATTAATACAAGATTTTTTCTCATAGCAGTGCCTAACTATGTAGAAATAATCCGTATATTATGTTGTCACCCATGTTTTTTTTGAAAGAAATTGTTGGGTAAAGATATGTCTAACCGCCCGCTGCAACCATGTACACTCCTCCATATATAATTCTTTGTATTCCAAATACTATAAAGTGCGACTAAATAACGGCAATCGCTCCCGCCCAAATGTGAATTATATACTTGCTATCTGTCTCTGTCAACCAATTGCCAAAAATATTAGCAACACTATTTGACGGGTATTATTTAAAAGCTACTTGGATGATTGACCATATAGAACAGATAAATTTACATTAAAAAAACAAGTGTTTGATTATCCCTCTATGATTACAATAACAAACACTTCGTTTCTGCTGTGAATTCAGTTCCTTAACACAGGGCTAATTGGTACTAGTTCAAACTTATATGATGCAAGCATATTGAATTGACCTTTTATTTTCTTTCTCCAAAAAAGCAAAACGAGGTCTATCCGGAAGATATGGGTGCAGTAGCAGTTCCAACTGAGTTGGTTCTTCGAGCAGCAAAAATTACAGCGAGGTTCAACGAGATCATAGACTTCTCCGACCGTTTCACCTTATCAGAGAATGATGGAGAGAGGCGACAGTTAACTCATGATTTCATTCATTTGCGGCAGACTAGCTCTTTTGTGTTTGAGAAGAGCATCATTGGGCGAGACAAAGACAGAGACGAAATTGTAGCGAAACTATTGACTGAAAGGATAAGTGTTGAAAGTCCTGTTTCTGTCATGGTTATTGTTGGTATGGCAGGTTTAGGAAAGACAACACTAGCACAACTTGTGTATAACAGCCCCAGGGTGCGCCAATCGTTTGACAAGCGTGCTTGGGTTTGTGTGTCAGAGGACTTCAATGTTGGCTCAATAACAAGAAAAATCATTAACTCATTGACGGGGGAAACACATGGATACACAGAGCTTGCTGCTCTTCAGGAGAAACTGGCAGATGAGATAAAGGATAAAAAAGTTTTACTTGTGTTGGATGATGTATGGAATGAGCGAAGAGATTGCTGGGATTTATTATGTGCGCCTATATTGGCAGCAATATTTTTTCAAATTATAGTAACCACTCGAAGTGAGAAAATCGCTAAATTGGTACAGACAGTGCCTATGTACCACCTGAATTACCTAACTTCTGGTGAGAGCTGGTCCTTGTTCAAGCATGTTGCCTTTGCTACTGACCAAGAGTCTAACACTCGTGAAAACCTGATAGAGATTGGTAAGAGAGTTGTTCAAAAGTGTAAGGGCTTGCCATTGGCGATCATAACAGTAGGAAGCATGTTACGCTATGAAACTGATGAAAAGATATGGGAGGATGTCCTAGAAAATGAATTGTTGGACTTGGAACAAACAAGGAATGAGGTTTTGCCTATATTAGAGTTGTGTTACAAGCACATGCCCATATATTTAAGACGATGCTTTATTGCCCTATCTCTATATCCGAAAGATAGTACACTAGAAAAAGGGGGAGTCATCCGTTTGTGGAAATTACTTGATTTGCTTAATTTCAATGGAAGTGAAGATGAGGAACAAACTGGGCGTGTGTATTTCAAGGAGTTAGTTCAGCGGTCAATCCTTCAGGACAAAAAAGAATTTTTGCTTGATGTGTACAGCATGCATGACTTGGTCCATGATCTCGCTTGTTTTCTTTCTGTTGGGGAGTTCCACAGGCTTGAAGGTGATACAGTAGTTGAAATCCCACAAAATGTTAGGTATATGTCTGTACCTTTTGGTTATAGATCCGATAAAATTCCTATTTTGCCACATTCTCTTAGGGCCTTCTTAATCTTCTGCTCATCTATCAAAATTAGGAATACAGAATCAGTATTTTTGAGCTGTAAGAATTTGCGGGCCCTTCTCCTAACAGGGAACAGTTTTATTGAGGCATTGCCTAGTTTCACGGGTAGCCTCAAACTGATACGCCATTTAAGACTTGATGGATGGCATGGAAAGAGTCGATCTACAATTTCTATATCTTTATGTCAGTTATATAACCTGGAGACACTGGAATTTTTTTTTTTTGAAGTCAAACAGTAGGGGAAGCCCCGACTGTGTTATATTAATATATATATGTTGCAATCCAGAGATTGCAAAAACAGTCAGTTGTCGGTATCATCATAAACAATATCATATTCCCGAGGTGGGAATGATGAAGTTTATGGTAGATAGCCACAACTGCATACAAGTTTTGATGGAGGTTGGAAATCTATTACATTGAAGTGACATAGTTCTATGGAAGTTATGCTTCCAGGATGAGAGTGATGGTGCGTTGCTTCTGAAGATGAGCTCATTTCGTTGCTTTCAAATTTCCCAGCTTGCTGTGATGAATATTTGTCACGCCCGGTCATCGTAAAGATGAACAGACGCTAACCACATGTACGCCAGGATCAGTTGAATCGTACATGCGTTGACGAAAGTGAAATACCATTACATTGCCATGTTCGATTACATAAATAGTCTTACACAACGACCCGAAGGTCTACAAATACACACCGCAAATATTTACAACACTAGACAGTTCAACACTACAGAAAGCAAGATAGGGTGAGCGGGCTTCGTCTCCACAGGCAGCCGTTGCGCGTGAGGTCGCCAGCCTAGACCAAGTCCTCCGGGTTGACGTAGAAGTCCTCCGGTGCAGCTTCTTCTTCTTCATATTCTAAAGGAGAATTAAACGCTTGAGTACATAGAGTACTCAGCAAGTGCGGGAAGAGGATGACATGATTGGCTAGAGCAAGGAAAGGCCAAATATGGCTTAGCACTATGCTTAGAACCTATCCTTAGCTTTCAATTATCAATACCATAATTCAATAAGTAATCAACACATGGTTAATGATAATGAAGGTACTTGAATCATAATGAACCATCAATTCCCAACCATAGTCTAATTATGAACTGGCCCCAAGCCGCTCTTGTCCGTGAGCACGGCTGTCATGACAGTTTTACCAAATCTCTGCAGAGAGTGTACCCTTTCCCCACAAGCAGTGATTTCATCCCCTGTTGCCAGGTGGACTAAGTGAACCTCCCTGATTGCCCGTGGTAGCTAACCACATTACACACTTCCTTTGGTGTGAGGCCAGGAGATCACAACATGGTCTTTACAAAGGTACTCCCGACTAGTGCTAGCCCTCTAAGGTTTCCACCACTGAGGATTCTCGGAGTAACCCTCCGCCCCAGAGCCCCCTCTTGAGCCTTGCGGTTCCAAGAGCGGATCACCCGTCTCATTTCCCGCACCATCCAACCACTAGCAGTTCATCGGGAGAAACCTAATTAATTGACCAAGCTGCCCCATCTCAGTCTCGTGGTGGTACTATAAAGCTTAGTGGCTTCCTCCATAAACCGGTCCTTAGAATCCGGTGGTAACAAACCCCAATCCCGGGTCTCGTGCAAAATGCACCATACCAAAACTAACCGACCACCAGATTCCTATCCACTAACATTATGTTGATCCATCACCAAATTAAAGTAATCATAAAGTTTAACATAGAACATTGGTATGAAATCCCAATCCCAACATCTAAGCATGGCTAAGCATAAATAAAGCCTATCTACTTCTCACCCCATTTCAGGTAACAAGGAATGGTAAGGAACAGGGCATGTAAACATGAAGTAGGACATCAAATTAATTAGCATGCAACTAGCTAAATTCCTAAAATAGGTACAAGATGGTCAAGGGCACTTGCCTTCGTTGGAGACTTGAGAATTGACGAAGTCTTGGTCTTGGAAGTTGAGGTTAGGGTCGTAGAACGACTCTAGATATATGCCCAAGCAATGGCAAGAATATAATAAAGCTAAATAAGTAAAGGCACGCAAAACAATGCATTCACACATACACATAGGCACAAAATTCTACACTAATGCGTCCCTACGAGGTATTTATCATTTATCATGGTCAAAGTATGCATTTTATATTTTTCCTACAATTTTGGGATTTTATTATAGCCTAAAACCAATTTTATTGAATTTTCTATAGCAAAATGTACTTTAAAACATTTATAATAATTAATCCAGGGACCAAATATATTTTATATGAATTCTACAATTAATTCACAGCATAACATAATTTACAAACATTTTTCATAGCATTCCTAAACTTAATCACCATTTTTATCTAATTTCTATACCTTAAATACAATTAAAAACCCTATTCAGCAATTAAATAAAAGTCCAGGGGCTAAATAAATAGTTTTCTAAACTGTACAGGGTCTAAATACATAATTCTACCAAAATACAGGGGTTAGAATGCTTAATTAAATGATTAAAACCAATTTTTAGGGTTCCAGGGGCTAGTCTGTGATTTCTGGAGGCTAGATTTCAATTCTGGAGAAGTCCAGGGGGTAGCAGCTAAGTTTACAGGGGCTCCGGTGCAAATGCGCAGGCGGGAAATGGGGCTTTGAATGCAGGCCGTTGGATCTGAGATGGATGGCTAGGATTTTAAATAACCGAACCGGTATGGACTTCTAATCGTGGCCGTTGGCCGGGAATGGACGGCTCCAGATGAGGCCACGTCGTCCCCGGCGACGTCGGTGGTGGCCGGCGCGGCGGCGCTAGGCGTCCGCGGTGGTGAACTCGCCGGAGACGGCCAAAACGGCGAATCCGACGTCCAAACATGGTGCTAAGGGCATGGAACGAAAGAGGAGAGGAAGGGGAACTCACCTAGGGGAGTAGCTAGCCTTGAAATCGGTCGGAGGACGGTCGGCGATGAGGAATGGCGGCGGTGGCGTCGGACCTCGTCGGATTTGGTGAATCCTCGGTGATCTCCCCTCGAACTCTTGTCCGGCGTGTTCCTGGTGGGGCGGTGAGCATGTGAGACCGAAAAGATGGGGAGCAAGGGGGCTGCAGTGGCGGGAACGCGTGTGCCAAGATACTCACCGGCGATGAAGGGTTTGAGAGAGAGAGAGAGCTCCGGGAGAGGGGAAAATGGGGTGTTGGCTCCTCTAAAGCGTGGAGGGGGGTGTGCGGTTTCGATGGGCGCACAAAAACTGCCGGGGAGAGGGGAATCGGGGGAGGAACGTGGGCGCGGGAGAAGGAGGGAGGCGGTTGGGAGGGATGACAGGCGGGGCCCGGCTGGCGGTGAGAGAAGGAAGGGGAGGGGGTTCGGCTGGGCCGGCGGGAGAGGGAAAAGGGAAATGGGCCGGGGAAGGGTATTCGGCCCAGGAGGGGTTTATTTCCTTTTTCTTTTTCTTTTTCCATTCATTTCTTTTGATTTTGAATTCAAATTCAATTTGAACCGTTTGCTACTCGTTTAAACACCAAAAATTCACAAGAAAATGCATGCTACTATGATCAAGGTTTGAGCAAATTTTTGTACAAGAAATGTGGGTGTTACAACTCTACCCCCCTTAAAAGGAATCTCGCCCTCGAGATTCGGTCGTTCTAAGAGAATAGATGAGGGAAATCCGCCTTAAGAGTTTCTTCTCTTTCCCATGTTGCTTCTGCCTCTGAATGATGTTTCCATTGTACTTTACACATGCGAATGACTTTGTTTCTTGTGATCTTTTCCAGTGTCTCAAGTATCTTGACAGGCTGCTCCACATAAGACAAATCTTCTTGTACATCCACTGCTTCCATGGGCAATTGCTCTTCAGGCACTCTTAAGCACTTCTTAAGCTGCGACACATGGAACACATTGTGCACATCGGCCAGGTGTGGCGGAAGCTCAAGCTGATATGCCACTTCACCTCGTCTTTCGAGTATCTTGAACGGACCAATGTAGCGGGGTGACAGCTTGCCTCTTACTTTGAACCTTCTCAATCCTCTCATAGGTGACACCTTCAAGTATACATAGTCACCAACTTCAAATGTGAGATCGCGTCTTCGTGTATCCGCATAACTCTTCTGTCTTGTTTGAGCTGCTTTTAGATTCTTCCGAATTTCTTGTACTTGTCTTTCAGCCTCTTGTAATACGTCAGGCCCAAAGACTTGACTTTCCCCAGTTTGATTCCAAAACAACGGTGTCCTACATTTTCGCCCATACAATGCTTCAAAAGGAGACATCTTCAAACTGGCTTGATAACTGTTGTTGTAAGAAAATTCAGCATATGGCAGATTCTTGTCCCAACTCTTGCTATTCTTTAAAGCACACGCTCTCAACATATCTTCTAATATCTGGTTGGTGCGTTCTGTCTGGCCATCAGTTTGAGGATGATACGCCGAACTGAAATTTAGGCGGGTATCCATTGATTCATGCAACTTCTGCCAGAATCTTGAGGTGAATTGGGTGCCTCTGTCTGAAATGATCTTCTTAGGAACTCCATGTAAGCACACAATCCTGGAGATGTACAGTTCCGCCAACTTGGGGCCATTATAGGTCTCTTTCACAGGAATAAAGTGAGCCACTTTAGTTAGACGGTCCACAATAACCCATATAGAATCATATCCAGACTGTGTTCTTGGTAGTCCCACAATGAAGTCCATACTAATTTCTTCCCACTTCCATTCTGGCACTTTGATTGGTTGCAATAACCCTGCTGGTCTTTGATGTTCCGCCTTAATCAATTGACATGTATCGCATATAGCCACATATTCGGCTACATCCCGTTTCATTCCATGCCACCAATATCGATATTTAAGGTCTTGATACATCTTTGTGCTTCCGGGGTGAATGGAGTATGATGAGTCATGAGCTTCTCTTAATATCAACTCTTTAATCTCCTTGACATCTGGAACGCAAATCCGCTTTCCAAGCCATAAGGTTCCTTGTTCATCCTCTCTAAAGTTCGGAGCTTTCCCTTTCTTCATCAACTGTTTGATCTCCTTGACCTTCTCATCATTCTTCTGCCCTTCTCGTATATCACGCTCAAGGGTTGAGTCCACTTCCATAGCAACTGCTTCAGTGCTAGACACTAGACATAGATTTAACCTTGCAAACTCTTCACATAGCTGGGGTTGAAGAGCTTGTACTGACAAGTTATTGCTTTGTCCCTTCCTGCTTAGAGCATCAGCGACCACATTAGCCTTGCCTGGATGGTAGTTGATTCCCACATCAAAATCGTTGATTAACTCCAGCCAGCGACGTTGCCTGAGGTTAAGATCCGGCTGTGTAAATATGTACTTCAAGCTCTTGTGATCTGTATATATCTCCGTCCTTTTTCCCATTAAGTAATGTCTCCATATCTTCAAAGCATGAACAACAGCTGCCAATTCTAAGTCGTGCGTTGGATAGTTCCTCTCATGTTTCCGAAGTTGTCTTGAAGCATAGGCCACAACATGTCCTCCTTGCATTAAGACACATCCCAAACCATG
This sequence comes from Tuctoria greenei, assembly GCA_036927565.1. Classification (NCBI taxonomy): domain Eukaryota; kingdom Viridiplantae; phylum Streptophyta; class Magnoliopsida; order Poales; family Poaceae; genus Tuctoria; species Tuctoria greenei. Next base: position 199,568,437 of record JAYESD010000005.1, on the reverse strand, counting down.
ACCAGATGCATCACAATAGACCACAAACTCCTTCTGCATATCAGGCATCACCAATACCGGCGCAATGGTCAGCCTCTTCTTCAATTCGGCGAAGCTCACTTCACATTCAGGGGTCCACTTGAAAGCAACTCCTTTCTCAAGCAACTTGGTTAGTGGTCGAGAGATCTTTGAAAATCCCTCGATGAATCGACGGTAATAACCAGCCATACCTAAGAATCTTCTTATATCATGTACACTCTCAGGTGTTTCCCACTTAAGGACATCGGCCACTTTGCCTGGATCCACTGCTATACCTCCTTCAGATATGACATGTCCCAAAAATGATACCTCCTTTAGCCAAAACTCACACTTGCTAAGTTTGGCATACAATTGATGTTGGCGAAGCTTCTGTAGGGCCATCCTGAGGTGCTCCTCATGCTCTTCTTCAGTCTTGGAGTAGATGAGTATGTCATCGATGAATACCACTACGAACTTGTCCAAGTAATCCATGAAAACCTTGTTCATAAGATACATAAAATACGCCGGAGCATTGGTCAATCCAAATGACATGACTGTATACTCATACAATCCATACCGAGAGACAAATGCCGTCTTGGGAATATCCGACGGTCTAATCTTCAGTTGATGGTAGCCCGAACGAAGATCAATCTTGGAAAACACACATGCTCCTCTTAACTGATCAAATAAATCTTCAATCCTTGGTAGTGGGTATTTATTCTTGATTGTTACCTCATTTAAGGCACGATAATCCACACACAACCTTTGAGTTCCATCCTTCTTAGGTACAAATATGACTGGTGCTCCCCAAGGCGATGAGCTAGGACGAATATATCCTTTTGCCAATAATTCCTCAATATGATCCTTTAGTTCAGCTAGTTGTTTAGCATCCATTCTATATGGCCTCTTATATATTGGGGCCGTTCCAGGTACTAGTTCAATGATAAATTCGATCTCTCGATCAGGGGGCATACCTGGCAAGTCATCTGGGAATACATCCGGAAATTCTTTCACAACCCTGATGTCTTTGGTACTCTCAAGGTGATTGAGTTGTACTATTGCTTCTTGTGTCTGATCTGGCTTGAATTCCACTGTGGTGCCATCCGGGTGTGTTAAGCAGACTGTTCTAGTTGCACAATGAATTACTCCTTGATTCTTTGTCAACCAGTCCATTCCCAGAATGATATCTAATCCTTGTGAGTCCAACACTATTAGGTTGGCCCAAAAGACTACCCCCCTTATGTTTATACTCACTTTTCGGCATAGATGCCTTGCCACCATCTCTCCTCCAGGAGAGTTTATCAATAATGGCCCATTCAAGAATGTAACTACCATGTCATGCTTCTTTATGAAATCCTTGGATATGAATGAATGTGTAGCACCCGAATCAAACAATATGGTGGCGGGGTGGGAGTTGACAGAGAACGTACCGATCACCACATCAGGTGCTTCCTGTGCTTGCTCCAGAGTCACATGGTTGACACGGCCAGTTGGGTTTTGCTGCTTCTTTGGACAACTGCTGGCATAGTGTCCCCATTCTCCGCACTTGTAGCATTGTACTCCCGCAGCATTATTTGGGCCCTTGTTGCCTCCTGACTGGTTTCTTGGGGGTTGGCCACTTGGACGGTTAGCTGGGGCTGAAGGGCGGGGTGGCTGCATCTGCTGTCGTGGGGGTTGCATTGGCTGGCGTGGTGGCTGCTGCTGCTGCTGCTGGCGTATTGGCTGGTTGTAAGGGGTGGGTGGCCTGTAGTTGGAGTTGGGGTACCTTTGTCCCGAGTAGTTCATGGGACGAGTCATATGAGTGGTAGGCGGAGGGTTGAGACGGGGGCGTACATTGCTGCTGGAGGCATGTGCTGCTAAAGTCAACTTCCTCTTTCTTTTGTCATCTTCCAGTTCCTTCTTAGTCCTTTCCACTTCAAAAGCTTTGTCCACTAACTTCTGGAAGTCGCCGTAGTCGCTGGAAGACATAGCAAACTTTAACTCTTTGTCCAGCCCATTCTTGAAGCGGAATTGTTTCTTGGCGTCGGTATCCACATCTGTTGGGGCATAGCGGGATAGCTGGGTGAAGGCATTCAGGTAGGCCCTCACAGTCATACGGCCTTGCTTTAGCATCAGGAATTCTTCACGCCTGGCTTGTATCTCTCCTTCAGGTACGAAGTGATTGCGGAAGTTGGTTCGGAATTCTTCCCATGTAATATTTTCCGGGTCCCGGTGGGCTTCGGTGAAGGCGGTCCACCAGTCAGCTGCTGGTCCTTGAAGTTGATGAGAGGCTAGTAGCACTTTCTCCCTTCCTTCACAGTGGATGAGCCTCAGCTTGCTATCAATGGTACGGAGCCAATCATCGGCGTCCATGGGTTCGGTAACGGTGGCAAAAGTGGGTGGATGGGTGTTCAGGAAGTCCCTAAGGAAGGACCTAGGTGGAAAAGGTGGTGGTGGCGGAAGGTTGTAGTTTGGTGGTGGTGGGGGTGGGGCTTGTTGCAGGTTGGTGACAATTTGGGTGAGGTTGTTGAGTAGTTGAGTCTGAAGAGCCATCATCTGTTGCATCTGTTGAGAGGCTGGAACTCCTCGAGCACCCCTTGCATTCCATCCAGGGACACCTCCAAGTTCCTCATCCAGAGGTGGGTTACCACGACCACGGCCTCTACCTCTACCTCGTCCAGCCATCTGTGATAGAGAAGTTCATTGAGGTCTTAGAATAATAGATGAGATAAGAAAGGATATGCTAGGGTAACACGGTCCCAACTATATGCATCAAGGGTAATAGACATAAAGCAAGTTCATTAATCAACTAGTGTGGAAGTGGACAAGATGCCAAAGCATTCCACCACTCACACGACACATAAACACGACTAAAGACATGGATGTGGACAGGATGCCGAAGCATTCCACAACTCATGTCGCAACCAACACACACAACATAAAGCAAACTACTAGCATAACAACATAAACGACACAACTCAAGACTAGGGAGGGCGTAGCTACACGCTCCTACAAACTAAGGATAACTGTCCTGAGTCGTCCAGCGGGGAAACAAGTCCACTCCTACTCGTCGGAGTCCTCCTCAACCTCCATCTCCGGGTCTTCTTCTTCTGAGTCTTCTCTTGAGTTCTCGGGGGAGTTCATGCGGCGATCCGGAGAGTTCGGGTCCCAAGGCTCCACGTCCGAAGCGTACTGCGGAGAGTTAGGATCAACTCCAGTGATCCTCGTGTAGCGTCGGCGAAGTCGCTCGTAGCGGTCGACCAGGTCCCTGCTGTCCTGCAGCTCCTGCTGACAATGCTGGAGTCGCGAAGACAACTCCACAACGTCGTCCACCAGCCTCTCGCACTGGGGGTGAGTCAAGCGTCCCTCGACGTCACGTCCAGTGAAGGCGGCTGTGCCACTAGGGCGCTGAGGGGTGTACGCGTGCTCCGTGCACCCAAGAAGGAACCTGTGGGCGTGGCTCCAGTAGGTGGTCGCCTCCCACGTGGCGTCCTCCTCAGCTGCACGCTGGGAGCTCCTCCAGGCCGGAGAGAAGTGCGAGTGCAACAACTCCGAGTCGTAGTAGACGGCCAACTGAGAAGTCCACTCCAGCTCACCAGTATAGGGTGCAAAGACCCTAGTGGTGTGGTAGACTAAGCGGACACGGTACTCACGGTACCCCGCAGCTCGAAGAAGAGAACGAAGACGGACGCGCATCCTCGAAGCAGCACTCCCGTTGGAGAGCAGTGTCGTCTCCCTCCGGGGTGTGTAAGGTGCGGAGCGACTGGCTAGGGCGTGCTGAGGGACACGACCTCCAGTCGACTTACGGGGCCGTCTGCTTGGTCCGCGCCATCTACAAACATTTGAAAAGAAGAGAGTGAGATTAATAATTAATAAATCAAGTTAGAATAAAAACAATAAGCAAAGCAAGGTAAGAAGCACAAGGGTTGAGATAGAGAGCACAAAGTTTTGGAAATACTATTTCATATGAAAATAGTATAGTCCTTAATTTTCGGCCATTTCTAACTAGGCTTGCGTCCTACGGGCAACCTGGCTCTGATACCACTTTGTCACGCCCGGTCATCGTAAAGATGAACAGACGCTAACCACATGTACGCCAGAATCAGTTGAATCGTACATGCGTTGACGAAAGTGAAATACCATTACATTGCCATGTTCGATTACATAAATAGTCTTACACAACGACCCGAAGGTCTACAAATACACACCGCAAATATTTACAACACTAGACAGTTCAACACTACAGAAAGCAAGATAGGGTGAGCGGGCTTCGTCTCCACAGGCAGCCGTTGCGCGTGAGGTCGCCAGCCTAGACCAAGTCCTCCGGGTTGACGTAGAAGTCCTCCGGTGCAGCTTCTTCTTCTTCATATTCTAAAGGAGAATTAAACGCTTGAGTACATAGAGTACTCAGCAAGTGCGGGAAGAGGATGACATGATTGGCTAGAGCAAGGAAAGGCCAAATATGGCTTAGCACTATGCTTAGAACCTATCCTTAGCTTTCAATTATCAATACCATAATTCAATAAGTAATCAACACATGGTTAATGATAATGAAGGTACTTGAATCATAATGAACCATCAATTCCCAACCATAGTCTAATTATGAACTGGCCCCAAGCCGCTCTTGTCCGTGAGCACGGCTGTCATGACAGTTTTACCAAATCTCTGCAGAGAGTGTACCCTTTCCCCACAAGCAGTGATTTCATCCCCTGTTGCCAGGTGGACTAAGTGAACCTCCCTGATTGCCCGTGGTAGCTAACCACATTACACACTTCCTTTGGTGTGAGGCCAGGAGATCACAACATGGTCTTTACAAAGGTACTCCCGACTAGTGCTAGCCCTCTAAGGTTTCCACCACTGAGGATTCTCGGAGTAACCCTCCGCCCCAGAGCCCCCTCTTGAGCCTTGCGGTTCCAAGAGCGGATCACCCGTCTCATTTCCCGCACCATCCAACCACTAGCAGTTCATCGGGAGAAACCTAATTAATTGACCAAGCTGCCCCATCTCAGTCTCGTGGTGGTACTATAAAGCTTAGTGGCTTCCTCCATAAACCGGTCCTTAGAATCCGGTGGTAACAAACCCCAATCCCGGGTCTCGTGCAAAATGCACCATACCAAAACTAACCGACCACCAGATTCCTATCCACTAACATTATGTTGATCCATCACCAAATTAAAGTAATCATAAAGTTTAACATAGAACATTGGTATGAAATCCCAATCCCAACATCTAAGCATGGCTAAGCATAAATAAAGCCTATCTACTTCCCACCCCATTTCAGGTAACAAGGAATGGTAAGGAACAGGGCATGTAAACATGAAGTAGGACATCAAATTAATTAGCATGCAACTAGCTAAATTCCTAAAATAGGTACAAGATGGTCAAGGGCACTTGCCTTCGTTGGAGACTTGAGAATTGACGAAGTCTTGGTCTTGGAAGTTGAGGTTAGGGTCGTAGAACGACTCTAGATATATGCCCAAGCAATGGCAAGAATAGAATAAAGCTAAATAAGTAAAGGCACGCAAAACAATGCATTCACACATACACATAGGCACAAAATTCTACACTAATGCGTCCCTACGAGGTATTTATCATTTATCATGGTCAAAGTATGCATTTTATATTTTTCCTACAATTTTGGGATTTTATTATAGCCTAAAACAAATTTTATTGAATTTTCTATAGCAAAATGTACTTTAAAACATTTATAATAATTAATCCAGGGACCAAATATATTTTATATGAATTCTACAATTAATTCACAGCATAACATAATTTACAAACATTTTTCATAGCATTCCTAAACTTAATCACCATTTTTATCTAATTTCTATACCTTAAATACAATTAAAAACCCTATTCAGCAATTAAATAAAAGTCCAGGGGCTAAATAAATAGTTTTCTAAACTGTACAGGGTCTAAATACATAATTCTACCAAAATACAGGGGTTAGAATGCTTAATTAAATGATTAAAACCAATTTTTAGGGTTCCAGGGGCTAGTCTGTGATTTCTGGGGGCTAGATTTCAATTCTGGAGAAGTCCAGGGGGTAGCAGCTAAGTTTACAGGGGCTCCGGTGCAAATGCGCAGGCGGGAAATGGGGCTTTGAATGCAGGCCGTTGGATCTGAGATGGATGGCTAGGATTTTAAATAACCGAACCGGTATGGACTTCTAATCGTGGCCGTTGGCCGGGAATGGACGGCTCCAGATGAGGCCACGTCGTCCCCGGCGACGTCGGTGGTGGCCGGCGCGGCGGCGCTAGGCGCACGCGGTGGTGAACTCGCCGGAGACGGCCAAAACGGCGAATCCGACGTCCAAACATGGTGCTAAGGGCATGGAACGAAAGAGGAGAGGAAGGGGAACTCACCTAGGGGAGTAGCTAGCCTTGAAATCGGTCGGAGGACGGTCGGCGATGAGGAATGGCGGCGGTGGCGTCGGACCTCGTCGGATTTGGTGAATCCTCGGTGATCTCCCCTCGAACTCTTGTCCGGCGTGTTCCTGGTGGGGCGGTGAGCATGTGAGACCGAAAAGATGGGGAGCAAGGGGGCTGCAGTGGCGGGAACGCGTGTGCCAAGATACTCACCGGCGATGAAGGGTTTGAGAGAGAGAGAGAGCTCCGGGAGAGGGGAAAATGGGGTGTTGGCTCCTCTAAAGCGTGGAGGGGGGTGTGCGGTTTCGATGGGCGCACAAAAACTGCCGGGGAGAGGGGAATCGGGGGAGGAACGTGGGCGCGGGAGAAGGAGGGAGGCGGTTGGGAGGGATGACAGGCGGGGCCCGGCTGGCGGTGAGAGAAGGAAGGGGAGGGGGTTCGGCTGGGCCGGCGGGAGAGGGAAAAGGGAAATGGGCCGGGGAAGGGTATTCGGCCCAGGAGGGGTTTATTTCCTTTTTCTTTTTCTTTTTCCATTCATTTCTTTTGATTTTGAATTCAAATTCAATTTGAACCGTTTGCTACTCGTTTAAACACCAAAAATTCACAAGAAAATGCATGCTACTATGATCAAGGTTTGAGCAAATTTTTGTACAAGAAATGTGGGTGTTACAATATTTCCATAAACGGGGGACCGGTCCAGTTTCTTTTTGCTTCTTGAATCATTGTGAAGAAAGGTACGCTGTGGTTCCAGTTGATTTTTATTGCCGTCCAACATGCGGTGCTGAATTCACATTGGAAGAATAGGTGATATGTCAATTCCTCTGGTGCCGCTGTGCAGAGCACACACGAGTAGTCATCATTTTCGATGCTGAGGTTCTTTATTTTGAGTAGGTTTCTGGAGTTAAGTCGATTCAAGAACATGAGCCAGCAGAATATTTTCAGCTTCTTTGTTAGCTTCGTCTTCCAGATCCAGTTCAGTGGAGGAGGCGGTGTTGTGTTAAATCTGAAGTTGTCATTGTAGGTGTAGCTGGATGAGAAACATGTTCTGTTATTCTTGTATGACCATGTGTCATTGGTGTTTTGTAAGTCTTGGATGATGTCGGTCAGTAGGTTTAGTTCCTGTAGCGCTTGTGTTGATATTAGGGTGTGGAAGTTGGTGTGTATGTCTGTTGTTGTGGTGTATTGGGCTATGGACGCGTTTTGGTGTCTTGCATGTGTATACAGGTTTGGGAAAGACGTAATAAGTACCGTTGTATGCCACTTGTTGTGCCACATGGATACCGTGTCGCCCTTTTCGATGTTTACCTTAGTTTGTTGTTTGAAGCTTTCCCATTGGCTCATGATGTCCTTGAACCAGAAGGAACCCCTATTTGTCAGCTGATGGGGTGGGGTGCCATCTGCGCAGTATGAGTCGAGGATGAGGTGCACCCAAGGCGTGTCCTTTTTGTTGTAGAGTTTGTAGAGGAATTTCTGTATGAATGTCTGATTCATGAGGTGTAGGTTTTTGAGCCCAATTCCTCCTTTTTTCTTTGTTGTTGTGGTGTCTTCCCATTTCACCAAAGGTTTCCCTTTGGCCATGATGTCCGAGCCTCTCTAGAGGCAGGTTTTCCTGTATTTGTCTATTTGTTGGATTGTTTTGGAATGTAGTTTGATGGTGCACATTGTGTAGATTAGCATTGATGATAGTAGGGTGTCTACAATTGTGCACCTTCCGGCCATGGACAGGTATGCGGATGTGGTGTTGAGTGTTCGCTCAATTTTAGTGGTCAGTGGTAGGAAGTCAGTGCTTTTTGGTTTGGTGATTCCTAGGGGTATGCCAAGATAGGTGAAAGGCAGTGTGCCTAGCTGACACCTAAAGGTGGCAGACATGGTGATTGCTTGGTCTGTAGTAAGGTTGATTGGGATTAGGAATGTTTTTTCTAGATTGATCTTGAGGCCAGTTGCGGAAGTGAATGCTGAGAGTAAGGTTTTTAGGAAGAATATTTGTTGATGGGATGCTTGTATTGTGATGATTGTGTCATCGGCATACTGCACTATGGGGAAGTCATGGTTCGAGAGATGTGGTAGTGGCGGAATCAGTAAGCCTCTTTGTTTGGCGTGGTTTGTGAGATGTTGAAGTAGATCTGCTGCGATTGCAAAGAGAGCAGGCGAGAGTGGACAACCTTGTCGGACACCCCTTCTGTAGTGGAAGAATTTACCTGGTACGCCATTCAGTAAGATAGCTGAGGTGTTTGTAGATAGTATGTTGCTTGTCCAGTTGACCCATTGTTGTGGGAACCCTTTGTTGGTTAGCGCCCTGAGGATGGCATCATGTTCCATTATGTCGAAGGCTTTTTCAAAGTCTAGTTTCAGCATTACTATATGTCTCCTTGATCTTCTGCATTGATGTATAAACTCATAATTCCATGCAATGTAGTCTTGGATCGTTCTCGTTCTGATGAAGCCATACTGATTGGCATGTATGATATCTTTGAGGATGGTCTGTATTCTTTCTCCCATGAGTTTGCTTATGATTTTGATGCTTGTGTTAAGTAGGGAAATTGGTCTGTAGTTGGCCGAGGTTTCTGGGGTCGTTTTCTTTGGGATGAGTGTGATGACGGAGCTGTTGATTGGTTGTAGGTTGCATCCATTGTTGAAGAACGCATTGCAAAGGTTGTAGACGTCGTTTTTGATGATGTCCCAAAATTTTTAATAGAATCTGTTGTTGAACCCATCTGGGCCCAGCGCTTTGTCTGATGGCATAATTTTAACTATTTTGTCGACCTCCTTAGTCGATATGGGCTCTATGAGGGATTGAAGGTTTGGGTGTGGTGTGACTATGTTCTGCAGACCTTTCCAGAGCGCAGTTGCATTTGTGCATCCTATTCTGGTTTTGAAATCATTCCAAAGGAGCGCAGCCTTGGATCCGTGATTCGTTATTGTCCTTCCCGATGCATCTGTGAGGCTTGTGATCAAGTTTCGTCTATATCTGGTTGTAGTTGCTGAAATGAAGAATTTAGTTGGTTCATCCCCTAGTTTTGTCCATCTTTCAGTGTATCTTTGTTTCCAGTATTCTTGTCGTTGTCCCAAAAGGGTTTCGGTGTGTTTTTTGATGAGGTTTTTGAAAGTATCTTCTGCTTGGCTAAGGGGCCTCTTTTCTTCCAGATGGTCTATTATGAGGATGGAGTCGTTTGATATTTTCAGTTTCTTGGAGAGTGAGCCCACTGATTTGCTCCATCGTTTGATTGATGCTCTAAGTATTTTGAATTTCGTTGATAGGGTTCTCGCAACATCTAGTCCCTGTGTAGGTGCCCCATTCCAAATATTGGTTACTAGGTCTCTAAACCCTGGCATGTCAAACCAGTAGTTCTCAATTCTGAATTGTTGAGACTTTGGGATAGAAGTACCCAGTTGTACAATGCAGGGGATGTGGTCTGATGTTGTTTTGGCTAGCGGTATGAGTAGGGTGGCAGGGAAGGACAGTGACCAATGAGGCGAGGTGAAGCACCAATCTAATTGTTGTAGCAGTGGGGAGGCCTGCATATTGCTCCAGGTGTAGTTCCTGTCTTTTAGGGGGATTTCTACAAGCCCTAGCTAGTTTATGGCTGCGTTGAATGTTTGCATGTCCGTGTGGTTCCCCCTGGCCTGTTTCTATTATCCACTGATCGGTAATAGTTGAAATCCCCGATAATGAGCCAGTCTTGATCATCCGTGATATTTAGTGAGGTAAACCAGTCCATGAAATCTAGTCTTAGTTGACCTATGCACGGGCCATAGACTGTAGAGAACGTCCATTGTTTGCCATTTGTGTTTGATGTAAATTTGATGGTGATTGCAAATTGTCGTGTTTGTTCCACAACCCCTTGCAGGAGGTTGCCGTTCCAACCCACAAGTATTCCACCCGAGGCTCCTTGTGAGGGGGTGTAGGTGTATTGGTCAAAGCGCTTAGGTGCTATTTGTTTGATTAGTGAGCGATGTATTGAATCTAATTTTGTCTCTTGGAGGCAGTAGATGATGCAGTTTGTTTCCTCTATTTTGGCTCTAACTGCTTGGTGTTTGGTTGGGTCATTTAGTCCCCGTATGTTCCAGTTTAGGAACGACCATGTCTGTGATGTTGTATTATGCATTGGGGTGTTTTGAGCAGCTTAGACGTTGCCTCAGACGTAATCTGAGGGGGAGACAAAACATGTCCAGGCGCAAAATAGAACGGATAGAAATGCATAGGAACAACGATAATACAAAGGGCAGCCGCGCTGCAATTTTTATGGCTCTTGGCCGGTAGGATGTTCATTCTACTACATGAGGTAGGTGGTCTATGGGGTTTTTGGGAGGTGGCATCAGCAGGCGTACGCCACAGAGAACAAAAGTTGCGGGGACTCATTGATCAGTTGACGTGGTCTCGCCCGCTGGTCTCTCTGTTGTCCTAAAAGCGGCGATCACCATTGTCGCGTGGACGCCGCAGCGGAGCGCTTATGCCTGCAGTTCCGAAGGAGGAATATGAGGGATGGGTTCTATAGCAGTTGCAATGTCGTGATTGGTTGGGAATTTAATTGGGCCTTGGAATAGTTTGCGTTTTGTTTTACCGCTTCGGTTTGTAGTTGGCGTGGATGCTGGGGCAGAGTGTGATGTGCCGATCACCCCCCTGGTTAGTCTGGTAGGCATACGTCTTCCTTCCCGCGCTGCAGAGATGCGAGGGCTGCGTCTAACTTGGTCCTGCGAAACTGGTGTCTGTCTGCGCAATGTTTTTTTGGAGGGAATGCAGACTATATTGTGGAGTGGGGTGTTGATGGTGGCAGGTACCTGTGCGGGCTGGATGATCTGCTGCTGGAGGTTGCTGGGTACTGGCTCGTCGACGGAGGGGCCGATTGGTTCGGAGCGAGTGCGGCGCCGGTAGACTCTTCCGAAGCAGTTTGTCGGGCGCCTCGGGGAGGCAGAAACCGGCGGGGCTTGCGATGGAGCATGCGCTCTGAACCTTGCTGTGGGCGTTTGGCCGCGGCGCGCACCCATGGCAGATGACTCCGCTTGGTCCTGGGCGGGCAGGCCAAGGGTGGGTCCCTGGATGTGGGACGTTCACCAGGGGTTTTGTGCTGCAGGGAAGGCTGCAGCGAGAAGCCGACGGAAGGAGACCGAGTCGAAGGGCCTCAACTAATCTGGTTGTATTGAGGGATCACCCCCCACAAATTGCAGCTGTTGGTTATTGTTGTGGTGGTGGTGGGTGTGCTGCTGGGTGATGTTGGCGTTGGAGGAGGCGGAGCTTGCATCTTCGTTGGTGTTGGAGACGACACTCAGGTCCAAGTGGTCCTGTGGCGGGACAGGCCAAGCTCCCCAGGCTACGTGGTTCTCCTGGTTGCCCTGTAGCTCCGCCGCCGCCGCATCCCAAACCGGGTCAGGGTTTGGGGCCGGGGGGAGAATGGGGAGGTGGAAGCCGTTGGCGTTGTCGTGGTTTGGCGGCGGCTGGGGGAAGGGACGGGGGTTACCCCCCGGAGGTATATCATCTTTGCCTGGAGGGATGTTGGGGAGAATAAACGCCCCGTTGAGGACGATTACCGGGCAGGACCAAGAGAAGCATTGGCCGTTCGCATCGCAGTGTCGGATGACAATGCTGCGGGGAACGTTGTTGGCGCCATTGTAGAGGCACCAGCATAGCACGTACCCGCGCTGATCAGGCATGTTGTGCCAGGAGACGAGGTAGCCAAAGGTCGCCACTGCAGCGTCGATGTGCTGAACATCTTGATAATCTAGGGGGAACCCTAGTATCATGATCCAGCCATTGTGTGAGTAGTTGGCCTGGCGCCTGTTGATGCCGTGGTCATGGCGGGAGAAGGCGATGAGGTGGTTCTCCACGAAGAAGGGCTCGTCGCGAAGCACTATATCGCGGTGGTAGCCGGATTCAAGCCTGTAAAGGCCAATCCCCAGGGGGGTGATGCAGGAAGAGATTACCCGCAGGCCGAAATCTTCTTCAAGGGTTTGGGCAATGCGGACTAGGAACCAGTTATACTGGTCGTGGGGGATTAGGCCATCTCGGTCTTCCGCAATGACGAAACCCTCATGGTTTCGGACTGCAGTTGTGCTGAAATGCACATTGGTGCGAGGGATTCTCTCCTCTCCGCCCTCGTTGATGAAGTGGTGGCCATGGGGGAGGAACCTCTCGGAGTCTACTGGGAAGTTGGCCATGGGGTGCAAGGGTGTTTGAGAGGTGGTGAGTTGTAGTGTGCTCTGTTGTGGGGTAGTGTGTGAAGGCGAGGTGTTCTCGGTGGGTGCTATATATGGTGGTTGATGGGGGGTTTGTGCTTGTGGGGTTGGGTCTCCCGTGTACACGTGTGGTGCAACAGGAAGGCCGACCTGGTTAAGCAGCAGGGGCATCGTTCCTTCCGTTCGTGCGGGACAGGTAGCCCGTTGGAGTTCCACCCGTCGGTATACCCGGGATTTTGCAGTGGATCGCCTCGTTCCTTGTGCGATTTTGGGGACCCAAACAAGGCAATGTCTGATGGTGGAAGAGCATACGTCGGCTCTGTGTCCAGTTTGCAGGCACCGTAAGCATCAAGCTGTTGCACGACACATATGGGTGAGGTGGTTTTGACTTAAGCAGCGCTTGTAGCAGCAGTGAGGGATTAGATTGCGTAGGTTGTAGGTGTCTTTGGTGCTAGGGGGTTTCGTAGGTTTTTTCCTGTAGGTGTAGCATGTCCCGTCGTTGCTAGTGGGCAGGCAATCGAGTGCTGGATTTATTTCATTCGGCGACGTGGTTTGAATGTGGCCCGGATGTCGAAAGTCCACTTTGGTAGTAAATGCAGGGTGGTGCGTTTGCAGGGAAGCCAGGCGGTTTGGGCTGATCTTTTGTGGGCGATTATATTGGCGGCTTCTTTCTTGGTGTGGGTCCTGTTTCGAGCCGGTGAGATTACTATGACGGACAGGTGGGCCCTTTGCATGTATGAACTCGGTTCGAGGCCAGGTGGCTGGTTGGTGGGTCCTGTTTCTGTCTGGAATTTGAAATTGTGGGCCCTTTCCCAGGATGGACGGCGCAGCACGGCTAGCCGCCGTACGCCGGGCGGCCGACGCCGGCGAAGGAATCGTCCATAGATGGGTTGTGTGGAGCTTTTGGCTGATGTTGTGGAAGACCTTGGTGACCGGGATGTCGTTGTGGTTGGTAGTAGGTGTGATGGGGCAATCTATCCGGCCGACTCTGACGGATCGTCGATGTGGTGGGTGTTTGAGAATGGGGGGGGGGGGGGGGGGGGGGGGTTGTTCTTGGGTGGGGTTTTGTTCGGGGTTGGGGGCCGTGTTTGTCTGATAGTGTTGGCAAACGATACTTGCTTCCCTTGACGGATTTTTTTGCTGGGGGCCGTCGACCAGGATCTTTCTTCTTCTAGATGCCAGGTCCTCAGATCTCTTATTCAGTTTGGGCCTCCGTCATACCAAGGGAAGAAGTAGACGTTGAAGTGTGGTGTGGTAACCCTAGTGAGGGAGCGTACCAACTTTCCTACATGGCGCGATGCCACCGCAAATTGAAAGTGGCGGTCCCGGGCCATGGTGACATGGAAGCCCCCCGGGGTGCCGCCTAGGGCGGCGTGGAGGGCCCAACCAACGGACTCCTCCGTAAGCCGGAAGGTGAAATGCCGGAAGACGGCTAGGAGGAAGAAAGCACCTTCTATGGAAGAGAAGGGATGGTGGACCGAGGAGGAGAGCAGGTGGAACACCTTTTGTTGAAAGTTTTTCCCCGTTGCGAAGTTCCAGTTGCTGATGTCGAGCACCGGGCGGTCGCCGTCTCCGTCCATGGCGCCGCGGAGGCGCCGGGTCGTCTGGAGCGGGAGAAGGTCAGGCGAGGAGCCATGCCGTCGGCAAAGCGGGGGAGGGCTCGGCGACGGGGAGGCCGTTGGTAGGCGAGTGGGAGGTGGGGAGCGGGAGCGGGAGCGCCATAAATCCGCTTTTTGTTGTCACATAGATGTTGATAAGGTAAAACCTGAGACACTGGAATATTGTGCATACCTTGAGCCGCAAGGTATTGCACTACGTGAGGTTGGACACCTAGTTAACTTGCATAACTTGAGTTTACGTATCCATAGATGTGGTTGCAGTTGCAATATCAAAGAGCTGAAGAGTATTAACAAAATTAGGGAGCTCACGATAAAAGGATTAGGTAACATATCATGCATTGGTACCACCGCCACTACATCCAAGACTCATCCAAAAAAAATGGCGCTCCCGCTCCCCACCCCCCACCCCTCGCCCACCAACGGCCTCCCCGTCGCCGAGTACTCTCCCGCTTTGCTGACGGCATGGCTCCTCGTCTGACCCTCTCCCGCTAGAGATGACCCGGCGCCTCCGCGGCGCCATGGACGGAGACGGCGACCGCCCGGTGGTCGACACCAGCAACTGGAGCCTCGCAAAGGGGAAAATATTCCAACAAAAGACGACCCGGCGCCTCCGCGGTGCCATGGACAGAGATGGCGACCGCCCAGTGGTCGACACCAGCAACTGGAGCTTTGCAAAGGGGAAAATATTCCAACAAAAGGTGCTCCACATGCTCTCCTCTTCGGTCCACCATCCCTCCTCTTCCATAGAAGGTGCTTTCTTCCTCCTAGCCATCTTCCGGCGCTTCACCTTCCGGCTTACGGAGGCGTCCGTTGGTTGGTCCCTCCACGTCGCCCTTGGCGGCACCTCGGGGGGCTTCCATGTCACCATGGCCCGGGACCGCCACTTTTGTTTTGCGGTGGCATCGCGCCATGTAGGAAAGTTGGTACGCTCCCTTACTAGGGTTACCACACCGCACTTCAACGTTTACTTCTTCCCTTGGTACGACGGTGGCCCAAACTGGATAAGAGACCTGCGGACCTAGCATCTTGAAGAAGAAAGATCCTGGTCGACTGTCCCCAGCAAAAAAAAAACCGCAAAGGGAAGCAAGTATCGTTTGCCAACCCTATCAAACAAACACGGCCCCCATCCCCGAACAAAGCCCCGCCCAAGATTAACCCCCCCATTCTCAAACACCCGCTGCACCGACAATCCGTCACAGTCAGCCGGATAGATTGTCCGATCAGGCCTAAGGCCAACTATAACGACATCCCGATCACCAAGGTCCTCCACAACATCACCTGAAAGCTCTACTCAGCCCCACTAGGGAGGACTTCCTCGCCGGCGTCGACCGCCCGACGTACGGCGACTAGCCGCGCTGCCTCGTCCATCCTGAGAAAGGGCCCACAAGTTCAAATTTCAGACAGACAAAGAGCCCACCAACCAGCCACCTGGACTCGAACCGAAAACACACATGGAAAGGGCCCACCTGTCTGTCATATTACTCGTACTGGCTCGAAACAGGACCCACATCCAAAAAGAGGCCGCCACTGCTATCGCCCACAAAAGATCAGCCCAAACCGCCTGCCTTCCCTGCAAACGCACCACCCTGCATTTACTTCCAAAGTGGACTTTCGACATCCGGGCCACATTCAAACTACGCCGCTGAATGAAATAAATCCAGTACTCGAGTGCCTGCCCACTAGCAATGACGGGACATGCTACAGCTACAAGAAAAAACATACAAAACCCCACCGCACCAAAGACACCTACAGCCTACGCAAACTAGTCCCTCACTGCTGCTGCAAGCGCTGCTTCAGTCAAAACCATCACACCCATAATTGTCGCACAACAGCTCGATGCCTATGCTGCCTACAAACTGGACACAGAGCCGACGGGTGCTCTTCCACCATCAGACATTTCCTTGTTTGGGTACCCAAAATCGCACAAGGAACGAGGAGAACCACTGCAAAATCCTGGGTATACCGCCGCGTGGAATCCCATAAGACTACCTGTCCCGCACGAATGGAAGGAACGATGCCTCTGTAGCTTCACCAGGACGGCCTTTCTGATCCACCACACGTGTACACAGGAGACCCAACCCAACAAACACAAACCCCCCATCAGCCACCACTGTATATAGCCTACACCAGGAACATCCCGCCTTCACTCACCACTCCCCAACAGAACACACTACAACTCACCACCTCTCAAACACCCTTGCACCCCATGGCCAACTTTCCAGTAGACTCCGAAAGGTTCCTCCCCCATGGCCACCACTTCATCAACAAAGGCGGCGAGGAGAGAATCCCACGCACCAACGTACACTTCAGTACCACCGCGGTCCGAAACCATGAGGGTTTCGTCATTGCAGAAGACCGAGAAGGCCTCATCCCCCATGACCAGTACAACTGGTTTCGAGTCTGCATTGCCCAAACCCTCGAAGAAGACTTCGGCCTGAGGGTAATCTCATCCTGCATCACCCCTCTGGGGATTGGCCTATACAGGCTTGAATCCGGCTACCACCGAGACATAGTGCTCCGTGACGAGCCTTTCTTCGTGGAGAACCACCTCATCGCCTTCTCCCGCCACGACCACGACATTAACAGGCGCCAAGCTAACTACTCACACAATGGCTGGATCATGATACTAGGGTCCCCCCTAGATTATCAAGACGTTCAGCACATCGACGCTGTGGTGGCCACCTTTGGCTATCTCGTCTCCTGGCACAACGTGCCTGATCAGCACGGCTACGTGCTTTGCCGGTGCCTCTACAATGGCGCCAACAACGTTCCCCGCAGCATCGTCATCTGACAATGTGATGCGAACGGCCAAGGTTTCTCTTGGTACTGCCCGGTAGTCGTCCTCAATGGGGCTTTCATACTCCCCAACATCCCTCCGGGCGAAGATGATATAACTCCGGGGGGAAACCCCCATCCCTTCCCCCAGCCGCCGCCAAACAACGACAACGCCAACGGTTTCAACCTTCCCATCCTCCCCCCTCCCCCGAACCCTGACCCGGTTTGGGACGCGGCGGCGGCGGAGATGCAGGGCAACCAGGAGAACCACGTTGCCTGGGGAGCCTGGTCAGTCCCGCCGCAGGACCATCTTGACCTAAATGTTGTCTCCAACCCTGACGGAGATGCAAGCTCCGCCTCCTCCAACGCCAACATCATCCAGCAGCACGCCCACTACCACAACACCGATGACCAACCGCTACAATTCGTGGAAGGAGATCCCTCAATACAACCGGACTGGCTGAGACCCCTTGACTCGGCCTCTTTTCGTCGACTACTAGCTGCAGCCTTCCCTGCAACACAAAACCCCTGGTGGGTGTCCCACATCCAGGGACCTACACGAGGCCTGCCTGCCCAGGACCAAGCGGAATCCTCCGCCATGGGTGCGCGCCGAGGCCTAACGCCCACAGCAAGGTTCAGAACGAAGGCTCCAACCCAAGCCCCACCGGTGACTGCCTCCCCGAGGCGCCCAACAAACTGCTTTGGGAGAGTCTATCGGCGCCGCACTCACTCCGAACCAAGCGCCCCCGCCGTCGAGGAGCCCGTACTCAGCAACCCTCAGCAGCAGATCACCCAGCCCACACAGGTACCTGCCGCCATCAACTCCTCACTCCACAATATAGTCTGCATTCCCTCCAAAAAAACAGTGCGCGGACAGACACCGGTCTCGCAGGACCAAGTTAGACGCAGCCCACGCATCTCCGCAGCGCAGGAAGGAAGACGTATGCCAACCAGACTCACCAGGGAGGTGATCGGCGCATCGCATTCTGCCCCAGCATCCACGCCAACTACAAATCGCAGTGGTAAAACAAAGCGCAAACTGTTCCAAGGCCCAATTAAATTCCCAACCGATCATGACATTGCAACTGCTACAGAACCCATCCCTCACATTCCTCTTTCGGAACTGCAGGCACAAGCGCTCCGCTACGGCGTCCACGCGACGATGGTGATCGCCGCCTTTAGGACGCCAGAGGGACCAGCGGGCGAGACGTCGACATTTGATCAATGAGTCCCCGCAGCTTTTGCTTCCTGTGGCATACGACAGCGGATGCCACCTTCAAAAAATCCCTTAGACCACCTAACTCATGTAGTAGAAAGAACAACCCTCCGGCCAAGAGTCGTAAACACTGCAGTGCGGCTGCCTTTTGTACTATCGTTATTACTATGCATTTCTACCCTTTCTACTTTGCGCCTGGACATGGTTTTTCTCCTCCTCAGATTACGTCTGAGGCAACGTCTAAGCCACTCAAGACACCCCAATGCATAATACAACACCACAGACATGGTTGTTCCTAAACTGGAACATTCGGGGTCTTAACGACCCAAACAAACAACAAGTAGTTAGAGCCAAAATAGAGGAAACAAACCGCATCATCTACTGCCTCCAAGAGACAAAATTAGACTCAATACCCCGCTCACTAATCAAACAAATAGCACCTAAGCGCTTTGACCAATACACCTTCACGCCCTCACAAGGAGCCTCGGGTGGAATCCTAGTGGGATGGAACGGCAACCTACTACAAGGGACTGTTGAACAAACACGGCCATTTGCAATCACCATCAATTTCACATCAAACACAAATGGCAAACAATGGACGTTCTCTACAGTATACGGCTCGTGCACAGGCCAACCAAGACTAGACTTCATGGATTGGTTTACCTCACTAAATATCACCGATGATCATGACTAGCTCATTATCGGGGATTTCAATCATTACCGGTCAGTGGATAACAGAAATAGACCAGGGGGAAACCACACGGACATGCAAACATTCAACGCAGCCATAAACTAGCTAGGGCTTGTAGAAACCCCCCTAAAAGACAGGAAATACACCTGGAGCAATATGCAGGCCTCCCCACTGCTACAACAACTGGACTGGTGCTTCACCTCGCCTCATTGGACACTATCTTTCCCTGCCACACTACTGATACCACTAGCCAAAACAACATCAGACCACATCCCCTGCATGGTGCAACTGAGTACTGCTATCTCGAAGTCCCAACAATTCAGAATTGAGAACTACTGGTTCGACATGCCAGGGTTCAGAGACCTAGTAACCAATATATGGAATGGGGCACCAACACAAGGGCTAGATGCTGCGAGATCCCTCTCAACAAAATTCAAAATACTCAGAGCTGCAATCAGAAGATGGAGCAAAACGGTGGGTTCACTCCCCAAGAAACTGAAGATATCAAACGACTCCATCCTCATCATAGACCATCTGGAAGAAAAGAGGCCCCTTAGCCACCTAGAAGACACTTTCAGAACCCTCATCAAGCAACACACCGAAACCCTACTGCAACACCGACAAGAATATTGGAAGCAGAGATACAACTGGGGGATGAACCAACTAAATTTTTCATCTCAGCAGCTACTACCAGATATAGAAGAAACTTGATCACAAGCATCACAGATGCATCGGGAAGGACAGTAACGGATCACGTAGCCAAGGCCGCGATACTATGGAATGATTTCAAAACCAGAATAGGATGCACAAATGCTACAGCGCTTTGGGAAGGTCTGCAAAACATAATCACACCCCACCCAAACCTCCAATCCCTCATAGAGCCAATATCGACTGAGGAGATCGACAAAATAGTTAAACTTATGCCACCAGACAAAGCCCCGGGCCCAGATGGGTTCAACAACAGATTCTATAAAAAATTCCGGGACATCATCAAAAACGATGTATACAACCTCTGCAACGCATTCTTCAACAATGGATGTAGCCTACAACCAATCAACAGCTCCATTATCACACTCATCCCAAAGAAACCGACCCCGGAAACCTCGGCCGACTACAGACCAATTTCCCTACTTAACTCAAGCATCAAAATCATAAGCAAACTCATGGGAGAAAGAATACAGACCATCCTCAAAGATACCCTACACGCCAATCAATACGGCTTCATCAGAACGAGAACAATCCAATACTGCATTGCATGGAATTATGAGTTTATACATCAATGCAAGAGATCAAGGAGACCTATAGTGATGCTGAA
This sequence comes from Tuctoria greenei, assembly GCA_036927565.1. NCBI lineage: Eukaryota > Viridiplantae > Streptophyta > Magnoliopsida > Poales > Poaceae > Tuctoria > Tuctoria greenei. Next base: position 199,548,303 of record JAYESD010000005.1, on the reverse strand, counting down.
ACTAGACTTCGAAAAAGCCTTTGACATAATGGAACATGATGCCATCCTCAGGGCGTTAACCAACAAAGGGTTCCCACAGCAATGGGTCAACTGGACAAGCAACATACTATCCACAAACACCTCAGCGATCTTACTCAATGGAGTACCAGGTAAATTCTTCCACTGCAGAAGGGGGGTCAGACAAGGCTGCCCACTCTCGCCGGCTCTCTTCGCAATCGCAGCAGACCTACTACAACACCTCACAAACCACGCCAAGCAAAGAGGCTTACTGATACCCCCACTACCGCATCTTTCCAATCACGACTTCCCGATAGTCCAGTATGCCGATGACACAATCATCACAATACAAGCATCCCAGCAACAGATATTCTTCCTAAAAACCTTACTCTCAGCATTCACTGCCGCAACAGGCCTCAAGATTAATCTAGGGAAAACATTCCTAATCCCAATCAACCTTACTTCAGATCAAGCAACCACCATGTCAGCCACCTTTGGGTGCCAGCTAGGCACACTACCCTTCACCTATCTTGGCATACCCCTAGGAAACACCAAACCAAAAAGCACGGACTTCCTACCACTGACCAATAAAATTGAGCGCACACTCAACACCACATCCGCTTACCTGTCCATGGCCGGAAGGTGCAAAATTGTAGACACCCTACTATCATCAATGCCAATATACACAATGTGCACCATCAAACTACATATCAAAACACTCCAACAAATAGACAAGTACAGAAAAACCTGCCTATGGAGAGGTTCGGACATCATGGCCAAGGGGAAACCCTTGGTGAAATGGGAAGACACCACAACACCAAAGAAAAAAGGAGGAATTGGGCTCAAAAACCTACAACTCATGAACCTGGCCTTCATACAGAAATTCCTCTACAAACTATACAACAAAAAAGACACGCCTTGGGTGCACCTCATCCTCGACTCATATTGCGCAGATGGCACCCCACCCCATCAACTAACAAATAGGGGTTCTTTCTAGTTCAAGGACATCATGAGCCAGTGGGAAAGTTTCAAACAACAAACCAAGGTAAACATCGGAAAGGGTGACACGGTATCCATGTGGCACGACAAGTGGCATACAACGGTACTATTTTCGACCTTCCCCAACCTGTATACACATGCAAGACACCAAAATGCGTCCATAGCCCAATATATCACAACAACAGACATACACACCAACTTCCACACCCCAATATCGACACAGGCCCTACAGGAACTAAACCTACTCACCAACATCATCCAAGGCTTACAAGACACCAATGACACATGGTCATACAAGAATAACAACAAAGGCTTCTCATCCAGCCACATCTACAACAACAACTTCAGATTTAACACAACACCACCGCCGCCATTGAACTGGATCTGGAAGACGAAGCTAACAAAGAAGCTGAAAATATTCTGCTGGCTCATGTTTTTGGACCACCTGAACTCCAGAAATCTACTCAAAAGAAAGAACTTCGACATCGAAAATGACGACTACTCCTGTGTTCTATGCACATCGGCACCAGAGGAACTGACATATCACCTATTCTTTCAATGTGAATTCAGCACCGCATGCTGGGCAGCCATACAAATCAACTGGAACCACAACGTACCGTTCTTCACAATGATTCAAGAAGCAAAAAGAAACTGGACCGGTCCACCGTTTATGGAAATATTCATCACGGCAAGCTGGGAAATTTGGAAGCAACGAAACGAGCTCATCTTCAGAAGCAACGCACCATCACTCTCATCCTGGAAGCATAACTTCTATACAACTATGTCACTTCAATGTAATAGATTTCCAACCTCCATCCAAACTTGTACTCAGCTGTGGCTATCAGCCATAAACTTCATCATTCCCACCTCGGGAATATGATTTAGTTTATGTTGATACCCTCACCTGCATGTCTTGCAACCTTCGGATTGCAACCTATATATATTAATATAACACAGTCGGGACTTCCCCTACTGTTTGCCTTCAAAAAAAAAAAACATATCATGCATTGAGGATGCAAATGAAGCCCAAATGCAGAGTAAAAGGCAAGTTCAGTCACTAAAGTTGGACTTCGCAGTTGTAGATGCCCACTGCCAACACTCTCTGAAATCAGGACCTGTTACATTGTCACACGACCAACTTCTTGGCAGCTTGCAACCATATCACAGCCTAACTGAACTGCACATAGAGAATTATGAGTCTCATAAATATCCTGGCTGGTTGGGCAATGATTCCTTCTCAAATTGACCATAATAAGGTTATTTAAATGTGGATCCAAACACCTCCCACCACTGGGTGGATTACCTTCCCTGAAGGATCTAACTATCATAGATGTACACAATGTGGAGCACATTGGATGGGAATTTATTAGCTGCCATCCTGCTAAAGGCTTCTCATCATTGACATACATGTCATTTGATCACATGAAAAACTTGTTAGAGTGGTCTGGAGTCAATGATGGTGATTTTGTCCGCCTGGAGACTCTTTCAATCTCTAATTGCTATAAACTCAAGTCTCTTCCAATGGCGCCCTTTCTGTCTTTGGTGAGTTTTGTTCCATTTCAGTGTCATGGCTTCTCTATGATTCCTGCATGGTCTACTCTTCGCAAGCTAAATATTGTTAAATGTGATGGTCTAAGTGACGTTCCTTCACTTCCATCACTTTTGGAATTGTACCTCAAATGGTGTCCAATGCTGAGGGCTGTAGGTTCGCAACCCTTGCTCACTTCCATGATACTCAACCAGATAAACCTGAGTTCAGTTGCTTTTGATTCCCTTCCCTCGCTGACCTACTTGGAAATATCAGATTTTATACCAGGCCATGGAAAATATGGGGAAAAACTGTCAATCTAAAATATGATTTGTGTTGCCCGTATTATGACCTCCCATCGTTGAAGAGCCTAAAAATTCAGAGGCATCCAGTTACGTGCTTACATCTTATACAGCAAGGTCTGCCCTCACTTACAAGGCTCTGCTTATGTGAGTGCCCTTATCTCCAGTATTGTGATGGGCTTGATGGCCTCACTTCTCTCCAGCATCTAGAGGTTCGTGGGTGTCCAGAACTCACTTCAGATAGTCTCCATCTACCGCAACTGAAAACTCGTATAATAGAAGATTATTGAAAAGGTATACAATCTGCAATGTTCAGTTCTATCTAGTTCCTAATTTACTTAGCGGTGTTGTTTACATTTTCCTTTTGCACTTTGAACATGCTCCTGTTTTTTTTTAAGTCAAACTATCAAATGCTATCACAGGCAAGTATTTATATGTTGCTATTGTGTTATGATCCCCTACTGAGTAGTGCTTAAACCGCATGCACCGATGCACGCACTGCTTTGATTGAATGGAGGTACTTATATTGTTTAGTTCGGACATTGGACCATGTAGCAATTCAGTTGTTGACCAACTATTTCATAGTTGTTTTTTTAATATCCTTCTAACCATTGAACAATTATCGAAACAAAGAACGCTCAATGGAACTTTTTGTGACAAGGACCTCCAATTTTCAATCATTTGGGCAGTTTGCCGTTAATGCAGACGGCATAGCTAAATGGCAGTGAATTTTTTATTTGCATAACATTCCTCTGAGGCAATGTTTGCTTGTATTTCAGGTTATCATGAATGAATCCTCATCAATATGGTGCCAACTCGTCTAAGTAACCATCATAATAAGGTGCTGACCTTCAAATTGCTGAAACTGAAGCTTTGCATTAGTTCATGGCAAATACTTTATACATGGTATGACCTCGGCTCGAACTCAATTTCTCATGATATTGACATTTCAGCTGTGGGATTAAATTTCTCTCTGAAAAATAAATTTCTAGAACATATCCTGCCCTGTGTCCGTTCTAAAGCTCCCTTTCAGTGGTCTAATTTCATGGCAAATACTTCATACATGGTATACCCCCGTCAATGTTTCTGTGGATATTTCTTATTGCTCACGTGATTGTAATTCGTGTTGCACACGAACTTGCTCGCCTCTGCCCTAGTTTGGGACCCGGACGACTCTAGCATATGGCCTGATCCCCTCCCGGATTCTGTAATAGACCTTGTGATTCGGGATCTTGCCGGACCTCATATGAATGAAAAAAAAAATGAGCGAGCTTCGAGATTCAAAAGAAATGTTTCAGGGCAACCAGAATTATGGAGGGCTGCAACTACAGCCACCGAGCAAATTTCGGAGTTAACTGGTTTATGAACTGAGAGCTTTTGACCGACCCAGCAGGTCTCAAATTGGTTTTACTGGACACAATCTATTCCCTCCGTCCTGTTATTTAGTTTTATATTATAAGACGACAAGTATTTAGTGACGGATGGAGTATATATTTGTAGAAGGAAACTAAGAGAACATTCAAAAGTGTCCTGCTCACCTGGAACTAGTTTACTTTGCAGGTGTGTAACTTGCAACATTGCAAAAATCGTATTTCTATGTTCGTCTTCTAACTACCCCTTTTCCTTTAATGACGCATGCCCAAAAGTTCGGTGCTAAGACTGTCTCCAACAGATGGTCTATTAGAGAGCCTAAACCTTATTTAGGTATGAAAACGCCTTCCAACAGATGGCCCATCCACAAAGCCCATTGGAGGGGTGCTCCCATACGTATCCCAAACATAGGGACTGGACGTAGCAAGCCGAAACCAACTACCAGGACTCGACAGTGGAAAAAAAAAACGCATCTTCCTCGACGGCGGGGCGGCGGACTGGGATCCTTCGCCGGACCGAAGACCGGAGTACGAGTCGCCGACGGAGCTCTTCAGGTAGGCGTCACATCTATTCTCTTGCAAAGGCGTCGAGTTTCTTCTTTCTTTGGCCTTGCTTGGGCGCTACATCCCGCGGCAGCTGGACTCCACGGTGATGTTACAACTCGGGCCGCCGCCGCAGCTGCCGGGACTCGCAGGCCGCAGCTGCTCCCGAACTCGCAGGCGGCAGTATCGTCGAAAAGGCAAGACAGTCCTCTTACACACGCAGCAGTTGTTCACCCGATCTAGATCTTCGATGTGTAGCGAGGGACATTGATGCCACGGAGTCCTGGCCGGTGGCCTGCTGCGTTCATTCATTTTCTATCAGTATTCAGTACAGTATATCTGACCCTAGCATTCTTTTGAAAGAAACTTGTCTCTGTGAATCTACTGTTCTGGTGCACACATTCAATTCAGCCTCGTTATGGATGTTTAGTGAATAAAACTGATTTTTGTTTGTTCTTTGTGCCAGCTGAATTGCAACAGCACTAAAAAAGAATGTATTGCTGATTCACAGGCTGAATTGTAGATTCACTCTTGGCGCACTTGAATGTATTGAATGTGTTGATACTAAATATTCATGTTTATTTTACTATGTAAAAGAACAGTGATCAAATATGTTTATTTGCTATGTAAAAGAACATTGATCAAATATTACTTATATCTGCTGAAATTGAATCTGATGTTCATTTGCAATTGGTCTGATTAGTATCGTCTTTTATGACTTTTTTGTATAGGACATATAACATGGATCCTGTAGACAATTTTTATGGGCAGCAATCCGAGATGAATGAATGGAGCTCTCAGTACTCAGCTTCTATTGAAGAAATAGATCGAATGACAGCATCTCAGGTATATTTTAATACTAATTTTCTGTGCATGTAATTTTCCTTTTTTATTTGTTCATAATTGTATTAACTTGTTCTTTGTGCAGTGGATGAATAGGAGTGAACCTACCATAGTTTGTACTGAATATTATTTATGTTAGATTTGCACTGCCTTATTTATGTTATCTTTAATCTTGTTTGTACTGAATATTATTTAATCTTTTATGTACTGGATATTGTTAGGTCAACTTTTTATCATTTATGTACTAGAGAAGTTCGGTTTACTGCCCTTCAAAAGTTTGGTTTACAAATGATAAGCAAGTAAAAGACTATATTCACTGCTGATCCAGGTTATTAGGATGTGTTGTAATTTTGTGTTTTCAGTGGAGAATTTCCTAGTGCGAGTGCAGTTGCCAGGTCATAATCCCAGACCTGAACACTACAAGCCGTAATCCCAATTTTGACTGAACTGATCTTAGATTTACATGTTGTATAGTAGCTGTAATTCCAATTTGAACTAACTGTCTTCTCGGGACGCCAGCAAAAAAATGCAGCAGGGTACAAAATAAAATAACCAGTTAACAGCAACTGAGATGAATGATCGAACTGAGATAGTTCTTCGGTCAGCACCAAGAACTGTACCAAATAAATATAACCCACATATAATCATTTACCATATAAACTTGCAGTACTTAAAGTGGCACAATATTCTTGTAAATTAAAATACTAGTATAAAATATGAGTACATCAATCTGATACAAAAAGTACGGAATACAAAAAAAAAAGCTAAAAACTGTCTAACACTTGGAAGCAAAAGGTCCGGCTGCAGCTCCATATAGTGCCCATATATGCTCAACAAGATCATTTTTTAACAAGTGTGCGGTTGTTTTGTCTTGAATCACAGAGTATGCCTCAACGAACTCATCAATTCCAGGAACATGTCGAAGTGGCGTGATTTCAGGATTCTCATTTCCTGGCCACTCTGACGGGTGCACGTTAGGGAGCTGGAGAGCCCGTTCATCCTCTACTACCATATTGTGAAGGATGACACACGCACGCACAATAGAGTTTAGATCTCTTTGATTCCAAAGACGAGCTGGTCCGTGCAAGATTTTCCACTTTGACTGAAGCACCCCAAAAGCTCTTTCAACATCTTTTCTGCAAGCTTCTTGTTGTGTTGCATATACTTTCTGCTTGTTGCTAACTGGTGCACTAATGCTCTTAACCAAAGTTGCCCAATCAGGATAAATCCCATCAGATAGGTAGTATCCAAGGTTGTATGGATTCCCATTAACAATAAATTCAATTGAGGGTGTGTTACCATTAGCCAAATCATCAAAAACAGGAGACCTTTGCAACACATTTATGTCATTATGAGATCCGGGAAGGCCAAAAAAAGCATGCCAAATCCGTAGATCTTGAGTTGCGACTACCTCCAATATGAGAGTTGGCTTGCCCTTGTGACCTTTGTACATCCCAGCCCAACCTGTCGGACAGTTTGCCCATTCCCAATGCATGCAGTCAATGCTACCAATCATTCCAGGAAAACCACGAGCCTCATTGACAGATAGAATATGTTGTAATTCAGATTCTCTAGGTGGTCTAAGGAATTCGTCTCCAAATTCTGAGATGATTGTGGTAACAAACTCTTGCATAGTTTTCAGCACCGTACTTTCTCCCATACGCTGTCCATCATCTAGAAAATCTGCTGCTCCACCATATGCCAACATCTTCATTGCCACTGTACACTTTTGTAGTGGTGAGAAACCCATCACACCTGCAGCATTCCTTCTCTGTTTAAAGAAATTGTTTGCGGATGACACCCGATCAACGATTTTTAAAAACAGTGATCGTTGCATGCGAAACCTGTGTAATAGTTGCAAAAGTTCTTTATTCATTTAATATTTTTCTATAAATGATGGTACAACAATATTGTGATAGAACGCACCTTCGCCGAAAATGCTCCTCATTGTACAGCGGCCTAGTAACAAAGTAATCATTTCTCAAACGAATATCAGCAGCCATACGTTCACGGTCAATTGTCTTATGGCCAGGAACAGATCCACCCCAACGACGTTTTTTCGGTAACATTGCAACCGCAACTGCACATGCTTCAATTTCTTCATTCTTTTGTGATGCCGCTGCTGTACTTCCACACCAATTTGTCACATAATATCTAAATGCCATGGTTGTAAAAATCTGCATGTATACATACACGATAAAAAAATTAAAGATTGAAAATATACTATCTGATTACCTCCAACACTGCAATTATTAAATAAGAACATCTAAAATTTAAAATCACATAGCAGACTAAACCGGTAGAAAAAAGATATATTTAATTCATTCAGCAAAGCATCAAACCAGTTTCTTGCATTCATTCATGAACAATAGTATATATGCATCAAACCACGGCAACCATCATTACCTGCAGCTAAAAAAAACAAGCGACGATGGCTTCAAAGAAAAGAAATAGAGCTACGGCTTCAGAAGCTGTGCCACCACGGCCTTCCCGCGGATCAACGCGGCACGTCAGCGCAGAGGCACGACCAGCGATTGCGCTGCGGCGCTCCACGCGCCTGTGTTGCCGTGCCCGCTGCACCACGCGGCCACGCGGTAGCCGGCGCCTCCACGCGCCCGTGCGGCAGTGTCCGCAGCCCCACGCGATCGCCGCTCGCCCTAGCGCGCACAAAGGCCGACACGACGGGCTCTGCTTTCCCGCCGAAGCTGGGAACGTGGCTCTCAAGATTTCCCGCTATATTCTGTTGATATACCCTATTCTGTTTTTACTGTTGGAGATCTTCTAAAATAGGCTATATAAATATTCTTCCCAGTAGCCCAAATGACCCCCCTATTTAGGCTACATTGTTGGAGATAGCCTAAGACTGGAGACACGACAGCCCATTGTTACAAACGTTGGGCTCGTATTCGGCCCACGTTCTGCGGCTTTACAGATTCATGGGCCCATCGGGTTAACCTTACATATTTAGGTCCACTTCCTTACGGGCCTGCATGGGCTGACGCCTTTAATTTGGTGGAGGTGGCTGGGGATAACTTTTGACTATTTTGCCAATTTCGCACAGAAACAACAAGTAAGTTCGTGGCGATCATCACCGTGGAGCTTTCACATAACCTCTCATCAGCACTGGACTGATCCATACACATCAGCGCCCCCTCAAAAGCAAACCACGATGAAATTATAAACTCCCTGTTCACCATTGATTGATTCCAGTCGAAATTCGTGCCTGCAAAGCTGGCTGGCCAAAGAAAACGCTGACACGAAGAACAAAGCCATTCCATTCTGTTCATGTCCATGCTGCTACAGTTGTGGGTTCACCTCCGAAAAATGATAGTCCGGACAACTCACGGAGCCGAAGCCCAACTCTGTTTCCAGGCTAGCTACGTACGTCAGCAATCGTGCCTGAGCAGTAGCAAGCTGCGTACACTTGCCGGTACCTTGTCGGGCGGACGGCTCGTGTGTGCAATCACCAGTTGGATCGATGACGATTCTTTATGCGATCAAGTAATTGTATCATCATTATCGAAACAACACACAAAATGGATTACAGGTTTACTCTCACTTAAAACATAAGAGATCAAAGAGTTAAAATTTCATCCTAGAATATTGTGATTTTAGAGATAAAATAAAATTCTACAGTTAATCTGGTTGGTGAAGATAGGTGGGTGGTAGAGATAAAAATGAGGAACACATGGTAATCTTTAAGCCCCACTACGGTGTTTTGTCTTGTGATGTCAGGGTGGCAGGTTCATTGATATTTTGAGACCAAGAGAGGAAGTACTAGTTGGTTGCTGCAAGAAGCTTTTATCGTTTTCCCGAAACGTATTGATGCAGGTAAGAAGATAAGAGCTCTAGCTGGCCTGCCTGAAGATGACAACCGCATAAATAGTGTACTACTACTACTACGATTGTGTAAGCAAACGAGCCCCGCATGCAGCATCCAGATGAGGATGTTCATACAGGGACTGATACTACGAATCCTGCAAGCGTGTCTGGGTTCCGATGTACTACTACTACTACAGTAGCAGAGCAATAAATTCCCCTCTTTATTTGCAGCTTGCATGCCTATCAAGATCAAGAGATCAATGCCTGCCACTGGTGCGCACAGGTTTCTGAAACTGAAAGCGGCATATCGGTCCCAGCGGCTCAGAAGAAGAGATGGTATGGGCACCCCGAGACGCGGTTGCAATGACGACGATTCAGACCGACGACCCCCACCATTTTCGATTCTCTCGGCTTCTACCGCTGTGACGGAGCAGTAATCGGATAGCTAGAGGACAAGCTAGGAGGTATCGGGGTGCAGAATAGCTGCTGAAACAAGCTACCAGCTCGTCGTCATCCGCATTCCTGTACTGCCGCCATCATGAGGGAACAGTAAACGCGAGCTTGAACCGATCGACCAGCACGCCAACGCCATGGAGACGCAATTGAAGGATCTTCTTGTCTCTCTGCTGCAACGACGGCTAAGATTGTGGCCAGGACGTGGATGTCGCCAAGCCACACTTGTACTATACCATCAGGTGTCGTATGAGCGAGCATCACGTCTCGTCTTCAGTTCAGCTCGCTCGCTGCTGTTTGCTGTGTGCATATACCATGCGCGCAGCCAGCAGTTTTGCCGTTCCTGTGTGTGTGTGGTGCGATGTCAAGCGGACCGTGGATGTGAGCTCCCCGCTAGCTGCACATGTTGGAGTTGATGAGTGCTCTGAATCATTTCTGTGAATCATTTCTGAATACTAGTAGTACGTACTACTATCGTGTGCGAGTGTTGCCCCTACATTCCTCGCTCCGCCCTGCAAATTGCAATCCTGCAAGTTGCCGTGTACTAGATCCAATCAACTGTTTGAAAACCGCCTGGTGGTGGTGGTGGGATGACGGATGAGCAGCAGGCAGCACGCTGCGCACCAGCTGCGTGTATGTTGGGACCACGCAAGACTCCAGAGTATTGGTGCCCATCTCGTACAGTAGTATATATGAGCTGGGACCCTATCACATCTCAAGTCTGAACAGTAACTATTTTTCTCGTGATTGCACATTCAATCAGGCGTCATGGACCTTGTATCTGTTGCATGAGGATGAGATCCATGTTCGTTCAGTTATGGTTGCTTGTCGCGGCAACCTAATCCTGACTTAAAATGACTGGTACTAGTGGTGGGCTCAGTCTAGCTAGTAGTACTGGCCATGTACAGGGCCAAACTATCTCTGACTGGTAGTAGCGGTCCTGCACAGGAGCAAATTATCACTAGATTGATTCTTCCAAGTGTGACTGTTCATCGCATTACCAGTGATACTCGGTATTATGCATTCTTGCCAATGATGTAGGCAATTCATGGTTATCCATGAGACCTAATCCCATCACATTTCGTTTCATTTGAGCAGTAACAAGAAGTGAAGCATTCTGAATGGCACGTATCTACACATCAAGCATTCAAGTAGGGTATCAAGACCCCAAGAAAACAGGTCAGTATCAAGTATCTAATTCAAGGTCAATTAATAACACAGAAGAACTGTTCTCATTTTCTAGAAAACTTGATACCGTCCGCACTGGTTTAATTCTCAAAATTGCTGAATAGTGTAAATTTAGAATAAATGCTATAAAAGTAAGAGTAAATAGTGTATAGAGTAACAAGTGCGGATAGAACGAGGCCTTGATATATACAGTCGCATGTCAATAAGTTTGCGGTCACACGTTACCCTTGGTCAATGATACCTGCTACAGATTATGTACTTCTTTCATCTTAATTTTTTATTCATTTTGTAGTTAAAATAAATTATAAATCGTTAACTTTTTTAAGACGGTGAGAGTGCTAATCTCGAAGTAAGACTTAAAGCTATTTTGCATGTTTTATTTCAGGAAACAAGAAGAAAAAAGTACAGAAAAAACAATCAAGTACTATTCCTTGTTTTTGAAAGCAATGCGTGCTTAGCCATTTTCAGAAACGTTTCAGATTAAAACTTTTCTGGTAACGCGTTTCGATGATATTTTCTCATATACAGTACATATAGGACAAGAAACCACGTCAGAGTTTCCCCAGGCACAGTTAGTCATTCAGCTGTCACATTAGCCGCCAGCAGATATTGAGGATCCAGAGCACCGATGAGTCAGTCTACTCACACATCATTCTAAATTGACAGCACCATGACTTTCTTTAAAGAAACGTATCCGGACAGATCATCGATTTTTATTGCAACACTGATGGTGTCAAATCATCGTTAAGACAAACAAATTTACTGTTGGATAAGGAAACCAGCACGTCTGATCTCAGCCTGTCGCAGTTCTGTCCAAGTCGGTAATCAAACGTTACGCATAGATTCAAATGCTATTTCTTTCACTTAAGTATTTTCAGGCTTAACTACTCGTAAGAATTCAGCTGATTAATTCGTAGAGAAAGGAAATCCAATTACATTGAATCCGCCCTGTACATCAGGCAGGCATCTACGACCCCGATTATCGAGGGCAGAAAGGCAGCACCGATAGGCCGCTATCAGAGCCCATGAGCACCCATACGTTCCACGAGTGGCAGACACACCGCGGCCGGTGCCTGGCCGGGCGGCGACATGGCACGGGCACCCATGCTTCCATGCACGGGCTGACGGGCATAGCCAACGTTCCTTCCCAGCGAATGGAGCTCACTGGATCTATCGCCACTGTGCATCATCATGCTCGCTCCTCTGTAAGTCAACGCGCGCTCTTCAACATGCTTCAGACTCAAGAGTCGTATTACATGTCCGTCTGTGTGCACCTGCTCTATGCATAGCTCTGTCTGCAGACGAACCTGCATGCCTGGAGGCAGCGCAGCCTGCGCCCTGATGAACTCTGATGAAGCGATCCAACGACCAACGGTGCATCGTGCGGCGGCTTGCGACGACGCACCGCATTGACCAAAGCACCGTCCCTTCGGTCAGAGTCAGACTCATGCATTATTCATCAACCGTGATCGAGCAACCGTAGCTTGCGCGTACAATAATGGTTCATTTATCATTTTATGGGCAAAATACCGAACGCGGCCGCACGTACTCCACTCGACTCGAGCGACGAGCTTGCTGCGACGGAGTACGTATATCGCGGCGGAATAGGCGGCATGGGTCGTCAGGGACAGGGTCTCTGTTTTCTCGCATTGCACCCATCCACAGGAACAAGCCATGGGTGGCTTCATTAACCGCCACCTTCTCAACTACTTCACACTAGCCATTACTCCTCTCGTCTCGCGTCTCCCCCTCCTCCCCCCCCGCGCTTATAAATCCGCCCCGCGACTTCCCATACCTTGCTCACACTCTCGAGCTCCCAGCTGAATAGCTCGGTGCTCGCAAGAAACCCCCAAGACTTTGATTGAACGCGTCTTCCATGGCAACTCGATCGTTCACCATGGACAGGGAGCTGTTCAGAACGGTGAGGCAGGCGACGCTGAACCACGCCAGGCTGCTGTACCACCGCCTCGTCAGCCGCCTTCCGCACCTCCTCGCCGTCACGTTTCTCATCGTCGCCGCACAGCTGCTGGTCCCGCCGTCCAGCGCGCCGTCGTCGCTGGCGGGCGCCGCCCGCGCCCTCTGGCACGAGGCGCGCGCCAACGCGGCGGCGGTGGTCGCGGCGTGCGCGGGGGTGGCGGCGGCGGCGTACGCGTACGCGGCGTCGCGGCCGCGGCCCGTGTACCTGGTGGACCTGGCCGGGTTCAAGCCCGGGCGCGCGCACGAGGCCGACCGCGCCAGGTCCATCCGCCACTTCGCGCTGGCGGGGCAGTTCACCGACGAGAGCATGAGGTTCCAGACGCGGATGCTGGAGCGGGCCGGCGTCGGGGAGGCCACGCACTTCCCGGCGTCGCTGCTCCGCATGCCCGTCGACATGTGCCTCCGCACGGCCAGGGAGGAGTCCGAGACCGTCATCTTCGGCGTCGTCGACGAGCTGCTGGCCAAGACCGGCGCGCGAGCCGAGGACATCGGCGTGGTCATCGTCAACTCCAGCCTCCTCAGCCCCACGCCGTCCTTCACGTCGCTTGTCGTCAACCGCTACGGCCTGCGCCACGACGTCGTCAGCCACAACCTCAGCGGGATGGGATGCAGCGCCGGCATCATCGCCATCGACCTCGCTAAGCACCTGCTTCAGGTACGTTACGTCATCTCCATGCAGCTTTGCTTGGTACTACTATACATGCTAGAGCACGTTCTTTGCTTCGGTGTAGCATGCACACACGCATGGTCGCATAGATATCAAAGAAAATTCATGAACAGTCGCGTTTATATCGTGCGTGTGCTGGCTACGACGGGGCATAAATGTGGCCTGGGAGTGCCATTGTTCTAGAACTTGTCACGCGAGTCATCAATTTTTTCTGGTCAAACGCACGGAAGAAACATGACTTCGTAGCTAGCGGCCAGCTGAACTCACGAGAGGTTCGACCTCCACGTACACTGTAGCACTTTAACATCTTGATTGAAACGGTACTATTAGCTCGGTAATTATGCTCCATTCGTTTTGTAGTTTATTTTTTAACTACAAAGCGATATTTTTTTTGGAACGGAGGAAATACATATCTTAATTATAGGTGTATACTATTGTTGTGCTTATTATTTGAAGTGGTCGATCATTTCTATTGGTGGGCAACATGGCCAAGTTTTATAAAAAAAGGTTTGTTTAGTTTTCCGTCTGAGGTTGAAGAAAGCTCCCTGGCCGTCCAATGAAGATTCTACGATGCATAGTTTTCAGCTGACTGAAAACTAGCACACCCCCATTTTATTTTATTTAGGCTTAACAACATTATGGTTTGAGGCAAAAATGGAAGGAGGTGTGGTGTGGGGGCGTTTAAGGTGGGTATGTGCATTCATGATTCATGGCCTGTGCAACGGTCGGTCAGCCATAGTAATCCCATTTTTTTTAATAACTGACGGCGTCTGACATAAAAGACGGCCCAATAAAAAAACACGAATCATCCAATGAGATGTTAAAAACAGTCCACACCGATGGAGCAGCTAGGGCCGTTGGATCGAGCCTGACCCTGATCGGTCGGACGGCCCAGTGCGGATGCACAGAGCAGTACCCGTATTTGGTGTTGCATTCAGGGACCAGCTGCAGGTGCAGCTGAAGGCAACACCTGACACTGATCGACTGGAGCAATCAAGGCCAAACGACGCTCCATTAGTCTGTTGGAGTTTGCAGCTAGCTCGCTGAATTCGTCGTTTCAGCCACATGAAGAGTCAGAGAGTTTGCTGAAAATAAAAACGCTTTACTTGCCGTTTTAAGTCACCATGCAAGCATCGGAAGGACTGATCACATGCGGCGTAAACACATATCCCAGACTTGGCAGAGCAAACATACTATATAGCAGTCGTATGTATGATCAGGACACCGGCGCCATATATAGTGCAGAAGTAAGTAATTCTGGTTGGGGGTTGCATACTTGCATGCAGCAGTAGTTCGCTGGTACGAATCGCAGACTGATGTGTCCGCGCTTAATTACTGCATCCTGATGACCTACTGCAACCCTGCAGCTAAAATTGCATGAACCCGATGGATCAGCAAACTAATTAATGATGGCCTCTTCGAAATATCTGTGCAGGTGCACCCGGACACGTACGCGCTGGTGGTGAGCACGGAGAACATCACCCTGAACGCTTATTTCGGCAACTACCGGCCGATGCTGGTGACCAACACGCTGTTCCGGATGGGCGGCGCGGCGGTGCTGCTCTCCAACAGACGGTCGGACCGCCGCCGCGCCAAGTACCAGCTGGTGCACACGGTGCGCACGCACCGGGGCGCCAGC
Organism: Tuctoria greenei; assembly: GCA_036927565.1. NCBI lineage: Eukaryota > Viridiplantae > Streptophyta > Magnoliopsida > Poales > Poaceae > Tuctoria > Tuctoria greenei. Next base: position 199,532,975 of record JAYESD010000005.1, on the reverse strand, counting down.
GACCAGAGCTACGGGTGCGTGACGCAGGAGGAGGACGGCGCGGGCCACGTGGGCGTGTCCCTGTCCAAGGAGCTCATGTCCGTGGCCGGCGAGGCGCTGCGCACCAACATCACCACGCTCGGCCCGCTGGTGCTGCCGCTGTCGGAGCAGCTCCGGTTCCTGGCCACCGTCGTGCTCAAGCGCGTCTTCCGCGCCCGCGGCGTCAAGCCGTACCTCCCCGACTTCAAGCTCGCGCTGGAGCACTTCTGCATCCACGCCGGGGGGCGCGGCGTGCTGGACGAGCTCGAGAAGAGCCTCAAGCTCACCGCGTGGCACATGGAGCCGTCGCGGATGACGCTCTACCGCTTCGGCAACACCTCCAGCAGCTCGCTCTGGTACGAGCTCGCCTACTGCGAGGCCAAAGGGCGGATCAAGAAGGGCGACCGGGTGTGGCAGATCGCGTTCGGCTCCGGGTTCAAGTGCAACAGCGCCGTCTGGAAGGCGCTCAGGACGGTGGACTGCGCTGCCGCCGGGGAGACGAACGCGTGGGCCGACGACCTCGACGCGCTGCCGGTGCACGTGCCCAAAGTGGTGCCAATCGAGTTCGACGAGGTGGAGTCCAACAATCAAGAACCGGCAGCCTAGCAAACTTGTTCGCCCTTACTACATGACTTAGGTGCTCTCGAAGCGAAGAACCTTATCTCATCTGTGTCTGCGTGCGTGCAACTATGTGTTCTGGCCGGGCTTATTATTGGCCGGCTTATACAGGCATTTCTTATACAGTAGTAGTACGTTATTACCAATGTGAAAATCATGAAGATAATTCACTGGAAGGCATTGATCTGCTCGGCTGTGATCTGGATCGGCGCGGGCGTCTTGCTCTTGACTCGCGCGGCGCGGGGCAGCAGAAAGCCGAGGGTGGGGTCGCCGGCGCCGCTGCCGCGCGTGGCGAGCGCCATGGCCGGTGATAGGGTTAGGCTGCTGGCAGCAAACGGGCCGGGCCCGAGAATTTCGAGGTCCGGCTGTGCTGGAAACAGATCATCTGCTGGGCTCTCGAGTACGTACTTTAAATAAGCTGCTGGACTGGGAGGTCCAGTCGGAATCAGCTGGTTTGCGATCTTGGGTCGTCATCATCCGATTCGGGTTCGAGCTTCGGCCTGGCACCTCGAAGGTGAAATCGCGTTCGCAGCGGACACGTCCAGGACTCCAGGTCCAGCCCGCCATCGTTGACGCACGAGCTTGGAGAAAACAGCGTTGGACGAGGGAGAAGAGAAAAACAGGTACAGTATGCCATTAGGCTTCGTTTGGCAGCCTTGGAAAATAACACACTTGTAAAATAACCCCTAAGTGGATTGGGTGAATCCACTCCCACCACCCAATCCCCACCCACCCTGAGAGTTAATCCCCAGTTTGCAAATGTGCATTTGGGAAATGGGGTGGATTAGTAGTTTTTAGTCAGATCTCTAACAGCATTTGAAATGAGGTGGATTAATAGTTTTTTACTCATTCTGACATATTCCTTTCATATCAAAATGTGGCAAACTTAAATAAGCATAATTTCCACACAAGAAATAGATTATATAAAAAAGGAAAATTATAAACAAAAATAATTCTAGCCATCCACAAAAATAACTTCTCCAGTCATCAAAATGTGAAATTTCAAGCAGTTAACATTCCTTATTGCATGCATAATAATATAGTTGTTTTCAGGCAACTTACACAAAGATCCAAAATTGCAAAATGTGACAATTTTCAAATAATAGAACATCCAACAGTTAAGCCTACTAATTCTCCTACAGTTCAGTTCTGAATACACTGGATACGGTACATTATAGAAGGAGCAAATATAAAGACACGTAAAATATTTTTTGACACCGGCGCCATCACCACTATGCAGAGTTCAGGGCTCAATACCATTTTTATCGCTATGTTCTGCATCAAAGACAATAATACCAAGTCAATGCAATGTACTGAACCCTGTTAATCTGCATGGGGTCACAAATATAACAAGATTCAAATTTATAATCATATCTTCTCAACGCTGAGATAACAACATAGCTGAAAAATTACACAAAGTTCCCAATTTGCAAAATGTGATCATTTTTCAAGTAAACAGAATAACACAACAATTCAACCTACTGATTCTCATGAAATTCAGTTCAGACACATATTAAGCAAGCCTGAATAGATAATTTTTTCACTGAACTACTAATGTCAGTAATATGTATTACTGCTAGGGCGGCCTGCATTATTGCATACTATGGAATTGGTGGCTATGGGGCATCAAATAACTTGAGCTATTGCAAACTTCTAATCAATGCTGCAAAAACAGATGTAAAGAAACATATTACAAAACACAGAAGTGGAGAAATAAGAGAAAATAAAATGCTTATGCCTTTAATCTGAACTACTAGTGATAATCTACATGCAAATGATTGCCTTGCAATAAAAAGATACATGCTTAGCTACATTTTATTGATCAAAACATAGTTAAATCCATACCATGGTGTTAAACATTAAATTTTGCACGACAAGTAGATGCACATCGTCTCTGCTATTTCTCAATGTTCAGTGTTAAACTGTTTTAATAAATAAAAAATTGTATAAACCCAAGTTACCCAAATGCCTAATTTTGGGGCACTTCTAAAGATAGAAGTCCAGAATTTCTATATTCAAACATTTGCAGAGAATAATGAACCGGACATTTTAAATTGAAACCGAGAACAAATTACTGACATGATTAGTGCTTGCACTTGCAGTTGAACTTCAGATAATCAAAGAACTTGAATTCATTATCCGCTGCAAAACAAATTACCAACCACAACAATGTTGCAGTTGAACTTCAGGAATATTTTAGACTATAGTACAGAATTGAACAGTTGAATCAACCATATTATAGACTAGGTTTCACAAAAAAGTACATCCAGACATTATCTTGAGATTTCAGAACTTACTATTTTTTTCTTGAGCCATATTAAGCGTGAAGCATCATCAGCCGTAAGGAAAATCTCCCTGTTCTGAGCGTCCTTGAAAACATCATATGCGTCCGCCCTCTCTTCACATGATAGTTCTTGTATTGTAGATAGTAGTGTGATGCAGTTCTTGATCGAGAAATCAGCAGCCTCCGCCTTCTCTCTAGCTCTTCCTTGCTCTGTAACTTCCTCCTGTGTTTGCTTTGTCTTCGATTCAAGGTACCTTTCCATCATCTCAGCAACATTTGCATTTTGCTTGCGCTTTTGTCCACCCTTTTTTCCTAAAAAGTCAGTCACAACAGGTCAAAACTGGAAAAATAGTATTTTTACCGAAACTTAAGAATAACAATATCTAAACGGTATCTTTACAGTAACAAAATAGTCAAAACAAAGATAAAATACATCAGATTTTTTAATGTCTTCTTTCTACACTAGTTGCAACAGCAATAAATGCATTTCAACATCAATTTCTTCATGATAATTTACCTTGTAGTGGAGCAGTTTTCAGCAGGGTCTTTATCTCTTTCGGCAGCACCCCTTGACGGCCATCTTTCAGTAGCACCCCTTGACGACTCAGATGCATCCCTTGACGATGTAACACCACATATCCTCACATCATCGTCATCATCTTCTTGAGCATCATTGTAGCCGGAACGGATATCCAGACTTCCAATGGTTGTACCACATGTCACTTGTTGCATTGGTGGTTGAATGATCCTCACATTGTCATCATCTTTTGGCTCGAGAGAGATGAAAGCCATCTTTCCATCTGCTGTTTTACCTACACAAAAGAGTAAGGTATATAAATACATTAACAATAACAACATTCCACTGTTAAAGTTAATATGAAAGTAAAGGTTTCAACAATATAAACTTACCTTCATATAACTTCTCTAAATCATCATATAGAGGAAAACCTTGTCTCTAAAATTTGCTGGCTTTAGGATGGGACTGCAACATACAAAATAAGTTAAGAACATTAGAAAAGAAGGGTGAAAATGATATATAGTATTGAAATACAAGATTTTTTTTTTTACCAAAATGATGTTATCCCAAGCTGGAGGTTCCGCTATTATCATACACAACTTGTCATCCCAATGAACCCCGCTTTGTTTACGAGCCTCCTTGAGCACCTTGAAATCCCTCTTAAGTTCATTCTCTTTATCCATAATTTGATCCTTGGAAAATGAGACATATGGAAACTGGTCATGAAACTTTTGGACCATACGGTTCCATGTCTCCGTTGACCACCCATTTTGGCCCCTATAACAATCATTATCATGATCTCGGAGTATTTGAACCAGTCCCTTCTCCAATCCAGGGTTCCAATCCGCCCTAGAAGTTTTCACTGCACAGAAAGTTCAAATTCACCACTTAGATTGAAAACTAATATGCATCAGTTCAAAAACTAGAATAAATACCTTTTGGTGACCTCTTCTTTCGTTTACCACCACTCCTCGGTGACGAATGACTTTGCGCAGATGCAACTTGCATTAAGTTAATCTTTGGAGAGCCTCTTCCAAACATCGCTGCTGCATAAAGCATTTAAATACAAAAAATAAATATGTAACATAATAAACAAGAGGTTAGTTTTTCCAAGCACCATGATTGAATAAAAACACAAGATTATCACATCATGTTCATAAGTATTACATATTATTACAAAAGAGTGTGAATTACATGATCATTGATTCCGAGAGTAATCCTCCCACATATGCAAAGCAATTACATCTCTAACAGCATTTCCATTTTCAATTTGACTACTTAGAGAGGCCACATCATTGTTGTAGCTAGTGTCTCCTCCGGGAAGGTCAACAAATGATGAAGGTGGTATGTTATCTGGTTGGTTATCCAACCATCCATTATCTCCATGATGTATACGAATAAGATTGTGGAAGACTGCAGCCGCCGCTGGTATCTTCACTTGGTTTTTCATAGAATGATGAGTTCCAACTTTTAAAATAGGAAAACGTTTCTTCAACACTCCTATCGCCCTCTCTATGTGATTTCTCAATATTGCATGGCGGTGATTAAACAACTATTTGTAGTTGTTTGGTCGTCGGTGACCACGCCCAAACTCCTTCAAATGATATCGGACACCGCGATAAGGAGCAAGGAAAGATGGTGTGTTTGCATAGCCTCCATCAACAAGGAAGTATTTTCCTTCTGGAACACGAAAACCACCAAGTATAGCAGATCTTAAAACCCTAGCATCAGTTGCAGATCCTTCCCAACCGCAAGAGATGAAAGTAAAGTTAAGATCAAAATCGCAAGCTAGCATAACATTCTGGCTTAGTGTGCCCTTTCTGTTCCTATACGGAGCTTGCTTGTCCTCAGCTATAGTGATTGGAATATGAGTGCCATCAATAGCACCAATGCAGTTCTGAAAAACAAAATAAATGTGGATGTGAGTTATATACTTAAGGAGATGTAGGTTGATAATAGGTAAAATAGTATTTGAATTTGTTCACCTTGAAGTATGGGAAGAAGCGTGTCGTATCAGTGACAATCTTCCAATGTGTTTCGGTTGTAAGGGTTGGCTTCAAGAATCGGTAGGTGAGAGCGGGAACGATTTCGAAAACTGCTTTAATATGTCGATAGATTGTTTCTCCACTATGCTTGAATTCATATTGTAGATCCTCATAGCTGGCATTATGCGATAGCATAAACATGAACATTCCTAACTGCTCCTCCACTCTCATACCTCTCGTATCACGTAGGAGGTTCTCCGTTCTAAGATAGGAGGCAATCTTTCTAAAGATGTCTTGTTCCATTCGAAATGCTACTAAACAGTCCTTCTCATGTCCATTGAGAATTTCTTTCATGAGTTCCTTCCCGGTGCGACTAGATGTGTGTCTTGGTTTCTTCTTTGTGTTGTTGCTGCTATTACTACTACTATCCAATAAATATAAACTTGGTAGAAGAAAGAGCATCAATTCATCATCATCTTCTTCTCTCCTAATTATGCGCTCCTCTCTCGAACCCATTCTGCTACCAAGTAATCAATATTTATTATTTAACAAAAAAATAAGATTATATATATAGGAATTCTTAAAAGTATCATACATAGAATATATAGTTAATCAATCAGCAAACATACATCTTGATCAACAATGGAGCAAACTACAAAGTAACTTCATCTATTCATGTTATATATAGCAGCTTAGACAACAAATAATTGAGGAACATGTTATATAGCAAGTTTCTATTGGAATTTACTTTTAGCAGTGTTAAATTCAAGCTACAATAATAGTGCATAAATTACATCAACTAAGGAATCATTTAAAGGCAAATAAGTCATGATCTGATCAAGAAATAATAGCTGCAAAACTTATACCTTAAACTTCTTGAGACCCTCAGGATAATGTTCGTGAGAACCAGAAATGGTAAAGGTGAAGCCCCTGAAAAAATAAGAAAAGTTTAATCACTTCAAACATAACATTCCAGAATAAGTATTATTAACACCATTGTCTGAAAGGCCATTTGAAAGGCGTCTCTCCTCTGCAGGAATCCAACATGGAGTAGCAGTATTCATGGCATAAAGAACCAAACAAATATAACCAAAATTGATATATAGCACGACTTTGGAACAACTAATTAAGCTCACAGGTTCTTCAATTTTGTCATCCCCAAACCTGCATCTCATAATCCAGTACCATGTAGACCTCCCTCGACAGGTTGCTACACACAACAATGGCATAGTAACAGGCACAACCACACATCAAATGCTAAGACTAACTTATAACAAGCGCAAGCTCTGTAGCAACATTTATTCTCGGATCACTGGTGTTAAGGAGATAACACGTAGACGTTGGTAAACAGATATAAAGAAAAAGAACTCCGAATGCCATTTTAGATATCTAAGTTATGCTCCCAATCGTCAAAAGCAACACATGATATTGTATAGTTGTTCAATTGAGCTATGTCTAAAATTCTAACTCGCATTGCAGCAGCCCCAATTTGATAAACTGATCAACCCAATTTGTTAAATTCAAGCCGTAATAACAGTGCATATATTACATCAACAAGAAACACTAAAAATAACATCAGTACTAGTACAGAAACTTATTTTATTGTTCTGAAATAGTGTTGCTTGACATTACAGAATCCGTTGGCAAATGCATCGTCTCTTCTAGCTAACATTGTATCTACAGAGCCTGTTTATGTACCACAAGGCACTAGCACTACTGACATGGACTCATGTGTCCCTGAACAACTCCAAACGATACCAAATTCTACTGAACGAAAGAAATTCGCAGATCAAATCAACAAGCTGGAAATTAAGCGTAAGAAACGTAGATCTATCTAATACAGCATCATCAGGTGTATGAGTGACTGACCACTGCAGAAGAATCCAACAAATGGCACTCAAGAAATATAATGACTTTGCAGTACAACAACAAACAAACACACAAGAAATCACGACATAAGAGCTGGGAAACGAAGGCGCACCTGTGCACTGGAGACGAGACGACAGACAACAGTAAGAGCCGGAATCCTTGTTACGCCAGGAATGAACGAACACAGCAACAAATCAGGAGCTTGGAGTGGATGGGAAAGCAAGGCTTTGGGCCAGCGCCGTCGGGAGTGGGGAAAGCGGATCGAAAGACGGGGTCGAGCGGAGAGCGGAGGGGCGCGGGGCGAGGCGGCGCGAGCGCTGCCGGCGCGAGCGCCGCCGGCGCGAGTCGGGCGAGCACCGCTCTAGGGCGGGTGACGGGTGAGTCGCGAGTTGGAGTGGACGGAGTTCCCGATGTTGGAAGGAGTCGGGCGATTTCCTCTCCGATGCGAGTGGATCGGGTCGCGGGCCGTCGAATTCCCCACCTATCTAAATGCATTTTTAGCCCATAGCGTGTATTTTGATCCCAAGTGTAATTATATCCACTTATGACGTGGATTGGGCTTGGATCCACTCCATTATGGGCCTTTCCAAACGAAGCCTTAGTGGGCTGGAAACGTGATAAAACAGGCCTCCTTGGGCTGGAATTCGGAGGCTGCAACGGCAGCCCACTTTATTACTGTATTTCCGGTAGAAGCAGCGTATCTCAGCCACAGCAATGGCATGTTAACCCAACTGGCCCATGAACGCGTGCAGCCGCAGCACATTGGGCCGAAGACGAGCCCAGTATTTGAAAAATGGGCTCTCGTGTCCAGTATTGATGAATGGGCTTCACGCTGTGGGCAAGTCCAAGCAAACTCACCGTGCGGTCCCCTTGTTTCTGAGGCACGTATCAGAATACTGTAACACGCAACGCAACGCCTCGACGTATAATCAGTTACTAGAGGGCACACTGGTAGCGCACTAGTGAACACACGGAATTGGCTAAACCGTAGTATGGCATCCTACCACGAGCCAGCAGCAGATCCAAAATCAGCTCACGGAGAAGCGCGCCTGATCCAAACAAAACTAAGGGGAGAATTAACATCGTGATGAACCTGGACTGGACAAACAACCTGAGACGAGCACGAGACGAGCCGAGATTCCCGTGTCTCCTATATTTGCTGCTGCTTTCTTCCCGCTCACTTCAGCCATCGCCGCATGCTAGTGACAGGCTCACGGCCTAGCAAATATATTCTGACGTCCTAATCAAACTACTTACTCAGGAAAGCAATGCATGTGTCAAGCGTGTGTTGATGTCGTCACGGCAGCAAGTCTCGAGGCAACTGATCGATCGAGGCGCGGGTTTTGTCTGCGCCCTACGCAATTAGTCCAGTATACTAAGGCAGCCATCCATCCTTTGCTACGCAATTTACGAGGCGAGTTAGTTGATTTGAGAGCGATTGATGCGTGCCACTGGACCCTAATTAAACAATTACAACAGGAGTTCCCTGTACAGACGACGATGATTCCCTCTTATCTACTACTCTTTTCGTTTTAATATTATTATCGTTAGAATAATAATTCATTTTGTTTTAAAAAAGAAGGTAGCAGTCGCGCGCGCAGCGACCGAGGTTTACAAATTTAATCCGCGATCGACCTGTTGGCCGTTCCAGCGTAGAATGTAGTACTTGACGATGCTTGTTTATTCAACCAGCTCCAGCGATTGGTAATATATAATCCTTCCGGTGCTCATCATGTGGCGCGCTGGATCCGAGAAGCTTATTCCTCGTGGTGCTAATCCCATTCCCATTTGTATAGTAAGTAGATGGTTATCTGATCCAGTATCCGGACGCGGAACTCTACGCGAGCCGTGGTAATTACAGACCGATTAATTATCCCCCGTTTCTGTGGGCGGCCGCGTGAACGTACAGCTCACTGACCGAGTACTCCAATGGTATAACTAGCACACAACAGTAGTAGTGGTTGTAGCACGCCAACCACGGTACAACCGTACGTATGCACACACAGAGTAGAGATAAGTACTGGTCCTAAAGCAGTAGTAAGTAAAAGTATTAGTACTGAATACTGATTGAGTTATCTGTACTCTCTCCCTTTTTCCTCGTCAGTGAAAGGAAGTGATCAATGCGTCGAACGAACCGCTTATTTATTACTGTAAGATCAGATGGAACCAGTGGTGCTTTTTCTAGTGATGGGTGTGGAGCCAGGGAAATGAAATGGGTGTCTCTGTTTTCCCGTCAGAACGAAAAGGCGCAGTAACGGCAAGGGTTCCTTGCTGCCCACTTTTGCATGCAGGAGCGGCAAAAGGCAAAGCGAGTACTAGTACAATCATGGTGTCATAGCTGGGGCGCAGCGGGAGCCGAGAGAGGTCAGTCTCAGTCCCAACTTTTTCAAAGCGGGAGTAGGGGCCCATCCGAAGCAGAACAAAAGAAAAGCGTTGCGTTGGGCTGGGTTTGGTGCGATGCGAAATGGGAGTTTTGACGCCCCGATCGGCCGTTCCAATCCTAATATCCGTACGGGCTCCGGGCCTCCGGCATGTACTACCACGCACCAGTCTACCCCCCCCCCCCCCCCCCCCCCCCGCGTAAAAAAAAAGATCATGTACCACTACAAATCTTTAACGATGATTACCACGGGAGGAAGCGTATGATTGTCGCGAAGATGTATGTCCAGGTGCACTGAATAGATTCCCCAAGGCGTCATGACCTGTCCCGATTATTATTATACTACTACCACTACGATCTCGATTTGGATTACGGGCATTTCTTTACGCGCCGGAACAGAACGGAGATAAAAGAATGAGAAAGAGAAGCGCGTCGATCGAGGCAGATAGCATCAGTACTACTGATCCCCACAAGCGTTGTTTCGATCCTATCCGCCATCCATAACCTGCTGCTCGCTTCGTTTCTTTCCTCCTCCTTGCCAATCTATCAACATGAGATTGAAGATTAGCTTGCAGACTAGTACGACACTGCACCAGCGGTAGCTTAAACAAGTCCAGGATGATACTTTACTCGTATTCATTCCTCTCAGCGCAGACCAACCCCTCCCCCAAGATAACTTGGATGGTTGGCTGGTCCGAATCGATACCACGCCAACAAACAGAGCCCTACTAAATGATTCATTCAACAATGAACTTCAAATTGTTTTTAGAGTTCCGGAACGTGTTTTCGATCCGTGAAGATGCCATGCCGCTCTCCCGTGTCAACGAAAGCAGTTTCCTCCCGCACCTCTTCTGCAACATTAAGCGTTAAAAAGCAACAAAGAATGTGCTTACGGTCCGTTCCGCCATAGTCAGGTTCTGCTTCTCGGAAGCAGAATGAAACAGATGCTTGGTCGCAGTCCAAAAATCTGCTCTCATTTTCTTAAAATCTCTGCAAACTAACATTACATTTTTTTTTTGTCCCGTTTGTGGTCTCTATACTTACCACCAGTACTAGTCACTACTACTCCGTAGGGCAGACACTAAACCCATGAACGAGGTAAAAGAAAAAGAGGAAAAGAAACGAATCAAATGAAGTAAGAAACAAAGAACATTTGCGTCCAGTCCCTGTACAAGGACCGCACTGCAAATTCCCGGAGATTAAAGGGCGAAAAAGAATTTCAAAAACGTCCGCGGTCAAGCGCTGGGCCCACCTCCACAGCGCTGGCTTCGCCGGCGAGCTCACTGGTGGCGGATTCAGTCGGCGGCGGAGAGGGAACGACCTCGCGATCGTAGGGGGAGAGCCACTTGGCGCGCATGTACTCGGGCTTGCGCCAGGGCGCAAGGTGAAGGCCCCGCTTCTTCAGGCTGGCGCGGGCCGCGTCGGCGGCGGCTGCCACGAGGAGGCGCAGGCGGTCCTCCTTCCCCACGAACACGGACGGCAGCCGCTGCAGCACGGCGCGGTACGCCTTGGTGGGCCGCGCCACCTCGAACGCGGAGCGGAAGTCCACGTCCACGAGGACGCGCTCGAGCTCGCGCTCGGAGCCGGCGGCGGGGAGGAGGACGTCCAGGTACGCGTGCTCCCCGGCGGGGTGGGAGGCGGACTTCTCCCAGCGGGAGAGGCAGACGGCGGCGTCATGGCCCGCGGCGCGGAGGGAGTCGGCGAGGAGGCGGAGGAGGTCCCGCTTGCGCGCGCCCGCCGCGCGGTGGCGCTCCACGAGGGACGACACGTCGGCGAGGAGGTTGCGCTCCCGAAGGCTCGCGCAGTGGACGAGGCCCTGCAGGAACGGGCGGCGAGCAACGCAAGAGTCAGAAATGGTACTAATAAGCTCCTGACGGATAATTTTACTGAGAATTGTTTTTCCAAACTAGACTGTATACCTTGATGGTCTCTGTGACGTCTGAGGCGGCGGTTGCGGCCTCTGCCGCGGCGTCCTCGTCGTCGGAGGCGTCGCCGGCGTGGAAGCAGTTGCAGCACCGGGAACCCCCTCCCTTCTCGCCGCCCCCACCATCCTCCAGGAAGCTCCGCACCATGCCGTCCAGGCACAGCGAGCTGGGCTCCGACAACTCATCCTTCTCCCCGGCTGCTCCAGGGACCGACGGGGGTAGCCGCTCCGCCGGCGACACCCGCGGCACCTGCCGCTCGAACAGCCGCTTGAGGAGCGACTTGGGCGGCGCAGCAGCCGCAGGGGACGGATCGATCTGCGCGGCGGCCCTCATGGTACCAGCAAGCACGAGGCGGCGGGCGGATCAACGAAACGCAAGCCAGCGGCGGTGTCACTGGAGCCGTTGGTCTTGATCTGCACGGATCGCGCAACAAATAGCCGTCGCCGGCCAGTGATTGACTCTACGATCGGAGCTTCTAGGTTTTTCGTTTCCCCTTCCCCTGTCACAGATTTATTTATTTAATTTTGGTTGTGTCGATCTGCTCGGAGGAGGAAGATGAGAGTAGGAGGGGACCTGCTTTAAAGGGCGAGCGCGCACGATGACGTGGCGGACGGAAATGTGGCGTGGCTTCCCGCCTATCCTCAACGTTATCCTACGTATGTACTGACATATGGACCCCGCTGGAGAAATGACTCATTGCCCTCGCTTGGCTTGACGTGACTGTGTGTGGTGATTGCAGTGGCAAAGGTGTAAATAGTAGGAGAGGATATGCGTGGTTTGGGAATTTAGCGGGTGACAGGCACGAGAAACAGAGGCGGTGACCTGACGGACACCGCACGTCGTAATGCAGATCTTTTGCAGTCTGCTAGTGAAGAGCAGAGGTGAAAAAGGCGTCCGTCATTTGCTACCCGGATTTGCGGCGGGTGATCATTGAAGATGTGGTTTAAAATACATTTGTTCTCCAGTTATTGATCCAGTTCTTCCGCTTCACGGGACTTGATGCAATCCCGCGGATTACAACTCAGGGGGTCTAATTCTGATGGAACTGACAATCTGAACACCATGCGCGACTTGTCAGTGGCACGAACTCCCGCAGGCAGAGATGAATTTTACCAGTTGCGTGTAGAGACGAGACGCCTTTTCAAATGCTAATATGCTGTATCGAAATAGATTTTCTAGTCACGTCGATCTGAGAGAGGTTTGATGAGCTGTTTCGTTCGTCTCGCACGAAGAGCTGTTCCATTAAAATCGTTGCTAAATCCATCTCGTGCCCCACTGAACCTGAACCATGGAAGGCAGGAAATGAATGAACGAATTCGAACGAAGTAAGCGAAGCAATGCTTGACGCCTAAGATTTTGATGACCCGCAGTGTCGCCACAAATTGGCTGAAGAACATGTTGGGGGCCGACGGGGCGCGTCGCACACAACCCGTGCCGAGTGCCTGGATCACCGCCCAATCCCACGACGGGAGGAAGCTTGCGTGAGCACTGAGCAGCGGCGGTTGCGTGCCGCGGATGGTGCAGCGATACCTGCATGCCGGCCAACGGCTGGCTGCACGCACAAGGAACCCGGCCCCGGCCCCGGCGTGCTCCGGTGGTGGTGTGCCCGGTTGCATGGCTTTTGTCCTCTTCTGATCCGTGGGTTGCGAATGCAACGTGAACACGCTACGCATGAGCTGCTACTGCGTGGTGGGATCTATGGATCGATTATTATTAGGTGAGGTGGCATCAAAGCATGACTTGTTTGCCGGGTTCCCCACTCGAAACCTCTTTCTTGGCCCTTGATAAGATGTGGGGACCGTCCTACTCTTCCTTTCGGACCCCTCCAGGTCCAGGTCCAGTCCCAGGTCCAGGCCCAGGCCCAGCCTTTGATCGCAATCAAGTGAACAAGGAATATGTTGCCACACGTCATCGATTAAAAAACAAACAGCTTCACGCATTGGTGCGACATAGCGACCGGTAGTACATTTTTAAATATGTTTCTTTTTCTTAAAATACGTCATCAGTTAAGATGGACGGCTTCTTGTTACCAGAATCTCTGTTCAGATTTATTCGGAATTTGTTTTCTTATGGTATCAGCCGCGGAAAATCCCTCCGGGTTCGTCAGGCAACATCGATCGGCGCCAGTGCTCCCTGCTGCTAGTCTTTCGTTGCGCGTGCGCATCCACGGCGGGGAATATTCCAGCTGATATGCCCGGGCGTCGAGAAAGCTAGAGGATGAATGCTGTGGCGCAGAGGGGAAGCTAGGGAACGCCGCGCCGCCTTCTCCCCCTCGTGGCCTCGTTCGTCCATGCATGGCCGCGCGCGCAGGGATATCGAACGTCCCCGGCGCGCGTGGCGTGGCAGATTGCCGCGGTTGTACTGATAGGCTCTGTGCTGCCGACATGCATCGGCCGCCGAGTGATAGATAGCCATCCACCCCATCCCGACCAAGGACCGGGAAATTTGTCATCGCGCGCCTACGACCCGGCCTGTGTACTTATCCCTTTGGGTTGGGCACGGCACGGTCAGGGCTGTCCACCAATCCAATTATCCAATCATCAGCTTCAACTGCATTCTTCAACATCTAGCTCGACGGACGGACACGCACGGGGGTGAGCTAAGCACGGTGTGTATTCAAATTATTTAGAGGTGGGGCGGAAACGGCCAGCCATAACAAATGTACTGTATTCTCTTGAGCAGCTGATCACTGGTCATGACAGTGGTGACCAGGTACTGTTCGCTACTGCGATTTTAGTACGCATACGGTTGAATAGTACGAACAGCTAGCGCGTCTACGGACCCGACACAATTACAGAGGAAAAGGACCATACGGTACCCCCTTTAGCCTTTTCGTCGCACACAGAAGATAGAACAGGTCAGCCGTACCCGTAGTCCCGTACGTACCCACCTTCTGACCATACGCCAATCTATCGAGAACCCAAGATCGGGTTACGCGAGCACATAACGAGCATTCAATGTTGCTTTGCTGTATTCTGAGACCGTTCGCAGTGGTTCATCTCTATACCCACCTCTATACTCTCTTTTACAATTATCTTTAAAAGATTCTTTTCTTTACAGTTTCGTTCCGAACGCTGGTTCACCTCTATATTCTACCTCTATACCAACTACCATCTATTTTATATGATATAATATAACTACCTTTTAATTTTCATTTTTCGTCTCTTTATTTTTCTTTATTTATTTATTTTCATTTCTTTTCTATATTTTTTTTCTTTTCTCTTTTTTTATCTCTTATTTCTCTGATGTCTCCTCCCCTTTATTCCAGAAGATTCCCAGCGTTGATTTTTATCCTCACCGGACCAAGATTTCTTCTTTCCCGATACTTCCTCTTGCTCAGCTCAACATCGCCCTCGCCCTCCGTCCCAGCAGGCCATAGTCCCTCCGCATCACCGGCATTGGCCTGCCATCCCCTCCAGGTCGCGACCTCTGCGACGTCGGCCTCCGCCTCGCTGACCTTGCGCGCTCCGTCCGCGTCCGCTTCTCCGTCCGCGGTGTCGCCGCCAACCGCGTCGCCTCCCTGAGGTCTCCGCTCGTCGCCTCCCCGCCTCGCTGCCCTTCCCGACTTCCTCGGCTCCCTCCTCCCTCCTCCCCCTCGTCTTCCTCGATCCTCGGCCCAAATCGCTCCGCCCTCGAGCGCCGTTCCCGACCGCCTAGCCGAAGAGCTCGCCCCTTCCCCGACACCGCGACCCCAGCGCCGGCCTCCCGTCGACAACCTCCGCTCGTCCTCTCCGTATCCGGCCATCCTCCGCTCGTCGGCAACTTCTACGGCCTTCCGGTACCCTCCTCATCGACGCTGGCCCGACCCTCCGTCGCTGCCACGCTCGTCTCTCGTCGACGGGAACCTTCCTTCGCGCGAAGCCAACCGTCTTACGCTCGGTCCTCAGATAGCGATGAATAAAGAGATCGGTATCTGTAGCGCAACACTGTAGAAAAAACTATTTTACATGCACGCTATATCGCACCGCTGCAGGGGTTGTTTTGGCCTCGCCACCGCTATACGCGCTACAGGGGCACGTTTAGAGTTACCGCTGCGAGTAGTCTGATCACTCTGAAGATGGAGTGATGATCTTGATCAGCTCGACAGATTTGGTTCGGCGTAGTCGTCGTCGACAAAGATCACCGTAACAACAAGGGTACTGCGGTCCACTTAGGAGTGTAGCCCAGGACCTTTGAGCTGCTCATCAGTCATCACGGTTCGCGTAATCGTCGTGGTTGCCGGAGAGAGAGCTCACGTACCGCGCGAGAAGAGAGGCAAGGAAACAAACGCCTTTTCTACGTGGGGCCATGATTCCCACGCACTCGTCACATTAAGCTTTGGACATCTGTTTTCTTTTCCGTCGCTTTGCTTTAAGGGTGGGCACGGTTAACCGCATAACCGTTAATCGAAATTAACCGCACCAAATTAACCGAATTTTTCGGTTAATTCGGTTTTCGTTTATCGGTTCGGTTATGATTTTTTCGCTATTCGGTTTTCGGTTAATAATTCGGTTTTTAATCCGATTAACCGAATTAACCGAATTTTATGTGATTTGTTGATGTCTATTTTCGTTTCTCTTGGTTTATAATTTATCAAACATGGATGTATGCTTGTATATTAACTTATATATTGGTCTTTTTATGTTTGAGTTGATTTCATGTTGTTTTATTATTCAAATTTTCTTTATTTATTTTTATGTTTAAATTGTGTTTTAATGTATATGCGGTTAATTCGGTTAACCAATTAACCACCGAATTGTGCGGTTAATGTTTTTGTTCGGTCATATTTCGTTATCGATTTCTATTAACCGAATTGACTAGTAACCGAATTAACCGAATGCCCACCCCTACTTTGCTTCGTGCGCTCCTCGAAACGGAGCCGTCCCTCATCACCGCTGCTGAGTGCTGATTCAGAGCCAAGCAGGGAATCAAAGCAAAGCAAAAAAACCGCACCGGGAGAGACGAGGCGCAACAGCACTGCAGTGCAATGCGCGGCCATCACGCCGAGGACCCTTGTCGATCATCGCTCGCGTGAGAACTCGAGTGGCTTATGCAACCGCCTTGTCGCTCGTGACACGGCGCGCGATCATTTGCTCGGGAGCTGAATAATCATGGGCTGCTACTCGTGGGCGCGGGGCCGCGCAACCGTCGCCGGGTCCTCCTGCCCCCGGCACAAATTATCTTTACTGCAACACGATAATACGGACCTTCACTGGACCGCATGGCTATTACTGTACCTTAAAGGAGGCTGAACCTGTGTACAATAACTCCACGCATCCACAAGATTTATATACGCCGATGTAACCTGCAACTGAACCAAGTATATATGTGTCGATTTCGTAGCATCCACACATCAATCATTGCGTTCTTCAACTGTCTGCCCCACCACCCCACCTCCATGGCGAGTGGCGAGAGGGTAGCATTCATGGGGCGGGACAGGCGTACGTGCCCGCTAGCTCGCGTGTCGCGTCGCGCGCGTTGTGTGTGGTCCCCGACCGAGCCGAGCGAGAGAGGAGATCGAATTCATGCGCGGGATGGCGTCCGAAGCCGTTAGGTGTAACAACCTCCACGTCGGTTCGCCATTAGCGCACAGGCGAGCTAGCAATACGTAAGTTCATCACCTTGTTAATTTGCAAGTGAAAAAGGACGCATGTGTGTTTTTTGTATTGTGCAGTCGAGGGCCGGCGTTAAAACTTAAAATGGCGGGTTTCGTCAGTTTTGGACTGTTCATGTCAGTCGTAAAAAAATTCGTGGTGTTTTCTTTTGGAACCGATTTGGAGATTGTTGACTGTTGTAGTACCTGAAATGTTCAGGAGCTATTGCGAGCTAGCAGCCAAGCTGCATTCTGAAACAACAGTTTCTGAATACGTAGACGAAACTTATCCGAAAGATTAGCGAAAACGACCCAAGACGAATTTTGGAGAGCAACAGAAAAAGGATACTTTCGGGGTATCATGGCTCTTCTCACGCGCGCGGTTCTGTGGGTGAAGCGGCCCGTTCCGAACTGAGGCACTGGTGGGGCACACCGTTGATGAAAAAAATATTCCCGCTTCCATCGTCCAAAGCAGATCACGCAAGACGCAGAGATGAATCTGCAGGAGGGTGATCACCAGACAGGAAACTGTTGCTCCTGGCACCCGATGGAAAATTTCAGTCAGCAACTAGGAAGGAAATTCAATAATTCAGGATTACGCTAACTATACTTGGTGAGGAGGATAGCTGCGCTCGGTTAAGAGATTTTTTTTTGCTGCTGGAACTACTGGTCCACTGCGGCCACGAGTGTCCGAACTACTAGCTCCACGGCAAGTCCTCCTATTGGTGATGTCTGGGCCTCTTGGGCTCATTTTAGTTGTATACGGGGCTGGGCGATTGAGCATTGGGTCCGGTATGGTCAACTTGCACAAGCCTGGCTAGAACCAGAAACCAGTGTACAGAACTGTAGGATCCATCAGGTGAACGGCCACAGCTATAAACATTTC
This sequence comes from Tuctoria greenei, assembly GCA_036927565.1. NCBI lineage: Eukaryota > Viridiplantae > Streptophyta > Magnoliopsida > Poales > Poaceae > Tuctoria > Tuctoria greenei. Next base: position 199,514,921 of record JAYESD010000005.1, on the reverse strand, counting down.
GCAGCCAGACGCAGTTACTACTATCTTCAACACCAGTCTTGAACTTTCGAAGAATCAACACCAGAATGTACTAACATGAGTCACGGAATACACCACTGACTATGGTTGCAGCTATACATGCCGTTGCTAAGCAACAAGGATCAACCAGTACCGGCATGCATTCGACCTGACACATCGCCGCAGCTCTAAACAATTTTGCTAGTGGCCGTAGATGCGCATATCACAGTCTATCCTATAGAAATAGTCAAAGGAGATAACACGGGAATAGCAAACAGATTAAATAACAGCAGATCAGCAGTACATAGTTTAATCAGAATTCTTTTTTCCTTTTTAGAAACCGAGTTTAACCAGAATTCCATAGGGAATCGGAAACTATATCCCCTAGAAGACTAATCAACACAAACTACAATAATAGGGATACAAGTGACACCGAGTTGAGTTTACCGCAACTAACCACATGTGACAACTGAAACAACATATACTCGGTTCTGAAATAAAAATAGTAATTTTAACTAAATTTCCTGTTCTAAACGTTAATTATTTCAGGATCGAGGGAGTAGACAGCATATATGGTAGCCAGAGGGTTTATTCAACATTTGTCACTTTTACGGATATCTGCACTATCATCACAAAACATCTGCTTACGGTTACTGACAATAGGCTTGATAAACTCAATTAAGCTGATGTTTGAGTGCAAGCTGTATCATGGAATTAGCGTCAACATTGTTGGGATTACTCTGGCTCTAGCAAAGCACGTGAGCTGTCTTCATCTCAAGACAAATTGTATTAAGCTCATCACCGAAAGGGGCGAAACCGCTGCTGCTCATAGTAACACAAAAAACCGCGGCGCCAACCACAAGTGTCACGTACGTGACATTCGGTTGGAAATGAGTCCAACTGCAATGACATCCTCCATGACGTGTTGCACCCCACCCCGCGCCAACCACAAGTGTCACGTACGTGGCATTCGGTTGGAAATGAGTCCAACTGCAATGACGTCCTCCATGACGTGTTGCACCCCACCCCGCGGCTATAAAATCAGCGGGTCGAGCCACTAGATGAGGTATCTCTCGCATGACAAGGAGGAAGAAAACACAATAGCATCTCCGGTCATTGCTTGAAGCTCATAGTTAATGAACTACTATGACTTCTTTGGCGTCTCTCAGAGCGTGCTCGTTGAGGAGATCCGCTTCGCCCTCAACCTCGTCATGGTGAGCAACAAAGTTATGTTTAGTTAATATATTGATGTTTTCCTTCACGATCCATGATGTTTCTTTAATAATATTTTTTATGTATGTGTTGCGAAAGACATAACTGACACTCTAGCAAGGTCACCGCTTAGGAAGCAAAAGAGGCCATTGCTAGGTTCTATAAATCCAGCAAGCATACAAGGGTGTCACTTGTGCGACACATTAATATTTTCTATTGTACGCTTCCTTGATTTTTTTGGGACCTAGCCATGACCTCTCTTGCTTCCTTGGCAGCCACCTTATCACGGTGTCACTTTGCAACACATACATAATGATAATTATTAAAAGTACATTAATGAATCGTGATGAAAAATATTAATTTGCTAGCTACACATAACTTTGTTGCTCACTCAGACGAACTCAGGGTAGGCAAAGAGGATCTCCTCCTTTGATGCTTTGAGACACCCACCATAGTGTAGTAGTTCATCGACCCAAGCCTCCAATCATGATCGGGCACCATCTTCCTCGTTGCGCGAGAGATGCCTGGACTGTAGCTCGACCCGCCAATTTTATAGCCACGGAGTGGGTGATCGCTACAAAAAAATTAAATCTTGTAGAAGCGACGGAAGAGGAGCTGCATGCAATGGACCCTGAAGGATGTCACCATAATTGGACTCATTTGCAACTGAACGCCACTCGGTGATAATTGTACACTTCCAGCTGCCCAGAACATCACTGCTGTTGTAGAGAAGTGGGCTGCCATCGCAATTTTTTGTGTTACTGTTGCTGACATCATCACACAACATCTGCTTACGGTTGCTCACAAGTATGAGCTTGATAAACTCAAATTAAGCTGATGTGTGAGTGCAAGCTGTATCATGGAATTAGCGTCAACATTGTTGGCATTACTCTGGCTCTCTCAAGGCAAATTGTATTAAGCTCATCAGCGAAAGGGACGAAACCGTTGTTGCTCACAGTAACACAAAACCGCGGCGCCAACTAAAAGTGTCACGTACGTGACATTCGGTTGGAAATGAGTCCACCCGCAATGACGTCCTCCATGACGTGTTGCACCCCACCCGCGGCTATAAAACCGGCGGGTCGAGCCACTAGATGAGGTATCCCTCATGTGACAAGGAGGAAGACAACACAATAGCATTATCCGATCATTGTTGGAAGCTCAGAGTTGATGAACTACTATGTCGTCTTTGTCGTCTCTCAGAGCGCGTTCGTCGAGGATGTCCGCTTCACCTTCAAACTCGTCATGGTGAGCAACAAATTTATGTTTAATTAATAGATTAATGTTTTCCTTCACAATCCATGATTTTTCTTTAATAATAATTTTTGTGTATGTGTTGCAAAAGACATAAGCGACACTCTAACAAAGTCACTGCTAAGGAAGCAAAAGAAGCCCTTGCTAGATCTCATAAATCCAGTAAGCATACAATGGTGTCACTTGTGCGACACATTAATATTTTCCATTGTATGCTTCCTTAATTTTTTGGGACCTAGCCATGGCCCCTCTTGCTTCCTTGGCGGCCACCTTATCACGGTGCCACTTTACAAGACATACATAATGGTAATTATTAAAAGTACATCAATGAATCGTGATGAAAAATATTAATTTGCTAGCTACACATAACTTTGTTGCTCACTCGGACGAACTCAGGGTAGGCAAAGAGGATAGATCTGTTGATTCTGGTTTGTCTTAGGATCTTCACTATGAACATCTAACCGAGTACACTTAGTTCTAATTTAATTGCAATCAACTTAAACAATCAATCTAGCAGGCAACATATGATCATAATAGACAGATTAGGACTTAAGGGGTACGGTGAGAGGTGTATGTTACCTTCAACGGGGTCACTTGACGCCATTGGTTCAAGCCGTGGCCGGCGACGACAGAAGGCAATGCAGTGATGGTGGCGGCGACCAAATTTGTTTTAGGTTTGGCAGGGGCCTCGGGAACGTGTGTTACTCTCGTACCGCGTCCTGAGGGCCCCCTGGTGCTTATATGGCGCACAGGAGAGGGGGGCCAACAGATAGATTCTGTTGCGCCCCCCGATACCTGCGCGCCTCTGAGGAGGACTCGGTGTGGGGTTGTTACCCACGTCCGAGTCAGTTGGGGGCGTGGGACCCAGTCCCACACGTTGGTTGTTGCCCAACGGTGGGACCGAGATCATCCTAACATTCTCCCCCTTGATCTCGGGACAACTTATTTCTTATTTAACTTAGCTTATTCTTATTCTTAACTATTAAACTTATATATATATTTCTTCTTGCTTCGACATAAGGAACACGACGCATCAGAAACAGCCATTTACGTACTGTTCAACTCGAAGACCACAATATGTCTCACAATTAGAAATATTCTTATACTTAGGTGTCCCCTTAGTATCCAGGATTTGTTTCACAGGCTCTCCCCTAATCCCATGCCGGCTACGTGTTCTCTGAACACATTGGGAGGGAGACCCTTGGTTAGCGGATCTGCAAGCATTTTATTAGTTCTTATATGCTCGAGACTATTTGAATTATCCTGGATTCTCTCTTTAACAACATAATACTTAATGTCGATGTGTTTGGCAGCACCACTCGACTTGTTGTTGTGAGAGTATGTCACTGCTGGCTCATTATCACGGTATAACATAAGTGGTTTATGAATGCTGTCTACCACTCTTAGACCGGGAACAAATTTCTTAAGCCAAGATGCCTGTCCAGTGGCCTCATAACAAGCTATGAACTCAGCATACATTTTGGACGATGCAGTTATGACTTGTTTGGAGCTTCTCCACGATATAGCTCCATTCGCGAGGGTGAATATATAGCCTGACGTGGATTTCTTAGCATCCACACAACCCGCGTAATCTGAATCTGAGTAACCCACTATTTCTAATGGGTCTGACTTACTATACTTTAACATGAGGTTCTTAGTACTATGAATGTATCTTAGAGCCTTCTTAAGTGATTTCCAGTGGTTTAAGCCTGGATTACTTTGATATCTGCCAAGCATCCTAGTCACGAAAGCTAAGTCATTGCGTGTACATGTTTGAGCATACATTAAGCTTCCGACAGCAGAAGCATACGGAATTCCTCTCATCTGATTAACCTCATACTGATTCTTAGGTGATTGCGATTGTGAAAATTTGTCACCCTTAACTATTGGGACAGGCGAGGGCTTACAACTTTGCATACCATACTTTCCGAGTATGCTTTCTAAGTATGCCTTCTGAGATAATCCTAATACCCCCTTTCTTAGATCTCGGTGAATCTCAATTCCTAGGACATAGGAAGCTTCACCTAAATCCTTCATCTCAAAGTTTGAGGATAAACACTTCTTAGTTTCTAAGAGTAGGTTGACATCACTACTTGCAAGTAGTATGTCATCTACGTATAGTATAAGGAAAATGAATTTCCCATTCTTAAACTTAGCATAAATGCAATTATCCTCCTCATTCTCCTTAAACCCAAACTTTCTTATCGTCTCATCAAACTTTAGGTACCATTGCCTTGAAGCTTGCTTAAGTCCATAAATATACTTCTTCAAGTGGCATCCCATATGTTCCTTACCCTCAATGACAAAACCCTTCGGTTGAGCCATGTAGACGTCCTCATAAAGATCCCCATTGAGGAACGCCGTCTTTACATCCATTTGATGTAATTCTAAGTCATAATGTGCTACTAATGCCATGATGATTCGAAACAAATCCTTAGACGACACATGAGAGAAGGTCTCGTTATAATCAATACCTTCCCGCTGCGTGAATCCCTTAGCCACAAGCCTAGCCTTATACTTTTCGATCTTCCCTTTGGAGTCACGCTTAATCTTGTAGACCCATTTACAGCCTACTGTTTTGACTCCTTTAGGAATCTCTACTAAGTCCCAGACTTTGTTGGCACTCATAGATCTTATTTCATCTTCCATGGCTTTACGCCATTCGGATGACTGAGGTCTACTCATGGCATCTTCGAAAGAGGTGGGATCATCCTCAACATGAATTTCTTCACTTAAGTATAACTGATAATCACTTGGAATTGCCGATCGTCTTACCCTTTGTGATCTTCTTATTTGTGCATCATCTGAGGGTTGAGGCTGTTGTTGCACCTCATCTTGTTCGACCACATCTTCAATAGGTTGAGGAGGTGGAACCTCACTTATTTCTGTTGTGGCCGCCGGAGGTGCAACGACAGGCGTTGTGTCACTAGCACCAGGTGCGGGTGGCACTACGACAACAGGTAGGGTGAAATAAGGCTCTTGAGTCATCGGAACAGGTAGACTAATCCGTTCCTCCTCAAGGTCTATTTCCCGTCGTACCGTACTCCCCCTGATCATAGTGTCCTCTAAAAATACGGCATGTCTTGTCTCAATAAACTTAGTGTGTCTACCTGGACAATAGAACCTAAATCCTTTACTTCTTTCAGGATAGCCAATAAAATGGCAACTAATTGTTCTAGAATCCAGTTTGCTTAAGTTCGGGTTGAACATCTTAGCCTCAGCTGGACATCCCCACACATGTAGATAGTTTAGTGAGGGCTTACGTCCCGTCCACATCTCATACGGTGTCTTAGGTACTGACTTAGATGGAACACGGTTAAGTACGTGAATGGTGGTCTTTAAGGCCTCCATCCATAAACTAACTGGTAGTGTAGAATAGCTTAACATGCTTCTTACCATGTCCATAAGCGTACGGTTTCGCCGTTCCGCTACACCGTTCTGCTGAGGTTCGCCCGGTGTAGAATATTGGGATACTATGCCATTTTCCTGTAAAAACCTCGCAAAAGGTCCAGGGACTTGGCCATAAGGGGTGTGTCGACCGTAGTACTCACCTCCACGGTCAGACCTTACTACTTTAATCTTAACGTCGTGCTGATTTTCTACTTCAGCGTTAAATATCTTAAACTTATCCAACGCTTCAGATCGCTCCTTGATTGGATAAATATAGCCATAATGACTAAAGTCATTTGTAAATGTTATGAAGGAATCATAACCATCTACCGATGTCACGGGAAAAGGTCCACAAATATCTGTGTGGATTATTTCTAAGACTCCCGAGCTACGTTTGGCGTTTTTCTTAATAGTTTTGGAGAATTTTCCTTTAATGCAGTCAATGCATTCCTCAGAATCTGAAAAGTTTAAGTGTGGAAGAATCGATTGAGATACTAATTGTTCGATCCTCCCCCTCGAAATATGGCATAAACGACAATGCCATAATTTCGACGAAGTATCTAAATCGCTTCTTTTGCACTTATTACGTCCTAAGTCGTTCTTAGATGAAACTTGATCATCACATATAGCAAACACATTCTCGTGAGTGGACAACAAGTAGAGCATGTCTTGTCGGAAGGCAAGACCAATAATCTCATTATTATAACTAATAGAACACTTATCATTACCAAAATGACAAATGTATCCTGAATCATCCAAACACGAAACTGAAATCAAGTTCCTTTCTAATGAAGGGACATAAAGAACATTATTTAGCCTAAGTACAAAGCCACTAAGTAATCTAAGAGATAAGTCTCCAATGGCTTCGACTTCGGCTTCACGCCCATCTGTCACCTTAATCACTATTTCCCTTCTTCTTATAGTTCTCATCGTACTTAATGCCTGCATTGAATTACAAATATGCACAGTGGCACCTGAGTCAATCCACCAAGTGGACCGTGAATAATTCACATATAAGGCCTCATTTAAAAAAGTAATTATATCATTACCTTTCTTAGCACACCACTTAATGAATCCAACGCAGTCCTTCTGGAAGTGTTCATCTGAGCCACAGAAGTGACACTTATCCTTGTCCTTCTTTTGAGAGGACTTGCCTTTGAACTTGTTTGATGAAGAACTAGAGCCTGAAACCTTGAAGGAAGGTGGTTTGAGAGAGGAAAAGTACCTCTTTGCCTTTCCCTTACCCTTAATGTCAGCCAGATTGATGTAATCACCATTCTTAGAGCTCTTTATGCGTTCCTCTTCCTGAACGCACATAGCAACAATCTTATCAATGTTCCAAGTCTCAGGAAGTGAGTTATAATTGACCACAAAGGCCTCAAACTCCTTAGGAAGAGAACTTAGGATGAAGTAAATGAGCATCTCATCTAGCATCACAATGTTTAGCTCCCTAAGCTTAGAGTTATAGTGACTCATCTTATTGATGTGCTCACGCACACCACCTCCAGAGTACTTCTCAGTGACAATCTTTCTCATGAGAGTGCTAGCACTCGCCTTAGTGGAGCCAGTGAACTGACCTCTGACTCACTCTAAGTACTCTGAAGCAGTATCACAATCAGGGATACTTCCCTTAATTGAGTCTACTATGGTGCTCTTAATGATCACGAGACACTTCCTGTTGGAAGTGTCCCACTAAGGGAGATCATTCTCATACTGATCCTTCAAGCTTAGGTACTTAGCCTTCCGCGTAGCGAACGACTCCTCAGATTCCCCAGTCTCAGCAATGGGGACAGGTGGCTCAGTGGGTCGAGGCGACGTAATCGCAAAATCGAGGTCAGAGACTACTAGAGCCATCTGGAGCCTCTCTTTCCATACCCCGTAATTTTGACCATTGAGGGTCTCAATTGCGGAGATATAGCTAAGTGCTGAGGACATGCCTGATCCTTCAAAAAATAAAGATTTGAGGATTAATGACTGTCGACTGTTGGAGTCGGCAGATCCCCTGACACTACTAAAGTGTTGAAGGAGTTTGTAGTTCGGATTGGGCGCACGGAGACTCAAGAAGGTGAATCACGATTGGACACGAGAGACACAGTGGTTTACGTGGTTCGGGCCGCCTGAGCGTAATACCCTACCCCACGGGTGTGTGTGTGTGTTGTATTAACTTGTGAACTTGAGAGCGTTCGAGAGTCCCCTCCCCTCGTGTATCGTCGGTTTGTCCTTTTATAGTACAAGGACAAACCGTTACAAGTCAGCCTGGACCGACATGTGGCCCTGGCGATTACTAGTATTGATACACGAGATTAATTGTTGTTAATAACCCTGTAACGGCTCCGACAGTGCCATTACAGGTGTTAAGATCGTCCGATTAAGTGTCATTAACGTGGAATTAATGATAATTAATCGGGTCTTGAAGTCCGCGGCTGTCCTTTGAAGATCCGGAGCCGTTACAATGTCTCCCGGAGGTTCGAAGCGGCCAGCTCCGACGTATGGACACGTGGCAGCTCCGGAGCTTGCTTGTGGGAAGCGGGAAGCTCCGGGGTGGCTTGGCACGTGTCAGGTCCGGAGCTTCTCTCGGTCAGGGGTTAAATCCGGAGGTGCCGTTTCGGTACCTAGCCCGGAGCTTCATCCTTGTGGGTAGTAGCTCCGGTCTGGCAGTACACGTGGCAACCTAGGGGTTAACCATGTTGGAGAAGCAGGTCCGGTTATGTCTTACAAGTGGGCCCCCGAGGGTCTTCAATTTGAGTAGATGTCCTTCCCTTGAGATCTTTGTAACCTCAGGGGGTGTATGGTTTTTAGGGTACCGATAGTGGCCCCCTGGACCTACCTCCGGGGAAAGTCACCGGGGTGAAGTCATTCCGTCGGAGGTGGGTCCATACTCGCGACTCTTGAACTGGGTCTTCAAGGGTCTTCGGAGGTGCCGTTGGCAGGACTTTATGGTTAAATCCCGACACGTGGCGTACCTCAGGCGGCAGATAAGATCTTTGACGTGCGGATCTCTCGCAATTGAAGGTCGCCAGTTCCCGATACGAAAACCGTATCGGTTCCGCGCGCCTTGTCAGGTCGCCGCCTTTGGGTTTCCCGCCTCGTGATGACAACCGTTCGCCTGGGTAAGAACCTCGACTTGATCGTCAGGGTGGTCCCGGGCCCTCTTGTCATCGGTAGGGTTGAATTTTTGAGTACTATCCTTGACTCTCCTGCAGTTTCCATCCAAGCGTTGCGAGGGCTTACTTAAGAAGGAAAGCGCACCGTCGGGAGTTCTTTACGCTTCCATCTGTTCTTACGCTCAAACTCCCAACTCGTGCTTTGCTCCTCTTCTCCTGCCTAGCTGTGCTGCGATGGAGTTGGGTCTGCGTGAGAGTCGCTTGAAGACGGACAACGATCTGAAGAAGGTCCGGGCCCTCATGGGGTGGTCTTCGGACTTCTTCAGCCGCTCGATCCGTGCTGGCGGAGGGCTCCCTTTTGAAAAGGAGCACGCTGGCGAGATGGTGTACTTTTCCTCGTACGCCATGGTGGGGCTGATCCCACCGTTTTCTTCTTTCTTTTTGATGCTGTTGGACTTCTATGGTCTACAGCTGTACCACCTTGGCCCTCACTCCATTCTCCTTGTGTCCATCTTTGTCCACTTCTGCGAGATGTGGGTGGGCATCCCTCCCTGCATCGAGCTCTTCCGAACCTTCTTCACCGTCCAAACCACCGGCCGAAGCGACGAGTATCTTGGCTTCTACTACTTCGTGAAGCGCAAGAAGTGCCCATTCAAGTACCTCCGGTCATTCCCTTCCGGGAAGTGGGATGACTGGAAGAAAGATTGGGTAGTCGTCCGGGTGGAGGAGCATGAGCGGTTGGAGCTGCCAGACGGTCTGCCCGGCATTGACACGTCGGTATGGAGCGAAGTTCCGGTGCTGGCGGGAGCTTTCGACCCTGTCTTGACCAGAATCCGCCAATGTGTGGAGGGAGGATTGACTCCCCAGGCGGTGTTCTGCAACTTCCTGTCCAACAGGTGGGCGCCGCTGAAGAGGAGGGAGAAGCTCGCCTGGGCCCTCAACAGCGTGATGGACGAGGACCGGGTTGAGACCGGGTTGAAGTCCAGCATGGTGGGGAAGTCCTTGGAGTTTCACCTCAAGAAATTCCAGCACGACATCGACGTTGACGGAGATTACTTGACTCCGCCGCCGGCTTTCCTCCCTCTGAACGTGGAGGTTGAGTTCAGCAGGGAGCTCCGGCGAAAGATGCCCACGCTTGACGACCTTGGTGTCGTCGAGAGAAGATCAACTACCCGGTTGGCGATCCCCGGGTTGTCTGAAGGCGGCTCCGCCCCTGCCCCACAGTCAAGAGCTGAGGTCGTCGGCAAGGGCAAAGAGTTGGCGGAGGAGCCGAAGAGCCGGAAGAGGAAGCTGCGACATGCTGACGGAAGGTCCGTCGGGCCTGCCGCTTCCCCTCAGGTTCACCCTCCTCAGGAAGGAAGATCCTCTGCCGCCGTGGCGGCCGTCCCCGTGGTGGGGTCTTTCCGGAGCGCTACTGTTCCGGCGGTGGGATCCTCCCGGAGTGCGACTGTCCCCGTGGTGGATCCTTCCGGAGGTGCTAGCTCCGGGCACGCGACTCCGGTACCAGAAGCGGTGAGGGCCTCCAGGTCCAGGAGTTCCTCCCGATCAAGGAGAGCTCCGACCCGGGAAACGCTCGCGGCTACGGCAAGTCCTGGGAGTCCTCCCGGAGCTCCTATGTCGACCGTGGCCAGCCCGGATCGTCCGGGAAAGAGGTTCCGCGCAAGCTGGTGCGTGAGCCTCCCAAGGTAATTTTTCTTTCTTACCTCGATTAACTTTTAATTGTAGCATCTGTTTGCTCAATTTCTTCGTTCTTTATCTGCAGCGTTCCCAAGAAGGGGAGTGAAGCTCCGCCCTCAGCCACAGTGTCTGAGGCTGCGAGGGCTTCTGCTCCAGCTCCGGTGCCGCCCCAAGCGGAGGCTGCGACAGCTCCGGCGCCGGCTGTCGTGGTCATGGACCTCGACTCGTCTCCAGAAGTTCCCGTGGTAGCGCCGGACCACGGGATTGAAGATGCGCCAGCGGCACCCGTCCCGGAAGTGGAAGCTCCGGGTCCTGGTGCTGCAGTAGTAGAAGCTCCGGCTGTTGAGTCGGAGGAAGTACCAGTCCCGGCTTCGGAGCTGGACAGTGCTGAAGCCCCGGCGATTGGGCCAGAGGTGGCTGAAGCCCCAGCATGCGGGCCGGAAGTTGAAGTAGTTCCGGCAGTTGAGCCGGTTACTTCTCAAGCTCCGGCCGCAGAGCCGGTGATTGTTGGAGCGCCGGCCGCAGAGCCGGTGATTGTTGGTGCACCGGCCGCAGAGCCGGTGGCTGAAGAGGCGAGGGAGCTTGAGCCTCCCTCAGAAGAAGTGTCCCGGCCGGAGCCAGTGGAGGCGACGACGTCGATGGTACCCGTGGCAGAGCCAGAGTGCCTGAACGAAGTCGCCGGCCCCCAGCCTGAAGGGGCAAATGAAGACTTGGCGGCGGGACCTCCTTCGATGGCGACTGAGGCCATCCCGGAGGAGGGCCCTAGCGCTTTGGAAGCTCAGGGTTCCACTCTCGTAGAGTGGGACCCAATTTTTGTAAGTGAAGACCCGCTGGAACCAGTGGAAGAGATCCCAGCAGGTCCGGAGCCTATCTCGTTGTCGATGTCCATCGACAACGCCTGCTCCAGTCTACGTCAGGTCCAGCTGGCCTTCTTCCACGACAGCAAGGCTCTTGAAGAGGAGCGCCAAACCCTTAGGCGGTGGCGTAATCGGCTCCACTTCGAGACTAAGCTGGCGCAGTCGAGGCTTGCGGATGACAAGGATTGGATCAAGCGGGAGAAGATCTGCCTGGAGCTCTAGGATAAGCTGCTGGACGAGAGGGAGAGCATGACTCACACCCTTGATGCTCAATCCCGGGAGTTCCATGACCAAGCTAAGGCTGCTAACGACGCGGCCAATGCTCGGTTTGATCAGCTCAAGGCCATCAGCACCGCACTCATCAAGCGCCGAGAGGCACTTGAAGGGAGGGAAAGACGGCTCGAGGATGAGGAGCAAAAACTCCTGGAGCTACGGGATGACGTCTTGCGACGGGAAGAAGAGCTCACCGAGAAAACAGCTCTGGCAGACAAGGGCCTCGAGGAGCGCGCTAAGAAATTGGAAGAGCGCTGCCTCGAGGAGGAGGAGAAGACCTGGGTGCGGGGGCAGGAACTCTACGAATACGAGTGTGCCCTTGTCGCCCGGGAAAAGAAAGTAGAGGCGAGGGAGAAGGACCTGGTCGACCGCCGGAACAAGATCCACCTCCGGGAGGAGGAGCTCGGAAGACTTGAGAAGCGGGTTGCTGCGAAGATCCAGCAAAACGCCAAAGAAGTTGAGCGCCTCTCCCGTGAGAATTCGGAGCTGACGGCGGCCCGGAGATCCCTGGCGGAGATGAAGAACCTGAGGAAGGCGGACTCCCTGCAAATTTGGGAGTTTCTGAGCAAGGCCGACGATGCGCTGGCGCCGATGGGTTTCAGCCCCGTGCTCCCGGATGATCCGGAACCGGAGTCGGACCTTGCATTGCAAGCGTTGAGCGCCGCGGGCAGCAAGCTCTCCAAGGTGGGCGACGTCATCGCGGACCAACTGGAGGTCGAGGGGCAATCCCTGGCTAGGAACGTCACAGAATATGTGTTGACGTGCTACACCTGCCGGAACCCTCGATTTCCTCTGGACCCGGTGCTTGAAGGCCCCGTCGAAGGAGAAGGTGAAGCTACCCGAGCCAGCGTGTCGGAGGTCGCCCAGAAGGTCGCCGAGTTCTTCAATAGGGTCTAGGACCGTCTCTCTTAGCCTTTACTTGTATCTTCTCTTCTTACTCAATTTTGTAATCCCTTGTCTCCAGATGTAATCTCCGGTCTTCAGATGAAATGAAATCCCCAATTTTTTGTGAATTTCATTTTTTTGTCTTCAACATCTTTATCTTCACTTGGCCCCCTGGTAGATGTGCACAATTTGATTGTGGACATGTACCAAAAGGATGTTGAGTTTTGTTGAAGACGAATTTGCTTCGAACTTGTGGAATTTAGGTCCGAAGTTTTTGATAGTAAAGGTCCCCTAAAGTTGTCGGAGCTTAGAAGCTCCGGCACTGTCCACCGCTGGAGCTTAGTAGCTCCGGCAATAGCCTCTATCAACACGTTGAGCGTCGATAGTTAATACTCCAAGGTGTCGGAGCTTAGCAGATCCGGCAATGACCTTTGCCACACTTAGTTTGTTGGCAACAGACTCCAGTGACGGGGTCTTCTCACCATCTTTTAGTCAACGCCGACGGTTGACGTCCTGGTGGGAGTCGGAGCTTGGTTAGCTCCGGTTTTTCTCCATCAGCGTAGAGTTTATTTTTCCTGCACACTTAAGCCAAGAAAAATAGTAAAATTCGTTCCTTGTCTATAACTTCGTCGCGGCTTACGGTTCTCAAGAAAACTTTAAGTTGAACACGATTTTTAATACGACTGGATGAATTGTCTTTTCTTTTAGATCCAATTGTCCACGGACCCACCTTGCTTTGGCCTGCCGGGATGTAGGTAGAGTGGCGTACTTAGGGTGCTTGACCTGGCTAAGTCGATAGCGCACTCCGGCCCTAGAATGGCTTGGCGGCTTTCAGGTGAGTCGGCCCACAGACGATATTTAAATCCAAAAAATCTGACAATTCAACTCGAATCGTATGTAAACCGGTCAAACTAGAACTTCTTAAGAATTGCACGTTTCTGTTATAGACAAGAAAGAGAAAAATAAAAATGTCGAGCCTATGCAAAGATGAATGCACGTGGAGTCTATTTCACATGAAGATGTCTTTCATTATAGGTCCGGGGTACAGGGGAAACAAGTACACTCTTAGGGTACGGAACCAGGCTAAGTGTGTTTGGTTTCTCGTTTGACCCAGGGTAGTTAGCCACACTTCTAGTCCGGAGACTGTATCAAGTGTTACATGAGCTTTTCAAACCTTTCGGGAAAGGTCCGGCTGCTCTCCCGGAGGAACTACCCGACTCTGTACAATGACTCTATAACATACATTTCAAGTTACTTAAGACTCACCTCCGTGGAATTAAGTGTAGAACTTACGGAGGTGCTCGATGTTCCAAGGATTTGGGAGAGGTGTCCCATCCTCGGTAGCCAAGCGAACGCTTCCGGGACGGGATACTTTGATCACTCGAAAGGGCCCTTCCCAGCCGGGGGAGAGTTTGTTTTGCCCTTCTCTGGATAGTATTCTCCGTAGCACCAGATCGCCTTCCTCGAGCTGTCGGTTGTGTACATGCCGCTGGTGATAGCGCCGTAGAGCTGGCGGTATCGGGCATTCCGAACAGCTGCTTGGCACCTTCCCTCCTCGAGGAGGTCTAGGTCTTCGCGCCGGAGCTGGTCCTGCACGGCTTCATCGAAGGTCCGGACTCGGAGAGAACCCAAGGTGATTTCCGGAGGAAGGATCGCTTCAGCTCCGTACACCAGGAAGAAGGGTGTTTCTCCGGTTGCCCGACTTGGAGAAGTCCTGTTGGCCCATAGAGTGGGCGGAAGCTCTTCGATCCAATTGGCTCCGTGCTTTTTCAAGCGCTCATAAGTGCGTGTTTTGAGTCCTTTAAGGATCTCTGTGTTTGCTCTCTCGGCTTGTCCATTGCTGGCAGGATGAGCTACAGAAGCGTAGCAAACTTGTATGCCGAGGTCTTCGCAATATCCTTGAAATGCGGAGGTTGTGAATTGAGTCCCATTATCAGTGATGATCTTATTTGGGACTCCGAATCTGCTCACGATGGATTGTAGAAAATTGATTGCAGATTGTTTGTTGATCGTCACAACGGGAGTAGCTTCCGGCCACTTGGTGAACTTGTCAATGGCGACGTACAGGAACTTGTAACCTCCGATGGCTCTTGGGAAGGGTCCCAAGATGTCCATCCCCCACACAGCGAAAGGCCATGTAGGAGGTATCATTTGTAAGGACTGAGCAGGTGTATGAATTTGCTTTGCATGGAATTGGCATGCTTTGCATTTCTTCACCAGCTTAGTGGCATCCTGGAGCGCTGTAGGCCAGTAGAAGCCGTGCCGAAAGGCCTTTCCGACCAGCGTGCGGGAAGATGCGTGGTTCCCACACTCGCCTCCATGGATTTTTGCGAGGAGCTCGCAGCCTTCTTCCCTTGTGATGCACCGCATTAGGATGCCGTTGGCACCGCGCCGGTAGAGATCCCCTTCTACCAACGTGTATCTTTTAGCCAATCTGACTACCCGGTCAGCGGATACATCATCGTCAGGAAGGATGTTGTCTTTCAAGTAGCTCCGGATCTCCGAGATCCATGCATCGGAACTTACTTGAGCATTTGAGTCTTGCGTGCTGGGTTGCTCGGAGCTTCCGGCAGCACCTACGACCCTTGATGGCTGCCATGGTAACAGGGCCATCGGGACCGTCAGCTTCGGGATGCTGATCTCGCCCCCTTCGTTCAGTTCGGCAGGCTGAACTGTGGGTTTTGACAACCTCCGGACAAAGGTTCCGTCAGGAGCCGGAGCTCCAGTTGACGCCCTGGTCGAGAGTTCGTCAGCTTCAGCGTTGTGAGCACGCTGAACATGGTGAAGGTCTAGGACTTCGAAGTCCTTCTGAAGCCTCTGGACTTCAAGGAGGTAAGCAGCCAGCTGGAGATTATTGCAGGAGCATTCACCCTTTACCTGCTTGATGACAAGTTGTGAATCTCCTTTGACCAGCAACTGCTTGACACCATATGATAGTGCCACCTTTAATCCATAGATGAGTGCTTCGTACTCCGCCATGTTATTGGTTGCCTTGAAGTCAAGGTGTACCATGTATTTCACCTTCTCCCCGGTTGGTGCGAGGAGAAGGATTCCAGCTCCGGCTCCCTGCTTCTGCATGGAGCCGTCGAAGTAAAGGGTCCAATGAGGCTTAGTGAAGGTTGGAACTTGAGGTTCCGTCTTCTGCTCGCTGGGCCCCCCAGGGTTTAATGGAGAGGGAGTCCATTCTGCCACGAAATCTGCCAACGCTTGACTCTTGATTGCTTGTCTCGGAATGAATTCAAGATCGAATTCAGCCAATTCCGCTGCCCACTTTGCAATATTCCCAGTTGAATTGGGATTATGCAGGATCGCTCGAAGTGGATATGAGGTCACCACCGAGACTTTGTGAGCTTGGAAATAGTGTCGAAGCTTCCTTGAGGCAATAAGAACTGCATAAAGCAGTTTATGCACCTCTAGGTATCGAGTCTTGGCATCATGTAACACTTCACTGATGAAGTATACCAGACGTTGAATGGTCCGGACCCTCCCGGAGGGGTCCGAAGCTTCCTCTTCATTGATCCAGACCCTCTCGGAGGGGTCCAGACTCTCTTCGGGGACCTCCGGGTTCTGGGTGGAGGAACCCGGAGCTTCTTCAGGAATGACCTGGATCCTCTCGGAGGGATCCGGGTCCTCTGAAACGGCTTCTTGTGGGTTCAAGTCTGGGAGCTGGGACCCAGACCCGCTTTCAGGAACCTCCGGACCCTCCCGAAGGGGTCTGGATTCCTGAGTATTGGGTAGTTCCGGTCTCTCCGCAACCAGAACCATACTGACGATTTCGCCAGTAGCTGAAATGTAAAGCAATAAAGGCTCACCAGGGTTCGGAGCTACCAGGACTGGTAGGGTGGTGAGGAACTGTTTCAGCTCCTGGAATGCCTTCTCTGCTTCTTCAGACCATTGGAATGGTCCGGACTTCCTCAGTAACTTGAAGAAGGGAAGTGCTCTTTCCGCCAGTCTTGAAATGAACCGGCTGAGGGCTGCTAGACATCCAGTTAACTTTTGGACGTCTTTGATGCGGGTTGGTGGCCGCATGTCTTCAATGGCTTTTATCTTCGTCGGATTAGCCTCTATGCCCCGGTGACTTACCAGGAAACCAAGAAGCTTTCCGGAACTAACCCCGAAGACGCACTTGTCTGGGTTTAGCTTCGTGCGGGTGGCCCGCAACTTGTCGAAGACAGCCTGCAAGGTGTCCAAGAGGGACTCCTTGTTCTTGACTTTGACCACGATGTCATCGACGTACACTTCCACTATGTCTCTGATGAGTTCTTCGAAAGTTTTGTACATAGCTCGTACAAAAGTTGAAGCTGCATTCTTGAGACCAAACGGCATGGCTGAGTAACAATACAATCCATCCACTGTGATGAATGAAGTATGCTCTTCATCCTCCCTAGACATCCTGATTTGATGGTATCCAGAATATGCGTCTAGAAAACACAGTAACTCGCACCCGGAGGTGGAATCCACTATCTGATCTATTCTAGGTAGTGCGAATGGATCTTTTGGACATGCCTTATTCAGTGTGGTGTAGTCGATGCACATCCGAAGTTTCCCGCCGGCCTTGGGCACAACGACTGGGTTTGCCAGCCATTTTGGATGGTAGACTTCTCGGATAAATCCAGATTCGAGCAACTTCTTCACTTCTTGTCGGATGAAGTTATGTCGCTCTACAGATTGCTTCCGAGGTTTCTGATGCACAGGCCGAGCGTCGGGGTAAATCTTCAGATTGTGCTCAATCACTTCCCTGGGGATCCCAGGCATTTGTGACGGTTGCCAAGCAAACACATCAACGTTAGCCCGGAGGAAAGTGATGAGCGCGAGTTCCTATTTGTCGTTCAACCCTCCTGATATACGGGTGGTTTGAGCGGCATCAGAACCAATTTGGACGACTTTGACGGGAATGTCGGTGTCGCCGCTTGGCTGCACACGGGGTGCAGAGGTCGAGCCTCGTTGACGAATGCTCGGGGGTTTCGGAGCTTGCTCCTGTCTGGAGTCCTCCTCTTGCGCCGTGGTGAGTGCGTGGAGTTCCTCTAGAGCAGTTACTCCGGCAGTGCGATCTCCGCGGATCCGGAGAACGCCTACTGGTGTTGGCATCTTCAACACCAGCCATAATGAGCAGCTGCCATGAATTTGTACAGGGCAGGTCTACCCAAGATGGCGTTGAATGGTAAGTTGATCTGAGCGACGTCGAAGACCAACTTCTCGGTGCGATACTTCTCCCGGGTCCCGAAGGTAACGGGGAGAGTAATAGCTCCGAGTGGGGTAATGGCCCCCGGACCTACTCCGGAGAAAGGTCGAGAGGGCTGGAGGTCCGAAGGTCGGAGCTGAAGCTTAGTGAAAGCTTTGAAGCTGATGAGGTTAAGCCCCGAACCTCCGTCTACCATGACATGATGGAGCTGGATGTTGTTGATGGTGGGAGATACCATCAAGGGTAATTGGCCAGCTCCGACCATGCTTTGAGGACAGTCCGAAGCATCAAAAGTGATGGGTGTGTCCATCCATTTTCGATGTGGCTCCGGTCTAGCTGTAGGAGCTACAGCAGCCATATCCCGTCGCATAGTCTTGATGACACGACGAGAAGTGATGTCCCATGATCCACCAAAGATGGTGTTCATGGTTTTCCGACGCTCGTTGTCGGAGACGTCGGAGTCATCGTCGACGGAGGTGTAGACGGCTTTCAGGACCTTTTTGGGGTCCTGAAACCCTAACTCCTCTTCAGCCGGAGCTTCATCGACCTTTTGTTTTCCCTCCCTCTGTCGGAAGGGAGACCCTTCCCGGCGCTTGTGGTAGCGCTCGGCAAGGTTTTGGACCTCCCGGCAGTCTTCCAGCCTGTGGCTGCCCGTTTTGTGAATGGGGCACCACATTTTGGATTTGCCACCGTCTTCGGAAGACGGTCGAGGTCGCTTCTCGGGGCGTGGCCCCCGGCCACCAGGAGTTGCAGTGGCTGCAACGTTGGATGTGCCGGCCGACGGCTTCTTCTTGCCGTTGGTCTTCTTTTTCTTCTTGCCACTCCCGGAGGTAGCGGCTTCTTCTTTGGAGGATTTTTTATGATCCTCCAAGGCTGGTTTGGAGTGCATTTCACGGCCCTCCGCAGCTCTGGCACACTTGTCAGCCAAGCTGAAGAGCTCCGTGACGCTGGTGATCTCTTTGATCGCCAGCTTCTCCAACATCTTCTTGTCTCGCACACCCTGTCTGAATGCCACAATGACAGAAGCACTTGAGATAGAAGGGATTGTGTTACGTACCTGAGAGAACCTCTGGATGAATGACCGCAAAGATTCTCCTCCTTTTTGCACGACCGCAAAAAGGTCCAGTTCAGTGCCCGGTCGGGTGTATGAACTTCCGAAGTTGGCAGTGAACTGACGGCACAGCTCCTCCCAACTGTCAATAGAGTTGGGTGGAAGGCTCATAAACCAGGACCTGGCGGTCCCAATTAAGGCCACTGGAAAGTAGTTGGCCATTACGGCCTCGTTTCCTCCAGCTGCTAAGATTGCAGTGGAGTATATATGCAGAAATTATACGGGGTTGACAGTCCCGTCGAATTTTTCCGGCAAATGTGGCCGGAACTTCTGTGGCCATCTAACCATGCGTAGGTGCATGGCTAGGGCGGAACAGCCTCCTCCTACTCCTTCCAGAGTTGAAAGGTCTTGAGCATCCCGTCTTTCTCGAGCTCGCTCGATATGGACACGGCCATCCTGTTGGCGGTATCGGCGATCAAGCTCCGCCCGGAGGTCATGTGTCGAAAGCCGAGATGCAGTATGGGTGCGTCGTGCCCCAGAGGGCAACGACGTCACTTGCTGTGACGCAGCTCGTCTTCGGTTGTTGGAGACATGCAGACCAAGTCTTCCAGACAACGTCCGTCGCTGCGACGGGGCCCGCCCTGAAGGAGGTGGACCCTGGTTATTGAGGCATTCGGCCGCTGCTGCGACCAAATGCTCAATATCAGCCCTCCATTGCTCCATGGCACCTTGAGATGCATCCGGAGGTGGTGGTCGCTGGAGAAGAGCACGCGCTGCATGGAGCGCGTGTTCTGGGTTGTCACGACTTGCCGGCGCAGTATGTGACGCCGGCGCACCATCATGTTGCTCGGCACGTCTTGCCGGAGAAGATGGTGGTGGTGGGAGTGTAACTCCTACTGGTGCTGAGACTCCTGCCGGTGGCTGCATGTTGGAGGGATTGCCTCCGACAGCCTG